>CM029563.1:11959776-13159776 GCA_017309665.1 Coelopa frigida
GAGTGAAGATGACATCGTGGCTGAGGAGTCACGGACTAAAGGTCGTCATGAATGAGGAAGTGGAGCGAAGTCTGGGCCAGGCTTGGAATCCTTTTAATTTTTTCGCCGAAGGATTCATTTCGCGAGTGCTTCGTGTTCGTTGAAAAAAAGTCGTGGGAGAGATGAGGAGGAGGAGATGAAGGATATTGAAATCGAAGTGATTGCAGCGGTCAGCTGGGATTGCGAAGGTGAAACAGAGGAGGAGGAGTATGAGAAAGCGAGGGATAATAAAGGAAGTATTTCAAAGAAGCGTTCGATTCAGAGGACATGAAAGAGATCAAAGAAGGAGGCGGATAGGAGGAAGAGGAGGAACAGATTGAGGCAGTTGCTGATGAAGAGGTTGATGAAAAGATCGAGAAAAAGGTCAAGGAAATGGCGAGGTGGAAGGCTGAAGAAGTTTTGAGGGAATGAAATCATGGAATGAAACTATATAATATGAGAAAGGTATCAAAAACTGAACTGAAGAAACGAAAGAAAAATTCCTCAATGAAAGATCTCGGGGAAAACCACAAACAGATGACTAAAAGGATATGGATCAAATCCAAATATAACTCAAGAATGAAGGAATATCCTTCAATGAAGTATCTCAATAAAGACACCAATAGATGACTCCAAGGATCGTGAACAACACAATGTAGGTGAGGAAATACCATTGAGTGGTATTCACCGATCGCTAAAAAATGACATCACCAAATACATTACCAACTTATGACCAAAAAACCATTGATTGATGGCTCGCTTAGGCGTAATTAGAATGCGTTGACGCATATTGAATTAGTGTAATGGACAAAAAGTCCATCGGTCCACACCCTACTTTTTTGAAAAAAAAAATTCACAGAAACTCCCAGAAGCCGCCTGTTTGTAAAGAAACCACGCCCACCCCGCCCCCTTCTGCAACACCACGCGATTCGACATCTTGATTGACTCGACTTCGCATGAAACTAATTTGCATGCGACTCCACGATGATGACGATGAACTGACAGACGGCTCTTCAGACATTTCGACCAGCGTCGACGGCGACTGCGCTGCCAACATTGACGTCGACGTCGTTGGTCTGAGCGGCAGACAGAACGACAACTGCTTCGCGGAATTAATAAGCGAGACGATTGATTTTCGCCGCGACGCGAACGGGAGCCATAAAAATCAGAGATGAATCATGGAGAAGAATGGAAAGAAGGATGCTCGAGATGGAGGAGGATCAAGAAGGAGGGGAGTCAAGAGTCGATCCTTCGAGAGGAAGGGAGACAGAAAAATAGAGACAGAAAGACAGAGCGAGATCGAGAAGGATACTGGGTGATGGAAGAATGAGGTTTGAAATAAAAGTCGATTCGGAAAATTGAGAAAAAGTGAACAAAACTCGAAGAAGAGTTGTTGTTGAAGGACAAATGAAAAAACGAAGGATGAAGGGAGAGAGGGAGAGACTGAAGGCGAGTGAGAGAGAAATAAATAGAACAAGGGCTTGTTCGAAAAAAGAGGTCATAAATTTTGCGAGCTCATAAAAGTTGCATGCAAATGTCTGCTGACTATGAATTGATTTAAAATTCATTAAAGAATAACATTTGAATGAAGGGTGGACATGCTGAACCCCCTCTCTCTCTTGCACTCTATCCTTCTCCTTCCTTCTCTCTCTCCTTTTCTCTTTCCTTCTGACTCACTTCTCGCTTTTACCACTCGTCCCCACCCCACAGCCCCGGGGTTTTTATTTGCTCTGCGCTTAAAACTCGTTAATTTTTCTGCCCTGTCGTTCGTCTGTCCTTCCGCCTGTCCGTCCGTCCGTCTGTGCTGCATCCGGCCGAGGGTCCTTTAATTGCAGGGCTCCTGGTCTCCTGCTGATTAACTGCAAGGGTTCCCCGAAGTGGTCAACGCACTGCAATATGTCTGGCATATCCGCTTCCGACGTCGCCATCAGCGTTGGCTGCAGTTTATTAAAATTCGTCCCCTTCGCCGAATTTTGACCTCGTGTGGTTCAAGGGGGATGGTGAAGGAATTGAGGGAGGGGATGGTGGAGAAAGAGGTTGGTGTTTGAGGAGGAAGGGGTGGAGAAGGAAGAGGTTGAGGATCGAGTTGAGCTGCCAGGTGTTTTTGATGGAAGCAGTTGTTGCCAAGTTTGAAGGTTCAGGGAAGGTTGTGAGAAGATTGAGAAAAGCTTGAGAGGAAGTTGAAAACGATTGAGAATAGATTGAAGGTCAGGGAAAGAGTTTTGTAAAAAAATCTGAAAAGTTTTGGGGAAAATCTTCCGGGAGCCCTAAATTGATACCAAGAGAACATAAAATCAAGACAAAAAGTTCAAAAGTATCCAAATGAGATATCTTTCATCGGTTTCACTTTCCTGAAACATTAACTCATCGCTTCGCCGCATTTTCTCCTTATCGATAAATTCTCCCTCGAGGAAATTCTAAACGCCTCTAAAATGTCGTCGTCCCCTTTCCACTCCTCTTTCTTCACTTCCTTCTCCTTGTTCAGTTGCTCTTTATTCCTCTCTTTCTCTCTCCCTCCCTTCAACTCCAGGTGCGTTCGGGTGATTAAAATGAAAACTCATAAACATTTAAATAAATACTCAATTACTTTCTCTGTCGATAAACCGATAAATTTCCCATTTGAAATTCTCTCGAGCATTTTCTTCCCTCCAACAAAAACTATCGCCCTTTCTCTATCCCTTTCTCTCCCTCCATCCTTCGCTCCCTCGACTCCTCGTTCCGGAAAACTGATTAAGTTTCGTTATAGTTTTGAACCCCCCGCTCGCCCTCGATCGATCCCATTAAACTCAGCAGTCACTGACTGAGATGTTCTCTCTCGCTCTACATCTCTCTCTCTCTTTATCCACTCGACTGCAGGACGATTGTGCATTTCATGTTTCATTAAAAACATTTTTCAATTTTACCGAACAACTACAACAACAATTGACAATTATTATTATTGATAATATTGAGTGCATCGAATGGAGAATGAATCGTGAGGGAGAGAGGGACAGTGAGGGGAAACAATCATCCCCAATCCATCGGACGATCCCTATATTTTCTCCCTCTCGCTCTCGTTGGCATCACTGGTGCTCGTGGGCAGCACTTTTCCATGCATTTTCGTGAAGTGCCTTCATTTAAATATTGAATTTCATCTGGCCATGTGTTTGAGTTCGAATACCAATTGTTGTTGTTGATTGTTTTCTCATTTGTTGCTGGGATTCAGATTGTTTGTTTTTTCTCTTTCCTCTTGTTGTTGTGTCGAATTGGGTTGAATGGATTGTTGTTGTTTTTGCTTTTAAAATTTACTTTACTGCTTGTGAATTGAAAAATATGCAGGGATTTTTTTCTCTCTCTCTTTCACTCAGTCATTCATTCAATCTCTTCATCCTTTTCGTTTTTCGCCCCCTTTCGTGGAGGATTTTTAAAGTGCATTCTCTACTTATTGTTGTTGTTGTTGTTGGGGGTATTTTTACCCTTGTTGCATTTTGGTGTTTTTCTTATTTCATGTTTGATTTCCGAAAGAAATTCTGGATTTCTCTCTGGAAATTGTGATCGATTCACGACATGACATTTAATTAGATCCCTCCGATTGATATTCCACTCGGAGGGGAATTTTGGGAATTTTACATGAGATGTTTGAATTCTCATTTTGTCATTGATATCTTGTAATTTTCCCAGGAATTTATACAGGAAAACTATTTGGATGAAGGGTTTTCTAATTTGAAGTGATTTTTATGTGATTTTCCAATCTCTTGGGAATTTGTTTAGGTATAAAATGGCTTGATATGAAATAAATACTGTGTAGAAAATCCTGATAATGTAATGATAACTTTTCATTATCATCTCAATTCTCATATTTCAGTCGAGGGAAATGCTATAGATTTTACACTAAAATTTAAAATATGATCTCTCAATCTCTTAAATTGTTCTACTATTATATTTTGAGAAATTATTCTATTTTATTGATGGATTCAATTTGAGCAAAGTTGGGATGATTTTTCCATACTATCAGAATTTAAAATTTTTCTATTGTTTTGATATTGACCATTAAAACGAAATGAAAGAAAATAAAGTAAGAGTTGATTCTACCGAGATTCTGAAAAGTTTGTAATCACAACCTTAGGGAATCCCACGAAATCAAACTCAGACACCCAGCCAGACAGCGAGGCGCAGACGATGATCGAGGTGGAACAAATCACGCGATGCTCGTCGACAAATCAACACCTAGTTCGACTAATTTCAATGACTAGCCACGCACTATGTTTCTTTTTTCTCTCCGTCTATCACTTCTCCACTCTCTCTGACTTTTTCTTCCCCCCGCTCTTTCTCTGTCACTCGCTCCTTTTCTCTCACTTACTCTGTCTCCTTCGCTCCCTTATTGCACCTTAAAAGGTTTTTCGTGTCGATGCCACGATTGAGTGACAACGACGACGACGACGACGCATAAAAAGACATTCGAGTAGCAATAGCTAAAACAACAGCGTCTAAAGCAACAAAAACAGCGACTAAAGCAACAAAAACAACGACAAGAAAAAAACAACAACGGTTCATTGGGAAGAAGAATGATGGAGTAGAAGAAAGAAGAAGAAGAAGCAGCAACAGGACCAACATGAACATCATCCGAAACTCGTGTCGTGTGGCCATCATAAAATTGCTCTATTTTATTGGAAATCGGAACTTTATTGACACGCGCTCCAGCCAGACATAATCACGATAATCATGGTCGAGAAAGGAGGATGGAATAGATGATAAAGAGAAGGAGGGGAAAGATAATAAGAGGCGAAAGCCAGTTGATAATAGGAGACAAAAGATAATGGTAGGTGGATAAAGCAAGCCACGGGATTTTAACTCTAGAGTTTAAGGCCCGATAGGATAAATAGCTGTTATGCTAAACATATTGTGGATGGAAACATGGTTGGGAAAGAATAAAGCTAAGAAAAGAATCAAGTTAGGGATAGAAACATGGTAGGAAAAGAATCAAAGTAGGGATTGAATCAAGCTAAGGAAGAAAGCAAATTAGGAATCGAAACAAGTTAGGAATAGAATAGTTGAGTGACAATAAAAGTGTTAAAAAGGAATATAGAGTCATTGAGATGATAAGAATAAGGATCCGGGAGATAGAGACCAAATCAGACAATATCATAAGAGAATAATGAATTCTTTGTATGCAACAATTTACTGTAAAGACTTAATGGTATATAAAATAGAACAAGGAATGAATATATTGAAAAATAAATGGTATTGGGACAGATAAAATGTAGAACAATTAAAATGAAATTTAGTACGGAAAGGGTCAAGAGTTAAAGATCAAAGAGGAACTGTTATGGAAAATATTCAGAACGAGGAGCGAAATAAATTAGATAAGGATTGGAAAAATACAATATTAATCAATTTTGAAATAAACGGATAGTGATTTATATGAATCGGGTTATGGGTGTGAAGATATTAAGGATTTACAATTGAAATTTGAGAAAATTGTAAAATTTGGAAATTAAAAATCAAATATTTCAATTTGAAAATATAATAAATATAGAGAGATTAAAAGTATAATTCTAATTTTGAGTTGAAATGATGATGAATAAAAAAAGAACTACAAAAAAATAGGAACAATTTTCGATAAGAAATTGTCAGAGGAGTGATAAAAAATAAGAGAACTAAAATGTTAAAGAAGCAATTACCAAGCGTAGGATGATTCATTCTGATCGGATAATGGATATATCTCTGTATATATGACTGGATCATGAGAAAACTATCAACGAAAGTAGGAGAAAATAATGGAGTTCGGAAATGACACGAGAGATAAGGAGAAATGACTTCTGGCTCCAGTACTTGAGCCAGAAATCCAAAGAAGCAGACAAATGGAAATGGAAAACAAAACTCCGATGAAAAGAACATGGGAATATGAAGAGAGTGGAACGATGATAATCCGAAAGATGACGATGATGGAATGACGAATATGATCGATAGGGAGACGACTTCGAGTGGGGCGAATGAAAGGTCACCGATAGCCGAGACTTTTCCGAACCCTCAACCCCTTGAGAAGAAACCAAAGAGAAAACCATTCGATGTTTTTTTCGAGAGCGAGTGGAATTTATTCGTCGTCGAAAACAAAATCAACAAATAAATAAAGAGAGAACAAGCGACGAGAACCAATCGATGAATAGATGCATGGGATGTGGACGAGAGCCCGCGACCCCGGGCCGGCCACAAAGATGAAAGACATGTAAACGTCACTCAGTTCGGGCCGGACTCGGTCCTAGCGCGATGTCGCCGACGGTCGTCTGTCTATCGAGGCACAGACTGATGGACGGACAGATGGATGGACGGACGGACAACGATTGGACACCGTGTGTGGGGGTCCAACGACATGCAGAGCGCTAAGTTATGGACTTTGTAGCGACGGGAGGTCCAAATGGCAGAGGAAGAGAAGGAGTCAAAGGAAGAGAAGGAGTCAAAGGAAGAGAGAGGGGAGTAGGTAGAGAGAGAGATAGAGAATAGAGCAGGAAAGAGAAAGAGAGTTGTCTCCTACGCAGGATGTGAGTGGGACGGGGAAATCGTCGCCGATGGTTTGCGAAATTCGTCGCCTTCCGCGAATTAAATTATGACCAAAAGGAGGTGACAGAAACGTTATGGCTAGATGGAGGGAGAGAGAGCGTTGGTTAGAGGGAGACGGCGGACAATTCACGGCGCAGTTTCTGACACCTTGACGCGTGACGATGGCGACTGCGACGTCGGCGCATGAGTCATTTGCGCAGGCGCGCTCGCGTCGCTGAATCCGAAATGAGTTGAGTCGTGGTGAATTCTGATCGAGGTGAGGCGTGCGGACGCAAAAATTATGCTCTTGGTGGGGGAGGGGAAAAAGAAATGCTTTTTTTCATAAATTTTGATAATAAGAAAGAGAGAGAGAGAAAGGAATAGAGAGAAATCCACAAATGACACTCGTTGGAAGGGAGCGGGAAAAATGCAAATTTTGTGATTTTCTTCGATTTTTTTTGGAGAGAAACCTTTCAAGGAGTGCGATGAACGTGTGGGTACAATAATAAACACAACAACAATGACTATAAAGACTATGTATGCATCATGCCACACACCTAGATCCCTACAACAACTACAACAACAACGATAAGTGTGCCTTCGTGAAGGAGTGTGGAAGAGAGAAAAGAAAATAAAGAAAGAAATCTCGGTGCACTTGAGTCACGACTGCACCGCACGCAGGCGCAAACGCGTGAAGAGGTAGAACAACAACAAAAGCAACGACAAAGACCACAACAAACACCGTGACCAATGACACTCGACATCCGTGTTCACAGCGTGGCCAGATGGGGTCGATATTATGGACAGAAACTGTTTAATACAAAGAAGGAATGCAAGAGAAACTGAGTGAAATCGAAAAATATTCTCAAATGTTCAAAACTATCAAAAATATTTAGGAAAAGGTAAAAATTCTAATCAATTGTATTTTTTGATTTATTAATGAAATGCATAAACATTTTTTAAAAATTAAAGAAACTGATATTTTAGAATTTTTAAAATTATTTTCGACCCACAGTTAAAAAGAATTAAAATGAAAACTCTGAAATCAATTTGATTTATTTTGTCTTTGTGTTAATAAACATTTGATTTTTAGTCAAATAATAGTTTTTGAAAAATTTTAATTATTGTTTTCAAATTCTCAATTAAAAAATTTCCAAATATTCTAAAAGTAACAATTATATTATTTAAATAAAATTAAGAAGATTTTTAATTTTAAGATTTTTTTCACTGATAGAAAAGAAAATATATCTAAAATTTCCAACTTATCAGCACAAATTTATTTAAAATTCGAAAATAATTACTCAATACTCAAAAAAATTTCTTTTAAAAAAAGTAAATTTTCAAAATAAAAAAAAAAATTAAATAAAATGGGATAAATTCGTTATTATAAAAATCTCATAATTTCAAAAAATGTTGCCCAATTTTTCTATTTATTCCGAAATCCATTTCCGCACCCAAATGGCAACGCCTTCAACTGAAGATATTTACAAATGTCTGAGTGGCTCTTCATCCGTCTGTCGACGTGTCTCGGCTGTCCGTCCATCAGGCTGTCTGTCTGTCCCTCTCCTTGTCTGTCTATCTGATGTCTGCTGTCCGTCTGATTCGTGGAGCCATCGAACGGTAGTTGAGACGCGATTGAAATCTCTTGAAGCCGAATCCGGCGTATGGGAAATTTCATGCGACGCCGGATTCGGGAATATATTCAGTTGTTGTTGTAACCATTGATATTGTTGTTGTTGTACCCATCGATTTTGTTGTTGTTGCATTGTTATCGAGGTTTTCTTTATCGATCTTCGTGGTCGACAACTGAAGCGTCTAATTTGCATTTGAAGAGGCGGCCGATGTCAACGTTAGACAAATAAATAAATAAACAAATAACGTTCTCCCAGCCGGAGATAAATCGCGTCACGTGACGGAGCAAAATCAAAAAAAAAAACTGAAGATTAAAAAACAACATATGGAGGTTATTAGTACTCTGGAGGAGAAATTTGGAAAACGAACTGAATTTTGTGGGAAAAGAATTTTGAGAAATTTCAAATAATTTTTTTTTTTAAATTTTGAAAAAATGTGCTTAAATTTTTTTATTAGGAAAATTATTTATTGAATAAATATACAAAAAAGAATACATTTTAAAAATAAAAATTAATCCTTATTTACCATGAAACAAATTTTGAAAACAAACTTAATAAAAAACTAACATTTTAAAAATTTAAAAGAATTAACAAGAAAGCAATTTTGATAAATCCAAAATAGCGTTTGCATTTATTTACAATACCTTTTTAACAATTTTTTTAATAGCTTCAAAATAGTAGATATTGAATTATTTCCAAAAACGCATCAATCCAAACGGATTAAAGAGATGAATTATTTATTTTCCACTTCAAATGTCAAATGAAATCCGTACTCGAAAATAAAATCCGGTCCCTAAATAAAATCCTTTTCCGAAAATAGGAAAAACTCCTGTTTGTTCTGATTTCCTCGATTTTCAGTTTCGCAATTTAATGAATTAAACCCGAATCCCCTGCTCGATCGATGATTGAAAATAATTACAAAAATAAACAAACGGTAGAGACAACTACAACGACAACAACAAAGACAATATCAAAGGCAACAACAACAATTGCAACATCATCAAAAGCAACAATGAAAAAATAACAAAAGCAACAAACAATAAAAGAAGCCTGCAACAAAGCAAACACAATTTGCATAAATTAAAACTTAAAGGATGCGAGACAATGAGAGAAAGAGATTGGCGAAAACAAAGAGAGGGCGACTGACGGTGGGAGGGAGATAGGAAGAGAGAGAGGGAGAGAGTGGAAGAGAGATAGGAAGAGAGAGGAAGAGATACAGGAAGAGAGAGAGATAGTGAAGAGAGACTGAGAGAGAAAAACAAGGAAAACCTTTTGCTATTGAGCTGCAAATTGAAAAATTTTACACACACACAGCGATACTTATACAGATGCAAAAAATATTTGTATGTGCGTGTATGGTACGGAGCAACAACAATAATAATGACAATGAAATTGACTCCAATAACAACAACAACAATTAAAGTAACTACAAAAACGGAAACTACGCAAACATTTAAAATCAACAATAATGCAAAAAACCAAAGTGTGAGTGAGGGAAAGAAATGAAAAACACTTTCTTTCAAAGTGAAAATCGAGCACTTTTGTGTGCGTGAGTGATCAGTCTGAGTGTGTTTGTGTGAATCGCTGTGTGTGTTTTTAATTTTCCATATTAAAGTCAAAATAACACATTTACAACAATTTACATACACCACGTGCTCCTACCTCGATTTCAGTTCGCTTCGGCTCGTCCTGGAGCTGGTTCTCGTTCTCTTCTTCGTTGTCATCCTCCTCTTCTCCATTATCATCCTCCACTTCTTCTTCTTCATCGTCGTCCTTGTCATCGTTCTCCTCCTATTCTTCATCCTGGGGCTCTTCTCCATCGTCTGGTTCCTCTTTCTTCATCTCGTCCCTCCATCGACTTCTCTTTCGGTCCTTCGTTCTGCGGCCTCTGGACGTCATCCTCTCATCCTGCTCTTCGTACTTCTCTTCGTCCTTCTCTTCGTCCTTCTCTTGTCCTTTTCCATCTCCTCATCCTGACCGACTTCGTCCAGACCCTGCGGCTTCTAGGCCTCGTCCTCGCTCGTCCTGGAGCTGGTTCTCGTTCTCTTCTTCGTTGTCATCCTCCTCTTCTCCATTATCATCCTCCACTTCTTCTTCTTCATCGTCGTCCTTGTCATCGTTCTCCTCCTATTCTTCATCCTGGGGCTCTTCTCCATCGTCTGGTTCCTCTTTCTTCATCTCGTCCCTCCATCGACTTCTCTTTCGGTCCTTCGTTCTGCGGCCTCTGGACGTCATCCTCTCATCCTGCTCTTCGTACTTCTCTTCGTCCTTCTCTTCGTCCTTCTCTTGTCCTTTTCCATCTCCTCATCCTGACCGACTTCGTCCAGACCCTGCGGCTTCTAGGCCTCGTCCTCATTCTCGTCCGTCCAGATGCTCGTCCTTCTCAACTCTCGTCCTTCTCGATCCTCGTTCCTCGTCCTTCTCTCGTCTCAGCCTCGCCCTCGTCCTTGGACTCCAGCTGGGCTGTGGCTGCTTCTGGTGATTTCTTTGTCAGCCCATGGACGATGTCGTTGGTTCTTGTTGTTGTTGTTGTTGATACTCTTGTTGTTGTTGTTGATACTCTTGTTGTTGTTGTTGTTACTGTTGTTCTGGATGTAACTTTTGTTGTGTTTGCTACTGAGATATTTTTGTTGAACAATGATGATGATGATGTTGTTGGTTTTGATGTTATTGTTGTTAGTGTTGTTATTGTTGTTAGTGTTGTTATTGTTGTTGGTGTTGTAATTGTTGTTGATGATATTGTTGTTGTAATTGTTCTTGTTGTTGTTTTTGCATGCGGCTTTTGCACAAACACGTAAATTAATCTGACAAGTGATACTTCAGCCCAGAGGCGGCCAACTCGGCTCCCGTTGCCGGCGCCATCATCGAGAGGATCGAAAATGGACTCAAATATACACACATGCAGAAAGAGTGAGAGAGAGCGAGAGACCACACACACACTCACAAACTTCCTCTTTCGCTCTCAGCTTCACCGCAGGATGTCGAAGCACACGCTTCGGCTCGTCCTGGAGCTGGTTCTCGTTCTCTTCTTCGTTGTCATCCTCCTCTTCTCCATTATCATCCTCCACTTCTTCTTCTTCATCGTCGTCCTTGTCATCGTTCTCCTCCTATTCTTCATCCTGGGGCTCTTCTCCATCGTCTGGTTCCTCTTTCTTCATCTCGTCCCTCCATCGACTTCTCTTTCGGTCCTTCGTTCTGCGGCCTCTGGACGTCATCCTCTCATCCTGCTCTTCGTACTTCTCTTCGTCCTTCTCTTCGTCCTTCTCTTGTCCTTTTCCATCTCCTCATCCTGACCGACTTCGTCCAGACCCTGCGGCTTCTAGGCCTCGTCCTCGCTCGTCCTGGAGCTGGTTCTCGTTCTCTTCTTCGTTGTCATCCTCCTCTTCTCCATTATCATCCTCCACTTCTTCTTCTTCATCGTCGTCCTTGTCATCGTTCTCCTCCTATTCTTCATCCTGGGGCTCTTCTCCATCGTCTGGTTCCTCTTTCTTCATCTCGTCCCTCCATCGACTTCTCTTTCGGTCCTTCGTTCTGCGGCCTCTGGACGTCATCCTCTCATCCTGCTCTTCGTACTTCTCTTCGTCCTTCTCTTCGTCCTTCTCTTCGTCCTTCTCTTGTCCTTTTCCATCTCCTCATCCTGACCGACTTCGTCCAGACCCTGCGGCTTCTAGGCCTCGTCCTCATTCTCGTCCGTCCAGATGCTCGTCCTTCTCAACTCTCGTCCTTCTCGATCCTCGTTCCTCGTCCTTCTCTCGTCTCAGCCTCGCCCTCGTCCTTGGACTCCAGCTGGGCTGTGGCTGCTTCTGGTGATTTCTTTGTCAGCCCATGGACGATGTCGTTGGTTCTTGTTGTTGTTGTTGTTGATACTCTTGTTGTTGTTGTTGATACTCTTGTTGTTGTTGTTGTTACTGTTGTTCTGGATGTAACTTTTGTTGTGTTTGCTACTGAGATATTTTTGTTGAACAATGATGATGATGATGTTGTTGGTTTTGATGTTATTGTTGTTAGTGTTGTTATTGTTGTTAGTGTTGTTATTGTTGTTGGTGTTGTAATTGTTGTTGATGATATTGTTGTTGTAATTGTTCTTGTTGTTGTTTTTGCATGCGGCTTTTGCACAAACACGTAAATTAATCTGACAAGTGATACTTCAGCCCAGAGGCGGCCAACTCGGCTCCCGTTGCCGGCGCCATCATCGAGAGGATCGAAAATGGACTCAAATATACACACATGCAGAAAGAGTGAGAGAGAGCTCCTACCTCGATTTCAGTTCGCTTCGGCTCGTCCTGGAGCTGGTTCTCGTTCTCTTCTTCGTTGTCATCCTCCTCTTCTCCATTATCATCCTCCACTTCTTCTTCTTCATCGTCGTCCTTGTCATCGTTCTCCTCCTATTCTTCATCCTGGGGCTCTTCTCCATCGTCTGGTTCCTCTTTCTTCATCTCGTCCCTCCATCGACTTCTCTTTCGGTCCTTCGTTCTGCGGCCTCTGGACGTCATCCTCTCATCCTGCTCTTCGTACTTCTCTTCGTCCTTCTCTTCGTCCTTCTCTTGTCCTTTTCCATCTCCTCATCCTGACCGACTTCGTCCAGACCCTGCGGCTTCTAGGCCTCGTCCTCGCTCGTCCTGGAGCTGGTTCTCGTTCTCTTCTTCGTTGTCATCCTCCTCTTCTCCATTATCATCCTCCACTTCTTCTTCTTCATCGTCGTCCTTGTCATCGTTCTCCTCCTATTCTTCATCCTGGGGCTCTTCTCCATCGTCTGGTTCCTCTTTCTTCATCTCGTCCCTCCATCGACTTCTCTTTCGGTCCTTCGTTCTGCGGCCTCTGGACGTCATCCTCTCATCCTGCTCTTCGTACTTCTCTTCGTCCTTCTCTTCGTCCTTCTCTTGTCCTTTTCCATCTCCTCATCCTGACCGACTTCGTCCAGACCCTGCGGCTTCTAGGCCTCGTCCTCATTCTCGTCCGTCCAGATGCTCGTCCTTCTCAACTCTCGTCCTTCTCGATCCTCGTTCCTCGTCCTTCTCTCGTCTCAGCCTCGCCCTCGTCCTTGGACTCCAGCTGGGCTGTGGCTGCTTCTGGTGATTTCTTTGTCAGCCCATGGACGATGTCGTTGGTTCTTGTTGTTGTTGTTGTTGATACTCTTGTTGTTGTTGTTGATACTCTTGTTGTTGTTGTTGTTACTGTTGTTCTGGATGTAACTTTTGTTGTGTTTGCTACTGAGATATTTTTGTTGAACAATGATGATGATGATGTTGTTGGTTTTGATGTTATTGTTGTTAGTGTTGTTATTGTTGTTAGTGTTGTTATTGTTGTTGGTGTTGTAATTGTTGTTGATGATATTGTTGTTGTAATTGTTCTTGTTGTTGTTTTTGCATGCGGCTTTTGCACAAACACGTAAATTAATCTGACAAGTGATACTTCAGCCCAGAGGCGGCCAACTCGGCTCCCGTTGCCGGCGCCATCATCGAGAGGATCGAAAATGGACTCAAATATACACACATGCAGAAAGAGTGAGAGAGAGCGAGAGACCACACACACACTCACAAACTTCCTCTTTCGCTCTCAGCTTCACCGCAGGATGTCGAAGCACACGCTTCGGCTCGTCCTGGAGCTGGTTCTCGTTCTCTTCTTCGTTGTCATCCTCCTCTTCTCCATTATCATCCTCCACTTCTTCTTCTTCATCGTCGTCCTTGTCATCGTTCTCCTCCTATTCTTCATCCTGGGGCTCTTCTCCATCGTCTGGTTCCTCTTTCTTCATCTCGTCCCTCCATCGACTTCTCTTTCGGTCCTTCGTTCTGCGGCCTCTGGACGTCATCCTCTCATCCTGCTCTTCGTACTTCTCTTCGTCCTTCTCTTCGTCCTTCTCTTGTCCTTTTCCATCTCCTCATCCTGACCGACTTCGTCCAGACCCTGCGGCTTCTAGGCCTCGTCCTCGCTCGTCCTGGAGCTGGTTCTCGTTCTCTTCTTCGTTGTCATCCTCCTCTTCTCCATTATCATCCTCCACTTCTTCTTCTTCATCGTCGTCCTTGTCATCGTTCTCCTCCTATTCTTCATCCTGGGGCTCTTCTCCATCGTCTGGTTCCTCTTTCTTCATCTCGTCCCTCCATCGACTTCTCTTTCGGTCCTTCGTTCTGCGGCCTCTGGACGTCATCCTCTCATCCTGCTCTTCGTACTTCTCTTCGTCCTTCTCTTCGTCCTTCTCTTCGTCCTTCTCTTGTCCTTTTCCATCTCCTCATCCTGACCGACTTCGTCCAGACCCTGCGGCTTCTAGGCCTCGTCCTCATTCTCGTCCGTCCAGATGCTCGTCCTTCTCAACTCTCGTCCTTCTCGATCCTCGTTCCTCGTCCTTCTCTCGTCTCAGCCTCGCCCTCGTCCTTGGACTCCAGCTGGGCTGTGGCTGCTTCTGGTGATTTCTTTGTCAGCCCATGGACGATGTCGTTGGTTCTTGTTGTTGTTGTTGTTGATACTCTTGTTGTTGTTGTTGATACTCTTGTTGTTGTTGTTGTTACTGTTGTTCTGGATGTAACTTTTGTTGTGTTTGCTACTGAGATATTTTTGTTGAACAATGATGATGATGATGTTGTTGGTTTTGATGTTATTGTTGTTAGTGTTGTTATTGTTGTTAGTGTTGTTATTGTTGTTGGTGTTGTAATTGTTGTTGATGATATTGTTGTTGTAATTGTTCTTGTTGTTGTTTTTGCATGCGGCTTTTGCACAAACACGTAAATTAATCTGACAAGTGATACTTCAGCCCAGAGGCGGCCAACTCGGCTCCCGTTGCCGGCGCCATCATCGAGAGGATCGAAAATGGACTCAAATATACACACATGCAGAAAGAGTGAGAGAGAGCGAGAGACCACACACACACTCACAAACTTCCTCTTTCGCTCTCAGCTTCACCGCAGGATGTCGAGATGCCGGATGAAGCGAAGGAGTCAGGAGTTAGTTCTCCTTGTTGTTGTTATATCCATAGTTTCTATTGTTGTTGGCCTGGTTGAAGTTCTTCTTCTTATTGATGTTGTTGTTCTTTTCCTTGTTGTTGTTATTATTGTTGTTATTTCTCCATTTCACTCTGTCGGCCAACTCATGTATGAAACTCCAGTTCCTGCCCAAGAATTCCTCTGCAAGCTTTTTCCGCTTTATTTTCCTCACATCTTTGACTTTAGTTTTCATTTCGATCACTCGTGCATTTTTCTCACAATTTCCTCTCCTTTGTCGGGCATTTTCCATCGATTTTCTTTGGTTATTGTACGTCTCTCTTTCAATTTGAACATATTTCTTAATTTTACATAATTTGTTTCATCATTTGATGATTGTCAATAAATCATTTTTAATCACATTTTTTCTGATTTATTTATTTGTTCATTTTATTTTACTGTAGCTATTTTATTCATTTAATTCTATGTTACATTAAGAGAAATCTTACTATTTTATTAATTTGATTCTTTGTCAAATTTCTTACTCAAATATTTTTTATTTGTTTCGAACAATTTTTTTTTTCATTCATTAATTTTTTTCTACACGTTGAAAATTTCCTTTGTGTCTTCCCACTTGCCCACATCCTCATTTTCCTAATTTCTCGCCCACTTCAGCTACAACCACTGCCTTTTTCTCCTCATCATAGCCATCTCCTGCTCAACATTCGGTCAAAGAATTGAATCCTGTTCCCTGCTGCTGGTCGGTCACTCCAGTGGTCTGCCTGTGGCTAGTCGCACACACCCTCACACGTACACCTCCACACACACAGACACACAAACACTCGTCTGGCATCCTCCCCCACCCATCGACCGCATCCTTGTCCACGGGAGGACGCAGGACATTTGCGTGAATTTTGCGTTCGAGGTGAAGGGATTTTTTAAATATTTTCTCGCCTGTTGCGATCGAGACAGAAATCGGAAATGGACGAGAGGAGGAAGAAAGAGGGAAAGAGGGAGATGGGAGAAGGCAAAAGAGGACAAAGAGAGAAAATGGGGAGATTTTTGATTTAAGAAGGAGGTGAATGGAATGTCGAGCAAGAGATGGACATAATATTGGCAAAATATTGGCAAGGAAGGAGAGCGTCTATTGTGGGGAAGGAGATCGGTATGTGTATGTAGAAGGAGACAAAGAGAGCGAGAGTGAGAGAGAGATGGGCGTAACAGGTTTCGGAAGTTCAAAATAATGAGCAGGAAATTTAAATTCTGTTCTGAAGAAGAAAGACTCGGCATGAAATCGATATGGTAAATTATTAAAAATATGTTAAATTCAGTTTTTAGTTACGAGAAATAAAATTTTAATGTAGAGAATATTATCTTGTGGAAACAATTAAAAACCATAATCACAAAAAATCTCCTTAATATCACTTACAAGATTAACACAAACTAAACATACTATGCAAAATAATTTTAGAGATCTGTAAAAATTTTATTTCAATAATTTTTTAACTTTAAAATTTTAGTTATAAGATACGAATAAAAAATCTGAATACTGAGAAATATTTTTTGTGGAAGATTTAAAAATTTTTTAAATATTAGAAAAAATAAAACCTTTCAAAAAAAGAAAAAATTAAAATAAGCAAAATATTTCAGAGTTCTGTTTTTAATATATTTTTGATATATCTTAATTTTTTTATTCAAAATCAATTTTTTAACTTCAAAACAATTTTCGAAAAATTTTAAGAATGTTTAATTTAAATTTGAAATTTTTAAAATTTATTTATTTACTTGTTTTTCAATTTCGATAATTCTAAACAAAAAATTCTAAATCAAAAATTGAGAAATTTATTAAAGTACCAAAATTTAGAAAAATGCATTTAACAATTATCACAGGAAATAGTCAAAATTGAAAATTAACGATTTTCCCAAAACAAATAGATATACCGTAATAGTGTCCCATGCGTCACGTGACCGATAGAGAAAATTAAAAAAAAAAAAAACGAGCCCCACCTCCTTCGCTTATCGCCGTCGGCGCTCTAATTGCGAGCCATTAACGACGCCCGCCGTTGACCGCTGGCCTGAGGAAGCCGCCTGGGATCGCCGCCGACTTCAATCCCTCCACCTGCCCTGACCGCGCCCCCTCCTCCACCATCTCAACCACGGCCTCGACGTGCCCTTTATTGATGAGGGAACCCGCAAAATGCGATCGCCGAAGACGACGTCGACAATTTATCACCAGACCAACGAGGATCGGAGGGGCGGGGTCGAAGATTAGAAGGGCGACCAGGGAACGGTCAGGAAGCGGGGCGGAGGTCAGTGAGAAAGAGAGGGGGAAACGAGAGAGGGGTGGGGGGAAATGAGAGCAAGAAGCGGAAAATGGGAGCGGGAAATAAAAAGACCATAAAACTAAATTTTAATGCATTCTACAGGGAGATAAGAGAAGGAGAGTCTCAGAAGAAGGGAAGAAAGGAGGATGAGGAGAGGGATAGAGGAGGAGAGAAGAGGAGGGAAAGAGATGAATAGAGCAAGAAAGAACGAATAAGATAAAGAAGGAAAATAGTTTAGAATAGTGAGGAGGAGAAGTAGGAAGTAGTTCTCCAAGACATCTGAGGATGAAAAGGAGTGTGAGGAAGAGTGAGAAAGAAGGAATCGGAAAAGAAAAAAAATTGGGAGAGCGCGTGACGTGAGGGCGACTCACGTTCGGCGAAAGGAGGAAGTAGATAACAAAAACAAAAACAACAATAACAATAGTATGACCATGATAAAACAAAGAATAAAACCTACAATAAAACCAACAACAACAACAAGAACGATAATAAAACAATTACAACTACCATAAAACCTTCAACAACCGAAAATTACAATGATAATAAAACCAATAAAAGAAAAGAAACAATGAAATATCTAGCAACAACAATAGGAAAAGGCAACAACAACAATAGGATAAGGCAGCAACAACAATAGGAAAAGGCAACAACAACAATGAAAAAACCTACAAAAACAATGGGAAACCCAACAACAAAAATGAGAAAACTAACAAGAACAACAGCAACAATATATCCAACAACAACAACAGTATATTCTACAACAAATAACAGTACAACAACAACAACGTCCCGATAATGAAACAATGACCAAATGACAAAACGTTGACTTGTCAAAGGTCGCAAGCGAAACCAAAAACAAAACCACAGCTGAGTTCATGGAGTACCGTGAAGAAGAAGAAGAGAGTTGTGGGGAGAGAAAAAGAGGAAGGGGAAAATTAGTGGTGGTAAGAAAAAGAAGAAGACGAGTGAGGGAAGCAACTAAAGAAGAAGAAGAGGAAGCTATGAAATGCACGAAGACCCTCGGCTCGTTTCACGCTTCAATCGGCAGCTAATTTTCGTAAAAACCATTAAAAATAATGCATTCCGAGGCGCGTCGAGAATCGGATCCGACCAGATCCGAGGGGACGATTGGACGAGGGGACGACGACGACGACGATGGGCCCCAGGCGTCGGACGGCGGATGTCGGTTGCCAATCAATCATCGGCGAGACGAAACGAAATGAGACGAAGACGGCGGGAAGGTGCCTCAGACGAAGCGGGGCAGGGCGAGGGAGAAGGAATAGTGACCAGGAAGAGAGAGAGATGGACAAAGAGATAAAGATCTGGAGGACTAATCGAATGGAGAAACTCGAAGGAAACGAAATTGACCTTGAGAAAACTGGAAGGACTCTGGTGACTAAGGATGAAGTGGAATTTTCGACTTTATTATTTTTATTATTTTTTTCAAATAACTTAAATGAATATAAATTAAAATAATGTGGGAAAACAAAAAATGTATTTTTAAAAATAATATCTTTTTCAATGTTTGCGTAACCCTAAAACTAAATAAAAATATTTGGCGAAAGATTTTAAATATGCTCTTCTTCTAAATATGAAATAATAAATAAATAAAAATTAACGTCAATAAATATAAATAAATAGAAATAAATAAATATATATAAAGAAAAATAAATATAAATAAATAAATATGTATAAATATATATAAAAGATTTATAAATTTAAATATATAAATATAATGATAAAATGTGAAAAATTCAATATATTGAAATAAAAAAAGAAATAAATTGTTATTATATTATAAATTTATAATCCAACATTTAATATGAAGACAGAGTTAAAATCAAAAGACATTAATAAAATACTAGGAAAAACTAGAAGAAGGGGGAAAAATTAGAAGAAGAAGATCCATCATTTGATCGAGTAAAGGATTCAAAAGGAGAAGAACAAGAGGCCAATAAAAAGTCACCCTTTGAATGATTTTCGACATTTCAAATGTCGGCGCTAATGTAAGAAACAATTGTTGTTGCTGTCAATGGGGATATTGTCTTCGTTCTTGTTGTAGGAACCCGTTTGTTCTTGTTCTTGTGCCTATTGTTTTTGTTCCTATTGTTCTTGTTGTTACTTTGTCTTCTGTCAATCCTCTGTCAATTGCAGTCAACGAAAATAGTTTTAATTCGAAAAATGTTCCACATGTCAAAATGATCCATTTCTCTGGAAGATCGTGAAGAAGTCGGGGGAACGAGAAGTGGATAGGGTTATAATTTTTCCTTGGGGCATGGCTAAGTGGCTTCTATGTTTCCTCTATAGTGGATGAAGTATTTATTGATGTTTTTTTTTAGTACATTTCAATGATCCTTGGATCGTTTTTAAAATTAGTTTTTGTCTATTATTTTTTTACCTTTTTCAACAAATTTGCTGTAAAAATTTGAAAAGAAAAATGTATTAAAAATCAAATCATTTAAAAAAAATTCAATAATAATAAAAAAAAATTCTATGTTTCTATATATTTCAATGTTGAATGTATAAAAGTATTTGAAAAATATTAAATGTAATGAAAATCATTAATAGTGTGATTCAAAAAAGTAAGAAATATTCCATTATATCCGTATTTTGACCTTAGTTGACATACGTTAATTTCTATAAATCTATATTTCGGCGAAATAGAGAGAAGTTTCGCATGAATTTTTCCAACTCTCTCGGAATTTAATTCTGGTGGTAAAAACTCCAAAATCACCACATAACAACTACATTGAGGACGAATTTAAGCGGAAAAGGTTCTTGCTTTCATCATAAAAAGCATTTGCCCTATTTTGAAATTTATTCAATCGTTGTAGCTTTGGGTCAAATTTTTGTACATTTGGTTATTGTCGTGATTCGAGCTTCGGCTAAAATATTGTTGTTGTTGTTTCATATATAAAATAGTGTTTGTAACATTTTAATACGAGGCAAATGATAACTGAATGAGAGCCGATTTTGGCAAAAACCGCACACTTAGTTTGAGGGACAGAGATAAATTATATAGAAAGAGAGGGAGAGAGAGTTACATATAGATGAGATAAAACTAAATTAAATGCGACAAAATAAATCACAATTCAATCCACTTGGAAGCAGAGAAAAACACGAAACGAGGAAAAACTTTGGTACTCGTTTGAGTTTGAGTCAAATTTGAGTGAAATTTCCCGAAATTAATTTCGCTTTCCAAAAACATTTTCCAGCTCACTTCAGCAAGGACGATTTGTGGTCCTTCTCGCCATGGGAAACTTTTTAATAACGTTGTTTTTTATAACTTTGTGAAAAACGTGTCAATGGGATATTTCTTGGACATTGGGAAACAATTAAAATATTCAATTTTAATTTTTAATATATTTTTGTTAAATTGATTTTGATGATTTTATTGATTTAAAAAAAATTCTAATTAAAAATGTTTGTAAGTAATTAAATTTAACTGGAGAATGTGTTCATGATACGGATTTTTTATTTATTTTTATTTAAATTTTTATTATTTTATATTTTTGTTTCGACCATGTTTATTGTTTTCTATTATTTTTTTAATGTTTAAATAAATATTTATTTTATTCGTATTATTTTATGTATATAAATTTGAATAAAATTGTATACTTCACTTGAATTTGGAATAATTTTTCGATGAATCTCACGAGTATCCTGCGACACCCGCATTTCCTTGAAATCGCCACAACAACAAGAACAACAACAACAATTTCCCTCTTCACACGTGGCCGCAGTCGATGCCGCAGAAGAAGAACAAGACGTAGACGCCGTCGGCTCGCTTTGTTATCCTTTCAAAGGGACGATAACGACAATGGCATGAGTCGTATAACAACAACATGAACAATAAAAACAACAACAAGAAAACCAACAACTAAGAAAAACTCAACGATCTTGAGGAACCACAACAGCAACAACAAATACGCTTGAGTTCAAGAAGCAAGCGGCACTTGTTAAAAGGGAAAGAGAGGGAAACACTATGGGATAGTGAGAGAAAGAGAGCGGAATAAAAAAAGTAAAGGGTCCGAAGAGACCACGATGCACTTGAAAGCGAATCGATGTTGTTCTTCTTCGTCTTGTTGTTGTTGTTTGAGTTGTCTCGTATGTCTCGCATATGCTAACTATTTGTCCAACAACAACAAGAGTAACAACAACATATGCAAGTAGAACAACAAAGTCAAGAAAAACAACAACAAATACATTACAATTCAGTGGAATTTCCCTCAAAGGACATTTTATTTTTGTCTTCAAATCGAGATTCTCTTCGGTTTCCATTTCGCTGACTCCTCTCACAGGTCTACTTCACTCTCTCTGTCTCTCTCTCCCTCGGTTGTCGCCGTCTGCAGTTCGTTGTCCTTCGCCGGTGGTCCTGGCAGTAAAACAAAAAAATAAAACACACGCAAAAACCTTAAAATTTCCCTTTTTATGAGTTTTTTGCGAAATTTCGCCCAAAAATTTTTTTGCTTCGGTCGCGACGACGGCGAAAAACTTTCGGCGAAAGTGATTTATGGCAACGAAATGCTTTTCATTGTTTTTGTTGTTGTTATTGTTGTTAATTTTCCTCGTTTTTGTTGTGAAATTTGTTGGCTCATGTCGATGGATTATAAATAAGTTACTGCGATAGTTTTTCGATTTCATTGAACTCGATTTTCAAATCTAATTCGAGTTGATGTCCTTTTGTCGTATTCCTTTCCTATGCCTATTCCTTTCCTTCCTCTTCTCCGTCTCCGTTTTCCTCTTCTTCCCCTTCAACTCCTTCCTCTTCTCCTCCTTCATCTTCCTCTCGATTCTTATCTTTCATTTCTTGCTTATCCCACTTCCTTCCCTCACCTCATTCTTGTTTCCTCTTTTTCACTTAACTCTGGATTTTCCCCGACTTTTCTTCGACTTCCGTTGACTTGTTTCACTTTTCTTCTCCCACTTTGGTCAATCCTTTCCTTCGATGCTCTTTTTCTTCATCCATTTGGCCTCCCTTCAACTCTTTCTTATCGAAACCTCCTCTCGACTCCTTGTTGAGGAATCAAAGCTCGGGGCCCAGGACCCATGGCCATGGCTCCCGGGGGACCCGACAGCGCCAGAGGTCGACGGTCAGCCTTCCGGTCCACCTTCGACGAACCGACACGACCCGAACTTTTCGAGAACTTTTGCTCCCAACTGGCGATCTCGGCCACTCCTCGTTTCTTTGCTCCGGGTCTCGTTTCTTCTCTGAAACGCCTTCTTCTTTCCATCCACATTTCTTCCACCTCGAAGTTCCTTCAACTCCTTCATTGACTTCCTTCCGTTTCGAACTTTCGATGCTCACGCTGCCTTCCACGCCCACTTTCCCCTCACCCTTCTTCACCCCACCCCTTCCTCTCACCTCCCGCATCCCCAACCCCTCGAAGAAGATCCCGAAAACTTTCTCTTGCTTTGCATACTTTTAGGCTTTGAGCCTTCAATTGCCAAATAAATCGAATGTTGTGTTTTGTTTTTGTTCTGTTTCTCCCCCTCGTATTTTGTTTCTTTAAACTCTTTACAACAACAACAACTTTTCGACTCAATCCCAAAAATTGGCAAAACTTTCCTTCGGCTCCGAGTGAAAAGCTTTAAAAGCATTTTCTTTATTTTCTATTTCAGGATTTCTTTGTTTTGATTTTTTCTTCAGATTTTCTTTATGCTGATTTTTACTCTGATTTTGTTTTTGTTCATTTTAAACCTTTTTTCTTGAGATTGTTTTTTTTTCTTCTTCAGATTTACTTTATTTTGTTTTGCACTAAGTGATATTTTTTGCATTTCTCTCTCTCTCCCTCTCTCTTTCTCTTTGTTTCATCCATTTTCTGGCTGATGTTTCTGGAGTGAGGGTGCAAAATGAAAATTCAAGTTCTTTTGCATACATCCACACTCCAGTCTTCTCTCTCTTTCCCACTCCGCCTCCCTCTTCCTCTCCCCCCCTTCCTTCTCTTTGTTATCCTTTTAATTTGCTTTCGCCTTTTATTTTCTCAAGCACGGAAATTGAGAATTGTTTTTGTTCTTATTCTTATTACTATTGTTGTTATTTCTCAACTAAGTTGTTGTTGTTATTGTTGTTGCAGCACTCATACTTGTTGTTGTTATTGTTGTACAGTAAATTTTTGTTGTTATTTTGCTCATTGTGCTCGTTGTTTGTCGTTGTTGTCCTTCTTAACTTAACTTCAAATGCAGCTCAAGAGCAACGACGTCAGCCGGAAGAGACTCCGAGAGCCAAGGAGCAAGCGAGCAAGAAATATAGTGGGTGAAAGAGAGGGGGAGAGACAGAGAGAGAGATGGTGAGAAAGAAAGGGGGAAAAAGAGAGCATGCGAGAGAGAGAGAGGGTTTGTGTGAGAAAAAAGAAGGGCAAATGAAGCAGTTCCGATTTGGAGAATTTCTTTTTCGACGTCAATTATTTTCTCCGCCTTTTTTCAAGACCTTCAGCCCACTCGAATCACTTTCTTTGGGGATTTCGTGAAGGAAACGGAAATGAAAAATTCTGTTGCACGTTTTTAGGCGGACGGGAATGGATTTTTGAATGGGGTTTTGAAGTGAAAATAAGTCAATTCAAGGAGGGAAAAGGTTTTGTTTGGGGAAAATTGTTCATTTCACTCTCTTATTTGTTCTCATTTAGCTCGTTTCTTTTTGACCCTAAATAAAAAATCTAATCTTGAATCTAAAAAATATATTTATTTGTATAATTACATGAAAATTTACTTCTATTTATATATTTATTTTCTAATATATATATTTTTTAAATATTTTTTTAAATAGAAAAAAACTATATTAATTTTTGTAGAAACAATTTTAATTGGTATATATTTGACCGAAAATTAAAAAAAGTTAATTGTAAAATATTTTTGTTTATATATTAGCATAGATATTTAATTTTTTCGTAAATTTAGAAGAAGAAAAATAGAAATTTTTAATTTATTAATAGAAAGATATATTTATATCTATCCCATATATTTTCTATCCACTTTTTTCTTTAAAAAATCATTTTAGCATTACTTTAACTATTTTAAGTAATTATAAATACTTTTCTCATTAATTCGCTCCAAATTCTGAAGTAATTATTGTTTATTGTCGTCGTTTACATAATATTGTTGCCACTACTTTTTCTACTACACTATATGAAACTTTTTCCCTCCACTCTTTGTCATTTCCACGTCTTTCAATTCATTTGCATTTACTACTTTTTGCCATACTATTTTTCCTTTTGCTCCCACTCCTTTCGCTCACGCCAAGCGTTGTGAAAATTATTTAATTTTCCATTCTTTCACATTCTCGCTCGCTATTTTCTTCTTACAACTATAGTTCTTTCTCTATTCACCTCCTTTTCTCTATTCTTTTCACTTCCCTCTCTTCTCTCTCTTTCATCGCTCTGTTTGTCATTTTTATTGTCCGAAATTAAATTAAGTTGTTTTTGTTTGCGAGTTTGAAGCTGCTGTTGATGGTGTTATTGTTGTTATTTTTCCGGCGATTGTTTTTGTCGTCGCCTGCACTACTTTCGTACACTTGTGTCACTTAATTGAACAATAGTAACTCCCGCACACGCACAGTGGGGCAAAACGTCATCAGAATTAATCCGCATATTCCATGAAATTATTCCCTCTGAAGGATAATTTTTGGAACAGTTGCTGGTCGAGTTTTTGTCCACTGTTCACAATGTTTATTCATAATTTAATATTTTACTTTTATATCTTTATTTTCTCCGCTTTCTTCCGTTTTTTTCTTCGTTCTCTTTCTCTCTGAAATTCACTCTTTCTCTCTCTCTCTCTCTCTCTCTCTCTCTCTCTCTCTCTCTCTCTCTCTCTCTTTCCTACTCGCATGTCATGTCTTGCATTTAAGATAATTAAATAAAAGTGAAAGAGAGAAAATCACGAAAGCTTCAACAATAGCTTTAGACAAAGGATAAAAGAGCGAGTGAGAGAGAGAGGGAGAGAGGGAGATAGAGAATTAAAAACGCTGACTATGAGAAAAATCAGAGTCTGTCCCGCTCTCTCACTCTCAGGTTTCTACGTTTTTGTCGAAGGACAAAATGGAAAGCAGTTAAAATGATAACAACAACAAAAAAAATAAACAACAATTGAAATCACAACACACAACAATTGCTGCAACAACAACATTAACAACAACAACAACAGCAATAACAATCGCTACGTGGGTGAAAATTAAAACAACAACAACAAAACAAGCAACAATCAAAGAACAC
The DNA here is from genome assembly GCA_017309665.1 of Coelopa frigida. NCBI lineage: Eukaryota > Metazoa > Arthropoda > Insecta > Diptera > Coelopidae > Coelopa > Coelopa frigida. Next base: position 11,985,384 of record CM029563.1, read on the forward strand.
ACACTCGAGTGAAAGAGAAGGGAAAACAAAGTGAATTTAATATATATTTGCTGTTTTTTTTTCTGTTTCATCTCTTTCTCACTCACTCCTCATTCAGTCTGTCCCACTCCTTGAACCTCTGACAATCTCTATCTCGCTCTTTCGTTTTCTGTTGCTCTTTCTCTCTCTCTTTGTCGCTCTTTCTTTCTCTGTTGCTCTCTCTTTTTCGCATTGTTGATCGCTGCATAAAATTCTCTCACAAAGGATAACTGGGTTAACAAGTTACTCGTGCTCCTTTTGATTGTGGTTGTTGTTGTTTTCATTATAGTTGTTGTAGTTGTTTTTATTGTCGTTTTGATTATTTTTGTTGTTATTATTATTGTTACTTTTGTTGTTATTATTGTTTGTTATTATTATTGTTCGTTGTTATTTCAGTATATATTTTAAATTGAATTTTTCACTCTATTTTTAATGTTTGTTTTTATTTTACTTCACATTTTTCTCCTACAAAGCGATGGAAATGTTGAGGGAGGGAGCAGGAGACAGAGAGAGAGAGTGAAAGGGAGAAGGAAAATTGAGAAGAGACCCAAGGGAAGTTGGAGAAAGTGTTGCGAAGGGATGAAAGGAGAGAATGTGGGAGAGAAATTGAGTCAAAGGGATCGACGGACGACTGAACGATGGACGAAGCGAGGGTGAAAACGAGAGAGTGAGATGGAGAATGGATTGCGAGTGGAGCCGAGATCCGAGCTGGTTGGCAACTCTATAGAGTTTCCCCCACCAATCCCTAGAATTCACTTTTCCATTGCTTTCAATTAACAAAGGTCGCTGCAAACTTTGCAGTGCAAAGTTTGGACCAGCGAACCAGGGTTACCACGGTCCCTTCGTCGCAGGGCAGCGCGTAAAAATGTCAAGTATTTTTCTCTCCCTCACTTTACCCTTCTCTCCCTCTTTTTCCACCACTGACCTCGATGGCTTTGTTGTTGTCGAAGAAGGATTAAAATAGATTTAAATTCGTTCGTTCGTTCGCCCGATGGTAAAAAGCAAACAATTTAATTTGCGAAAACAAGTGTTTGTCGAGCACTCAGAATCGCTGCATGCGCTATGATTCTCTTTCTTGTTCCTTCTCCCTCTTACAATTACATGTGTTCTTTCTCCCTCTGCCCCTCCGTCCTTTCACCGCCTTTGTAAGCCATTTTCATACAATACTTTTTTAATTAATATATCCTTTTTCATTTTCATCAGTCTCAATTTTCTCAAACAACATCAAGATTTGGTGAACATTTTCTTCTTCTATAATAAATTTAATTGATTTGTTTTATTTTATTAAATATTCGTATAATTTGAAAATTTATTTGTTATCTAAAGTTATCTAAATTAAAAACAAAAGCACAATAATTTCCCGCATTTACTTTTGGGAAATTCATTGTTGAAAAACTTCGCTCGCGAGTTTGGCAAAACTTCAATCACCGCAATCGGAGCGATTATTTAAGAAAGGAAGCCGAGGATCAGAGGCTGAAGTGCAGATAGATAGGGAGAGGGTGAGGAGAGAGGGAGAGAAATGGAGACGGAGAGAAATAGAGAGGTTTAGAGAAAGAGAGAGGGAGATCGAGTAATGGCGAGAGACTTGCAACGAAAGCGAAATCAAGGAGAAGCCGTGAAATGAAGTGGAAAAAGTTTGCACTGCATGCGCTGCAAATAAAATAGGCTCCGGGAGACGTGACTCGAAGGAAGGGAGATGAAGAGAGAGAGAGAAGGAAGAGGAAACAACAAAGGAGTGATGATGGAGGAGGGCAGTCAGAGAGGAAGAGAGACAGAGCGAGCGAGCTAGCGGAAGTCGGGTCCTGCGAAGTTTTGCGCAATATTGTTGAGTTCCTGCAGCCGAGCGCCTGCAGCATCCGACGGGGAACAGGACGAGAACGAAGTAGGAGGAGGAGAAAGAGAAGAAGAGGAGGAGAAGAAGAGGAAGAGAGATGGAGGAAGAGAAGGAGACAGAAGCAGAGGAAGAGAAGGAGTCGAAGGAAGAGAAGAACGAGGCGGAAGTGCGGACGAATGAAGGGAGACGGACAGACAGATCGAGAGACAGGCAACGACAGCAGCTGCAGACAGGGAGGCAGAAGATGAGAAAGCATCATGGAAAGAGGTAGGAAGAAGGAATGAGGGAGACGGGGAGAACAGACCGAGGGAGACAACAGATGGTGTGGGGGGCGTGGCAGGTCGTCGGATGACGGAAGGAGCTGTCGCAGAAAATGCCGCATTGAAAATACGCCAAAATCGGCCGGCGGCGCAGTTGGCGAACGCCAGAGGGAGACAACGAGATAAAGAGAGGGAGACCGAGAGATTGAGGAAGAGAGAGAGAGAGAGAGATGAGAGGTCGGCCTAGACAAAGAGACGTTGAGGAAGTGAGAAGGAGTGAGTTCGAGAGGAAGAGTGAGAAAACATGTCGAAATGTCTGGCGAATGATTTTGGAAAAGTTTTCAAAAAAGGAAAATAACAAAAACAAAAATAGGAACGAGTTTGGGGAAATTTCAAATTGAATTCAATGAATGGATGAATGAAATGAGAACTGAGGATTGTGGAAGAAAATTGGTAGAGGAGACTTGATGTGAATAAAAGTAAGGGGAGAAAGATTGTCAGGAGAGATAATGGTAGATAAATACGGAGTTTTAAGAAGGATGTTTTATGAAAAAATTGATTTGAAATGAGAATTGAGGAGAAGGATATGGAAAAGATATCGAAACAGACAAGAAATGAAACAAAGAAATAAATTAAAAAATTGGAAGAAATTATTGCCATTAAAATTAAAGTATTAATAAAGGTGTTATAACTGTTAATATACACAACAAAATACATCTTTAATATTAAAATTGGAAAATAAACTAAATAAATAAAAAAAGAAATACAGAATAAATTAAGAATATTAGAGAAAAATACAGAAATAGAAAAAAAAAATTAAAGAAATAATCAGAGCAGTGGATGAAATTAAAAAGCTAATAGAAAATAGTGTGAAAAGAGATTGGAAGAAAAAGAAAGCAATCAGATTCGTATCTTAAAAGAAACTCCACAAAAGAAGAAGACACGAAACAATAGACAATAGCAGAAAGAATAGACAGAAGAAATCAAAAGAGTTTCAATAGAAACAGAAAGAAAATCGTAACAAATCAGAAAAGGAAAAAATCAGAAATGTAGAAAAATCAGGAGAGGAAAAAAGCAGGAAAGCAAAAGAATCAGTGAAGCAATAAATCAAAAAGGAGAAAAATCATTGGTAAGAAAATAGAGAAGGAAATAAAAAACAAAATAAAACAAAAAGAGAATACTCAAACGGAAAAGAAATAGAAAAGGAACACTTTTCGAGAAGGGAAAACTTTTAAAGAATCGTAATCATTTCAATCGCAACACTGACATCCACTACTTCTTCCTCCACCTTTTTCTACTCCTCCTTCTTCTACTTTTCATCTTCCTTCTCCTTCTCACCATCTCTCTGTTCACTCCTCTCCATCTTCCTTATCATCTTCTTCCTTCTGATCCATTTCCTGTCCGCCTGTCACTTCCGTTCGACTCTCGCATCCACCTCCAATCGACGTCTCCTTTCTTCTTCCACCCCCTGGCTCCTCATCTCCCTCTCTCCATCTCCTTCTCGGTACCTCTCAATTCTTCATCTCTCTCTCCTTTTCCATGACTCGAACACGGCGTTCAATCTGCTGGAAAGTGTTTCTCTATCAACTTCTCTCTACACCTAACTTTATGTTTTTTCTTCTTCTCTTCTTCATCCCTTCAATTTCTTTCTCTTCTCTTCTCTCCTACACCATCTCTTCTCTTCTCTCCTGCACCATCTCTTCTCTTTCATTTTCCTTCCTCTTTTCTTCTCCCCAGCTTCCTTCATCTTCCTTCCTCCTATTTTCTTTTCCATCACCCTCCATATTCCATCCTCCTTCATCATCCCAAGCATCTATTTCCTTCATCTTATTCTTCTTCTCTTCGACAACAATCGTTGAATTCTTCGATGATTTTCTTCCGTCTGTCTCCAAACTCAAACTTCTCCACACTACTGCTCCCAATTTCTGCAATTTCTATCTCTTTCTTTCTCGATCAGTCTTCCCTCTATCTTTCTCTCTATATCTCCCTCAATCTATCCATCTTCCTCCCTCCCTCTCTCTCTCTTTTCTGTGATTCACCGTGATTTCGACGCATCCTTCGAATTTCTTTAGTTTTTCGAGAGAAAGTTTCAATTGTTCGATGTTCGTTGTATTTGTTGTAATTGTTCCAAATTTTGTTGTTTTTATAATTGGAACAAATGGTTGTTGTTGACATTCATACTGTTGTTGTTCCAATTGTTGTTGTTGTTCTAATTGTTGTTGTTTCAATTGTTTTTATTTCAATTGTTTTTACTTCAATTGTTGTTATTTTTTTATATTTCTTTTTTAGCTCTGTTGTTGAAATTTTTGTTCTTGTCATCCATTTTTCCAAAAAGTTTTCCCTTCCTTCCCTTCCATCCTGTTCCATCTTCCGTCCCATTATCTTCGTTCTATTCTCATCTTCCTTCTCCACCCTCTCCATCGAATTTTCTCCCCCATTTTTCTTGCCTTCTTCTTCTTCTTTGAGAGTGGAAACTCTTGTAATTCTAATGGCGTCGCGTTTTTAACCGAGTGTCAAAATAAATGGCGAAATTTGCGTTCAATTTCCTTTCATCCATGGATCGATTTCTGATTCTTCGATTTCCCCAGCTCCTCCTCATTGAATTCGTTGACATCGAGGTCTTCAGTTTTTTTTCATATTCATTTAGATGTTGAGATGTCTTATTTAACTATTTATTTAACTATTTAACTATTTTTGGTATTATATATAGATTTTTATAATTTCAGACTTTGCCTAATATTTATTTTTTAATAAATTTATTACCTTTTTTTTGTAACCTTTATTATTTATTTTATTTGAATTTCAAATATAATATTAATTTCTCAAATATCAAATTAAATATTATCAAATATTAAAAAAAAATAATAAATTAAAAATTGTTCTCTTTGAATTAAGTTATTTCCTTCTTTCCTCTTGAATACATTTTTTCTAATATCTCTGTCTCTTTCTTTTTCTTCCAGGTGAGTCTTGCGATTGTAATTGGTTTCTTGCTGGAAGCGTGATTTCGGTAAGATTTGTGGTGGGTTTACGCAATGGTGGGCGTAACAATTGATACCTTAAGATACCAATGATACCTTAAGGAGCTGAAATAACTACTGAGACAATAAAAAAAGAAGCCTTTTAAAAAATTTAACAAATCTAACTCTAAAAGAAAAATCCAAAAACAAAACCAAAACCAGTACAAAAACACAATCAACTTTTACGAATTCCAAACCAAATCGAGCCAACGATCGATTCGACATGTAGTTTGTAACTGGACCTAAACTACCGTCGATTACTGACCATTCTCTGTCTCTTTCTATTAATGTCTTCTTTTTTTCCCCCTTTTTAAACACAATATTCCATTCTTTCCATCTCACTCATGGGATCCCTTCAGGTATCCCCTTCTTTGTCTAAGGTGGATTACGAAAGCATCGTAATCTAAAACAGTGACGCCAACACACGAGAAAATAACAAGAAGAATAACATAAGAAAATAACAACAAAAACTACAATAACTACAAAAACAACAACATTAACTGCAACGATGACAGACAACAACATGACAACAACAACCAAACATTGACAACAACAAAAAATCAACAACGATCAACGTCCACTGATCTTTAACATGTCTATGAATGGACAACGGCGACGACCGACGACGTCGACTTCAAACCTTTTCCCCTCACCGCCGAGAGGAGGGCGGTGGAGGGGGGCGTGGCAGTTGGCCAAACGCATTCCGGCCGCGCCCTCGCCTCGCGTTTTGACCAACATCGCACGAAGGGAGGCCGTAACTGAATTTGAATCTGAGTCCGAGACGCAGATCACGAATCGAGATCACGGTAATTGCAAAAGGCGGACGGATGGAGGGACCCCCTTTACCCCTCATGTGGGTCTCTCTCTCTCGCTCTCATGTGGGTCTCTCTCTCTCTCGCTCTCATGTGGGTATCTCTCGCCCCTCGTGACCCCTTCCATGGCGTCCCAGACGATCCGCCGTCGTCGGGTCGGCTGCGAAGTCGATTTTAACAGCTGAAGGAACGAGTTGCCATATGGAGCTTTAAGTTATTGTTCTTGGAGATGTTGTTGTTTTTGCATATATTTTTGTTGTTGGGAATGTGGTTGTTGTTTGTTGTTTAGATAAATTGTTTTTATTTTTTCTAGTGCCATTGGGTGGGTTGTTTATTATTGTTGGTTTTGTCGTTGTTGTTCTTTTTGTTGTTATTATTGTTGTTGTTGTTGCTATTGCGCAACAATTATCTAAATTGCCGATCGCCAGCCCAGACCAGATCAGGCCAGGCCTCTAATTAAAACCCAGCAGCGCTGGACCCAAAATCGCGCGTTCTCTGTCTTTGGATTTGGACGCAATATTTCTGCTCCACACACAATATAATCACTCAGAGATATCGTTCTTTTTTGCTCTATTTTGTTTATTTCTCTCTCTCTCTCGGTCTCTTTTGCTTCGGTTATTCTCGCTTTTGGTTCATCATTTCTGTTCAAAGTTCTTCTTAAATCTGAATCATTGAATTATTGGGATAGGTTTAAATTTATTATTTTTGATTATTGATTATTTTGCAGTCAATCGTATTCTATATATTTATTTCTCTCTCTTCTCTCGCTTCCTACTATCTTCCTATCTTTCTCTTGTATTCCTTTCGGCTACTCTATTTGGGAACAAACAGAATCGGCCCAAGGAAGAGTTTTTCTAAATTTCAATATATTTCACCGTCCAAATCGAGCTCTTATTCTTTCAAGTTCTTCGTATATATTTCAAATATTGATATTTTAATATATTTTAATATGAACTGTGCATATTTTTCATCCTCTTTCTTCTTCTTTCTCTTTCCCCTTCTTCCTCTTTCTTCTTATTCCTTACTAATTGATATCATTTTTCCATATATCCTCTTTCTCCCACACGATTAACTCTTTCTATTCTAGACAACGAAAGAATAATCATATTACCATATTAAACTTTTTCTTCAGACATTAATTTCTTTCTTTCTCATTCTCCATATGACTCCCTCTATCATACGTCTCTCTCTCCCCCTCTCTTTACCCTATTCCTCACTAACACCACTCTCTCTCTCTCTCTCTCTCTCTCCATCACTAAATCTTTCTTTTCCTCGGCCTTTCTTCCTTTGATTTCTTTTCGACGCATTTTAAAGGTTATCAAAATGTCACATTTCCCTGTTGTTGTTGTTGTGGTTTTTGTTGTTACTGTTTCTTTTTCTCTTTCGGTTATTGTCGTTGTCATTTATTGTTATTGTTGTTGCGCTATCATAATCTCTGTTCTCTTCATTGTCATCACTAGTGTGGTTGTTTTCATTGTTGTTATTATTGTGATTGTTGTTGCTATTATGATCGTTGTTGTTCTTGTTATTCGCTTTATTGCACTCCGACACGATGTCTCGCTATCTCACTTATGATGTCTGTCTCACTGTCTGTCTATCTGTCGGTTTCTCTGTCTGTCTCTTGATTTTTCTGTCTGACCCTCTCTCAGTTTGTCGACTTCTGTATCCCTGTCTCTGTCTTATAGTTCATCTACATCTTGGATATTTTTCTCTCTCTTTCCCTCTTTGTCTCCCTCTCTCCCTGTCCTTGTCTCTCGACTTCGGTTTCCACCACTAGAGGTTATCAATTTTTATGGTGTTCAGGTCAGTTCCACCCAACGAACAGGATGGAAGTAGTGAGTGAAGGAGTGAGAGAAAGAAAAAGAGAGGGAGAGACTGAGGAAGAAGATAGAAAGAGGGAGGAAGACGTGTGGGGATCCACGGTGGGATCAATGGACAGACAGTGGGGCGAAAGAAACGATTCGTTTGTCCAACGAGCTCTGGGCCACTGGCCACTGAATGACTAATCGACGTCGAGATGAGGAGAAGATGAAGGGGAAGGAGATGAAGAATCAGAGGAGAATCAGATGCAGAGAGAGAGAGAGAAAGACGAGGAAGACGCCAGAGGAATTGGAAAGAAAACCGACTGCTGATGGAAATAATAATAACAATAATAGAATAGAACGATTTCTTTATTGAACTCTTCTCTTTTCGCTATAAAGAACAAAATAATCGCTTGTTGTTTACATGCGATAGAGAAGGAGATGTGTGTGATGATGATGGGGTAGGAATTGAAGAGTGAAGGGAAAAGGGGGAAATAAGAGTAAAAAAGAAAGAAAAAAAAGAATGAAGAAGAAGAAAGTGAAGCAGATCAATGAAAATGTTGGCGATGATGAGATCGTTTAATTTATCAGGAGGCAAATTAATGAAATCATCATTGATGGGGAGATGAGGTAAATGGAAGAGAGATAGAACGAGTGAATCAGTGAGATACAAATAGAGAGAAAAGAGTGCGAGACGGAGAGAAAGAAAGGAACAAAGAGCTAGTGATAGAATGCTAAGGATATAAAAAGGAAATAAACGAAATAGAAAATAGTGATTTTTAAAAGATATTTAGAAAATATTAAGAAGTTAATTTCATAAAATTGAACAAAGTAAAAAGAAAATAGTAAACATTGAGGAAACATTAAGTAAAATAATAAGAAAAAACTATTAAAATGTTTAAGGAAGAATATGAGAACAGTTTTTTTAGAGGGAGAAGTATAGTTAAATAGATAGAGGGAGAGAGAGACAGAAATATTGCAGACAGTGGCTGACTCACCATTGGCCGTGTTGATCGAACCCGCAGCTGTGTTTCATGAGTGGGTGGCGATGACGTCTGGAGGATTGTTGTTGTTGCTCTGGTTTTCATCATTTTTGTTGCTCTGTTTTTCATCATTGTTATTGCACTCATTTTCCATCATTGTTGTTGCACTATTTCTCATCGTTGTTGTGGTTGTTTCTCTGTTTTCCACGAAGTGAACGTCTTCATGTCGATTTTCATCAAATTGTTTACGGACGATTTTTCTCAATTGATCTTGCTGCTGTTTTTTCTCATTTTTTTTGATCTTGATTCGCTTCTTGTTGTTGATGACGTCATCTGGAGTTGAATTATCTTTATTACATCGATTCGCTTGCAGTCCATTTGTTCCATTTGTTCGGTGGTCGTGGTTCCGTTTCCGCTTCCGATTGGCCGCCATTTTGAATGCAGCTCAATTAAATTCAAACAAACAATTTGCTCAGCGTAATTAATTAAAGGCTGAAGCCATTCACGATGAGAGGAGGAGTTGGGGTGGAGAAGAGAGAGAGAAGAACCTGAAGGAGGTGGGCGTGGCTGTTTGAAGGAGGCGTGGTTGAGGTGGGCGGTTGGTCTCCGGTCGTATGAGCGACTCGTCCGGCACTCGAGCGCCGCAAGTGTTGACTTTGGTCACGTTGCTCTATCGTTCACCCTCTCTCTCTATCTCGCTCTCATACTCCATGTCCTTCTCAAATTTTGGCTCTCCCTATCTCTCTCTCTCTTGTGTTCTCCCTCTCAGTCTTCGCTTCCTCACTTGAACCTCGTCCTTCTCTGTGTGAATCTGAAGTAATGAGCATTCGAGAGCCTTCGGTTGACCAAAATCCAACAGCAGAACCACTCAAACAATGGACCAAAACAACAACAACAACAAATAACAATAACAATAACAACAACAATGCCAAGAACAAGAACAACAACAACAATTTATATTATGAACAACAACAACAACATCAGTCAACGATCAACAATTGAAGCCTCAGACTCTGACTGAGCTCTGAGTACAAGAGGAAATCAATCATAAGCGTCCACGCCCACAACCGCCCACGAAGGCTAAAAGTTGATTTCCTTGTGGTCATTCTGGAGTTGAGAACAACAAGAACAACAACAGCTATAAACACGACAATAACAACAATGACTACAATAACAAACAACACGCAGAATCAAGAAGGTGAATCAACAGTAGACGAAACGGAAGCAACCGCAATGGTGAGAGAGAGAGCAACAACAACAATAATATGTGAAAACACCAATAACAACGTCAGCAATATTACAACACATGCAGTAAGCAGTAACAACAACAACACCAACAATCAACTCTAATGCATGCAACAAGAATAACAAAGGATATGAATTGGTTGCTAATATTGTTGGTGTTGTTGTTATTGTTGTTGTCAAAGACACACACACACACATACACAATTGTAAACTAATTATTTTCATGAGTGACAGAAACCACACAATCAAATAACAACAATAAGAGAAGTGCAAGAACAACAACAATAACAACATGGACACTTACAAAAGTTGTTGCCAATAATTTTTATTTTATGTTTTAATTTGGTTTACTGTGGTCTCTTTTACTCATTGTTGTTGTTGTTGCTGTTATTGTTTTCGAAGTTATTTTTGTTGTAGTTTAGCAGGAATAACCCTACACCAATACAACAACAACACCCAATTCAACAACAACAGAGATGGATAAAGAAAACTGTGAACACAAAGTTGAGCAGACATTTTTAAGAAAACCAAAGCAATAAAAACAAGAAATTAACGAAACAAAATAAGCAACAAAAAAAAACAAAAAAATAACAAAAACAATTGCAATAACAATGTGATATTTTTTAAGAACAACAACGATTTTACTTCAACCATAATAACAACAAATTTGTAAACTTTATATCGCTTGCAGTTGACGAAAAATCGTCGCCAACGATATTTTTGGCTTGTTTTGGTTTGGTTGCGAATGTGAACGATACAGGAAAAATAACAATAATTGCAACAACAATGACTACAACAATCACAACAACAATTACAACAACACTTACAACAACAACACAGAAGTAACAAATTTCAACTGCAAATGGAGAAACAACAAAACGAACAACAAGAAAAATAGCATCAAAAATCCAAAAAAAAAAATACCAACAAATAAGAGAACAACAACAACAATAAACGCAACGATAATCATGCAGTCATAAAAAGCCAAAAGTTGCTGCTGCTTTCGGTTCTGCTGTCGCCGGCGGCGACGTCAGCGTCGTCGCCAACGCAGGCGACGTCTCTGTGTCTTTTTTTCTTATGGGATTTTTATGGGATATTTTTTTATGGTTTTTTGGTTATGGGTTTCTTGTTGTTGCTGTTAGTGCTGTTGTTGTTCTATCTTTTCCAGTCAGTGGTCAATGTGCGTTGTTGTTGTTATTGTTGTTGTTGTAGTTAATGTTGTCTCTTGTTGTCATTCGTTGCAGTTAGTTTGTATTGTTGTTTTTGTTGTTATTCATGTTGCTGTTTTGGATCGTTGATCATTTGCTCTGTCTCGTGTGTGTGTGACAATTTGTTGTTGTTATTGTTGTTGTTGTTCGCGCTATTGTTGCCAATGACTAAACAATTAGGATCAAGCAATGACAATAACAACGGAAAACAACAACAAAAAAGTAGACACAATGAAACCAAATGCAGCAACAAGAGAAACTGCAATAACAACTACAACAGCAACAGCAACAGCAACAACAACAATAGTGATCAACAATCACCTACAACAATAGCTACACTAACAACAACAACTACAATGACAACAATACTTCAGGCGTTTGACCAACGGCGATTTTCAATTGTTGTTAAATTTTCTTCATCTTGTTGTTGTCTTTCTTTTTATTGTCATTTGATAATGTTGTTGTTGTTGCAGTGTGTTTTTTTATGGTCGCTGGCGCCTTAAGGGTTGCCACAGACATGTTTTCCCGCTATGCATTATGTCATTGTTGTTGTTGTTCTTGTGGTTGTTGCCATTTGTCACATGACTAATGATCGAAAATTCACCTCGAATTGTTTTTCAATTCATGTTTCTTGTTGGACACTTTTTTGTTGCATGCATTTCTTTATCTTTCTTGGGGTTTTCTTGAACTCTTGTCATTTTTCATTCTAGTTTTTTATTTTTTCCAGATAATTGTTTCCTCATTTTGTCAATTGTTTAATTTTCCCTATTTATTTTTTGTATTCTCATTTGTTTCATATATTGCCGTTGAGTCAGTTTTTTTTTCTGATTTTTATTTTTTTATCTCTTGGTTTCCAATGTTTTTAACTTCATTTTTTGTGATTTTAACCCATGCTGGATTTTACGGTTCATGTATTAATTTCCATTGTTGTTGCTCGTTGCTCCCCCAACTCCTTGGCTGCATTTGTCAATCGTTGTCGCCATCGCTTTTCTCTCAACTCGGGGCTCCACCTTCGCCCACTGTCTCCCCCTCTGCGATCTGGCAACGCTCGCTTTGTGACGATCTTTTGATCTCCACGGGGGCCCCGAGAAACGGGTGAAAGTCGCGATTACGTGGTTTACCGAGGTTCCCAAAGAAACCAATCGCTTGTCTATATTTGCATTCCAAAATTAACACAAAAGTATCAAATAAAGAATTTTAATTTATCTCATTTTTATTAAGATTTTTTCATGTTTAATTTTCTTTTTTTTTATGTAATATAAAATAATGTTTATGATTTTTGGTGTTTATGAAAATTTAAATACAAATTACATTCAAAGAAAAAATCGAAAATAATAATAATAGCTTTTAATAATTATATTTTTAATTTCCATTTTGAAATTTTATTAAAAAAAAGTGATATGTAATTATTTTAAAATTTATTTTTCACAAATTATTTATTCAATATTTTATTATTATTTCATATGTGATTTAAAAAAATATATTTTCTTTAGGGCCGAAACTTTAAAAGAAAAATGTTTTTCTCTCCAATTTCTGTCTCCATTATTTCTGTGTCCATTATTTCTGAAAAAGCGATATCATTCTTCTCGTGGGAAGAAGAGACAGCATTGATTTCCATTAATTCTTTCATTTCCACTCTCATTCATTTCACTCTCATTCTTTTTACTCTCATTATTTTTATTCTCTATCTCCCTATTTTTATTTTTTTCTACATTCATTCTATTCACTCTCATTCTTTTAATTCTTATTCTTTTCATTTCTTTATCTTTGTCTATATTCTCTATGTATTTTCATCTCTATCTATTTCTATATCTGCTTCTAATTCGCATCATATCTCAATGTCTCGGTCTCTTTCTAACCCATTCGTTGTCCTCTTCCCTCTTCTCTCCCACACCCTTTTCTTCTCTCTTACTCTTACTCTATCCCTTGCTATCTCTTTCCCTCCATCGCCCTTTCCCACCATTTGACATCTCAATTCGATGCTTTAAAAATTTCGCTCCATTTTTCTTCCGCTTCCCACGCTTCACAGCGACCAAGAAGGAGGAGATTTGTCTGCGGAGAAAGAGAAGGCAAGAGAGAGATAGAGTGACAGAGTAAAGGGCCAGAGGAAGTGGGGCGAATATCCTGTTGATTTCATCGTCAATATCGTAGCAGAAAATTTCAATTATTTTCAATGAAAACCCGCAAAAGTCATTTTTCCTGATCGATGCTTCACGAGCGACGAATCGAGCGAAAGGAGAAAGTGGTGGGAGAGCAAGAGGTGAAGATGATAAGGAGAGGAATGAGCAAGAGGAAGAGCTGAAGGGGGACGAGAAAAGCAATTTCGAAATCCCAAAGAAATTGCAAAAATTCCACATATCAAAGAAACGCTGCTCGTCGTCGCCGACTCTTGAAGACAGAGTGAAGCAGGGGGCGTGAGAGGAGAGAAGAGGTAACCACCGAACGCACTAACACAAACACAGTGAAAAAGTGCATTCGCTTTCGCTCTCTCTCTCCTGCTTTCTTTATTCCTTTCATTCTTGGTCTTCCTTCTCGAGTCCTGCGATTCCTTGGGGAGGCTGCGTCTTAAAGGCGATTTGGCCACGAGGGGTCGAAGGGTTTGGTGGAGGTCGCGAGGACAGGTAGCCCCAGTGTAAGTTTAACCTTTCGCCAAAGAGGGAGAGCGATATAGAGACAGAGAGAGAAGAAGAGTTTTTCATCCTTTTATCGTCGTCGCTGGTGGCTTCCGGCGGCAGCTGCTGAGCGAAGGACACGAAGGCGAGCTTGGGGAATATGTGGGACAGCAGGCAGCAGCAACAAAAATAATAATAATAAAATTGCAACAACAACAATAATAAGACAAACAACAATAACAAGAACAACACAAACACAAACAATAACAACATAACTCGTTGCAAGCAGTCGGAGTCGCCGGCAGCCTGCAGAACCCAAGATGACAATGAAAAGCCACGCAGGACACAACAAGGACACGCGGCCCACCAGGAGGACGCATCCTGACCTCAGCTCACCTCGTCCTGCGGCGCTCACCTCGGTCGATTCGTCCTTCGTCGTCGATCCTCAGCTTGATTCTCATCTTCTCCCTGGAGCTCGCTCTCATCGTTCTCGTCTCTCGCTGTCCTTTAAGTTTATTTCTTTTGCACGACGACGAGGACGACGATGAGGACGAGGAAAATTAAATTGAAAAGAGACCGAGATAGCGGCGAGACGACAGCGAGAGTGAGTGAGATGAGAGATAGGGTCAGACTGAGAGAGAGAGAGAGAGAGAGAGAAGGACAGAGTGAGATGGCGAGCGAGTGCAGGCATAATCGAAAGAAGGACTTTGCGAAAATAAGTAATCCTCGAGCAGAGTTGCTTAAAGTGCAGCGAAGAGAAGGGAAAAAGAGAGAGTGCGAGGGAGGAAAGAGAGAGAGAGAGAAGGAAGGGGACTAAGGGAAGGAAGAAAGAGAGAGGAAAGAGGGTAAAAAGAGAGAGAGAGGGCGATTCAGGTGACCGAGCGACGATGAAGCTACCGTTGGCCAAAGTGAAGAAGCTGCAACAACTGAGTCAATGGACGACGAGGAGTCGCTCGCAAATGATCCCCAAGAGCCTCAGGATCTTTTCGTCCTTTTCTCCCCCTTCTCCGACCTCTCTCTCTCCCTCCTTCTCCCTTCCTCACCACTCTCCATCTCTTATGCAAACCTTCCTCTCCCACCCTCCTTCACTCGCTTTCATATTTTCCTGGCGGCTCCTGAGCTTCGGCTGTGAACAGGTTGCGCCTCGGTCCATGATGGCCCTGCCACGCCCCCTCGAGGGAGGCGGCAGGTAATGAGGACACGCTGACGCTTCTCGATGTCCTCGTGAAGAGCGACAGGGAGAGAGTTAGTGTGGGAAAGGGAGGGGGAGAGGAGACGATGGCAGATAAACTTCAGTTAAAGTTTCGAATTAGTTTCAAGCGGCGGAGGAAGAAAGAGATGGAGGTTAGAGAGGGAGATGAGATGATGAAGGACGAAGAAGAGAGGAGGAAGAGGAAAAAGAGACGAAGAAGAGAAAAAAGAGACGAAGAAGAGGGAAACGAGATGATGAAAAGAGTGAGTGAGATGGAGGGAGGGAGTCGAGCGCCCGTCATCAGTTCGGATTAGTTTCGGTTGCCCTGATGCGATTGCGATTCCCACTGCAACCAACTTTCAACGGTTATTAGCAGGGATTTTTCTCCTCTTCTAGCGACATAAATTTCTACAACCTCCCTCCCTCTCACTCACTCTTATGTAACCCCTTGTTCTTGTTGTTGTTAATATTGTGACGGAAGCTCCTTTCGTTCGGAGATAATGAAGAACGAGCCAGAGCAAAGAATGTTATGAGAAAATGTTGAAGTAAATACAAAAAGACGAAGTATTTTCGGCATTGGGAGGATTTTCAGGTATTTTCATAAGGTCTGATAGAAACGAAGAAATCTTAATGATTGATATTAACATTTCACATATAGGATTTTATGTGGATTTAATCATGTTTTTACATTATATTTTCTTTTCTATTCTGATGATTATCTTTAAAAGATTAAGCATTTGAAATTTTATGTATTTGCATTTTATTTAATTTCTATAAGCATTATTCTAGTTTATTATATCTTGTCGTTTTAATATTATTCAACAAAAGAATAGTTCTTACTAATTATTTATATATTTAATATATTTTTTTTATTAATTTTTAATATATTTTGATTTTTTAATATTCATAATTTATTTTCTTATTATCAAAAGTTTTACTTATAACCAATGTATTTAATTTTTAATGGTTTTTTATATAACTCGAATTTTATATCATTCTTAATTTTCTAAATTATAATAAACTTATTTCAAAATATGTTTCGATTATCATAAAACTATTGTATAATATTTAGACGGACATTGAGTTTCGTTTCCTAAAACATTTGAAGTAAGTTCAATTTCCTATTTTCCTTTGTGTAATTATTTTTATTATTAAATTTGTAGTATATATTTTTTTGTATGTTATATTTTTTATTCTTACTTGTTTTCTGTATTTTTGTGAAACCTGTTTTAAAGGCCAATCACCGTCTCGGCCCATTGTACTCTCCTCTCCTTCGTCTCCTCACTGCAATCTCTCCTTCTCCTTCTAATTAAATTCCCGTCTCTGTCGGCGTCGCCGAAAAATGCAAATTTTAATGCGATTCCGTTGGCAATTCATTCGTTCTTACGTTCGACTAATTGCGTTAAAATTGCACGCGTTTGTTTGTAGCCGGCGTTGCCAGATCTCGGCAGAAGCGAAGTGAAAAAATAGGGACGGATAATAGAGAAAAATGAAAAAAAGAAGGGGGATGCAAGGGGAAGGAAATGCAAAGCTCGAAAAGAAAATCGAATTTTATGCAAAAGTAAAAGCAATGGAAAAATAAAATAAAAAACACGGCAAAACAAAAACAGAAGAAGAACAAGAGGAGAAGTTGCAAAGTGAGAATCGCGCTAAAAACAAGGGACGAAATTTTTTCGTACTCCAACAACAACAAGAACTATTTCAGAATCAGGACGAAGGAAGGAAGCGCTAATAAATATTCAATTATGCTTTTTGCGCTCCCGCGAGACTGCATTAAAGGAGAGAACGAGAGAGCTAGAGTGAGTGAGTGAGCGAGAGGATGCTCGTGGGAGTGAAATCAAAATCACATTAAATGAAAAAATACGGCAACACTGAATTAAACAGCAGCAAGAAAGTTGTTTTCGCCTACCGCTTGACACGCCGCTTGATCAATTAATTAGACAACAGACAGAGACAGCAAATCAGCGGGCCGTTGAGAGAGGGACAGCAGAGATGGAGTGAAGGGAGCAGAAAAAGTTTCGCTACTTTTCGCCTCGCATTGGCAACACTGGAGGCGACATTTTTTAAATCAATTCCAACAATGGAATTAATTGAAAGTGTCGCCGCCTCAGTTTCCGCTTCTGCTCAAGTTATCTCTTGCTCTTGTCTCTAGTTTCTCTCTTTATCTCGCTCTCTGTCTTATCTCTGTCCCTCTTCCTCCCTTCCTCTATCTCTCTCTTTCATACTGCATTTCAATCGTTTCTCTCTTTCACTCTTTCTATCTATCTCTAGCAGTTGTCCTTTTAATGCATTTATTGCGATTTGTTTATTAATGCTCTGCGGCCCTCGTATCTTCCCTCTCGCTCTACTGATATCTCCCTCCCTCACGACCACCATTCTCTCTGGCGTCTCATTTGCATCATGGCGTTTGCCACATTTCCGTTTCCGTCTCCGCCTTCAACGTCATCATCGCCTTCGTCTCGGGCTTCGCCGCATTTCATTTTCTCACTTTTGCCAACATTTTTATGATGATTATTTTCCCTTCCGTGTCGGAGGGAGACAGAGACAGAAGGAGAATGCTTTCATTGTACACTGAGAAAAGATTTTGATCATAGAAGGTTGGAAAATCGAAATTTTTCTACGTTTTTGATTTGATTCTTTTTTTGACAAATGAAAAATTCAGAATTTGTTCAACTGATGGAATTTGTTAAAAGATTGAAATTTATGGAAAGAAAGCTTTTTCACAAGTATTTTTGTTGTAAAGAGTAAAATTTGCTTTTGAAATTAAGGATATTAGTTTTAGGCATTAGACATTTTAGGCATTTAGACATTTTTTTTTTTTAATTCTGACTGAGAAAATTTTCTCAATGCACCGCAAATGCTTTCGCCGAGTGCAACATTTTAAGATTATTATTTCGCTCCTGTCCTATCGAGCGTCCTGAGATTTCCAGCCCACCGGACGAGAGGGGGAGAGAACGAAAGAGAAATAGATAGGGAGAAATAGATAGGGAGAGAGAGAGAGGGAGGGAGACAGAGACAATCAGATAGGCAGTTAGAGAGTGTCGAATAGACAGGTGTGAGGAGTGCAGCGACAGACAGTCGAACGACGAGATAGACAGAAGAACCAGACAGACAGACAGAACAGAAGGACGGACAGACAGCGAGGAAGTCAAGTCGAGTCGGATGCGTTTTCCTGCTCGAGCTCGAAGGTTTTGATTCGATTCGCGGGCGACTCCGGGCTCCATTGACTTCGGTGCGGAGTCCCTTCCGGTCTCCTCTGCCCCTCCGCTCTCGGCCACGCCCCCACCAACGCCCTCCTGGACGGCGACGAGTCTCGACCAACACGTCAAGTAGAATGAAATGAATCTGCGATTCCACGGAGGCGAAGGTGAAAGAAGGAAGTAGAGGAAAGAGTGAGAAAAAGGGGGTGGAAAAGGGGTAATTCCCCTTGGTGCAGAAAAAGAGAAGATAAAAGGGAGGAAGGAATAGGAAAAGCAGGAATAGAAGAAGGACTCGGAAGTCGTTGGGCGGAAGAAGCCTGAACTTCGCGGTCGAGGCTCCGTTTCACGAATTGAGGGAGATGAAAAAGGAAACGAAAGTATAGAGCTAAAGGAAGGAATAGTGAGAGGTAGAAAACGTAAGCTCAAGACTGAATGGAGGGACCTGTGAATGAATGAATGAATGACTGGGTGAACGACGAGTGTTGCGGCTGTTGTTTTTGCCACAGTTGTTGCTTCTCCTACTTCGCTGATGGCCGTTGATGCGCCCGGATGCGCCGCCTCCTTGCAACATGGGCTCCAAGGAAGTCATCAAACCAAGCGTGTAATATATATCCTTGCTCCTAGTCGTCCTCGATCTCCTCTCTCTCGCTTTTTCTTGCACTCGGTCTCTTTCTATCGACGGCATTCGGTCTCTTTCCATCGCGAGGTTTTTCACCTGGGATGCGTTCGCATCGACGTCGTCGACGACGAGGAGGAGGAAATGAAAATCCGCCAACGACAAATGACGACGATGATGGCAATGACGATGACGGTTATAATGGCAATGATGAAGGCGATGATGATGGTGATAATGAAGGCAATGATGATGGTGATAATGATGACGTCGAGAGTGAGACGGTGATAATGATGAGAATCACCTCAGCGTGAATGGAGAACTTGAGGTGGAGGAAGAAACATGAGGTTAGGGAAGTGAAAGAAAAACGGATGAGAAAAAGGATGCAGGAGACGATGAATCCATCATACAGGATGAAGAATGGAGAATGTGGAGTTCAAGTGATGATGATAAAGATGATAAAGATGATGATGGAAGTGATTCTGATATCAATGACTATGACGATTATGATAATAACGACGTTCTTGATGAGGCCGATGGACTTCCTCCAAATGCCGAATGCGTTTCAAAACGGTGAATCTTGGAGAAAAATTCAAAAAGTCGGAGTCAGTCAAATGAAAAAGGAAGAGTATTGAAGAGAATAGAGGGGAAGAACAGGAAAGAAATTCAGGTGAAGTGAAGTTATAGTAAAAAAAAATGGAAACTGAAGAAAGAGCGAAAGGATGTGAAAGGGAAGAAAAGGAAAGAGTTGATGAGATCGAACGAAGAGCCAGGAAGGAACAAACGACCGCCTTCTGATGGAAAGTCATTTGCAAATTATTCCCGAGATCTAGGCTGATGAGAAAGCTATCCGGAAGTTTGGGGCGTGCAGGAGTGATGGATATGGAGTTGATAGAGTGATGAAAAGGTGATGAAATGGAGATGAAATGCGGATATGGAGGGAGATGGAAGATGGAGAGGAAGAAGAGGAAAGCGGGAAAAGGAGAGGATGGCAGAGAAGGAAAGAAACTGTTGAAGATAAAGAGACCAATGGTGAAGGAACAGAAAGTTCAGAGAATAATGAGAGTTCAGAAAGTGAAGAATATTAGGAAATAATGAGAAAGGTGAATGAAACCAATGACATGGTGGGAAAATGGAGCAAAATGGAGAAAATGGATGAAAATCGAAGAACAATCGAAGAACAATCAGATGAAGCGAAGGAATGTCGACGACTCTCAGGAAGTGATTTCGCATCCTATGGGACATCGAACTCGAAGAGAACCCGAATGAGAACCCGATTTCAGAAAAATAATGATGGAATATATCGAAAGAAATCCCTTAAATATCAGCAAACCCAACCAGGACATTTCCAACCAGGCGATAATCGAGAACCATAACTTCGATTCCATTTGGGTTTTTAACTGCAATTTTACGACCTGCTGCAAGAGTTAAAATCGATCCTTCGAGACGAATGAAGCCTCGAGTGGAACCTCAAACGACGGCAGCTGGAATTGTGAACTGAGAGGGGTCATGAAGTGGGGGGAGATGAAGACCCTGGTGACGCTCAATTAAAATCATCGCTCAACGGTTGAGAGTCGAACAAACGGTTGGCAATTAAAATCTTAGAAAGCGATTGGGGATCGATGGAACGATGGCAAGAGAGATAGGTGTCGATTTGAAAGGGAGGGTGGGGAGAACGAGAGAGAGGAAAGAAGGAGGAAGTGTGAGAGAGGGAGATGGCAAGTTGCATCCTGTTGGTGGAGGAGCAGAAGCAGCTGCTGCTGACACTCGACTCGGATGCAGGCAGGCGACACACATGCGACTAATTGAAGGAAGTGTACTTCAAAACAACATCAGTAATAAATACAAAATAACAACAACACCTGCAATAACATTGACAACAATTACAACAACAATGATAGCAATCAAATGACAACAACCATAAAACAACATCACCGAAAACATCAACATCAAAAACATGTGAAAACAAATTAATTTACATAGAAAAGAACAAGACGAAGAAATAGGAATCGTAAATTTACAAAACCAACAACAACATCGACTTAACACTTATCAGTATGAGATCAATAGTAAGAAGAAGAAGATCATCAAAATCAACAGGAACAAAAGATTCACCAAAACAACAACAACTTCTATCAAGAATTAAAAAAATATTCACCAAAAAGAAAAAGATGAAACCTTTAATATAACAATCTTAACAAAAAATACTATAATAATAACTATAACAACAACTATTACAACAAAACAACAACCACAACAACTACAACAAAATCTATCAATATAACGATCTAGGAATAAAAAAAAAACGATTCACCAAAACCAATGAAGACAATTCATACAAAATAACATAAACGACAAAATCTACTTCTTCAACAACAATAACTACAACAACACCTACTTCCTCAACAACAACTACTACTACAAACCACTTCCATAACAACAACGGAAAATAACATCGGCAACAACATCAACAAAAACAACAAAAACAAGAAACCACTATCCTGAACACCTACAACAACTCCCATCAATCAATAAAGATTTCCGCACTTAAAATGCATTCAAACGAATTCAGCCACCGCCATGTCTTGTTGTTGTTGTCATCTCCCTCTCACTGTTGCACCCGTCCTTCTCCCACTTTAGCATCTCTCCCTCGATTGCACCCGGCTGGAGGCAACCAATTAACTCCGAGTCGACGGACCCGAACGAACCAAACGACGGACGGACGGACGCCAGCCTCGAAGGTGTTAATCGAATTATGAGGCCACGGCGATGACGATGGCGATGGCGATGGCGACGACGACGACGTTGGCATTTGTCCTGCGCAGCCTCCGGAGTGCGGTTGTCACCACCGTGAGGAGTCAAGGGGAGGAGGAGGCCGAGGCAGACGTCGCCATCTGCTGCCACCGGCGGCTGCGACGTCGCCACCGCCACCATCGACGTCGACGCATCGTCGGTGTTCCATGTCTGGTGGGTGCGAGAAGGACGCGTTTCTATTTTTAACTCCGGCCACCGTCTGGTGCGCTCTGATGCCTACTAATCGTCCTTGGATGGCCCTGCGTCCTTTGGTAGCGACCTTTGGATTCGTATTTTGGAATCATCCGTTGGAATCGACTTTTTTTACAAATCTTTGGAAAGCAAGCTTTGATATATAGCTCGATCTAGAATCAATCTTTGGAATCGTCCTTAGGAATCGTCCTCGTTCTTTGCTTCTAGTCCTCTGCTTTCAGTCCTTTGTTTTAATTTCTTCGGAGTTAACATTTTGCATCGTTCTTTGCATATTCTCTAGGTTCGATCTTTGCCCTTTGGTTTTGCATTTCTCTATCTTTACTATCTTTTTTTGTTCCCATCCTAGCTTGAGTTCAAGCTTTTTCCCTCCTAACTTCTCGATTCTTTCCAACATCTTCTCTTGTTGGAACCATTCCTTATCTCTTTTTTCTTTGAATGGCCTTTCCTAAGATTTGCATTCATTTATCTCTCCCTTATTCACTCCCTTTTTCTCTACCCTTCATATGGACTTTTCTTCTTATTTACCAATCTCTCACTTTCATCGACCTTTCCTAACATTTGTATTCCGTCTTCTCCCTTTCACATCTCTTTCAACATTCTCTTATCTTCTTCTCTAAAGTGCGAAAATCGTTGCGTTTTCCATGCGTCGAACTCTCCTCCTTCCATTTTAATGGTTCACCGACACCTCCATCTCCTTCATCATCTTCCCCTTCTCTATCTCTCTATCTCCAGATCCTCCGCCATTTCCCTCTCCATCCAAACTTCATCATCGACCTCTCGTCCTCCACTCCCTCTTATTCTCGTCAGCTGCGTGTGTGGCGTCGCAAGGAAATGCGTCCGGGATTCGAGGCATTCGACCACATTCCCTTCTCCAACCTCCACCCCCTCCTCCGTTTTCGTCGTCGTCATCGCCTCCGTCGCCAACGCCATCATCGTCATTCGCGCCTCGATCCCCTCCTGCTCCGACTTCAACTTCGAACTCTACCGTCCATGGCCTACGTCATTCTCGCTTCCTCTCTCACTCTCTCCCACTCCTGCACCCTCTTCGTCCTCGCAGACTCCTTCGTTCTCTCTGCCACCTCCGTCCTCGCTTCGCCTCGGTTCGCACTCAAATTTTATGCGATGCGTGAAGAAAATTTGTTAACTCGTAAATGTCGCCAACGATTGCGGTCGATGGCGAGGGGGGGGGGAGCGGTGTCGAAGGCGTGGCAGGGGTCGGAGTGCGTCGGGTTCCAGGCAGAGGCAGAGTGCATTAGTGCGTCGCTGCAGACGGTCACCCGACAGTTTGGTAGAGAGGGGACGAAGAGGGAGGGGAGGGAGAAACAGCTGGAGGAAACTTGAATCGAAGCTAACGAATAGAACCGGTTACTTTTCGGGGAGTCGTTGGAAGGACTCGAAATTGCGAATGAATATAGGATGAGATGAGAAAGAAATAATTAATTATTTTTAAAACCGATAATGCTTCAAAATTTTTTGAATAATTTCACTAAAAATGCATTTTTTATAAAATTATATACCCATTATTTTAAATTTGAGAATTTATACTTTTTTAAATTAAATTGTATTTCAAATTCAAAATGTTTCAAAATTGATATTCTTGATTCATAATAACTTAACTTAATGATTTATGAAATTGATCAAATTTTAAGTTATGATAACAAAATTATTTAAAAACTAAATTTTCGGAAAATTTAATTAATATAATTAATATGATTTTCATCAATTTTGAATTCTGATAAAAAAAACATCTTATCCCATTTGGAAAAATAATTCCACAAATTAAAAAAAATTAACAAAATGCAATTTAAAAATTGCAATATCAAAATTTAAGGAAATTAAATGAATTAAAAATTTGAAAATTTTATTTGCTTCAAATATATAATTTTCAAAAATTTCGAAAACCCACAAATTTTTTCACATTTGGAACAATAATTCCACAAAATTAATTAAAACACGAACAAAAAAATTAAAACTTGAACATAAAGTATTTAAAAAAACCCGTATTTTATTGTGATTATTCGTTACTTCAAACATCGAGTTCGCGCTTCAATCGCATTTGTATCGACCGTCGTCGAACGACAGCGAATGTGACGGCGAAATGCTAATAGATCGTTACTCACACACACACATTCACATGCCTGCTCCCTCACCAGAGAGCGGAAGGCGGAGTGAGAGAGGACGAGTGGGTGTGGGAGTGAGAGAGGGCATGAGTGGGATCCGCAGTTCCAGATGCAAAACTGCAGGAAGTCGTGGGTGACGCGAGCGACGCGCCGAAGACTGCGGCGTCGACGACCGCCAGAGGAGCCGACGTCGTGTGGAGACGATTGTGACTCGTTTTCTGACGACGCCCCTTCACCCCAGGCTCCCCCTTCACACCCTCAAACACCCCTCGACCCCCTCCGATTCCCCTCCAATAACGCCTTCCGACCCAGGACCAAAAATCATCGACGTTCGACGAAGGCCACGTCTCGACCGGCGAAGCGGAAGGAGACCGAGATCGAGGAGTGGACAAACAGATAGATGGAGGAATGAACAGAATGAGGGAAGGATGGACAGAGGGAAGAATGGATGGACAGAGAGAAGGATAGACAGAGGGAAGGATAACGCACAGACAGATGGAACGATGGACAGACAGAGGCAGAAGTAGACAGACCGAAGCAGAAGTGGACAGACAGACAGACAGTGGCTGTGGCTGAAACCGTTGAATAGCCAAACGGGAGCCGCCGAATGGACCGTTGAGTGGACGGATAGAGGAATAAATGGCTGGACATCTGGATTCCCGCAGCAGCAACGGCGACGGCAATAAAAGCAAAACCAACAACAATAACAACGACGATGACGACAAAATCAGCAACAACGACAAGAGAAACAACAATGACAAAATCGACAACAACGATGATGACAAAATCAGCAACAATAGTAGACAAGGACAGCAACAAGGACTTCGCTCGATTGCTCGTTAAGTCGTTCGTTCGTTCGGCTCCGAAACGAGGTTTTGAAACTTTGTCTCAACGAATGTGGGAGGGAGTTAGAAAGAGGGGGAGAAAGTGGGAGCAAGTGAGAGGGAGAAGGTGAATGAGGGGCGAAAGAGGAGCGAGTGAAAGGGCAAATGAATGGTGTACAAGCGAGTGAAAAAGAGACCGAATGAGACCTCGCTGTGCGTTTCTCGCCTGGCCGGACTCAGACCTAAACCCGAACTCGGTCGTCCCTTCGCAGCCACGGCGCCCTCTGGCGTCGGCCGACGAAGGTGTGGCGAAGGCAGCGTGTGTTTTGGTCAATTGAAAATTTGCCTCCTCTTCTCCTTCGACCACCAACCATCGGCCTCTGCTTCGTCCTCCCCATCGTCCTCTCCCTTTCTCCTCCTTCTTCCTATCATTTGTCCACTCCATCGTCCTCTTTTTCGATCTCCTTCTCCTACTGTTGCTGTTGCTGATCCTGGTCTCTCATTAAATCGTAGTCGAGTTCATTTGCGACGAGCGAAAAAAAAATCCCTGACCTGATTCGTGAAATTATCTTCCTGAGTAAAATCTCTTTCTCTCATCCTCGATATCGTTTCTTCTCTCTACCACGATATCTCTCTTTCTCTCCCTAGATAACTCTCTTTTTCACTCCCTCTCTCTGTCTCTCTCTCTCTCTCTTCGTCTCCCTCTGACTAAAATTAATTCCCAAGACTTCGGCGGCGATTCGAGCTCGTCCTGGAGCCCGCATCCTTCGGGACGGTTTTGGTTTTCACCGTGAGGAAGAGAAGAAAAAATAATAATAACAAGAACAATATCAAGGACAACAACACCACAAACATAAGGAATAAAACCAACAACAAGATGAATAAAACCAACAACAAGTGCAACAAAACCAACAACAAGTGCAACGAAACCAACAACATGGACAAAAATATCAACTACAAGTGAAACAAAACCTCCAACAAGTAAAATAAAAAACAGAAGCAACAACGACACCAACAAAAACCAGGACACAAAATGCGCTCAAATTTCCTTGCACATGCACAATCACACACAATCACACAAAAATACACACACATACATACATATGTATAAAAGTACGCACACACTTGACACAATAACGGCAGCTGAGGAGAGAAAAAGGACGCCGGAGGACACTCGAGATGGACAGAGAGGGAGAAAGGTGGGAGAGAGAGAGGGAGGGATATGGAGGAGTAAGGAAGACAGAATAAAGCAGGACAACGATGCAGGTGCCGTCCGGATGTCATTTGCGATTTGCTCCATGAGTTCTTCTTGTTGTAGCTGTTTTTTTAGTTAAACAAGAGTATTTTATATACTTAAAATTTTGCTATATGATGTTGTTTCGTTGTTGGTGGAATACGGTAAAAGTTGAATTGTTGTAATGGTTGTCCCTGAGCTGCTCATCCACATCAAGTCTCTTGTCCTGGTTCCCATTCAAAATTGTTCACTCTCTAGGCGAAACTCGTTCACTTTTTCAACTCTTTAAGAAACTTAATTCTTTACAATGTTTCTATCCCTCGTACATTATTTTCTTTTTCTTCCATTATCTTAAACTTCCTGTTTTAATCTGTCTTATCTTAATCTTAATATACTAATCTTTTTATCCCAATCTTTGTATCCCAATATTTCTATTCCTCTATTACTATTTTCAACTTTATGTTTCCAAATGTTTCTATTCAAATCTTTCAATCGTTCTATTTATATCTTTATAACCGAATATTTCTATCTAAAACTTCCTATCCAATCCTTGTATTTCAATCGCACTATCTCAATCTCTTTTATCACAATCTCTCCTTCGCCTCACATCTCCCCCCACATCTGAATCGCTTCCCAATCTTCATCTCCCCACCCTCATCATCATTCAAACAAAACGCTTCCATCTCCAGCTCCCTTTAACGCCCCAACCTCAACCCACATCCCTGAGTTCCTCTACCTCCTGAAAGGTTCTCCAGCCCTCGATTCCCCCTTCGCTCGAATGTCTGACAAAGTTTCGGCATAACTTCAGGCGCATTGCCAGCATTTCCCACCGTCCAGAGCCCGGAGACTGAGACAGAGTGAGCGAGAAAGGGAGGAAAAGGGACATTGAGGGAGGGATGTAGTGAAAGAGTGAGACAGAGGGAGGAAGAGAGATGGAGGTATGGAGAATGAGACAGAGGGAGGATGAGTGATGGAGGGTGCAAAAGGCTGCCGTCTCCAAATGTTGCCAACAGCGTTCGTCGCCGACTCGTGTCGCCTGCAGCCATCGTCGTCGTCGCCGCCGTCGCCAAAGGCAGCCGGGGGTTAAGGATGTTGTTGTAACGCATGTAACGAGACTCAGATAAACCCAACGAAAACTCGTGAGAGCGGAGAAAAGTCCAAAGGGTCGAAGAGTGAGCCAGAGAGAGAGAGGGAACCAGAGCTGTAGAAATTCCCCTCTCTCTGCTTCGCTTGTTTTCCGATCCCTTCGTTCAGTTTCTCGCCAGCGACTGCGCTACGCATGTGGCGTGCAGCGAGAGAGAGAGAGCGTGTGAGATAACAACAGAGTGTCATTAATTGAGAATCATCAACAGAGAATCATCCACAGAGATTCACCAACAGAGATTCAACAACAGAGAGTCATCAACAGAGGGACATCAACAGTAAGATATCCTCAAAGAATAATACACAGAGAAATATCAACACAGAGAAAACAACAGAGGGAGACCACAACAGCGAAATAGAGAGAAGTATTGAAAAAGAGCTCCCTGAAATGTTGCCAAAGGACGGCTGTGGATTCCCTTGCAGACTAGTTCTAGATACACTTAACGAAAGATTTACCGCTCTCTCCCCTTCACTGTTAATAACTCTCTGTATCTCTCCTTCTTCAGCTAAATGTTAAACTCTGTCTCTGTTAATAAAACATGCAGAATTTATCTCTCTAACTCGATGTTCTAACTCGACGTTTTTCTCTACCAAAGTCTGCTTCACATTTCTGTTTCTTATTTATGTTTCTCATGTCTGTTTGTCTCCTATTATTCATTCATCGCTCGTTGTACATTTCTCTCCCATTGTATATTTCTCTGCTATTTTACATTTCTCTCCCAAAGTATTTTTTTTTTCAAATTTATGTTTATATACGATTTTTCTCTGCATATTTTACATTTCTCTTTCAACGTTTCTTTCTGTCCAGTTTTACATTTCTCTCTCAATGAACATTTCTTTCCACAACAAACAATTTCTCTCTCAATGTTTACATCTCTCCCCATATTTATTTCTCTCCCAATGTTATTTCCCTCTGAGTGTTTCCATTTCAGCTAATGTTATTTGCCTGTGATTATTCTCTAATCCACAGTGTTTTTCTCTCCCGATGCCTAATTTTCTTACACTGTTTTCATTTCCTCTCTCTGTTTATATCTCTCCCAGTGTTTTTTTCTCTCTCAATGTTTTTCTCTCCCACCGATTGCACTTCGTAATCTCAAAGTTAACTTCTCTCCGTGTTTATCTCGCTCTTTCGATGTTTATCACCGGGAGTACTTTTCTTAACATTCCTCACAGGAATCCATTTTCCCCAAAATCCATAGACCGATTGTCGTTGAATTCTCTCCCGATGCCCACGATAATTACGCATATCGCTCCAATGTTAATCTCTCGCCAACTTCTGTTCATCGCTCCCCCTCGATGTCTGTCCCATGTTCAACGTCCATCCGTCTGTCCTTCGCTGGACCTGCGCCCTGGGGCGACATGTTTACAAGAATCCTCTGCAAATTCTCACTCTCTCTCTCTCTCTGCTTACAACTTCGTCCTTTGGGTCGCTCTCTTCGCCCTTCGATCCTCGAGCTCCACTCGGTCGAAGCCGCCTTCGTCGAGTTCCGTGGATAATCGATGAGGGCGGACGACGTCGGCAGCGGTCGCCACACGCAGTGCGTTGTTGTTATCGCCAGTTGTTGTTGTTGTTGTTGTTGTTGCGGTCAATGTTGTTGTCCTCATCATTGTAGTTGTTGTTGCTGCTGTCTTCGTCGAGTTCATCGCGCACTCTCTCGAATCTCGAATCGCGCGCTCTCTGCACTTGCTCCGTCCCTCTCTCGATTCGCTCGCTGCTGTTAAATCTCTCTCTCGACACACTCTCTCTCCATTGTCTGCCTGCAACGTCGCCGCTGCTTCTGCTTCTGTTGCTGCTGGTTCTCGGCGCTCGGTCTCGTGCTGCCTGCTGCTGCCTCCAAAGATACACAAAATTTAACGATTCAGTCTTGAAACGTCGCTCGCTGCTTGAGAACGGAACGCGGACCCGTCGAGCCACGCCACGCAACGCAATCGAACGTAACGTAACGCATTGCAACGGAACGCGAAGTGAAGAAGTCGACGACGACGCGAACGTGATTCGCTCACATATTGGAATTCTATTTTCGCCGCGTGTGTGAAACGAAGAAAAGAAAAAATATCTCCCTCGAGATATCGGGAAAGAAAAGTCCCCAGAACGAAAACCACGAAATATTTTGAAACAAAACCCCAGCAAGGTTTTCGGTTTTCCAACTGAAGTTTGAGTTTTTGTTGTGAGAAGTTCAGTTCGTCCTCGGAATCGAAAAGGAAGTTAAATAGAGAAAAAATCGAGGAAATAATAGAGAAGGAAAACCGAAAGAAAATCGAGAAGAAAAACCGATAGAAAATCGAGCAAAAATCGGGAGAAATCGAAGGAAATTTTCGTGTTTGTGTTTGAAAAGAAATCCTGCAGCTCTTCCTCTTCTTCGACTCTTCGTCCGCCTGAGGAAATCGCCGCGAGCAACGGAGGCAAAGAAAACTAGGCAAAGAAGCCAACGATGAGAGGAAGGAGAAATCCTCGCTAAACGAAAATTTGAGGATATTTTCGAGGAATCGGCAGGTCGTTCGTCCTTCTTGCTGTCCCGTCAGGATTACGCAGTCCTTTTTGCGACAACCACGGAGACGACGACGACGACGACAGGATTAAAACGAGCATCGACGCCAGGCCAGCCAAAGGACGAGCAGTCGATGCGGAAGCGGAAGTAGAAGAGAAGAACAAATAGAAGGAAGGAGAAGAAAGGAAGGAAGGAAATAAAAGAAGACGCGAATTTCGAGCGAGTGTCGCGTGTCGAAGAATCGCGAGTGCGGTGAAGCGCCCGAAAATATGCAAAAGACGTGAAAAATTCAAGAATTCGCAGAAGTTATGAATTTCTGATAAATAGTGAAAATTGCAAAATTTAAGGGAAAAATATTCATAAATCGAGAATAATCAGAAAATCAAGAAAAAATCATTCAATTTTGAATGTTAAAATAACGAAATATCTAAAATAACAAAATTACATGAAAATAACGAAATTCCATGAAATAATTTAATGACTGAAAGTATTTGATGAAAAGTGGGAAATTTCGAAAAATCCAACAATTTCGAGATCTCCGCCCGAAGGTGACAAGTGAAGTGGAGTGATTTTTTTGTCGGAAAACCCAACATCGATCCGGACCGAACGCGCGGTCCCGCCGTAGTCGATCCATCTCACCCCGAGTGCGCGAAAAGGCAGCAAGATTAAGTTCTCCAAAGGAAACTTCCACCACCATCATCGCCACCACACGGAGAACATCTACGACGGTGGCACCGACACCGACGACGACGAATGTCCTTTGGAGTCCACGATGAATCCGTATGAGTACGAGACGACACTCGATTGTCGCGACGACAACCGCGGCCCCGGACCCGGCGCCAACGGGCCCGCCGGCCTCCTCCGCGGCCTCATGCAGCAACAACAACATCCCCAGCAACAACAGCAGCAGCAACAACAGATGCAGCCACTAGCGGGCACGCCGAGCCAACACAACACGCTGCAACACCAGAATCAACAGAATCAGCTGCAACTGCAGCAGCAGCAACAATCGCACTACGACTACGAGTACCAGCATCTGCAGCGGCCGCACGAGGCGAACACGGCGACCCGGACACACGGCAGACAAGGCAAGTGGCAACGCCATCAGCGAGAGTGTTGGGGACAAAAGTGAAAAAATCCAAAACCGAAAAACTATTTTCGAAAAAAAATTCTAATTCAAATGTTTGCTAAATTAGTGAGAATTTGCGAAATTAGGTTTAAAAATGATCAAAAACGAAAAATTTTACAAACAAGAAAATTTGCGAGAAATTTTGTGAGAAATTGAAAATCAACAAATCGAAACATGGAATTTCGAAAAAATTTCACGAATCAAAATTTTCGAATTTGTCCAATATTAACCAAAATATTCAATTCAAAGAAATGCCAAACAAGAAAATTTTAATATTTTACAAGAGGGAAAAATCAGAATTCTTGAAGCAAATCTTGAAAATAAAGAAGTTAAATTCGAATGAAAGAAAATGAATTAATTATTAATATTTGACATGTGACGAAATTCTCCAAATTCGTGAAATTGCTGAAATTTGGAAAAAATTAAATATTGAAATGTTTTGAATAGTGTTAAAAAATTCTCAATGAGTTCAATTGATAATTCCACAACTTCAAAATTTTTTTATATCTTAAACATTTCGTATTGAAAATGATGACAGCATCTTCACTGAAAATTTCTCTCTCTCATTGAACATTTTTCTTGGACGTTGAAGTTTTGTATAGAAAATTTAATTTTCTTATTGAAACTTTCCATTGCAAATCCTTTCCTTCAAATTTCTTCGTTGAACATTTCCTTCATTATTTGAAAATTACCAAAAAGTTTTAAATTCCAATTCGACCAAAGGGTTCTTCATCTCGTCGCCTTAAGCTCGAGCCATTTGTCTCGTGAGTCCCCCGACCTTCGGCTCGGGTTCATTGTGAAGTCTTTCGAAAAATGAGCAAAGCCCTGGACGAGGGGGAATTTTTCACAAACCCTTTGCTCGTGGCTCAGCAAAGCCCTCGTCTAATCCTCATAATTTCGCGCCTTAATCCTTGCATAAATTAACGCACATCACTCTCCTTCTGGCTCTCCTCTTGCTCTTTCTTTGCTCGATCTCCTCTCGAGGTCCAGGACGACCCCTCGTCCAACCGGAGTCAAACGTTGCTCTTCCGACTCACTGAGTTTTCGAGACTAAACACAACACCAAAAATAGTAGCAACAAAAATTAAACCAACAACAATGGGAAACTCCCCAATGATCCGCTTTAAATCCCTCCTGTTGAAAGAAAAACCCTCGAAATTCAGTCTCGTGACTCTTTAAAGGCTGTGATTTTTACAGTTGATTAAATTTATTATTATCCCGAGAGATGAACAGGATAAAAATAACACAGAAGAGGGAGAGAAACAACTCAAAAGAGGGACAAAGGGATATTTCATAAGTTGGAGTAGCGAATTTTCTTCAAAAATTGCCTAGTCGAAATTATTAGAACAATCGAAAAAAAAGTCCTGCAGGTAGCCAAAGGCTTCGTCCTTAAATGACCTAAGGAGTCGAACGTGTGCCTGCGGGCGAAGGATGCGGCGTCGTCCTTCGGTTCTAGGGACACGTTTTCAAGAGGTCCGACATTCTCTCAATGCCATCCTTCTCTCAATATCATCGCCTCTCAATACAATCCTTCTCACTATTCGCTCTTCTCTTTCTTCGTCATTTGGTCCCTCGACAGCCAGTGAATGGAAATGAGATTAGGCCGCCGAACAATGGGGCGAAAAAGGATGCGAGAATCCTTTTTACAAATGGCGGCCAAATGAGAAGCGGCCGGGGGGAGTCAGAGGAGAATGAAAGAGTGAAAAAAATGAGAGGGAAAAATTAAGAAAAGGACGCCGAGGCTCCGGAGGATTTGCATTGAGCCAAAGGACAAGGGCCGAGTTCATTGAGCAGAGGATTTGCGCATTTGTTCGCGGCTTCGGGGGTCCAATCGAAGCGATGGGGGGCGGACGCCTTAATTTTGACAGATTTCGACGGGGCGAAATGACAAATTTGCACGTCACGAGCCGTCCCCGATCGAAACCGGAGCAAGGATTCCCTTTCAAGACGGAAGGACGCGTGACTCGGAGGGTTCTTAATACGCCATTGAATGGGATTTGATCAAAGGGAATTGGAAGAATAAGTGAATTGAAAGGAACGAAATTCTAATTTCTAAGTGAAAAGAAGGTCAATGAAATTAGAAGAATTAATATTAATTCAAATAAGAGTAAAAGAAAATTAAAAATTAGAGAAAATATTAAATTCGATACTGAAGTAGGAAATAAAAATTCGACACGCAATTTCCATATTAAATCCATACAAAGGAAATAATTCAATAATAGACATATCGCGAAAATCGTGGCCAAAAGAAGACAAAGCCAACGGAGGAAAAATCGAAAAGCCAAGGAGTGAAAACCAAAAGAAAAACAATAAAAACACGCCGCCCAACAAGAGCGAAATCGAAAGGAGAAATAAAATAATACCAAGAAATGCAAAAATCCCGCCATAAACAAATAAATTCAATGAGTCGAAGCAATAAATTTCGGAAACAACTTCGAACTCAGGGTGCGATGGGGCTGGGAATGGGGGTTGGGAAAGAGAAGGAAATAAAAAGGAAAACATGAAAGTTGCAAAAAATATGGCGCTCGTTTCGCTCGTAAATTACACAAACAAAAATCGAGCAATTTCATTGCAGGCAACGTGAGCACGTGAAAACCTTCTACAAAAACCCAACAACAACAACTACTACTACTACGCCCCATCCACCAATCACTTTGAAACCTCCGGAAAATCTTTTTTCAATACTACAACAACAACAATGAGAAGGTGAAGAAAAAAAACCTTCGCCAATTTCTATAAATTTTCACACGAAAGGAAAAAACGCCTGCGGCAACAAGAACAACAACAACAACAGTAGCTCACATAAAAATGCTATAAAAATTTCTTTCATTCTTTATGGCTTCTATCTATGTTTTTATTTCGCTCTTGTGTTTTTTGAATCTTTCCAAAAATAATATGAAGTGTGGAAAAAAATGAAGTTGATCTGAATGTGCTTTTCTCATCCTGGTTGTTGTTGTGGTTATTATTGTTGTTGTATCTATTATTATTGTTGTTGTAATGGCAGGCATGTGTTTCGCAGCTCGTAAAATCGCCAGCGAATCGAGAGCACGCGAAGATCCTCCGCTTTAATGAGATTCCCGAGGAGTTTGAAATTCTCGCACTTGAGTTTCTTCCGGGACCTTCCCTCTCTCTCCCACATGGCCACTAGCTTATCACGAACTTCGTCTAATTCTTTCCATAAAATTGTTTATTTGAAAATAATTCATAAATTTCTCACATTTTCCCTTCTCAACTTTGTTTTTCCTTTCATCCCATTGATTTCCATCAATTTGTACTCCATCACTAATTATTCCTGGAATCACTTCTCTTCGTTCCCTCTCTCTTTCTCTCTTTCTGACATTTGTTTGATTTTCCCTCAAGGTCGTGTATTCCCCCAACCCTAACCACACACTCTTCTCCCCCTCTCTCACTCATCCGCTCTCTCTCTCTTCCTCTCTGTATTTGAACCTCATGCTCGAGCGATTTGTTTATAGTACGTTCGTGGCTGTGTTTAGCTAACGCCGACGGTGTGTTTAATTGAACGCCCTCGCTGCGGCAACTTTTTGCGAAACGATTTCCACAATTTTTCCCCAAAAAATAAACAATCGATCGATTTGTTTACAAAAATGTTTCGCCCCAAAGTAGTGGGAATTTTTCGGTTTTTATTTCACTCGAACCACTTTCAGTTGTTGTTATTGAGGTTGAAGTCGTTGTTGTTATTTTTTGTTTTTGTGCTTTTTGTTATTCTCGCACTGAAGTTGTTCTTGTTGTGATGATGAGGTTAATGAGTTTGGGGCAGGAGCAATCGGGCACCCATTGGCTAGTTTCGCTACCTTTGGTGAGCCATAAAAATTTCCCGGAAAGAAATTAAGAGTTTCCGCGTGCGATATTTTCGCCCGATCGATCCCAGCGACGAGTGATGACTCCCATGTGAAAGAGAGAGAGAGAGAGAGAGGTGGAGGGAAAGAGAGAGAAATTCCTTCACCCGTGATATATGGATTTTATGTTACATTAACGATCGATGGGAGGAAGTTCACGATATATCGATCTCTCAACACGATTTAATTGGAAGAGAAGAATTCGGTGTGATGCTTTTATTATCAGTGGAATGATTCAGATATTCCAAATTTAACATCTTCATTTAATTTCCAAATAATATCCATAGATTCCCTTCATATCCATCGATTGATGTCTTTATGTCCACATATAATTAGCGAAGTTCGTGTCTTATTGTTTGTGATACTTCTGCCCATATTTTATCCACGGCATAATCTTTGACGACACATTCCACCGTAATTGGTGATATTTCATCTTCGCCCCCCAATCGGCGCTTTAATGATGATGGGATCGCGATGAAATGATTTTTGAAATATTGAAAGTTTCATCCCCGTGGATTTCGATCGGAGTCCGCAGAAGTCGGCGCCGTTCTCCATTAAGGAAAACTATCGCCAAAGATTATGTGGATGCTGTTTTACGACAAAATGGAGTCCCGAAAAACGCACACATCCCCGTTTTACGAGCGAGCCATAAAAAGATGAATGGTGATGGAGACAAGTGGGGAATTTGTCGTGTGTGACGTTCGAACCGGGAAAATAAAAATGCGATTAAAATTTCGTGACTTCAAAATGGAAAATAATAAAAGCAAAAAGAAAAAATAATCAAAAGGGCAGAAGAAAAAAAAGAAAAAGAACAGAAATCAATAAAAAATATCAAAAGGGAAGAAAATAAAAGAATACACAAATTACAATAAGAGAATACAATAAGAAAATACAGATGTATGGAAAATCATGTCATTTTTTGTTCCCACCGCCCACTTGTCAAACGACGTCTAATGACAGCTGTCATTAAAACCGCAGCAACTCGAGTTCATTACCGAAAAGCGCTCCCCCACTCAATCGTTCTCTCTCGCTCACTCCTTAAGCACTGGCGAGGATTTTCCTTGATACCATTGATTCCCCTTCTCTTTCGCCCCATCCCTCGGTCTCTTCTGATGCCGTTTTTATTACGTTTTGTCTCCATTTTTCATTCGCTTCCTGCGACTCTGGTGCCCTCGAGTCAAGAAGGAGAGAGAGTGATAAAGATGGAGGAGTGAGAGTGAGAGAGAAAGAGGCGCCTTCGAAGGAAATGCAAAACTCGGTTATTACTCTCTGACAGCTGTCAAAAATGTGCGTGCGTTAGCTTGAGTGAGAGAGGGAGAAGGATTTGCCGAAAAAATGCGAAATCAAAGTGAAATAAAAATAATAGCTTCGGATTTGCCACAAAGAGATGGAGAACGAGAGGAAGCAACTTCCTTCAGTGGTTCCCAATCTGAGGATGGGTTGGAGGCGGAAATACGAATGTCAAGAAAAGCCTGCGGAAATGTCAGAGCGATGCGAGAAATGGGTGAAGGAGGGAAATTCCTTCGGTCTTAAGTAAAAAATAGTCTCACGAAAAAAACGGTCTCGTGATCTGGGGTCGATCGAGCCGAGGGTTGAAGGGTGAAGATCGGGGAGAAGGAGGATCAAAGAGATGGAGAATCAGAGAGAAAGAGATCAGGGTGGTAGAGAATCTGGGAGGTAGCGCTAGAGGAAGAGTCAGATCAAGACCCAGCTGTCGGCGTCATTAGTGACATTTCGACATCCATTGTGGGCTCGAATCTGTCTTTGTTGTAGTTATTATTCTCAACATGTGTGTCTCCTAAGAGAAGAGTGAGAGACAGAGAGCGAACGAACGCATCTTGCGTCATGGTAAAGGATTTTCATCGGGACGTGTCTCCGAACAAAAGACCCGAGGACGAATTCCGAGACAGAGGAAGGATTAGACTGAGGATTAAGAAATTTCGGAGGGAATTTCACGAAATTCGAGACGATGGCAGCAGCAGGTCAGACATCGACCAGGGACCCTCGTCGATCACCCGTGAGTCATGCGTCATGTTCGACCTTTTGCTTTGTCTGTCTTCTATCTGTCTGTCCATTGATCTCTCCCCATCTCTAAACATTCCTTCGTCGAATAATTGCCCTCGTTACCGGCGATTTTTGTCAAGAAACAAT
This sequence comes from Coelopa frigida, assembly GCA_017309665.1. Lineage (NCBI taxonomy): Eukaryota > Metazoa > Arthropoda > Insecta > Diptera > Coelopidae > Coelopa > Coelopa frigida. The sequence goes on from CM029563.1 coordinate 12,022,133, forward strand.
ACAAATAGAAAATAAAATTTGAAAAAAAAGACACACATCAAACATCAGAATCAATTTCGATTCTTCACGCATTTTACGCCAGTCGAGAACGAGAGAGAGGGAACTTCAATTTAATTGAAATTAAAAAGGGAATTTCCACGAAAAACTCTCAGACGAAATGCGATGCTCCCGAAGAACAACAAAAAGTCCCACAGCTAATCGAGGATGGGCAGGAAAAACAAGAGCAACAACGAAAACGGACAGAGAGAGATGAGGAAAAACCCGGGCATTTGAAATTTTATTGAGGATTTCTATGAACCGCTAGCAGATGAAACGGAGGCTGAGCCGGTACCTGTTTCGAATCTTCCCTCTCTCTCTCACACTCTCTTCTTATTGTGTTGTTTTCGCTTCAGATTTTGCCGCTACCTGTGTCTGGACATGGCCTTTCACAGCCCCGAACATTCGCCGTCTCCGGGCAACAAAGTATTTGCCGTAATGCGAGGCGTTCACATTTTTATCGCCCCCTCTCCCTCTTTCACACACTCCTCTGCTCGTGCAATTTTCGGCCACGGTCTCTCGTCTGTCTGTCTGTCTGTCCGTCGTTCTGTTCTGTCTGGCACTTCACACGCTGACCCTTAAGTGACCTCAACCATGCATTAAATACTCTTTTGAATTCTTGCGTCGAGTCCTTTGTCCTGCATTGAATTTTCTGCAATTTGTTTTGCTACCTCGCCTTCTCCATTTGTCTCTCACTCTCTCACTTTCTGTCTCCCTCGCTGTTTGACTCAATGCGTGTGGGTTTTATTTTATCTAGGATTTTTATGCACGTCTGTCATAAAAGTTCCATTAACGCATTTTGTTGCCATCGTGACCGAGAGTCGGACGTCGTCGTCGAGCGGCCTATGATGCTGTCTCCCTCTGGCTCTCTTCATCTCCCTCTTTCACTGGTTGGTATTTCACTTGCTTCATCGTTTTTTTGTTGTTGTTCTCATCACCCACCCAGGTTCGATGGCTCTTGGTTCTATTCTTGTTGTTGTTGTGTTTTATTATTATTGACGTTGTTGTTGTTGTTGTTGATGCTGATGATGATACCTTTTTCCCACTCGGCGTCGAGAGTCGAGAAGATCCTTTTTGTTCCTCTCCAATGTTGTTGCTTTTCTTCGTTTTGCTTTTTAATGTGTTTCTTTTATGATTTTTCTTTATTCCAGTGTTTGGGAATTTTATTATTGTTTTTGTTGTTGTTGTTGTGCTTTTGCTGTTGTGGTTCATCGTTGTGTTGTCCCTCGACTATTTTTTCTCCATTTTTGTTGTTGTTGTTCTCCTATTTTCATGCTTATTGTTGTTGTAGTCGTTGCCATTGTCGATGTTGCTGTTGAGATTTTTCGAGAGTTCTCTCAGCAGCATCGATAAGTGCGTCGTAGGCCATGTTGTAACTACCATTGTTGTTGTTGTTGTTAAACACATTTCTGTTGTTGTTGTTGGTTTTTGTGTCCGTTTGCATTGTTGTTGTTATTGTTACTGGTCCCCATTGTAGTTATTGCCTTACATTGTTGTCGCATGCATGAAAAACCAACTCGACTTTTGAAATGAAATAATTCTCTCCGACCATTTGTCCTGCTTCCTCCATCCCTCTCTCTCTCCATCGGACATTTCTCCTCTCTCACTCTCTTCATTCTTCTCTCTCACTCCATCCCTATCTCTCTCTCCCTCCCTCCGTCCACGATCCTGACGTCTCTTTAATTTTCCCTGCACACGCATGAAATCTCGCTTCCGAGCGAAGTGTAAAAGAAAATTCTCTGTTTTCGGAGATTTTCGTATCATCGCGTGTTCGCACGAATTTTTTCACATTTGTTGTAATCGCCAGTATTTTTGTTGTTGTTGTTGTTGTTATGGTTTCCATTTTTGTTGGGATTGTTGTTATCTCTGTGGGCTGGTGAAATAAAATCAGATTTTATTATTTGCTCTACTTCTGCTCTTTGTCCTGATGGCACCGTTGCTGGACATGGTACATGAATCCCACATTAAAGCCGATTAAAGTGCAGATTTCGTTGTCTGCTTTCAGGCGTTTTCCTCCTGGTAATCTCCACAGATTCCGGCAAATCGAGATCGAGACCGATAGACACATTTAAGGATAGGATTTTTGCAGGTTGTTCAACTGCCAGAGTTCAATTTCCTTCGAATGGCAGCCCATAAACCCAGAAAGATTATTCCCTAAATCTTTTACAATTTATTTATCATACTCCTCATTCTCCTCCTCCTGAAAGGGTGACACAGAAAACTCAGTGCAGAGTTATTTTACTCTTGCATCACAAAAATCAGAATTTCATAGAAAAAGTAAGAATTAAATAAAATAAAACGAAAAATAAAAAACCACGAACTGCGCATTTCCGCTGTCGATAACATAAATTCTTGAATGCAGTCCCATTACTTTCAACTGGGTTGTTGTTGGTGTTGTTTTTGTTGTGGTGGCATAAAACGAGCAGCGAGAAATCTATTACAAAGCACCAGGCACTTAGTAGAGCACCGAGTGGTGCCAAGTAGTAGAGTCCAAGCGATAGGCGGCGCTCGCGATAAGGGCAGCCGGGACTCGGGCCATGAGGGAAGAGTTAAAAATAGTGATGATCGGGAGTCTCGGGATTACGAGCCACAGCAGATGCATTGTGGTAGATGCGAGATTACTGCGAAGTGGAGATTACTTCATAGTGGAATCATACTAATCATTTCTCTCTTCTCATTGCAGGTATGTTGAAAATCACTCGTGGGTCATTACTTTGAATTCGGGATTCTTATGGTGAGTTCGACATGCAATTCCGGATTCAACAACCCATTAAAGCAACTTCTCGAGCACCTGAAGGGGGTGGATATCCCAGTGTCATCCCGGGGCCGGCCACAAAACGAACCCAATCGACTAAGAGCTCCATAAACCAAACCGACTCGCCCCCCCACTCGCCCCACACTCACCTCTATTGAGGAGAAGAACGCTCACGTAGCCGGCGATGGCGATAGCCGGGGATCGAGATGAGAAAAGTTGCCACCCCGAGCGATGGCCGGGATGTTGGGAGCGCATCAAGTCGGAGCCGTTACGATGCTTCGTGTCTGAAATATAAGACTGAGTCTGTGAAGCACGGTCTGCGAAAGTTTTAACAAACTTAGGGTTACCACGAAGCAAATCATAGAATTACAAATGCGTGAAAAATCCCAACAAAACAAACTTTTACCTCAGGGTTTTCACACTTTGTCGAGAACGGACGGAACGAATCGAATCGAGGGCGGAGACGGAAAACTTCTCGGACATCGATATCGGCGACGTGTTCCCAGTGGCTTTCGACTGTTGCTCGGAGTGGAATTTTTCAATATACAGAAAATTTAATGGATTTCTTAAGAAATCCAGGGTATTCGCAAAATTTCCCAAGTGGGATCAAATAATTCCCTGGAGGGAATTATTTCGTAAAACTCCTTAATTTGAATAGTTTCCCCTCGAGGGATCAAAAATTTTCCATGGGGGAAATTTTGTAAAAATGCCCAAATGCGAATTGCTTTGCCGTTAACACTTACAAAACACAGAATTTTTGATTTTTCTAATGATTTCCCCCGGGGAAAATTACTAAAAATATCTTATTCTAGTGATTTCCACTGAAAGAAAATGAAATATAATGAAATACGAAAGTCCCAAGAGGAAAGAATTAAGAACTCCTTGACTTCTCGTTCACAAGGTTTTAAAGGCGCTTGCATTTCGAATGGCGTCCACGTTCGATTCGTTGGCAGGTGTTTCCGAAGCCTAATTGTCGAAAACCCATTGATGGGTGTCTTCACCTGATACTTTCGGTCAGAATACATTCGACTAATTATACACGCTGCCATCGCCGGCGAACGACATTCGACAAATCCGAAATGAAGAAATCGAAAACAATCAATAGCCAGGCCCCGAGGAGGCATCGCATGTCGGGCGTCGAGAGGCGGGCATTTGGGGAAGTTTTTACGACCCGCTCCGAACGCCAAAAAAGGACCTCGACGGCGACCCGAAACTTACGTGATTTACTTTAGTTCTTCTATCTCTCCCGTGTTTTCAATGTTGTTTTCCTCTAGTGCATGTTGCTGCTGTTGTTATTGTTGTTGTTGGTGTTTTGTTAGCTCCATGGGTTTCGTTACCGCACACAAAAATAGCTAAAAGTCATAAAATAGTAATGAAATTCCCAACACAACACCTCGCCCGGTGTTGCCATGTCTCGCGACGTCTTCTTCGCTCCTCTTCCTCTGCCTCCTCCTCCGGTTTGACTTCGGTGTCTGCGCGTGCGGTGAGACACCGTCGCATACTTAACCTTACACGACCATATTAAACGCTTACATTTCCACTTACCATCCACAGGCACCCATCGTTCGCCTCGCCGCGCCTCCCATCAGTCGCCGGATTCTCGTCTGCAGGTTGTATTCTGTTCCCTCATGCCTTCCGGTCTCGGTGCCGCGTGCCGAGGCGACACCCGGAGGCGTTGAATTGGAATTTCCTACAGGAATATTTCCCACCTCGGCCTCTCTCTCGCACCTCGCACCTCTCTCTCACCTCGCACCTCTCACCACCTCGAGACTCACCACCGCGGCGTTCGCTGCTCTTCGACTTTGCTTTCTTTACGTGCCATTTCTTACATTCACCTTCCATCACCTCCAGCCGTCCTCCTCCTCTTCCATCATTCACCGCCCTCTCCACCCACTTGACTTCATCGCTCTCACTCTGTCCTCTCTCCATCTCTCCCTCTCTCTAATTTGCAATTCTCTGCCCGTGTTTCTGCCCTACTTTTTCGCCACATCACCTCGTCCACGACCTCCTCTCAACCTCCTCGTCCTCCTGTTGCAGGACTTTTTTGCCTCTCGCCTGAATTTATGAAATATTTTCGCCTCCACGGCTGTCTTCACACTTCAACATCATCATCACCATCCCACTTCACATCGCTCGGTCTCGTTCTCGCCTCGCTCTGTCTCGTTTCCCGCCTGTCTCTGTCTCGGTCTCGCCCTCGGTCTCATTCCCGACATCGTCAGATCTCCTCCTCCGTCTCCATCGTTTTCCCTCGAGAGTGGATCCTTTAAATTTCAGGATTTCCTGGTTGTCTTCTTCTTGGCTTCTCTCTTTCACCCAGGTGGAAGCCACTTTCAACTTGTTCCACTCGTTCGATTCCATTTCATTCCACTGTCTTTGGCTCCATTCCACATTGTTCTACCTCGTTTCATTCCATTTACTTTGGCTTTAAATCGTTTTCTTCCATTTAGTTTGAATCCGTTTCTATTTTTCCATTTCTACTACTTTGTTTTTCGTTTATCCTTTTTACTTCCTCCTTTTTCTTTCCTCCTCTCTTTCCTTCTTCCTCCTAGAAGTTTTTCCATTATATTTCCCTCTCACATACATATCTTTCTTGACATTATTTCCGTCCGTGAGTTCGTTCGTTCTTTCGTTCGCTCTCTGGAATTAATAATCATATTTCTCGGCCTCATCCATTTCCTCGCAATCCTCCTTTCTTCTCACCTTTCTTCCTCCCTCGCTTCCTTCTTCCCACTCTTCCTCCGCTCCTCCCTTGATCCATCCTTATCCATTCTTTCTCTCTGTCTCCTTCTTTCTTGGACTTTTTTCAAATGATTTTTATTATTAAATTGTTGTCTCTGTGCGTTCCGTTGTCTGTCCTTATTCTTACTGTTGTTGTTATTGTTGTTGTTGGCAGGCGTCATTGACATCCTGCCACACCTCCTCATCTCCTGGGGCCTTCAAGGTGTGCGGCGTTGCCACGTGGTGCGAAGGCGGCGGAGGTGAATTTTATGCTTTAATAATAAAATAGTTGAAATTGAAAGTGTTGTTTATGAGACGTCAATAGAAGAGGGAGGGAGAGAGAAAGTGAGAAACGAGGCCGTTGGAATCGTGAGTAATTTATTGTTGTTCTTTGAACCACCAACAACAATAACAACAACGCCGTCACCGAGGGGCTGACAAAGTTATTTGACCCAGATTAAAAAAGGCTTATTAAGACTTCGGAAGAGGTGGATCCTCGAGGCAAAAGGGAAGGAGAATTTTATGACTCCGTGGAAAGTCGAACAAAATTAGAAACTTCACAGAGAAGTGAGGAAGTGAAAGAGAAAGAGGTCGAGAGCGGGTGAGAGGGAGATAGTGAAGAGTCATTGAGAGGTTTTCGACTCCTCCTCGGGGATCCGCCTTCGTTTCGATCGAGGGGCGACAGGAAATTTATCCACGGAAACGTTTACAGCAATCATAATTTGTTAGACTACTTCTTCTATTTTCTCCCTTTTCACCTATCTCACTCCCTCTCTCTTTCTCACTCCCCCTCTCTCTCTCACTCTCAATCAACCCTTTTCTTCGCCCTTCCTCCTCATCGTGGATGCGTGAATTGTTGATGAAATAATTGCCTGAGTTCACGACGTTGCCGGATCCACTCGACACCTGGAGAGGAGGTTTGAGGAAGGTTTCCGACTGAGGTGGAGAATTCTTGAGGACTTCGAGTCGACGGAGGCGCCGACTTTTCAAAATATTTGCGTGAATTTTCGACACCGCGACGACGACGACTACGATGAGAACTCGAAGTGGAGGTAGAGAAGACGAAGGTTGGGGTTCTTTTAAGGAATTCGGTTCGCGCACGGAAGTTTATTAATTTCTTCTTAATTTGCTGAGAAGAACCGACGAAACATCCCTCTCTCTCTCTCTCTCTCTCTATCACTGTCTTCTTTTTTTCGTCTAGTCTTTCTCTTCCCTGTGGTTTTTATCGAAATCGTGTGAAGAATGTTTGGAAAATCCATTACAAAAGTCCGCAGTTCCCCAGACGTCGATTCAATTGGCAGCACTTCTCTCTCTATCTCCCTCTTTCTGTCACTATCTCCCTCTATCAGTCTCGTTCTCTCTCCTTTTCACTCACTCACTTTATATTCGGATCCTTGATGCAAGTGTCATAAAAGCGAAGCGGAAGGACAGATCGAGACAGAGAGAGAGAGGGTGAAAGAGAGAGAAAGGTAGAGGGCGACAGAGAGGAAAGTCGCAAAATATGGCAGCATCGACATGTGTTTTTTATGGCATTTCGTGGAAACTTCACTTCAGAGTTTTTGCTGTTGTGTTTCTCATTGTTGTTAGTGTTGTTGCTATTAGAGACTCCATTGTTGCCAACTCTTGTCGAAACTCACTGTATTATTGCTGGTACTTGGCGCTATTTGTTGTTGTTGTTGTTTTTTATTATTGTCGCAATCTGTTCACCGTTGTTTTGCACAAGCGAAAAAGACAGACAAACAAACAAAGAGAGAGAAAGAGTTCCAATTGTTTTTCCCACTTTTAGTCGTCGGTGTTTCTTGTGCAAAGTCTGGCAACACTGGCGAAGTATTGCCACATCGCAAAAGCTTTTAAGCTGCCGGTATTCACTCTACTCTATTTCCCTCCTTGTCTCGTCGGTTGATTGGAGCGAGATGGCATTCGAAAAATTAGTTTCCTTGTTTTTCAAGTGATTTTTGTTGCGCATTTTTTTGTCTCATTCCTCGGAGCATCCGACTCTCTCTTTTTCTCCCACGCAGCTTTTCGCTCGCTCTGGCTTTGTTTTATGGCCTCGCAAACGTCGAAACGTTCACCTCAAATATTGAATCAATCCGTCGTTGAGCGAGGTCTGACCGCTTGTCCGAGGGATCGCTGTGGCCACGCCCCGGACAAGGGGCGGCCACTCGGGGGAGAATCCATCGATTTTCTTTCGTTCTTTTTTGTGCGGAAGTGGCGAACTTTCAGCTGAGTTTCCGTCGCTGTCTGTTTGTTCTTCCTTGGTCAAAGTTTCCAACAAGTTTTATTATTGTTTCCTCTCCCTTTTCCTTTACTTCGAGAGACATGGTAGGGGAGAAATTTAAAGCTTTTCAATGTCATGGAAGCCATGGAAAAACGCAAGATATGAATTTTCCATATGGGATCAAAAATTTCCCATCGAGGGAAATTTTGATATCCTTTTGATTTTCCTAAGGATTTAAAAATGTCCCAAAAGGGAAATTTCCGAAAATTACCGCAAACGTTAAAATTTACTTGGAAAACACAACTTCGGCAAAATTTCCTAACCTCCCACTTGGGAACAAAAATATCCCAACTGGGAAATTTCGCATAATCACGCAAATTCGCTACAGATGTCAACGACTCTGATGAGATGAAGTGAAGTCGTCATTCGTCAAAATTCCCAAGAAGAGAAAAACAAATCTCAGATGAAAGCATTTTCCGAATTTCCGCTGGCGAAATTGTTTGTGCAAACATTATAATTTTTAATACAACACACAAAGAGCGAACGAGGAAATTCCTTACAATGGCAAATACAATAATAACGGCGACAGCAACGAAACCCGCAGTGACAACAAAAGCAATGCCAACAAACAAATAAACAACATAATAAATGCGCTTATGAAAATATTATGTTTTTGACATAAGCGCCAACAACAATGAAAACAGCAACACGCACGAGAACACACACACACACAATCACACACATGTACGCGATTCGCGAGCGCGTGGGGAGCGAAAGAGACAGACAGATTAAGAGGGAGAGTGATGGGGAGAGTGGGGAAAAACTTCGAAGCGAAAACAAGAATCTTTCCAAAAATTGCATTAAAAACGTTATCCTTTCATTGCCGTCCCTCGCTGCCTTCTTCCCCTCTCTCTCTCTCTCAGTCACCCTCTCTCTCTCCCTCTAACGACTGGTAGACATCCGCGCGGCACGGCAGACATGTTTGACGCCATTGTTACAGACGTCGGAGGGAAGGGAACAAATGACATAAGCAAATAAAGGCAGAAAATTAGATTCGAGCGCACAAAAGGACCTCGCATGAAGGATGAAAGGACCAAGGACGAGAGACGAGGGACGAAGGAGACTCCGAGAGGGAGACGGAGGAGAAGAAATGAAGGATCAGAAGCGAAAGTCGGCGACAACACGACGACAAAGGAAAATTATCGAAATATGATTTTTCAACGAAATGAAAACAAGAATGAAACCTCCCCAACTGTTGGCAACACTGGCTGGCGTGCCGTGGGCGAGAACTCTTTTCTCCTCTGTATGGGGCCGAAGACTGGGAGAGGGGCTGCGTGATTGTGCTGACGATGTGTGGAAATGTTTTCCATGTGAGTTTTTGCCGAATTTTTAATGTCACGAAAATAAAACTTGACATTTCGCTTGATGAAGGAGGAAGAGGCGAAGAGTGAGTGAAGAGGGTGGAGAAGAGAATAAAGAGAGAGGAAGAGAGAGAAAGAATGAAATAATAATACTGAGGATCGTTGACAGGTGGTTGATGGCCTTGGTCGACAATTAAATCAGAGACGATCGAGAGCGATGGAGGAGAACGAAACGAAAGCGACGAAGACCACGGAGGCGATAACGAATTGAAGACGTGTCGGGAAAGTGGGAGTGAGAGAGGAGATTGGAGAGAAAGTGGGTCGGCAAGTGCAAATTTTAATTGTGGAAATTCAAGACTTCAGAAAGATTTCGACTGAAGTTGACGATCGCCATTGAAGAGCTGGAGACAATTGATTGATGATTTTGTTCCCAAGAATGAAATGAAGGAGGGAAAGAAATAAATTTAAAGTGAGAGAAATATATATGTATAAAGAAGAAGAAGAAGAAACAGCAGTAAAAAAAGAGAGGGGGCATTAGCGGGTGTTTAGGGTAGATTTGTTGCTTGGGGATTGGATTTCCTTCTTCATGCCCAATTCTCGTTCCAATTCCCTTCCTTCGCCTCTCTGGGGACACGAAGATGTTGGCAATGACTTTATTAAAGCCTCCAGGCGACAACAATAATAACAACAACAATAACAACAACACCATCGACAAAACACCCCAATAACAACCACAAATAATACATTGCGAATTCCCTTTAAATTCGCAGCTAATGCAGCATTTTGATAACAAAAAATACAACAACTTCAAAAAAAACCCCTCCAACAACAACAAACACCTCGGAAGTTGTGTTTTGTTGTCGATGATGAAGCTTAAGAAATTCGCTCGAGGTGCAAGTGGAAGAAGAAAAAAAATACAAGAGCAATATAGTGGATGAAGAAGAATAAGAGGGGAAAGGGGAGGAACAACAACAGGGGTACAATAATAAAAATGAGGAGAACAACAACAATGAGGAGTACAACAACAACAATAGCAAAATACCCTTACAAAAATAACCATGCAAATCCGTAGACAAACATTTTAAATCAAGAGCGAAAAAAAGGGGCGACGAAGAATAAGCCAAGGAGAGAGTGAGATATATGTATAGTGTGAGGGAGAGAGAGAGAGAGAGTGTGTGAAGGAGAGAGATAGAGAGTATGTAAGGGAACAAGGAGTCCTGGAGGAATGGGATTTGGTGTGTGTGCTGGGGTTGGAAAAGTCAAAGTCAACGCAGCGTGTTAAAAAATCGATGACAGCGTCTGCAACGACGACGACTGAAGGGACTTTGGGTCGACGGTGGCCACCGCCCTCGATGGACCCCGCCCCATGACGTCGACAACGACGACGACGACCTCCCCCTCGGTGCCACTCCCTCTCAACCGAACCCCCCACCTTCCTTCGGAGCCCACGCCCTGGCTGCAAGGCACGCACATTTTTCTTAGCTTCCTCGAGAGCGATGTTGAAGGAATTCCCATTGTTGTTGTTGTTGATTTTATTGTTGTTGTTATAACTGCTCCCTTAGTACCACCATCCGACGATGGGGGTGTGATGCGTAGAACAACAACAACAACAACTATAAACAACGACAACACCTCGCATAAAAAAACTCAGTCGCCGCGCCCGAAAGTCTGCAACGAGTCGAGGGAAGGACAGAGATTGAGAGAGAAGGAGGGCGAGAGGAGAAACAGAGAGAGAGACGGAGAGAGAGCGAGAGAAAGAGAGAGTATGAGCAGGATAGAAAAAAAATACTTACTTTAGCCGCTCAGCTGTTTTTTCGCTTACCATGGTTAGCGTTGAAATTTCGCACTTAGTTTGGCGTTTGTTTGTTGTCGTTTTTGTTAATGTTGTTGTTGTTGTTGTCGTTGTTGTTGTCGTTGTTGTGTTCTTACTGTGTATGAGGTGTTGATATTTCTCTTGGTCTGGTTGGAAATATTTCTGTTGGAGGTGCCGATGTTGTTGTGGTTTTTGTTTCGGCGATTTTCGGATGAGACCCGGGGCACGAAAACAATGGGGCTCCAGGTCGTTTGCTCTCTTTTTTAGTCGAACAGTCTATCGGTGTCTTTTTCTGTCTCACAGTCACACGAGCTCTATGCTATACTCACTCACTATCGTTGTCTCTATCACACACTCTGTTTTGTTCGCTCTCACACACTCGTTTTTTCTTCGGCTCCCTATTTTGTTTTCTATTAATTTTTTCGTTCACTTCACTCGAGTTTCAGACGAGACTGATGGAGGTGGGTAAGTTGAGTAAGTTGAGGTTGAGTGATCCTACATCCATCCCACTCTCTCTCTCCCTCTCTTTCTCCCTCCATCTGGCGGATTCGCCTAAAAGTATGCTTAGCAAAGCGCTCAAGTTGTTTGTACAAGCGTGTAATGTGGCGGCATTTGTTCTTCCTCTTCTTCCACTTCTTCTTCTTCCTCTTCATCATCGTCTACCACGCCATGTTTTTTTGCTCATTCTGATTGTTGTTTTTTGGCTTTTCATAATTTACCAAACCGACCTCCGCCTCACATTCTCCAACGACGACGCCATATGGAATGTTCGACTTGATGTCGTTGTTATTGTTCTTGTTGTTGTTGTTGTAGTTCATGGTTGCTTCCGGTCGCCATCTTAGGCGCGACTCTTGACGAGTGATTTGTTGTTGTTGTCATCGACATGTTCTTGTAGTCGTTGTATTTTTTGTTTTTCCTTGTTGTTTTTTATTATTATTATTATTATGGTTGTTGTTTCGTGTTGTTTTTGCGTTGTTTTTCCTATTTTGAGCGACGCTTGAAATGAAAAATCTCACCCAAGCTTTCGACGACACCCTTCATCGTTTGTCTCACTCTCGCATTCTCCTCGAGTTCGCTCCATTAGCCGGAAAAAATGGCTCCAGGCATACGATTATTATTGTTGTTGATGTTTTGCTCCTTCGTCCTCGCAAATGTAAAGAAAATTTTGTTTATTTTAATTTTGACGTCGAGTGGCAGACATTTTTCTCTTGCTGCCGCCACCCACCGAAGTCGCGCCCACTTTCACTGCCGCCCACATCTTCACCTTCTCTCAACTCCACTCTCTCTCTATTTCTCTTTCTTTTTTATATATATCTCTCCCTTTTTCTTTAGAAGAATCCCTTCTCTTCCGCTGTCTGTGTTTTGATTTCTCTTCGTACTAAAACTCTCTTTCACTTCCTCTTTCTATTTCTCTATGTTTTTCTCTTTCACCCTCTTCCTCATCACTCTCTTATCCTCTTGCTTTATCCCTCTTCCTCTCTCTCACTCTATCCTTTTCCTCTTCCGCCTCTTGTCCTTCACCTCGCCTCATTTAAGGTCGTCGTCGTCGTCATTCATTCTTCTTCGTCAATATTTGTCGATTTCTCACTCATTGCTCTTGCTTGTCCTTATGCTGTTTTTCTTCTCCTTCTCTTTCTTCATTTAGTTGTTTTTGTTATCATGATTGTTGTCGTTATTGTTATTGTTGTTTCTGTTGTTGATGGTGCCCTTGAGGCTCAGCGAGTTGTAGAAAGTTTTTAATAAGTTCCCACCTTCAGACTTCGTGGGGCCTGGAACGAAGAACGAAGGAGAGGTGAAGGGAATCGAGGAAAAGAGGCGAAGGAAGCCGACGAAGGGTGAAGGAGAGTCGAAGGACGAGGATTTAAGGGAAAAGGAGACCAAGAAGTCGTTAAGGACGCAGGAATTCCCTCGAATCAGAGGATGAATTTGACAGCTTTAAGGATTGTCGAGGGAAAACAGAAAGAAGGAGTGAAAAGCGAGAGAGGAAGAAAAGGGGACGATGAGGAGAAAAAAAAAACGAAGAAGAGAAAGAGGGAGACGAGTAGTCTGTTGAATTTTGACAGCTGTCATGTGAATCCGTCAACTTCGGCTTCCGCTTCAATTGAACTCTTGTCAACATCTCAATTGACTGGATTTTTGATTATTGTTGCCTTTCCAATAATGAGGATAACGATGTTATTGTTGTAGTATTAGTTGTTTTTGTTGTTATACTGATTGTTGTCGTTGTTATACAGGTTGTTATTATTATACCCGCTGTTGTTTTTATACCAGTTATTGTTGTATTTCTTGAAATTTCTATATTTAGGGAAAATGAAACCCTTCCGAGAGCTTGAATAACACAACATGTCGAAAATAAACTCCTATACAATTCTAATTGAATATATTAACCTTTCGACATACGATTAGAGTGCGGCAAGAAGTGGGAAAAAGAGAAATTAAAGTTAAACGCAGAATATATAAATAATTAAAAACGAGAACGGGAGTGCAGAAGAATGTTGAAAATAGAAATAATTACAATAACTCACAGGTGAAGAGGAAGAAAGAGAGAAAGAGAGAGGGGGAAAGAGAGCGATAGAGAGAGAGAGGAAGAGAGGAAGAGTGAGGGAAAGAACGAATGAATTGAAAGCTTCACTTGCGAAAAATTTCGCTTTCAATGCGAGCGACAACATCGCATGTCGATGGAACATTCTTCAGCAGAACGTAATCAACCACAACAACAACCGACAACAATTGCACAACCAACAACAATAACAAAGACCAGCAACAATTACACAATCAACAACAACAACAACAAATTACAAGAATGTATATTAAATATTAGAATGAAAACCGCATAAAAAATTACTTATTTTTAGTGCTTTCTCGAGTTTTTCTTGGTTTTTATAGACCATTTATTGTAGTTGTTGTTGTGATTGTTGTAGTTTTTTTTTATTAATATTGCTGTTGTTGTTCTTGTGGTTATTAATGTTGTTGTGGTTGTTGTTACTGTTGTTGTTCCGTTTCTTTTGTTTATCGCTTCTCCTGTTGTTGTCGCTACCATTTTTTACTACAATTTTTTACTACTCACCTTTATCGCCATCTCCCTCACACTGCCTTTGAATTTTTTCTCCTCTCTCTTTCACTCACACTTTCCTTCTTCTATTCTCCTCTTGACATTTGCACAAAAAATTACATCGAAATTGCCTGCGAATTGTCGACAGCAGCAACAAAAAGAATGAAAAGATGCATTTACAACAACTAGAGAAACGCAATGGGGCAGCAGGAGGAGGGGAAGAAGAAGAAGTGGATGAGGTGGAGAAAGACGTGAAAACAGTGGGTGGCGGTCAAAATGGAAGTCGTTCGTGTTTCGTGGCCTGCGAAGAAAATTCATATTTAATTGACTTGTCTTGGGGTGGAGAAGGCGAGAGGGGGGATGGAGAAAGGGGATGAAAGAGGGAGAGAGGACGAGGAGCGACGAGGCAGACGAAGGAAGCTCAGGGTGTGGTTGGAGATCGAGGAAGTGAAAGGAGGAAGGAGGCAGTCGTCAGATGGCGCCGGAACATGCAGCTCGTTCTAAAAATACAACGAAAGAGAGAAAATATTCTAATTCAAGAAGTGGAGAAGTCGAGACACCAAGGCGAGGAAGGAGGGAGAGCTTTAAAGAGAGAGAGAGAGGGATGGAGATGGAGTGAGAGAAAAGGAGAATGGAGTCCTAAAACAAAGGAAACAAGGACTAAAGAGAAGGCTTCAAGATAAGAACGGTTTGCAGAAAAGAGAATTAATATTCCAAAGAGAACGGAATAGTGGGGGAAAATGGAAATGGAAAGGAGAGATAGAGGGAACGAGAAGCAAAAATAAAAGAAAGAAAATAGAAGAATTGATCCTACAACAGTAGGAAGCAAGGAAAGAAGGTGGGCGAGAGAAACGAAAAGAGAGCGAAAGAGTGAGTTAAAGAGAGTGGGAGGAATAAGTTATGGAAAATCTATTAAAATTCACTCGTTAAAGGAGTCGCTTTCGTCGTGTCCTTCGGTCCTTTCTACTCTCCTTCCTTGACTTCTTCCTTGTATTCTTCCTCCTGTCCACTATTCGGCTCTGTTCATTTTTACCTTTTAATGGACTTCTTTGGATTTGGGGGAGGATGAGCATGAGGGGACGGGGCTGGGCCGTTGATCGTCGGATTCGAGGCGTGGTAGCCGAGGAGTTCGTGACAAAATGTCATTCGGAAAAAGAAGGAGAGAACGACAGAGAGAGAGAGAGAGAGAGATGGAGACAAGTTGATGGTGTCGAAGTATGTGGTGACTTCTCTCGATGTTGTTGTTGTTTTCCTAACCTCAAAAAGTCACCACATCAAGTGGCAACACTCACGCAGCCGCCATTTTGTTTGTTTACTGCACTTGAATTTCTCTTAAAAGCCAACAACAACAATAAAAACCACATAAACAACAATAACAATAGGAAAAACAACGATAATGAATGAATATAAATACACAAAAGTGGCCACTCTCTTATGTGGCAGAGTTGCCACCTTGCTGCGATGGCGGTGGTCGTGAAGAGTGAGCTGACATTTCAGCTGTCAATTAATCGGTGACACGCAACGGTTTTCATTTTCAGTGGTGAAAATAGACCAGAACAACAACAACAACAACAACAATGATGAAATCCACGTTCGTGACGTAGGCAGTGACATTTAGTTGTTGTTATTGTTGTAATAAAAATGAAAGCTCGTTCTTGTCAAAAGTGACAGGTCAGGCCAAAGTGTCAATATTGTTGTAATTGTTATTGTTGGTTTTTGTTGCTTTTGGTGTTGGTTTCATTCTAATTTATAACAAGCTGCTAATTTATTAATTGTTGTTGCTGCTGCTCTTGACTCTGATTTAATCGCCATGACAGCAGACGTCTCTAATCACGGAATCCCATTCTGTCTCGCTTTTGTTTCACTTCCTATCTCTCTCTATCTCAGTTCATTCTCGTCACGTAGAAAGATTTTCATTCATTACGTTAACTTTTGACATTTTAGTTTATTTTATTTGCATTATGATAATTTGACTAATTTCTATTTTTAATTCAAATGATTTAACTTTTTCTTCCTTCAGTGAATTTAATTTGTTTTCTAAACTATTTTTTATTTTCAATTCAATTTTATTATCAAATTCTATCAATTCTATTAATTTCTATAAATTTTACTCAATCAAACAAAATTAATAATATTCCTCTCCCTCTCTCTTTCCAGGTATGTTCAATTCAATCTCAAGAGAATCCTAAAATTCAGGTCGATGCAAAAAACCGAAAAACTTCTCGGTGAGTTCTGACAACCGGTGGGCGGGGGAGGCGAGGAATTTATTTTTTTTTTTCCTATTGTTTTTTTGTTCCGCCACATTAAACGGTACTTTCACCGCTGACCGAAATTCGAATTCGATGAGCTTCTCGTTTGAACCCCGCTGATGCCTGATGGCTTCGCAATTAGCGAACATGATCATCTTCACATCGCCCTCTATCACTTGGGGTCTCCCGCTTTTTATTCCCTGTCTCCCTCTCTCTTCACGATCTCCCTCACTCCCTCTAACCTCTCTTTTCCTCTCCCCTTGCCTCTCTTTCTCCCCCCCTCTCCCTCACACTCCATCTCCATTCATTTCTGTGGAAATTGTCGGAATCATCGATGATTGACGATCGATCCATCATTTACAAGAAAACGTTTTGTTATAACAACAAAAATAGGGAACAACTATCGTTTATACAAAAAAAAACAACAACAATTATTGGTTCGACAAAAAACAACAACAACGAGAACAAACCTCGTTAACAACAATAACATCATTTTGCACACATGGTCTTCTTCTTCGTCTTCTTCATATTCGACTAATTCGTCATGTTCTTCTTGATTTTCCTCGAATTACAAAAGGCAATCCTTCAAATGAAAACAAAAAAATTTGGCAGCTCTCTCAATGGGGCGCCAACGGAGAATTTCATATGTTCCCAATGCTGCTGCTTCTTCTTCTCCGACTTCTCCTACTTGTGCTTCTTCTTCTTCTTTTTCATCCTCGCTGTGGTCATCGTTTTTTTTTACTCCTCAAAATGTATGTCAGTGGTTTGGATAGAGAAAACACAACGAAGTGACAACAACAGCAATGTTTAAAAGATCGACAACAACAATGCATGTTAAAAACAATAGCATTAAAAGCAACAACTACAACAATACGACAAATAAACAACAATGTGATCATCCACACACATGATTTGTTCGCAATCACAACAACATCAACCGCTGTACAACCGATCGTCACTTGGACCTTTGAATCGGGGTGATGGATACAGTGGTTGTTGTTGTTGTTATTTTTTCTGCAGTTGTTGTTGTTTTTGTTGCTGTCGGTTCTTTTCAATTCGTTTCAATTGCCGCGAACGACTCTCCAGACACGTCGCCCACACACATGTCGAGGGTCGGCCTCAGCCAACGTCAGCGTCGTCGTCGATCGCCCTATGTCCATCTCGCTCTCTCACACTCACCCTCTCTCTCTCTCCCCATAATTTCATTGTCTTGTTGTTCTTCTTCAAAAGAACCGCTCGCTTCGATCGATCGATCGGTCGAATGATCGTTCGGTTGGGTCGAGTTCGCGTGGGCGGACTGTGATTTGCCTGCTGATGGTTTATGGTGTCGTTATTGTTGTATTTAATGTGACAATTGTTGTTGTTGTTTTCGATGATTCTAATTGGTGTTGTTGTTGTTGCTTTCGATGTTGTTGATTGGCATTGTTGTTCTTATAAGTGGTGATTTTGTGGATCTGTTGTTTGTTGTTGCTGAGGCTATAATGATGTTGTTCCTAATAGTTCTCGTTATGTTGATGGCTTTTTTCAATGAAACATACAATGATTTATTTGTTCTTCTTTATCGACATTTTTATATTTTTTTGTGATCTTAAAATGTTTGTTATTTTTATTTTGAAATTATTTAAAATTTTTTTTGTTCTGAAATTTCTTCATTGAAATTTTCATTGAAAGTTTTGTTTTTTTATTTTATTTTATTGAAATTCCATATTTCGTTTATTTTATTTATTTATTTTTTTGTTATTAATATTGAAATATTACTTCAAACGCCACTCTCGATTCTCTTTCATCTCCTCGCAACTCATCCTTCTCTTTGTCGTCGCTCAATTCATCCTTTTCTTACTCAACACCAGCTGTCTTTTCATCTCATCTCCCCACACCTCCTATCGCCGTCTTTGTCTCTCGCAGATTTATCAACGTCGTTATTTGTTCGAAGAAAAAAATCAGAACAAATAAATAATAACAAATAAATGGAAATATTTTACGCGTTTTCATGTTTCGCCGCCACAACTGCCGACAGCGAATTTTTTTCTCACAATAATTGAATTTGCTGTTTATAATTTTTTTATTCATCTCATTCGTGATATTGTTGTTGGGTTTTTTTTATTTATTTTCTGGTTCTCTTAACTAAATTAATGCCTGGTCCAATTTTTCTTCATTTTGTTTTAAATCAATGATGTGGTTGTTGTTGTTGTTGCTACTTTAAATGTTTTTTTGTTGAAATTTTATTTCGCATTTCGTTAACGATTTGATTTAGCTGAACTTTTAAGAAGAATTTCCTAACGATGAATCATTTCGGGGATAATTTTGTGTTTTATTTATTTTGAGGTTTTCGTTTATTAGGAAATTTGTTTACAGTGGTTGATTTTTATTAAATAATTATGTATATTTAAATGAATGAAAATATTTTATAAATTTTATTTTTGGATCTCTTATAAATTACATTTAATAACGATTTTTAAATTAACAACTTCTGTACAACGGTTGATTTCTTTATTAAACACATTGGTTGATTTCTTAATTAAATAAACCATGTTTAAATTCCGTATTGATATTATATACCAAAAAATAAAAAAATAAAAAAAATATAGTAACCAAAAGAAAACAACAACAACCACCACCACAACAACAACAACTAAACACGTGTACCCCGCGGCTGATTTCTCAACGATTTCCTCGCCAATTACGGAAAAAATTGAAAGTTTCTCACAAAAAATCACAAGAGTAAAACTCCGAAGGAAAAAAATAACGAAAACCGAAAAAAATAAACGAATATATAAATAAAAACAGCCAAAACAAGATCTCAAATGAAAACCGCCTCGAGACCTGCCTTCGTTCGGCAGCTAAATCAAAGGCAGCAACAGCAACGAAGGGTGTGGACGAGAAAGAGACAGAAAAAGAAACCAGAAAACTTTTCAAGGTCTCGTTTGGGCGGAGGGCGGAGGAGGGTGTGGCGAAGAAAACGAGGAGGATAAAAGCGCAAGCGTCGGAACTTTACGAAGCGTTTAAAATGCTTGCAACAATTGCAACATAATGAACAATAACAACAAGGAGAAAAACATAGAGTAACAAAAACAAATAACAACAACATATAACAACAACCTACAGCAACAATTGCTGCCAAACCAGAGAAAAAAGCAATCGACTGACGTCGTAAGGAAAAAATCCACCGCAATCAAATTGACAAAACGTCAATAAAAATAAAGTTTAAACCGAGCAACAACAACAAGAGCGAAAAAAATCGAAACAATCAGCATCAGTGGAAACAAGTACAACAACAATAGCTACAACGATGGCCAATAAAACAATAACAACAGTGATGTCGGAGAGCAACTAAATGAAAAGCCGCAGCAACATTGATTAGTTCAGCAACAGCGAGTGGAGCAAGAACAACAACATCGACAACAACAAAAGCTACAACAATAATAACAGCAACAATAAGAAGAAGAATACCAAAAACAATCGACTGCGCCCAGCAGCGAAATTCATTGAAAAACCAAATGAAATCGAGGAATGAACCGAGAGGAGGGAAGGAGGAATGGTAGAAAGAGATGAATATATAGAGAAGGAGAGGAAGGCAGAGAGAGACAAAGATAGACAGACAAATCGATGGACGGAGGGAACGATCGATCGATCTCGGAGTTTGTGGCAAAAACTGCGAAACTGCGATCGCAAAAAATTGCAAAATTGCTGCACGTTTGTCTGGCGAGCAGCAGCAGCAGAAACTACAGAAACAACAACAACAATGTGAGATCATAATGAAAAACTAGCAACAACAATAACAAAAGGAACAAAAATGCCTGCGATCTCGCGAACAAATCGTTCGAATAGCAAACAAAAAAACATCACAAAACCAAGAAACGATGAAGGAGGATTGAAGACAAAAAAATAGCAAGAAGACAAAATCAACGATCAATCGATTGATCGCTCGATCCATCCATCGATCGATCGGTGGATCGTTATGTGGCTTTTATGGCGGTTCATTGTTGTTGTTGTCTCATTTTATTGTTGCTACAGCCTCGGCGAATTCCCGTCGTTTCTTGCTTCACGTTATTTATTGAAGTTTTTCTCCTCTCGCATTCTCTCTCTGCGATCCTTGGCTGTTGTTACGAAAACGATGATGACGGTGATCATGACGATGTGATTCTTCTCGCTTTTGTTGTGGTTGTTATTGTTGTTGTGTTGGTTGCTATTGTTGTTGTCGTTGACCACATCCATATGGTTCCAGCCTCGACTCCGTCGTCCACGCCTTCGACATCGCCTTCGCCATCGACATCTCCTTCCGCTTCAACAATTCTTC
Source organism: Coelopa frigida (assembly GCA_017309665.1). Classification (NCBI taxonomy): domain Eukaryota; kingdom Metazoa; phylum Arthropoda; class Insecta; order Diptera; family Coelopidae; genus Coelopa; species Coelopa frigida. The sequence goes on from CM029563.1 coordinate 12,042,632, forward strand.
CTCCACTTCACCTCGTCCTCCCATCGATCTAAAAACTCTTCCTTCCACTTGATCACCGTCGCTCTCACTCCCTCCTTCTCTCTCTCTCTCTATCTTCCTCTCCCTCTAACTCTTTCAATCCCTCGTCGTTTGACTTTTCATTTCCTTTTTCAATCTGGCTGATCATCTTCAAGAGCTGCTTCGTCGTCGGTTTGCGAAAAGGCAATTGTTTCTGCTTTGGGAACAACCATTATAGCAACAACAACAACAATAACTACAACCACAACAATAACTACAGCACCATCAATAACAATAACAACAACTTCAATACACTAACAAGAACAACAATATAATACCAAGAACAACAAAATCATGGAGAAGACACAGACCAAACGCATTCGACTTGGCTCGACCATAATTTTGCGTATTTCTAGTCAGACCCTTATATGGACCCGACTCTCATACCAGCCTCCATCTATGAAACCTCGTTTCTCGTTCTCCTCCTCTTGCCATTTTCTTGGCATCTCCTTCTCAAAGACCAGCCGCCGTCCTCGGCCTCGTCTCCATTTGACTGCGTGGCATTTGCCTCGTCGCATTCGGTTATTTATGACATTTTCCTGTGGGGTGGCAATTGTCCTCTCCCTCCCCCAACTCCACTCCTCCTTTCCCTCAACCATCCTCCTCCTTAGCCACCTTCTCCTCGTCATCCTCCTCAGCCATTTGTGTCCATGTTTGGTTCCTTCTTCTCCAACACCTCGAGGTTTTTCCTCTGAAGTGCTTTGATCTTGCGATTGTAGTTTAAGATCTGATTGATGGCATCTGGAGGAGGAGGAGGATTTTCATCCTCTTTGTCTGGATTGTTAGTTTCCTTACGGTACTTTATCTCTTTAGTTTATATGAGATTCCTAGGCTGATAGAAAACTCTTGGTCATTTTCAAATTAAATAAAGAGGAAAATTCAAATGATGCATGGGAATTATAGTTTGGATTTACGAGATATTTGGATTTACGAGATATTTAGATATACGAGAATTATTAGAAACTTCAACAAATATTCTCCATACACTTTTTTCCTATCCTATCCTATAGTATTCATTTAATTCATCATAATATCAGCAATGAATAAAAAAGTTTTTAAATATCTCCAGGGGAAAATTAAAAATTTTCGCATATTATTTCCCCATTATCGCAATATTTTAATTAACATCACAATTATTGATTTTTACAAATTCTCCATCCCTTTCCTAATGATCCTATATTTTTCTTCTGAAACTCTCGCTGGAAAATTCATTTTCGCTCAATAATAATTAAAACCATGAAATTGGCAGTAATCGAATATAATAAATGAAAAACAGAAAAAATAAAAAATTAAAAACAAAAAAAATAATAAAATTAAAAACAAAAAAATAATAATGAAATAAGATAGACCTAAATAGTAAAACAACGAAGAAAGCGGCAAAAATGACCACGACAACAACAACGAATATAATTATCCAATATCCGGAATGAGTAAAAAGATACCGTAACCCGATCCTCGGTCCACCATTCACCAACCCATCCCATCAGATCCACCATCCCAGTGATGGCCATCGACATCGGCGACCACGACGAATGAGAGATGAAAATTATTTTCACACGCATTTTTTCCCACATCTGGGGAAATTATGGAAAACAGTATGGCAACAACTCATATTGCAACAACAACATTCATAATAACAACAACAATCACAACAACAATCACAATAACAATAACAACAACGACAATCATATAGCTAACTACAACAACAGAAACTACGCAAATAAATTCTAATTTCTCTCGATCCACTGAACGAATGGACGTCGCTTCAAGTGCTGCCAAATACATTGTGGAGAATGGTAATAAAAATTACAACAACTACAATAACAACAACGGCAACAACAACAACATTAATAACAATTACAACAACTATTACAGCAACAACAATTGACACAACATAGCCAACAACAAGAGATGATTTTTTTGCATTTTTCCATTATCATTTCAGTTGATTCTCTGTTGTTGCTGTTATGACTAATGCTGCTAATGTTGTTGTTATAGTTGTTTTTCCTAAATGTTGTTCTTGTCATTTGTTGTTGTTGTTCTTGTCGTTGTTGCTGTTTTTGTTGTCGTTGTTATTTCCCTGCTGCATGATGATAAATGTTAGATTTTCTCCTGCATCGCCTTCAAGCTCAAACACATGCTTGAGCAAGTGCTCGCGCGCAGAGGTCATTCAGAGGTCAATCTTCATCAGGAAAAACAACAACAACAACACGAACAACAGCAACAAGAACCATCGGCAGCATGAGGCATCTGCAACATTCCAGCAACAAGAATCAAGTGAATAATAGTGCCGAGACCCGAAAAAGATGGAGCTGCTCCTGCTGGTGCAGACGGTTGATGGAGAAGCCCGATGGGTTCTCGAGAGAGAGAGAGAGGGAGAGAGGAAGATAGAGAGAGAAGGAGAGGAGATTGAGGTTGAAGAATCGAAAGAGGTGGGAGTCGAAGTTGAAGGAGCGCTAGAGAAAAATAACGATGGCTGGAATGAGAAATGCGAGGGCCAAAATGGCAACCAGGGGGTCTTTAGAGAGGGAGAAGGCAACAAAGAGAGCGAATGGGAGAGAAGAAGAAACAAAGATGATGATGATGAGGATTTTGCAAAACAAAACCAACTGCGGGATGCAACATCAATAGCAAAAACAACAAGAACTAATGCCATTTGCAGCTTCATCAGCTTCGCAAAGGAGAAACGTCTTATATCTCTTTCTCCCTCCTTTCCACCAAAGTCATTCTTCTACCAAAACCATCGACATCAAGAACAACAACAACATCGCATACTAACTGACTGATGGATGATGGCTTCAGATAGTTTGCTATTTCTATCTCTTTTCTTTTTTTTCATGTTCTTCTTCAACCCACAAACGACCCTCGACCCGTTGCTCTTTCCCTCTCTCTCTCACTTGCTTGTTGTCTTCTTTCTCTGTCTTCTTTTAGAATAGGAAAAGCTGATGAAGCATGGAGTATGCAATTGCATGCATATGGTATGTGGTTCCTGTTCTTCATCTTCCGTTTCTTCTTCTTATTTGGCTCATCTGATGATGCTGCATTGTTGTTGTAATTGCGATTGTTGTTGTTGTTGCCATTATTGTTGGTGTTATTGCCTTTGAAGCTTCTTGGTTCGGCTTCTAATGCTTCTGATCAGCTGCTTCCTTGACTTCAATTGCTGACCATAATGTTGTTAGTTGTTGTTGTTAGTATTTACTCTCTATTGTTATTGTAATTGCAATTGTTGCTAGTTCTTTTATTGTTGTTGTCCCCCCCCTCTTTCTGCTTATTTTTTCTTCAACCATGGCTAATAGCTTGACAAGCTGAACCAAGTAAAGAATCAGAGGGATAGAGGAAGGAAAAGAGACAAATAGACCAAGAAAGAGGGAGAGCAAGAGAGACAAAGACCTATTCGAAGAAAGACCTATTCGAGCGAACGTGGTCCGAAATGGTTTGGACCATGATTTAGAGCCCGCTTCGGAGTCGGAGCCGCAAAGCAGAAATTTTTCCAGCCTCTCCACAGCTGCCACTCGGTTCCTTTCCCCCTTTTTCACCTCCTCTTTCTCACCATCCCTCTCTCGTTCACGTCTGGTCACCTTCTTATGCCGTTGTTGTGGTTGTTGTTGCTGCCTCATCATGTCCATCATTGGCGGCATCCGAACCGCGTTCGATCGCTTTAAATGGTCAAATTTATGCAGTTATTTCAGCCGACGTCGATTTTGTTCCCAGCCTCCGATGTCGGCCTCTTTTGACTACTTCTTCTTCGACCTCTTCCTCGCTATCATCTCCGTCTCCCATCTTCCATCTACCGATCGTTCGCTGCCTCCTTCTAATTGCGGAACCTCCTCGTCGCCTAATGAACCATCCGCATGTCCTTCTGCGCAAATGTCTTTCCGGCAACTGTCCAACGATCTGACCAAATGTCTCTTCCATCAATTCGGATGTCCGTCTAATGGTTGGCTGTTTGTCTTGCGATCCATGCCAAGGTCCATCCTTCTTGTTATCGTCTGTCCTGAGGTCTATCTTTCCCGAGATCCGTCCGTCCTTCTGTTCGTCTTCTCTAGCTTTGAACTAAACTGACCAGAATGATGTCTGTTTGTCTTTAAGTTTCTCTCAAAAGTCGTTTTCATCTTCATGCATTTCCTGCTGTTTGTCTTCACTGATGTCCGTTTGATTTGCTGTCCATTCGATCTCCTTCCTTCCTTTCTCTCAAAGCTTTCGGATGTTTAGAGTTATTTAGAGTTTTACAAGATGAGAAATCGCTGATCAAAGAAAATTCAACAAATTCAAAAATTCCGACAGCACCACGAAAAGAAGAAGACCCAATAATAGCTCCAAAAGTAATAACAGCGAGATATGTAAAATTTTCAATTTTTTTCACACCACAACTCGATCAAAGCATCGAAGGAAAGGAAGAGATTTTTACGAAAATCACGCTGTTGAAGTTGATTTAAAATATTTCGAAGAAGAAGAAGGAGAAGCTTTTGAAAATGAGGATAAAAATGGCGCCGACGACTCAAGTGACAGCAAAGTAGCTACTGTCTGTCATTTGTTTTTGTTGTTGTTTTTGTTTGAAGTTGTCATTTATTGTTGGAGGCTGTCATTTATTGTTGACTGCTGTAGGTTTCTTCTCTTCCCTTTGTTATTGTTCGCTTCGCATCTTCTTTTTGTTGCTGTTTAATGCAAATTATTGCAATATTTAACTGTCAACATCTGAGTCTGACATTTGCATAATTCGCCGGGTGTGTTCAGTGCGCCGAGAGGTGTGTTCAGTGTAAAATGCAAGGCATTTCAAGTCGGTCGCCTCGCCTCGCCTCACATGGTTTCTCGTCGTTGACGAAGTCTTCGTCAGACGCCAGGTGACATTTGGCGTGAATGGGTTTTTGACAGATCCACGAGTTACTGTTTTTCACTCTCCCTCTCTCTTTCATACGCATTGTCTCTCTCTTTATATCTCCCTCATCTGTTCATGTCGCTGAGACTGCAAATTATCGAATTCTCTCCCTTCAAAATTCGAGTTCTTCGATTGACATGTCACACGAATTCATCACAGGAAACGACAACGGATGACGCGTCACGCGATAAAGAATGAAGCTGAAGGGGGTGCAGGAGATGGGGTGGGAAAGAGATGGGACGAAGCTGGTGCATTCACCCCTCGCCCTCACAGCTCATTAACTCCAAATGACGCTTCGTCTGCTCCTTCGGCGCGATCGACAACAAAACATAAATCAACGGGAATTTTCTGACACGTTCTTTCCCTTTGTCTCTGTCTTTCGCCCATCACACACTCTCTCTCTCTCCCTTTCCCTCTTAGCCCCACCCCCTCTCACTCACTCTTCGCTTCTGTCAATTATGACAGTTCACCGCGCTTTTTTTTTGGTTGGTTCTGAAAATCCTTTTAATCCTTTCTTCGAGGGATGTTCTCAGCGATTGTTGTTGTTGTAATTGGTGTGGATGATGATTGTTGTTGTTGTGCATTTTGCTATTGTAATTGATGTTCTTGTTGTTGTTGTTGTTGCCCTTTCGTTGTTTTCCCATATATTTTTGTTGTCTTTGCTTTTGTGGCAATTTTTGATGAATCACTTTTTTGTGCATTCGCTCAGCGGCATCAAAGAATTTGCATTCCCAGCTGCTGCCTCTTTGTCTTCGTCATCAGCGACCCTCCATCTCAGTTTTTTCCCGCTGTTGCCATCTCCCTCATTCACTTCCTTCCTCTTTCTCCCTCTCAACAGCTTTCGTTTCGCTCGCCCAAGTGGCTTTTAATTTAAGACCGAGACCTCGACCTCAACCCTAAACGTTGGCTTTCTTTTTCTTTCTCACTCGTCACACTGTCTCGCTCTGCCTCTTCACAAGCTGTCGTTTTTTTTATGTTGTTCTCCATTTTTGTTGTTGTTTTTCTCCCTTTTTGTTGTTCTCGATGTGACCCTCGCCAATGGTCGTCGCTTCTTCAGCTTCCTTTGATGCATCCAGCTACTCCTGCTCTCATCCTATCTCCGTCATTCTTTTCTCTACCATTACTTCTCCCTTTCTCTATTTCTTCTCATCGTCCCACTTCCTCTCCCCTCCCTTTCCACCCTCCCTCCATCAATCGTTTGCCCTCTCTGTCCGTCCGGCAATCAATCAAATGCAAACATGACGTTTTTAAATAGAATTCTTCTCTTTCATTTGCTCGGCCTTCGCTTGATCATGAGCTCGATCACTCTTGCTCTTATCTTTCTTAATTTTTACAACTCATTCTTCCTCTCTCTCCCTCCATCTCCTTATCTCTTTTCTCCCTTTATCCTCATCCTCTTCTTCCCCTCGATCTCTCGTGTTTGACTTCAATTTTGAGATCCATCGATGAATCATTATCAGAGTTGTTGTTGCTGCAGTTGGTGATGTTTTCACATTGTTTTAGTAATTTTTGTATCTTCTTCTTCTTCCTTGAATTAGCAACGCATCTTCGAATGCGGGAGGCAGCCTCGGGGAGCCTTCAAACTCTATTAATTATTACAGAAATTAATTCCCGATCAATTTCCATCTGTGAAATGTAATATAATAAAATACTTTTCAAAATGTAACTTCGTTTTCATTTCATTCAGATAGAAATTCAATGAAACTCTCTCAGAATTGAAATCGATAACCCGTTTATTTCATTCAACCAATCAATCAGTCCACATTGATGATGATCACGATAATGATGTTGATGGAACCTATACAAAGTACACAATCACCAAATGCAGACGATAATTCAATCGTCATAAACATCAAATTATCGGAATAGATTTCGCGAAATTTCATTCGAAACTGAGTGGGGCAAAATCAAGTGATCGAAATATATCACAGCAATCGCCGTGACATCGATGGATCAATTGACGATTGTCGAATGAAATTCGTTGCTTTGCAATAAAAACAACAGGGCGATGAAGTTACAACATTTATTTTGACAAAAATTCTGTACATCGGTGACAACAAAAATTCGAGGAGAACAACATAATTGTGACAATAACAACAACTCGGTGACAACAACAATTTATCACAACTAGTCAAAACGCACTTCAAACACCAAATTGATTTCGAGCAGCAGTCGTTTGGAGCTCGTCGACGATTGCTCGATTAGGAGGCAATTTCGACGATGAAATAATTGCATTGCGCCCGAAAATATGCAACGACTTTTTCACAACACTCGCTCTCTCTCGCTCTCCCTTTTCAATTTGCAATATTTTGAACATTTTCGGCGATATTTTCGATGTAGTTGAATGGTGGAGAGAAAAAAAATTACACCTGGTCAGCGATGGGAATTAAAAATGGCGCCTTTTGAAGCCATTTTGTTTGAAACATGGCGACCAATATTTGATAGCAAAAATTCTGTTGACATTTCCCAAAGCGCGGACATTTGACATTTGAAAAATGATGGCATTTTGAAAAACGACGACTTTTTTTGGATAACTGCGACATTTTAATAAACGAAATTTTTAATTAAATTCCAGCCAAATGGTCAGGTTTAATGATGGAGTGAGGTGGGGATTTCCGAGAAAACGAGAAGGATGATGGATCTCCTCCTCTCTCTATAATTTTTCCGACTCGTTGGGAATTTAATAGCGAAACCTCGGAAACCCCAGGATTCAATGTCGATGACCCTAAGTTCGAGGTTTTCTTCGAAGGATCGCCGAATTTCGGATCTCATTCTCCCTCTAGAGTCTTTAGAACCGAAATCTTTTCCCTTTCGATGCCCTTTGATTCCGCTTCCCATCTCCCGCCCCTCGTTTGCGTCACCCGGATTCTTCCAACCATCGCTTCTCCTTCCTCAAACCCCAACTCAAGCCCATCTAATGAGCGAGAAAATGTCTGCTGGTGTCACATTTTTCTCCACCACTAGGGGGCGTTCCCGAAAAATAAACGAAGAAGAAGAAGAATTGACGCCTTCTGCCCACGACAAATGGGGTTCTTTATTAAAATATTTTCGCCCCAAACCCAGCGTTTCCTTTTTCTCATACTAAATTTCTTCTTCTTTTTTTCTCATCGCTGCTGGTTTTGGGCGGCATGTTGTATCGTTGTAGTTGTTATTGTTTTTGTTTTTGTTGTTGTTAAACTGTCAAATCTGAGGCGCAAATGATTTATGCGTCGTGTCATTAACGGACATTATCGATCTTGTTGTTGTTATTGTTGTTGCTGCTGCTGCTTAGCTGCTGCTTCTGTTGTTCTCATGTCCATGTTAATCCTGATATTGTTGTTGCTGTGGTTGCTACTGGCTGATGTTGTTGTGGTTTCTGGCAATATTGTTGTTGTTGTTGTTATTATTGTTTCAGCTATTCTTGTGGCTGCTGCTTCCGTTGTTGCGAATGACGTTAAATAATGTTCAAACAATTTTTAGGCTCTGCCCTCGTCCATCGTCAGGGCAAACAAAACGTCGACGTCGTCGCTGCTGCTGTCAAACGGCGTCTGTCGGTCGTCTGTCCATGGTATGTCAATCGTCCGTCCATCGTCTGTCCTTGGTCGAGGATCCTGGACCTCGGTTGACCTCGCTGTTCCTTCATCTCTCTCATTCTCTCTATCTCCATATTTTCTCCCCTGTCTTTTTAATGTTCGCAGTTCTACTCAAATCGTTGTTGGTGTGGTTGTTGTTGTTGTTTTTGTCGACCCTCGACATCAGCATCAACAGAAACATATCATCAGCAACTGCAACAACAACAACAATATTGAAAGATGGAACAACATAGAGAGAAACAATAACACAACTACCATGAGAACATCAACATGACTAGCTATTTCTCTTCTCTCTCACTCTCTCTCACATTTTCTTTCCTTGTCTTATAGATTGTTTTTCTTTCCTTCTCTCTCTGTCCCACTTTGTCTCCCTCTCACTCTCCTTCTCGCTGTCCTTTTTGGCAAATTTATTTTAGTTTGTTTACTTTTTTCTTCTCGCTCTCTGTCTCTGTTGTAATTTCTACTGCTGTTGTTTTCCCCTTGTTGTTGTTGCTCTCTGCTTATGCTTTGAGTGATGAACAAATATCACAGGGAACTACAACAACAATAAAAAAAACCAAAAATAACAACGAGAGTTGTATGAAAAAATCGAACTAATTCATCATCTGCTGTCGGCGGCTCCCGCTCAACGTTGGTCGTGACGACATCAGTGGGAGGAACAAGGATGAAGAGCGAAAGAAATATAGAGATAGGAGGAGAAAGATAGAGGGAGAGTGATAGAACGAGAAAGATAAAAAGAGAAAGGTAAATAGATAAAGGTAGAGAGAGAGAGAGAGAAAGAGAAGGACTCAACGGAGGATACCGTTTAGTGTTTCTCAGATGGCGATGATATTTTTCAATCATCGCCATCAACGGCAAAGTCAAAAGTGAAAATTAGGATCCATCGCAAGGACAAAAGGTCAGTGGGGCGATGTTGGAGAGAAGATTATGATAAAGGACATCAAAATGTCACAAGGATATGATGGGAGAACATCGTGGGACATCGTGGTGGACATTATGGTAGACATCGTGGTGGATGTCCTGGTGATGATGGATATATCGCAGATATTCAGTTTCATTCTAGAGATCGATTTCGAAACTTCGATAGTGCTCGGCGAAATCTCTGTGGATGGAAACAATAGCTCATTTAATTATAGTTCATATCCCCTATACTCTCTCTGTCCCTATCTCTCTCCATCTGCTTCCCTCTCCCCCTGCCCTCGCTACGATAATGTCCGCAATTATGTCGCGATCGCATCGACAACTGCCATCGGGACGGCAACACTTTCGACACCAACATCAATTACAATATCAGTAACAACAACGACATTAACTACAACGAAAACAGTAACAATGATAATAATAACAACTACATCATCGACAACAACTGCTTCGCAGCAGCAACAGCAGCAGCATTTTGTGAGTGATAGAAATTTTATGAGCCATGAAAATCACAACAACAGCTGTAGACTACAACAATAGTGAGAGGGATGCGCAATCGCAAAGCGACTAAAAAGTCATTTGCAACAGCAGCATCAGAAACATGAACGAAAATAACAACAACTACATCAACTGGGGTCATAACAATCAGTGTATATCGGCGACAGAGACATCATCAACAACAAGAACAACAACAAAGACATCAATATCGATAGCAAGAACAACAATTGCAGCTCATTAAGTGCAACATTAAAAAGCCTCGTCCGTCCGTCTGTCCATCACACTGTATCATTCACTCCACTATGCCCTCAGCCCATTGTCGATCGTTGTCTCCCTCTTTGATATTCCTCCCCCTCTCTCTCTCCCTCCCTCCCTCATTCGACGGCGTCATCGGCTGGCGTCGCAAATAGCGTTGATCAACTCGCGGCAACCCGAACGAGGGCGCCGTCGAAACGTCATTATTTGTCAGAGGCAGCAGCAGCAGCAGTTGAAACTATTGACAATAATGGCAGTAACAGCAACAATAACAACAACAATATCAGCAATAACCTACTAACAATAGCAATAGCAATAACAGTAGCGATTGCAACAGCAGCCGAAGCAGCAACAACAAGTGTCAAAAAGAAGAATTATGCTCTGGCTCTTGTATCGAACTGTCGTCAACGGTCGGGACCATTAGGGGTGACACGCAGTCTCCTCTCTCACTCACTCATTCTCCCTCGCTCTCTCACTCTCTCTCTTTCGCCCTTTGACACTCATCTCCTTCCCCTCTTCGTCGCTGCATCTGGCGCCATTCACTCGGGCTCGCGTTTAAATTGCATTCGCAGCAAACAATTAATAATTGTAAAATGTGCAAAAGGCAATAAACCAACGACAGGAAGGGCAAGAGGAGAAAGAGAGGGAGGGGAAGAGAGTGAAAGAGAGGGAGAAGAATGATAGAGAAGGGTGATCAGGGTAGTCAAAGCGGTCAGGGCGGTCGGGATGATAGTTTAGTAGGTCATGTCGTGTGGTACAAATTGTCAACGAGCCGAGCAGGGCGTGCAGAAGTGAACGATTTTGCATAGCCATCGAATGGAGAGGGAGGGAGGGAGGAAAGTGAGAAGGAATGTGAGAAAGGGAGAGGCAGAAAACACCATTGTAAACGAGAGTGACCGAGAGAGGTAGATTGTGAATAAAGCAAAGACTTTGCTGTTAAATTTATTGTTATTATATCGCGTTTTTATTTCCCATTGTTTGGCGTTAATTATGTTGACATGTGGTCAGAGGAAAAACACCGAGAGGATGGAGAGAAGAGTGAGAGTGAAGAGAAAAGGAAAGTGATGAGGAGGGAGATAGAGTAGAGAACAATGAAATGAGAGGATACAATGCAGGGAGCGCAGGCGTCAGATGTAGGCGAAGAAGAAGAAGGGAGCGATAATCTCTCGATTATGAAGGCGATGATGAGGATGCGATGATGAAATTGTCGGCCAGGCTAATGTGGTTCATAATGTGACTAAAGGACAGAGAGAGAGAGAGAGAGAGAGAGAAAAGAGACCATATGAGAACGTCAGATGTTCGGATCGCAGCATTAGCGAGGAAAGAAATGCAATTAAAACCTATAATATTACTAGGGATTAGAGGAAAGTAAATGAGAGACGAATAGAAGGAGAACAGAGAGAGAAAGAGGAAATGACGTCACTAGTGACAGCTGTCAGAATTCACGCAACGACTTTCCAGAATCCTTTCAGCCACTGCCATTTAACAAATTACTCCAACGACAACGATGACGACTTCGACCCGATCCCCACCTTGAGGACGGGAAATAAATGAACGAAGCAATTTGGAATTCACTCAATGACAGTTGTCAAAATTTTGCATACTACCCGAATGGGAAGAAGCAATCAGAGAGGAAGTGATGGAGATGGAAAAGAACCCACATTAAGAAGCATTAGGCAAATATATTTATATTTCTTTCGATTGTCGAAACATCATCGAGGCAGCTCCTTTGAATGCCGCATTGTGACAGCTGTCAAAATGGCCCGCCGTAGTTGGAGCGCTCTCAACTGTCAATTCTCCTCACTCGCTCGATCTCTCTATATTGTTCTCTCTCTGACTCTCGGCGATCCGTGTGGTCGTCGCACGAGCTCCTTACATCGTAATGACTTCATTGGCCGACCTGAGGAGCAGGGTTGTCGTTTCGAATTTTTTGAGCGAAGTGTTAGATAAGAAAAAGTGAAGTGAAACGGAGAAAAGTGAAGTGTTTTGTAAAATGTATTAATTTCATACAAATTCATAATTAACACTTAAACATACCATTGATATTTATATAAAACTCTTCAGTTTGGGAATAACTGCACGGTGTTGTCGGCATTCCAGTATTGAATTTTTAGAAAATGTTGGGTAGGTACACGTCTGTCAGAGATTCTGACGAGTAAAGAATCGAGAAACTATATGTTTTTACAACAAATTTTAAGAAAAGTTCATTACGATTCAAGTTTTGAAAAGTGAAGTGTTTCCAAAAAAAAGTGGAGTGCCGTAGTGTTTTGGGTCAAAGTGAAGTGAAACACTTCGATTGAAGTGACTTCGACAACCCTGCTGAGGAGACTGCTAAAGGAGCATCGTGGAGTGAGCAAGGGAGATCGAGTGAGGGAGTGAGAGAGAGAGGGACCGAGACGTTATTAATAATCATTCTCCATTCATGGCTCATGTGCACAAAGTTCATGAATACGAAACGTCGGCCAGGAGTCAACACGAGGGACGACGACTGAGGGAAAAAGTACTGTGCATAGCATTAAAATAGCTCTTCTCTGGCCAGCTCTGTCTGTCTCTGCTTTTGTCTGTCCCGACTTCTGTCTGTCTCTGCTTCTGTCTGTCCTCTCGTCTCTCCATCTGTCCCGATGCCCTTCGCTGCATAAAAGGATTAAAACAAAAGGTCGCCCGTTCGCTGCCTGCGACTCCCGGGACCGAAGCCGAGATCGAGACCAACCCGTGCGGCCAACATTCCGAAGACGAAGACGTAGGCGAACGAAGGAGAAGCAGGGGGATGAGAGAGATGAAAAAATAAATAAATGAAGCGAGTTGTTGTTATTCATCATCATCAGCGGAGGAGGTTGGGCCAGAAGACAAAAGACAATCGCCGACGTCGTCGTCTTCGGGATGCTGCAAGGTAGGATATGAGGAGATGGGGATCAAAAGGAGTGGAAGGAAGAAAGGAAGGAGAATGAGGAGAGGGATCAAACGGAGGAGGAGGATAAAAATGAAGAACTACGAGGAGTCAATGGAGTCGACGTCGGGCACGGAAATCATTTTTAATGATAATCTCCGCACACAAAGTAGTAGCGCTCTGTTTATTTAGTCGTTCGCCAATAATGAAGAGATGAAGCGAGTAGGAGAGAGAAAAAGAGATGGAGAAAGGGATAGTGAAGGTGAGAAAGAGAAGTAGAGAGAGAAAGGTAAAGAGTGACGAGGGAGAAAGAGTAATCAGTCGAAATGAAGACGAGCTGCGACTTCGAATGCAACCAAAAATAAAATGATGAAGCCAACAAAAGCGATGACGCCAACAACAGGATGATAATAAGAACAACAACAACAACAATAATGATGACGCCAACAAGATGATCTCTTTGCGGCACTTTTCCATCCCTTTCCCCCCAACATGAGGTTTGTTTTGTGGCCTGCGAGGAAATCGAATAATGAATTATGCATATGATAAATGTGGGTGTGTGAATTTGTGGGAAATTAAAAAAGAGCCGGGAGGCTTAAAAAATCCAACGAGACCGCGGGAACAGGAATCGTGATGGAATCAAAAAACAAGGGATTTTCTTGGGAATTCACATGATTTGCATGTGCTTTGTGGATAGTGATCAAGGTGAAGTTGGTAAAAGAGAAAATTAAATGAATTTGGGGCACTTAAGCAGTCATTAACCTTCTGCAAAATCGACCTTTTGCCATTTTTTTCCTTCTCATTTTCCCCTTGACATTTTCTCCTTTACGGATTCGAGATGACAATTCGCGACATCGCTTCGACGCACGTCGCCGAACGTCAAATCGTCCGTCAACGAGACGATGTTTGATTTATTTCTGACATCGCGCTGTCAACTTCCGCTCACTTTGGGCCGGCGCCGTCTCCTCGGCCGCGAAGACCCCCGAAGTAGTCGACGAAGTCTTTTTCGTAGTTTCCTCCGACGTCTTCTCAGACGTTTCCTCTGAAGTTTCCTCCATCGTCTGCTCATGCGACATTCGCACGACCGTCGAAAGATTTGCGAAATTCGATTTGAGGCGAGTCAAAACGCGACGAGACGCCATCGTCCGCTGCAGTTGGCAACGCCATGTCGTTGTCGCCGCCACGGCGTCGTCGGCCATGGCCAAACGTCGCCGAAGCGGGGGGACCCGAGACCCAAGACGAGGGCAGCCGAGTCGCACCCGGACGACGCACGAGGACGCGGCTCATTTCGCATGCAGCGCACGCAGCGACGCCGAGCGCGGCAGCGACTTAACGCAGGATGGCGGCGCTTTCTGTGCGTCGTGTTTTCTTTTATTTAATTTTCGTCGACTTCTTCTGCTTCTTTTTTCCCTGCAACGAAACATCTCTAAAACAAGGGACAACAACAATAAACAACGACATTCAACAACAACAATAAACAACGACAAACAACGATAACAACAACTGAAAGAGACAAAGCTTTTTTCCTAGATTTCCGACGAAACGTGCGACTGTCACCGCAATCTGGCAACGCCATGCGCATACTGAGTACGCCGCCTGGTCGCAGCGATGCGTTTGCTGCTAATTTGCGTTGCCAACAATAGCAAAAACAACAATTGTGACAACAAAAACAACAATAGCATGAACAACAACAACGCATCCTAATTGCATGCGATGTCGACGCCTCCTGGACCCCGAGAGGGAGGCGGGGCGTGGTCCGTGGGTCGTCGAGGGGTCGCCACGTTGATTAGACAGATTTTTTCGTGCTTCTCTCCGGCTGTATCTCGGTCTCTCTCACCCCATTTCGTTCCCTCTCTTCCCTCTTTCATTTGATTACAACAAATCGCCTCTTAGCCATGTTCGACAAGTCGTTGATGGTATTCATGATCATGATTCGAAAATTGAATGAAAACAAAACAGAAAAACAAAAGGGAGGAAAACAAAAAAAAAACAAAACAACAATTACAATTACAAAAACAACTGAAAACAACAACAACAGACACACAAATCAACGCAAACAACTGCGAAATAACTCAGTTCGCCGATGCTGGTGATGAGGATAAGAGTGATGGAGAGGGTGAGAAAGGGAGAAGGGAAGATGGAGTAGTAGAAAAGACCACGAAAACCACTGCTAGAGAGAGAGAGAGGAAGAATGAGGGAAGAGCATGGCTGCCGGCGAGTGGGCGCCGAAATGGGAAAGAAAAATAAATGGGAGCCAGGAAAACATCGTAAGATAATATTTTGGCAAATTAAGTGAAGCCAGTGTTCAGAAAATGAGTGAGGAACGAAATGGAAACGAGTGGAACACAATGAATTTCACATCGAACGAGGAGAAAAAGTAAATTTCTTTCAATTTACGATTAAATATTGTGTAAGGAACGAAATGGAATTTTGTGGAACACTTAAATTTTGATAAAATTTCCATAAATTTAATGTCAAAAAAACCCATTAAAATAATTAAAAACAGCATAGGAACGAAATGGAATCATATGAAACAGTGAGAAATTTCACATTTTCTAACCAAAAACGATTTCTATCAACTTTAGTCGAGATCATTCAACTGGGGAACGGGGTGGAATTGAGTGGAACGCCACTTAAATTCCATCGAAATGAGATTTCCTTCCACAGTTCCTTAAAGCGATGAAGATACGAAGCTCAACTCTGTGCACAGCGCCTTCTCCACAAAAAGTAATTTCCAACATTTGCCGCAGACAATTTCAATTCAAATGCGTTTCCTCCCCGTCTTTTCTCTTCTTTCTCTCCCTCTCTCTCTGTCCTTCTTATCCCCACACTGGCATCCTTTCCTTTTCCCTCTCTCTCAATACTCATTCCATCCCACTCTTGTCGGTCTGTCGAAAAATTGCGCAAAAATCTCGCCAGCAGCCAAAAACGAGTCTCAAGCACATTTTGGCTTTCGTTGTTGTGATGGTGATTGTTGTTGTTGTTCTTGTGGGGATTGTTATTTTTGTAGTTGTTGTTGTTGGCGTCTACAAAGTCAAGTGTGTAAACAAAGCGCAAAAACGCAGCCGTGACGGAGATGGCGAAGGCTGGGTTAAAAAAAGAGGAAGGAAAGAAGAGCCATGGAACGGAATGCAAAACGACAAAAAACGAATGTTGGGGTATGGGAGAAAGAAGAGAGGACGAGGAAAAAGAGGAGATGGTGAAGAGGAGGAGGAGATGGAAGAAGAGGAGGAAACGTAATGAACTTCGGTTGCAGCCGGGCCGCCGCACGAGCTACAAGTGCACGCGGTTGTGGCCGGAGAAGACGAAGGCCACACAGGAAAAACACAAAGAGGGGGACGAAGAGAGGGTCGAATGAGGAGGATGGCGAAGAAGAAGGAGGAGAAGTTGGAGGCAGGACGGAAGAGGAAGAGATATCGACAGCGCCCTTGCGGTTAATTGAAGGAAATTAATTATTTAATTGGATTGCGACGACTGAATCGAGCAACGAGTGAGCGGCGAGGAAAACAAGGGACAGAGGATGAAAGAAGTGGAGTGGAAGGATGAGAAGAGAGGGGAGGGGGAAGGATAGAAGAAGAGGAAAAAGAGAGAGAGGGCGAAATTGAGACCTCCTCGTGGACCCCCATCGAAGCTGCACGAATACACGTCGAGAGGCGATGAAAACCTGTGCCGGAGGTGCTTCAAAATTATTGTCAAGTCGAATCAGCTCCGTCTCGTTGCATGTTCGCAAATGAGCTGGAAAAGGAGGACAAAGAAGAAGACAGAGAAGAGCAGGAGGAAGTCGAGGATGGAGAGTTGGAGAAGGAAGAAAATAACGACGACAAGAGGTTCGTGCAACATTCGCTGCACGCACCACGCACATTCCGAGGAGATTCCGAGATTTTCCAAAACACGGACAACGACTGCCCATGGGTTGCAGGACGAGGGGAGGTTGGGACAGAAATCAGGGTCGCTCATTAGGCACGAAACATGAGCCCGGGTCTGGGGCCCAGGGTCGCCTCCTCGACACGGTCTCCGACTCCTTCGGCTACGGTTGGTTCGTCGTGAAAACCCTTGGTCAGTGATTACATGAAATCGCTCACACGCAAATGTGTTGCTGATTACTTCTTCCCCTTTCATCCTCCTTCCATCTCCTTCAACCTCCTTATTCCTTCTTATTCCTCCTCCTTCCTCCCCTCTTTGTATCTCTTGAGTTCCTTTCGTCGTTAATTAATTCGATTTTCTATTATTCCATTTTAATTAATTTTTATTTATTTAGTTCCACTTATTCGTTTATTGAGTTCTGATTTCTATTCAATTTGTATGGATTGATTTTATGAATGCAATTATTTGATTAACATTTAAAATGTTATTGGAATTAATTTTATTTTTTTTATTTTTTTTATATTTAATGTTTTTGTTTAAATTTACTAACAGTTAATCATATAATTATATTAATTGCATTATTTTTAACTCACCACATTCCTCATCTTCTTCACTTGTTGCTGCACCCTCTAGTTTTTGTTATTGTTGTAATTGTTTTTCTGTTTTTCTTCTTGTTGTTGTACGATTTTCTCTTGTAATTGTTGTGACTTTTTTCCTTTGGTATGCTGTGGGCTTTTTTTCTTGTCTTTTGGTCTTTTGTCATGTTCTTACCATACATGTTGTTATCGTCGTCGTTGTTGCCATTGTTGAAAATGTTGTTGTTTTAATCACATTAGTTGTTGTTTTTGTTGTCGGTGTTGTTTTTGTTGTCATTGTCGTTACGCCGCATATCACTGATTTTATGTTATTTGAACTTTTAACTCCAACTCCCTCGTTCGCTCCCTCCTTCATCTCTCTCTCTCTCTCTCCCTCTTTCTACCTCACTCTTCCTTTTCCCTCACAGTCGTCGTTCCCATCACCTTCAACTCCTACAACATCACCGTCTCGCTCCCACCTTCGCCCCCTCTCTTTCTCGCTCTCGCCCTCGCCCTCGCCATCGTTGCAAACATGCGCCGCGTGGGCGTCTCATTATTTTGTGCAGCACCGACGAAGAAGAACAAGCAGTGGGCGGGGGAGTGGGAGGAGGTGAAGAAGAGAAGGAGGGAAAGTAGAGGAGGTGAAGAAGAAGAGGACAAAAATTGTTGCCTGGCTGCGGTCGAGCCGAGGTCCCTGGGTCCCTCGGTCCCTGGACGCGGGCGTGTTGCATTTAATTGAAGCTGCTTGTGGGTGCCATTACCCCTCTCACTCTCTCTCTGACCCTCTTTCTTCCTCACTCCATCTTCCTATCCCTCTTCATCTCAGTCACCCCACCTCCCGAAGAAGAAAAACATTGTACTAAGCGATGTTGTTGTTGCCGTCGCTCTTGTGGTTTTTTCTCTCTCTTGTAGTTGTCTTCCAAATGACTTTAATGGCAATGCATGGCTCGCCCATGTGTATGTGTTTGTGCCTTGAGTGCAACATATAATTTATGCTCCACTGTGCGTAGGCGTAGGCAACGCAGACAGAAAGAGCAACAACTTTAGATAGAGAGAGACAACATAGAGGGAGAGACAACATAGAGAGATGAAAGAGTGAGGGAAAATTTAGAAAAATTGAAAAAATTAAACCGAATGATTTCGTACTTTTCACAAGGCTAAAGATCGCTTTTGTTGTTGTCATTTGTTTGTTATTGCTGTGATTATTGTTATTGTAGGTGTCAGAGATGATTGTTTTTGTTGTTAGTGTTGTTGCGGAGGCGTCTCGCATGATGCCGTGCCTTCGCTGATGGCCCTCGAAAAGATGAAGCAATTATTTTCTGACAGACACAAATAATGTTTGAGGTAGTGAAAGGAAGAGAGTGGGTGAGGGGGAGAGGGGAGAGATGGAATCTCACTTAGGATTTCCTCATCTGAGATTTAAATCACACAGAATTGGGAGTGATAAAGATTAGTAAACGATTTTCTCGTGAAATCAAAGTGGGGTGAATGAGGAGAGAAAATAATAATAAAGAATAGTAAAATTTGATAAAATTTTAATTAAAAACAAGGTTGATTCTCCCAAATATAGAAAATATTATTATTATTATTATTATTATTATTATTATTTTCATTCCTTCCATCTTTTCTTCCATTTGATTGCGATATTTATTGTAATTTTATACTAAACTCGAATCTCTTCAGCTTCATCCAGGCTTCTTTCGTGATATTTTAAGCGTGGTCTGACCATTTAGGCAGCAATGCGAATTCAATTACAATAATTTCTCACACTCCCACGCATGAACCCAGAGACGCAATCACACACACTCCACCATAGACTCATTCACATACACACCAATAGACTATCTCATATCCACACACTCTCCTGTAAAATCGCTTCAGAAAAGACGTCTTTAGTTGGTGCAAGAATCGACTTTAATATCTCGCTTCTTGGCTGAGCCTCCGAGCGATCCGCACACTTGGCCTTCCATACTCTCCAATCCTTTATTCTCCTTCACTCCTATTACTGCTCGTTTCCCTCCTTCATTCTCTCCCACTTCCTTCCACTCCACTCCTTCCCCTCCTCTTCTTAACTCCTTCCCTTGGAGCGCCCCAGGAGCCAACACATCGATCGAGCTCCGTTTGCTTTGACTCCGGCCTGCGACCTGTTTTGCTATTTTAGCCATTTTCATCCTCGCCAACTCCCATCCCCCCTTCTCCTCTCTTAACTCCTTCTTCTCCGGGTTTTTCCTCCTGTGGTTCTTGCAGTTAAATACAATAGGCCACGGGCAGAAACAACGCCGTCGACGAAATTGAGAATTGAGTACAAAGAAAAAAAAGCGCTTCAACAAAGGTTGCCTCGGCCTCGACAGGGATCGGATCGATGCGTCCCTCGGTGCGAACCCCCCGGTGCCCACTGTGCGACCCCCCGCCCCCACTGTGCGAACCTCGGTACCCATCGTTCGTCCGTCCGTCGAGGCCTTTGCGAAGTTGGCTGCCTTCATGTGAGGCCGCATGGGCGCAAGTGTGTGTTTTTGCAGATAAATAATCGTTGTGGGAGTGGAGCAGGAAAAACACACACACATACACCTATGTGAGTTAACACACACACACTCACATAGGCGGACTCCTTTTTGAAAACACTCACGCATGCGATGAAGTTTGGTTTAGTTCGGGAAGAAAAAAAACAAAAAAGTTCGACTTGGAGTTCGAAGTTACCTGGAGGTTGTTGTTGCTAATGTTTTTGTTGTAGCTATGGTTTTTTGTTGTAATATCCGTTGTTGTTGTCGTATTTTTCTTCTTCATCATTTTCATCATATGTTTGTTGTGGCATTTTTGGTTTTCTGTTGTTGTAATTTCGGAGCCACCTCGTACCAAGTGCCACAAAGAGTCATTGGCTTTAAACATGCACATATCCTCACACACACATACACACATTTAAACTCCTTCCCACCCACACCCACACCCACACACAAACACACTCATCGGTGTATAAGAAAATTGTGAACTTCTCGCAATTAAGGGAAAAATTGTTAAAATTGCGTTGCGATTTTTTTCATTTCCTTCTCATCCTCATCGTTGACTTCATTTTCAGCTGCAGGCAATGAAATGTTTCATTGTTGAATGTTGTAGTTGTTATTGCAGTTGAAGGATAGACAAATAGTTAAAGTGACTTTTGTGAACCGATGTTGATTCCCACATTATTTCTTGATCAAAAACACATATCAGAATATTAAATTTGTCTACACTTCAACAGCTTCGAAGTTCCCTCGTTCGAGCTTTAATTATTGTCCTTCTCTCTCACTCACATTCCCACTCCCTGTCTCACTCTCTCCTTTACTCGTTTTGTCCTCTTCCATCCGCCTCGTTGTTGATGAAACCTCAGAAGGGAAAAACTAAACTAAAAATTGAATTTTTCCCTTTAATGAAAAACTATCAAACAAAAAAACTCATGATGACAACAAAAACAATAGCGAAACTATGTGTTACAACAAAAACAAAAGGAGAAAGGAACAAAACCAATAAAAACAACAAGAACAACATCGGGAAGCATTAAATTAATGAATTTTTTAGCCATGGGAATAAAATGAAGTTTTATTTTTCTCTTCTTTTGTTCTTGTTTCAAAGTTTCGTGCATTGTTATGCGTAGTTGTTGTTGTTTTATTGTTGTATAGTGCTTCACGTGCAAAAAGCGAGAAAGGACGAACTAACAACAACAATAACAACAATAACAACAAGAATATAATCAACAACAATGACAACTAGAGAAAGACAAACAACAAGAAATTGTTCCGAGTTTTCTCCACCTCGAATGCTGATTGTCAACGAATGCGTCGTCTTGTTCTTCTTCCTCGTTTGGAACCCAACCTGATACTTTTGTCTTCTTTTTCTTCTTGGTCCCTACCCCTTTTCTACCCTCATCCCTCAAACCCTAGAGAGAGAAATTTGTGCGGAAGAACTTTTCTCGCATCGAGATTGGATCGAGATTGAAAAATTTATTACAATTACTCGGGCTTTCGCTGCGTTTCTACGACTTCATTGAATTGAAAGGAAAGTTGGAAACAAGCGGAAGAACAAGAGAGGATTTTGACATTTTTGTAATCTACTACAATTCATCTAGTACAATGGCTTTTCTTGAAGACATTAGAAATGAAACCTAAAAATCTCTAGAAGTTGAAAAGACAGCGAATTTTTGAGAGAGGAAGAAGAGAAGATATAGGTAGAGGGAGGTGGAGAAAATAGGGTGGGGATGGAGAAAGACGAGGGATTCCAAACTCATCCTGATTTCGAACTTTTTTGATGACCTCAGTCAAAGTTCTTCCAACCCTTTTTTTCTTGTTGTTTCTCTTTTGGTTCCCTTTCGATAGTTGTTGCAATGTTTTACGAACTGCTGTGTTTTGTAGTGGGAAGATCTACAACAACGAAAACCAAAACCAAAACCACAACCAAAACAACAACAACTACGATGTAAACAACAATCTTAATAACTACAATTATGTTAACAACAACTTACAATGAAATGTGGCCTCCATGATCGATGGATCAATGGATGAACGGATGGACGTTGGGTCTTCGATAGAACGCAACACTTCATATTTTCCAATGCGCTTCAGCAAAAGAGCAGCATGAAGAGAAGAATAACAACAACAACCTCTTCTCCTTCTTCGAAGGGTTTTCCAAAGAAAACGCATTCGTTCCCGCTTCTAGTTTTTCCTTTGTTACAAAGAACGAAGGATAAAACGAGTGGAAAAAACTGTGCTTCGACTATGTGCGGGATCATCGAGGGCATCATGGACAGTAGTTGGGATCAAATCAGGAGAAGAAAAATCAATCGAAAATATTCTTTATGACAATTTTGTATTTCTTCGGATTTAAAAAGTATATTTTTGTTTTTGAATTATTTTCGCATTTTAAAATTTTTTCTTCATAGAAATTTAATTTTTTTGTCATTTGTTTTATCCTGAAATTTTTATAAATATTACATTTTGTTATTTTTTTTTTCATTTCTTATGAAAAAATATTTTTTCGAAATTAATGAAAATTACTTTTTGTTTATTAATATTGATTTTTGTATCCAATATCAATTCAATATATCGATTTTTAATGATTTTCTTGAATTTGTTCTTTTATCATCAATGATCAACTTTTATTGCTTTTTCGGAGATTTATTTTATCGTTCTTATCTCACGTCATTCTCCTCTGTGTCTTCCTCTCTCTCTCCTCCTTCTCTCAGTCTCCTACTCCTCCTCCTCATCTCTCCATCTTCGTGGTTTTCTTATCGCGATCTCGGGTGCATCCGACGACACGTTAACGCAATGCGAAGGCGACGGCGATTACGATGATTATCGTCAGCTTCTCGCCCGGGTCCTAATTTTCTCGGCCCCCACTGTAGGATCATCTCTCTCTCTCTGCCTATCTCGCTCTCTCTTTTCTCCCCCACTAACTCACTCATTCACTATCTTTATGTCTGTCGCGATGCCCGTGGGACAATCGTGATTAGATTCGATTGATGTGAGGAGCGAGAGGAAGAAAGAGGGAGCTGATAGAGATAGAGGGAAATAAGGACTGAGAGGGAAACAGAGAGAAAACGGGAAGACAAGCTGAGTTAGAGAAGGATGAAGCTCAAAGTTAGGATGTAGTTGAGATGGGATAAAAAACAATAGAAAACCAAACTCGTTTCTTGCCCGAAGGCTTCGTGGGGCCGTGGGTCGGCTCTTCTTCTTCTTCATTGATTTCTTGACGTTTCTCTTCCTCCCCCCTTCTTCCTTCTTGTTCAATAGTTCAGCTGATGCCCATGATTTCCCCAAGAAGTTGAAGAAGAAGCTGAAGAAGAGAGAAGAAAAAAAGTCGAGAAGAGAAAAAAAATGATGAAAAATATTTTCGCTGACATTGAACATGGGAGCATTTATTGTTGTAGTTGTTAGTATTGTTGTTGGCAAAGTGGTTGCCGTTGTTGTTGTCATTGTTTTTGTCATTGTTGTTGTTAATGTCATTGTTGTTGCTGTGGCTGTCGAAGCGTGCGACTGTCGCATGTTCACATGCTGCATGACACATTTCGCTGTCAACATTTTTTGTTGTGCTGTTTTCAGCTTCTCTAATTCTTCTTCTTCTCCCCTCTCTGCTCCATCGATCTTGTACAATTTCGCTGCTAGCAATTATTTCTGCTGATGCCACTTGCGATGCTCCTGCTTGTTCTTCTTCTTCTTCATCATTTGTGTCAATAATAATTTATTTATTTCCCATCTTCATTGTTTTTTCTCTTCGTTGATGATTGTTTGTTGTTGGTGATTGTTGTTGATTGGTTCCATAATATTGTTGTATTTGTTGTTACAACTCACGTCCCATCGACACATGTTCTAGTACAATTTTCCACTCACACAAACACACACACACATTGACACGCGGCACCAATCAAATAAATTCTCTCCAATGGCCAATGAATTCCTGGCAACGATTTGTGAAGTGGTCAAGGAGTTATTGTTGTTGTTGTCTAAACTTGTTGTAATTGTCGTTTTAATCTCTCATTTTTTCTCTTGTTTTTATGTTGATAATTGCCATAATATCTTGTTGTTGTTATTTAATAGATGTCATTGTTGTTGTTTTTCTTTTTGTCGCAAAATTCCTCCGATTGAAATGTCGATTGTTCGACGGCGTTTGATGTTGTCAGCTTTTTGTAATAGATTTCCCACGAATTCACGCGTAATTATCTATTTTAAAAAATAACTCAAATTGAAGAAATTCTCCAAATGTTTAATAAAAATCATTGTAACATTTATTTCCGAGAAAAGAAATTCACTTTCAATAAACCGAATTCAAGTAAATATCTGTTACAACAAATATTGAAACAAAAATTACAATAAACTTACTTAATATTAATAAAAAATTGTATACAAAAAATAAATTGAATTTTGCTGGAATTCTGCTTTGCCTTTTACATCATGAATTCTCATATTTCGCTGTGGATTTTCGTGATAATCCTTTGAATTCGGAAAATTCATCAGCACAAGAAGAGAGATGAATAAACAGCAAAAACAACTCTATTACAGAATCCTTGACATGATGACGAAATGCGCTTAATAAAAACAAATTGTGTTTTTATTATGAACAACAACAAAGTAAAATTAAATATGAACAACAAGTGGAATCCTTTCATTTATTTCTTTCATGGAAATCCGCTTTTGCTGCGCATTTCCACCAGAATCTACTACAATTTTGTGCTTCGCTGGCAAGCGTGAATACAAACAACAACAACAGCAAAAATAATGCCAACAACATAAAAAAATATAACTACAACAACAAAACGAACATCAAATATATTTCACAAAATAAAAGACACAAAGTGAATGAGAGAAGCAAAAAAAACTCACAAACACAAAATTCAAAACTTTTGACATTTTACTCTTGTTTAAAGGATTGTTGTTGTAAATACAGCAGTTTTTGTAATTGTATTTATTTTTGTTGGAACACTATTTGTTGTTGTTGTAACACTATTTGTTGTTGTTGCTTCATCTAGGATGAATTCCTCCTTGCTGAAGCTTTTAATTAATTAAATCTCCGCTCGCCTGTGTGTGAAATGCATGAATTATTTATGAAAAGCACAAACCCAACAACAACTACTGCAATTACAACAACAACAAGCATCCCCTCCTCAATTATACTACAAACCCTCAGCCACGCCCGCTGCCTGCGTCGGTGAATCGTGGTAAAAACGTGTAGAATCTGGTACAACTTGTGCCATAATTTTCTAAACTAATTTCGAAAACCTTTTGCTCTCTTTCACACACAACCTCAACCATCCCCCTCTCGCTCTACCTTTCTCTTTCATTCTCGTTCCCTTTCTCATTCACTTTCTTGCACACATTTACTAACATTCTATCTCTTTCTCTCTCGTTACAGGTATGTAAATTTGCAGCATGACAGCGTTTCTATTCGAACACCAACAACAAAAACACACACACGTGGGGACCCAAAGAAGGGGAGGTGGGGAAATGTGGGAACATATGGAAAAGTGGCAGCACTTGAGAAGTTCGTGATGCGCGGAGCAGCAACACTTGAAACTTCCTCCCAGTTCTCCTGCCAGAGACCGACTTGTGATGTAAATAAAATACTCAGGTTTTTGAGAAATTGATAAGCTTCTGAAATGGGAGAATTTTTTTCATGATTACATTTTATTTTTAATTTTTTCATTTTTTTCTATTTTTTACATTTTGTATTCTTAACTTTCTCTCGATTATTTTTTTATAATTTGTACCAATTTTAATTACATTTTAATTTTTTATTATTTAATTTATTTCATACATAAATTCAATACAACTTTTAAAAATACCAAAAAATTTTAAATAATGGAAATCTCTTCAAGCCCAAAGAAATTCATTTCATTTAAAGTTGGATTTATATTCTTAGTCTTCATATTTTTTTTTAAACATTCAATTTATTCAAATTTTTTATTTCAAATTATATTTTTTGTCATATCATTCATTCAATGTTAGTTATGTGCATATTTTTCAATATTTTATTTTGGATTATCTTTCTAAATATTTTATTTTTTAAAAAATATTACATTTTATTCAGCTCTGCAATTTGAAGCAGCTTTCGAAACTATTTGAGAATCCTCGAAAATCCGCTGATCTCTCGAAATCCGCCCTTCGGCCACTATTTGCCGAAGTTCTCATGGCTTATGAAACTTTTTCAAAAAAAAAAAATAAAACCAACAACAATTGGTTTTTTCGCCACCTTTTCATAAATTATATAATTTTGTTGTTTGCGCATAAATCTATTACAATTTCTCGCATCAGAAATTCACAGCTCACGCCAACGTCCGCCATTGCAATTTATATATTATTGTTTTCATAGTTTTTTTCCTCCTTTTTTTGTACTCGCGAAATCCTCGCAAATCCTTTGGGCAAATTTTTCACAAAGCTACTTTAAGCATTGTTGTTCATGTTGTTTTTTGTTGTTGTTGGCATTTGTTGTAAGTCATTTTTTTCTCGAATGCACTCTATTACAACCGAGCGAACATTTCACCCCATCGCCATCTCTCTCTCTCTCTCTCTCACTCTGTTCCGCTCTCCCTTTCTCTCATCCTTCTTCTTTTGATTTTTCACAAAATGTTCATTCGAAGCGAGAACATCAACAACAACAACAAAAAATGGCCGACACGCGAAACAGGAAAAACAAAATGGCGGACAATAAAAGCGTAAACAGAGCTTATGAAACAATAACAACAACAGCAACAACAATAATAAATACAACAACAAATGACCGCATAAAGTAGGAAGTAAACATAATAGAAAAATTGCAAGCTTCCGGTTGTTGTTGTTTGGTTTTTATTGTTGTTGTTGTTTTTGTCAGACTTATTTTTGTAACACTCGAAGTTATTGCTGATGTTGTTGTTGTTGTTGTTGTTGTAGGCCAGGCTTAACAACTTTTTCAACGGCTGCCGTTAAAATGTTGTAGAATTTTTTCAACAACAACAACACCATTGAAACTCCAAAAACACAAACCACAAAAAAAAACAAAATGGAGGCCATCCAAACCATCGAGTGGTCGCCATTTTTTTTTGTTGTTGTTCGTTGTACTCAAATATTTTTCATGCATTTGCGTAATTTTTGCAGCTGACGTTGGTTGCCATATTGTTGTTGTTGTCTTGTTATTATAGTGGAAACAGTTGTTGTTTTGGTTGTTATTGTTGTTTTGGTTGTTGTGGTTTCACTAGTTCTTGTTCTTCTTCCGGTTGTTCTAGTGCATTCAACTTCGAGAAATGGAATCAACAACAACAATAATAACACCAAACAATAAGAAAACGAAGAATATTCTTGTCAAAGAACTTAAGAAGAGGAACTATAATAATAACAACTAAAACAAAAACAACTAAAACAAGTCCTTAACAACAACAAGAATAACAACAAAAATAAACCACAACTAACAAAAGCAACAACAACAATAAAACGACAACTAACGACAAAAAGAACAAAATGACAACCAACAACAATGGCTACAAAAACAATTTATTGTCATAGTTTTAAGTGCTTCGCGTTGCTATTTAAATACAACAACAATAACATTACCAATAACAATATCAACAACAATAATAATATCAAAACAATATTAACAACAATAATATTAACAACAACTTCAACCAACCTTAAACAGCTGTCGAGTGTTGAGAGAAAAAGAAACGACAGCGAGTCTGTGAGTGCGAAAGAGATGGAAGAATTGTGTGAAAGAGACACCCAACAGGACGACGCCTGCATCGGACGACGTCCTGTGGAGGTGGCGATGGGCGGTGGTCGATGGAGGCGGGTCGCAGGGGGCGTGGCTCAAGCACTCAGACGACGTCGTTGACGGTGGCCAACGCGGACGACGATGGCCGCTATTTACAGTTACTTAACCTATAAAATATTTGCATTAAAATGCGGCTTTCGTTCCCCCATCTCCCTCTCTCTCCGTCATACACTCCCCTTGCCTCTCTTTTTCTCTCTCCATTGGGGGATTTTCGACTTCGCTTTTCCGTCGTTTGCAAGTGAAGCGCGAACAAAAGCCAAACTCCTGGCACGCTTTTTTCAACAGCTTACCAGAGGAACGAAAAAGGAGTGATCGAGAGGAAGAATGGTGTGAAAGAGACAGAGAGTTGAGTGATGTAGACATAGAATGTAGTGAGAATGAATGCTGGTGTTTTGTCAAAACAGCGCTGTAGAAAATGGTTCTGAAAAAGAAAGGAAAAAAAAGAAGAAGAGTGGAAGAAATTTAAATAGAAAAAATAGAACTAGAAAACATTAAAAATAGAAATAGTAAAAAAAAATAGAATAGTAGACAAAATAGAAAGTGTAAAAAAGCGAACAGAGCGAAAAATAATAGAAATCTTCCAGAGTTTTTTTAAAGCCCGAAACAATACTCAATAGACAAACCGAAAACAAGAGACCCAACAACATTTTTTTCAATTTAAAATATCTAGTTTCAAAAAAAAGAAAAAACAACTACAATAACCAAACATGAACATGAAAACAACATCTGCCTTTGACTAATTAATATGTCCGTCTCGCTAACTCAATCGCAGCCGTCTCGTTCTGCCTCCGAATGGGAAACACGAGATGTTGCAGAGGGAGAGAGAGAGAGGGAAAGAGAAGAGAGAGTGCGAGTAAGAGTAGAAAATTGTGGAGAGTGAAAGAGAAAGAGAGAAGAAACGACGAGTGCTTTGTAATTAAATATTTCGAAATGGAAAATATTTTTCTTCCAACTCTTGTTCGATTGTTCCGACCCTGTCCACATGTGTTGTTGTTGTCCATATGTATTGTTGTTGTTGTAATACACCATTTGTTGTAGTTGTCGAGCAGAAAAGAGACATATTGCAGGCAAATTCAATATAGTTGCAATTGTCAAAGGCGAAAGAATCCGTAGAATTTATGTGCAACATTTTTTCGAAACGAAATAGAGAAAAATATTAAAAAATATAGAAAATATCGTAATAATCGGAAATGTTGAAAATATGAAAAATATTATTATTATTACTGAAAATATCGAAAATAATGAAAATATCAAAATTATCAAAAATATCAGTAATATGAACTATATCGGAAATGTTAATAAAAATCGAAAATATTTCGTAATTTAAAAATATTGAAAATTTAGACAAATTTTCTTACAATTGATATTTTTCCAATTTTCTTGTAATTTAATTTGAATTAAATCAATCTCGACCTCCCCGAATATTTTCTCCATCTCTCTTTCTCAAGCTCTCCCTTCCTCTCTCCACCCTTTCCCATTCCCATCTTTTCCGCATCTGTTATTAATTAATTCCTTCCTTCACTCTTGATCCGTTCTCCCCCAACCCTGTCTCGCAATAGTTTTTTATTCTCATTCGACATTCATTAATTTGAATAAAAACTACAAATTTATTCCCAACGCCAATAAAAGAGGGCAGAACTCAAATTAAAGCAACAACGACAACCAATAACAATCACAACAACAACTAGAACCTCCAACAATAGAAGAAGACCACGAAGTCGAGGAAGAATAGGAGAAGAGAGAGAGAGATGGAGGGAAACAAAGTCGGATCCAGAGCAGAAGCCACGAAATGAAAACAGGCTAATGAAGGGCGTCAGCGACTGTCAAGTCGAGCAGTTAATGCTTTATTTATGAAGTGTAAGCTTACCGACGACGTCCCGCTCACTCGCCCCTCTCTTTCCCCCTTGAACTCACTCCGTCCCTCTCTAATCGGTCGCCTTTGCTTCCATCGACTCTTTGTTCGCCCCCAAACGAACCGCAGCGATCGTATTTTTATGCTCCGGTATAGTTTTTTCACTCCCTCTAACACTAGTCGCTCTCTTTTCCTCTCTCACTCACTACTTCCCTCTCTCATTCTCCATCTCTCTCTTTTCCACTCACTCATTTTTCGTTCAGGAATTAATTTTATGCTAAGCGGATTTCGATTCCGACCGAAGGTTGAAGGTTGACCAACCGAAGGTTCTCCAAAAAAAAGAAGAGGGCGAGAGGAGGATCCGAGTCTCCATGGGAACTGATTTTTGTTCGATCCAAATATTTGGATAAGAAATATTAACGGGATATAAATCTTCGCCTGCCAGCCGAAAGTGTTTCGTTTTGGAATTCGCCTCCAAAAAAGTCTCCTCATGATCCACATTCATCCTGGTCTAACGAGGCCACATGTGATCGGCGACGCCTCCCCCTCGCCCCCTATTGAAGGGAGGCCTATTTTTAGCTCCTTCCACCCCGTTCTCTTTTCCACCCTTCTATTGGATCTCCTTTCCCCTAGTTCTCCTTTCCTTTGGTTCGCCTCGTCAAAGGAAAAAATCCCATTTGGAGATTCTTCTCCACCCGCTACGGCCTGAGAATTAATGGAGGCAACTTAGCATCTGTGTCTCTGTGTGTGTGTGTTTGTGGAAATGGCCACACTTAAAGACGATGGCGTCGTGTCACGTGTTTTTGGCGCTCGACCAGGGCTGCCGACCCAAGGGGAAGGAGGAGAAAAGTGTCTATTTTTGGAGCTAAGCACTCGAAGGGACATAGTTAATGGTGCTGCCATTGCGAAGATGAAAGTGACAAGTGACATGGTATCGCTCTAGTTCTCCCTCCCTCATGTTCGCTCCCTCTCTTTCGCACCCCTTTCACGTTGCGGTCCCCCCTCACCACGTCCACTAATTATTGAGGGAAGCGGAGTCAACTTTTCGTAAACTAATGAATTCTTTCATCTCGAACCATGAAACACACTTGACGATGCTTCTTCTTTTTTCTCCTTCTACACTACATGACATTTCTATTAGGGAGCATCGTGTGGCAGCACTGGCGGCGGCGGCGGCGTGGCCAGATGCAGGCGCCCAGAATCGAGGCGCAAATCAATCATTATTTGCCGAGTCGAAGCCGATTCGAGAGAGCGAGCGAAAGACAGACAGAAATTTCGTTACTTCACTTTACGTCATGCCTTACTGCAGTGCGTTACGTTACGTTGGATTGCGTTGACGTCATGAAACGTAATGAAAATTTGCAACTGTCAGCGAGTGAATGATGCATCGCTCTCGCTCACACTCCCTAGTTTTCTCGTTCTGTTCGAAGTTTCCGGCTGTCAGACGGGAGAAAAAGAGAGAGAGTGAGAAAGAGATTTGTGACTTTGACATTTGGCTGCGGAAGTTTTTCTAGTTTTTCCTGCTCCATCTATCTCTCTCTCTGTCTTTCTCTCTATCCCTCTCTCACTCATCTGCTCTTTGCACTTTTGCAGCTGTCATAATTCTGACAGTTGATAATTGATTGATGTGACATCCATTTGCGACTTTTTCGCCCCTGGTCCCAATTGTTGTTGTTGCCTCATCTTTTGTTGTTCTGCCATCCGGTGTTGTTGCAACATTTTTTGGGTTGTTTATTCATTGTTGTTGTTGCCATTTGTTTGTTGATGAATTAAACATTCACAAGAAGCTTCATCGGAAGTCGACGTTAATTAAAATTCGACTCATCTCGTTTTGACCCCCACCCTGGCCTATGGGATCGAAGTTATTGCAGTTGTTGTTGCAACAATTGGTCATCTTATATGTCAAATGTCTCTATATGAGAGATGACAGATGATGCTGTTGTTGTTGGAATAGTTCGCTCATCGGCTTAAAAGGAACCTTGTGTCAAAAATCCTGAATCTTTAGGGAATTTGCGAAAGAAATCCCTCCAGAGAGATTGAAAGAGATGATGAGGCAGAGGCAAAGAGACACAGAGAGAAGGGATGGAGGGAGATAGAGAGAAGGGAAAGAGAAAGAGCAGAAGAGTTACTGTCCAGTTGGCTGAACGCTCCTTGATCTCCACTAAAAGCTCTCGTTTTGCCTTTGAAGAAAACAAGAAACTTTTCTTGAATTACAATTTTCATAATTTTTACGCCATTTTGAGTAATTTACAGTTGTTGTTATTAT
Organism: Coelopa frigida; assembly: GCA_017309665.1. Classification (NCBI taxonomy): domain Eukaryota; kingdom Metazoa; phylum Arthropoda; class Insecta; order Diptera; family Coelopidae; genus Coelopa; species Coelopa frigida. Next base: position 12,074,518 of record CM029563.1, read on the forward strand.
TGTTGTTGTTGTTGTTCCTCTTGTCGAATTCGCCTTTGATTAATTAAGTGCCTTAAAAAGCTTTCAGAAGAAAAGCTCTTCGAGTGAAACTCGAACCAAAGAAGGAAGAAAAGTTCAAGGAAGCGACGACGTCTTCGTGCATTAAACTTGGGATTTTTGTTGTCGATCGGGTTGATGCAATTGTTGTTGTTATTATTATTTTTGTAATTGTTCTTGTTTTTATTCTTGTTGTTCTTGTTGTTGTTTCATTGTAATCTTACACATTCCTGCGAAGCATTTAGAACAAAAAAAAACAAAACAAAAATCAACGACGAGAAAACAACTTCCTTCACTATCGAGTGCTATCGATGCCGGAAGTTGCCATATTTAATGCACGAAAGCCCGAGGAGAAAAAGACAAGGACAACAAGAGAGAGGAGAGAAAGAGAAGGAGGTACGGAGAATGAGTGGTAGAGAGAGAAAGAACGTTAGAGGGCGAGCCAATATACGGAGGAATGTGTATTTATTTATTTATACATTCTATTTGAAACAGCTGTACATGCTGATGGCTCCCCAAAACCCCTTCCAACGAACCCTCTACTTCTCTTCTTCTTCGTTCTCCTCTTTTTCCTCTTCCTCTTCCACGCCTTGTGAACTTCTTCAGTTTCCGATAACAACAACTACAAGAGTACAATCACAACGACAAGAACAACAAGTTCAACAATGACAACAACGAGAACAACTACAACAACGATGATAACAAAAAACACTTGTTTACAGCATGTTTTACGCGCTTCTTCTACTTCTTCGTCATCATCATCGTTGACGTCGCCATCGTCTTTGTTTTCGTTCGATATAATTTTTTTTTTCTCTCCGATGGGAGCAGAAAATATCGATTTCACTCTGATTGCAGCGAGAAATAAAATACGGGGAGAAATATGCGTAGAAAAAATTATTGAAATTGAAGAGAATTGAATAAAAAATTGATAAACAAAATTTAAATGGAAATGATTAAAAAGTTAACCTGACATATTATAAAATAATAAAAATAAAGAAATTAGTAAAAAAAGGTTATTATTTAATACCAAATGAATTATAAATTAAAAAAAATAATATTTATTAAAAAATAAATTAAGAAATTAAAAAGCAAATGAAATCAATCGTACAAAAAAAAAACTTCACAGTAAAGTAACAGAAAAAGAGAGAACTAAATAAAAATAAAAAAATACAATCTATGAATGAAAAAGTATAAAGAACCAGTGGCGAGAGAAAAGAAAAGTCTGTCTAAGGAAAACAGAATAGACAAAGCTGGCTGCACTTGCCAGACACAATAGGAGCCAGCCACACCTCCCCCGCCTCCTTCTCTTCCCCTTCTGTCCCACACTTCTTCTCATACCACTTGAGTGGTTCTTCTTCTTCTTGTTCGACTCCTCCTGGGTCCCTCGAGTCGGGCAAACATTTGTCAGCTCGTCGTATTTATTTTATCGTCGAAACAAAAGCTGAAATTGAAATGTCAAATTGACACTTGAGTTGGCTCCCTCTTGTTCTCTCCCTTTCTCTTTCGTACCCTTCCTCTCTCTCCATTTCTTCCTTTTCCTTCCCTTTATGTGTTTTTCTTAGATTTTAGTCATGTTCTAATGTTTTCGCGTGGGTGTCGCCGCTCGTGGTCGCGCCAGGAATTTAAATTTAATTTCGAAGTTCGTTTAAATTAGAAATTAATTTTAAATTTAAATTCTCCGCTTGCGGACCTCAGAACCTGAGTCGTAAAAAGAAATTCCTTCACTAACAACGACAAGAACAACAAGAAATTTTAATTGTTGTTCTTAGTGGCTCGCGTTAGTGTTGTATTTGTTGTTGTTGGGGAGGAGGGTGGAGTGAGAAAGTCGTGGTCTTTTATGTTCAATTCTTAATTAAATGTCATTTGGTCGGAATGTCAATAATCGTCGTGAAGAATTCATTATGAAGACATTAAAGCGACATTTCAATTAACACAAGAGAGAGAGACAGAATAGAAGAAATGAAGAAGGAGAATGAGGAGAAGACAAGTGAGAGACACGTGGTGGAGAATTAGTGGGACATGGTGAAGAGATGAGGGGAGAAAAAGTCATCAAAGACCAGCCGCAGGAACCGCGAAAGAACCTCAGGCTAGTGGAGAAGGTGGAGAAGGGAATTAGTTTATAGTGGAATCAACTAGGAGAAATAAAACGAAGAAAAGATGAGAAGAAAAGAAGTAAAACGTTGATGAAGTAGGAATTAGAATTAGTTTTAAAAAATATGCGCAATATTATTTGATTACAATTATTCATTATTTCAATTACAAAATTTTTCTGAATTCAACTCAGCATCGAATTTCGCAATCAAACGATAGAATAAACCAAACAATGAATCATTATAAGATCAACATATGTTCTCCATTACTTAAAAAAGAAATCGGAATAATCATCACTGGAGCCTATTATAGAATCATCAATGAGTAAAACCACAAACGCCCTCAACTCAATCACTGTGTCCAAATCCACTCGCCTTCACCCAAATCCATCGGAGTAGGATCCAATGAAATCGTTCCACTCGACGAAGGTCAACCTTGCAGCAGAAACAGAGCTGCCTGGAGCCCCAAAATCGAGAGACCGAGACCAAAAATCGAGACCCAGACCCAAAACCAAGATAAGAGCCATGAAAAGAACGGAATTCAAAAACCAAAATGATGATTTATGCTGCAGTCTATCTCATTCGTACACTTCCTTCCCCTCTTTCTCTATCTCTTTTTCACTCGCTCCCTCTCTCTTTAACTCCCTCCCTCTCTCTTTAACTCCCTCTCTGTCTGTTTATCACTCCCTCTCCTTCATCGGATTTGAATTCGAAATGTAGTTGAAACGAAATGCGTTTCGAATTGAGAATTCATTGAGATGTTTCATGGAACTTCTCGGAACCGAAAGCTTATCGTCGTTCAGAGAGAGAGGGAGATGGCTGGATGGGGGCGACGTGGATCGAGTCGGCTTCCGCGCTGAATTAGAAACACGAGGTGAAGGTTCCTCTCTCTCCCTCTCTCTTTCTCTCCTCCTTTGTCGATTTCACATTCCAGCTGGTGGGCTTCGATAAGGATGGAGGAAGCTTCAAGCGTGGACTCGTTTTAATTATTACTTTCGTTGTTGTTGTTATTGTTATTGTTGGTGTAATTGTTTTGGTTTTTGTTATTGTTATTGTTGCTGTTAATTTTGTTATTGTTGCTTTTGGGGACTTCACAGCCCGAGGCTGCGGACGGAAGTCGCCGCCGTCGAACGGTGGGAAGTCGACATCCTGTTGGAGGCGATATCGAGGAATTAGTAATGCCATTAGCAATCGCCGAAACGGGTACCGACTTTCATATTCACCTCCTCCTTCCCCTCTCTTTCTCACTCTCCTTTCCCCTCTCCAACCAAAAAAATACACTCGGCGAAAAATCCACTTGAAAGGAATTAAAAACTCCTGAATAAACAAAGCGAGGACAACAATTGCAAAGGTTCTTCGGCGCATACAAAAGGACAGAGGACGAAAAGAGAAGAATGCATATTTGTGAAATATTTGATGTAAATCCGAAATGTCAATGTTGACACTTGGCGGGTTGAGAGGATGGGCGGAGAGAGTTCGAGGTAAATAAATAAATCCACTCGAATGGTGTTTTAATTGTCGGCAGATGGAAGGAATTGAGATAATGAGGGATAGAGGGAGGTAAAGAGATGGACTAGGGAGGAACAGAAAGGGCAAGAGGAGAAGAGAGAGAAGGGACGAGTGTAGAAAACAATGAGGGAAGGTGAGGGTATCGCGTGGTATTTGTCTAGGCTGCTCTTTGCCGAGAGATGGCAACATTGCGAGCGGCCTGAACAAACAGGAAGTCGCCAGATTCAGGAAGGAGATTAGGAAACGAGAGAGAAAGGAAGAGGAAACTTCACCCATCGCCCACTTTCAGCTACCTCTTGGTGGACTCCTCCCCTCTTCCTCGTCGTTATCGCGATCCTTTTCAATCACAAAACTATCGTCGATCTACCACTTGGTTACGAAAGCCATTCAAGGATATGTGATATCCTGGTTCTTTATTGTTATTTGGCATATTTTGAATATCACGATTTCTTATCTACTCCAACGGTATACTTTCCATACCTATGTGTGCGTTTTTTTCTCACACTCCCCTCAATTGATTTGATTTGGCGTTTGGTAATTTCGTTTTTTCACTCTGTTATAAGAAACGTATTAATAAACATGTAATTTGATATAATCACAACAACAACGGCGACTATGACAGCAATGGCAACAACAACTACCATGACAACAACAACACAAACTACGACAACAACAATCACTGTATGGTAAACCAATTATTAACAATAACAACAACAATGCAAGTAACCAGTTCATATTCATTTTTTCACGTTTTTTTTTCTTTCTCTCACTCTCCTCGAAACCTCGACCGTGATGGGTCGACGTCGACTTCGGTCTCTGCCTCGGTCGTTGTTGCTGTCCCTTTCCCTCGCCTCGTCACGCAGGTAACACGAGCCGAGGTCGAACCGGGTTCGGGATGGACAGACGGACGGACGGACAGACAGCGGTTGCACACATGATCGCACGATTGAACCTGGTCAAGAAGACGACGACGGCGACGATGACGAAGTCCAGAGAAAGACGGACGGACGGATGGTTGGACAGACGGATGGACGGACAGACAGGGAGGGCGTTCGGGCAATTACAGCGATAAGAGAAAGAGTAGAAGGAGGAGGAGAAAGAGAAGAAGGAGGAGTTGATTTTCCACGGAAAACTCACGAAAGTATCACGTTTTCCTCCACGAAAATCGACGAACAAAAGAAAGAGCGAAACCGAACCGCACCGAAATAAAATGAAATGAAATCAATGAAACTCGTTGAAACCGAAGCCAACAGTTGGCGCCATCGAACGGACGGACGGACGTGTGTGGACAGAGCGTTGCCACATGTCGTAAAACATGGTTTCGGGAAAAACGATAAAAGAAACGTGTGCGAGAAAAAGAGACAACGAAAGAGAGAGGGAGAGAGAGTATGAGAGATGGGGACAAAGAGATAGATCGATGATGAAATTCCTGAAACAGCTGAGAAACAAAAGAACCGATGACAAATGACAGATAGCTGCAACAACAATAACAACAACTGTTATATAACAGTAATATCGAATGAAATGACATTGAGTACAACAACAATAACAACACATTGACATTCAACTGTCATCGAGTGTAAACAAATTTTGATGGAATTTTCTTGGGTTTTTATTTCATTATTTTCTTTTTGTGTGTTGTTTTACGATGACACGTTCTTTGAACTTGATTCGTGTCTGTCTGTCTGTCTGTCTCTTTTTCCACACCTCATTCGCCTCTCTTTTTTTCTCCATGACCCCCTCTCTTTCAGTTTTTCGTCTCCTCCCACTCGCTCTATTGCGATTGCCTTCTCATTCCCTTAGAAGAAACGGTTTTTCTTCTCCATCCCTTTGTCCTTTTGCTCCACTTTGTTCCTTCTCCTCCTACTATCGTCCTCTAATTACGGGTTTTGCGTCACGGCACTGACTGCGTCGCTCGGCGTAACGTGAGGCAACATAACGTAAAGTAGGGTAGTGGCATAGAAAGAGACGGAAGATCAAAGGGGCAGTTGGCCGAAGGAAAATCAACTTGAAAGAATAGGGGAGAAACCTTGAGTTTTTTTCGCTTCCTCCATTCCGAAGTTCACATCGATCGAGTGACCCAGAGTTCTTTCAACCCTACCTTGCTCTCTCATTCTCTCTCTTTCCCCCTTCTCATCTCCCCTTTGACCCCTTTCAAACCACATTCCTCTCCTTCAACTCTTTCTTCCAATCCACTTGAAAACCTTAATTGAAGGCCTCCTGATGTCTTCTCATTCCTCGTCAAATGGTTTCTTGTTTGTCTGGCAAACGATCGTCGTCGCGTCTCTGGCCGCCCACGACACGCCCACCACAAGATCGTCGCTCTTTGACAACAACAACAACAATGAGAATGATCTTTGTCTGACCCTGCGTCATTTATTTTTCCCTCAATCGATCGATTTGTGCGCCGTCACTTCTTTAATTTCGAACGTCGCTCCTTCGAATCGTGTCCACCTCTACTTCTCTTCCTTCTCCTTCTTCCCTTTTCCCTCTCCTCAGCTACCGTTCCCTTTGGGCCACACCCCCACTCTACCTCCCTCCCTCCTTCGATTCCGAAGTTTCTTTTTTTCTCTCTTCAATTTCACAAAATCTCGCCTGGTCATGGATTTTAAAAGTTCGCCCCCGACCTTCCGTCTTTCCATCCATCCATTCTGCAATCCATCCATCTATCTATCCATCGGTTTGTTCGTCTCACTGACCGCTCCTCGATTGCTGTCTCTTTCGCACACGCGCCATCGCCATCAATCGTCTTCCTTCAGATTCAGATGTTTTGACATGGCGTTAAATGATGTAGGAGGAGTTGCAACAATAATGTTGTTGTAATGATAGTTCGTTGTGTGTTGTTGTATTTGATAGTTCATTGTTGTTGTAATGATAGTGGAGTATTGTTGTAATAATAGTTGTGGCCAAGAAGGTTGTTGTAATGATAATTTCTTACTGTTGTTGCTGTCTTGTAAATCGAATGCTTTTAAACTAAAATAACATGTTTTACATGCAGCTCGTTTCTGATGATGATATGTTGTTGTTGTTGGTGGTGGTGTTGTTTTTGATGGTATTCTTGTTGTTGCTTTCATTTCGATTGTTAATGTAGTGATTATTTCAGTTTGTTGTTGTAAACGCGATCATTAACTACCAAGGGTGCGCCATGATTTATACGACTTCACATACCATAAACACTTCTCTCATTTTCTGATTCTTCCAATCTCTCATCTCCCTCGCCTTCGTTGATGGAAACTTCTGCCAAAATTTTGACAGCAAATCAAATCTGATGACTGGAATTTTCGTTGTTGCTGTTGTTATAGTATTTTTTGTTGTAACTTTTAAGGTGCGATCACCAAATGTCAAAGTCAATGTTTGCCTTAATTGATCTTCATTTTCGTCGAGGGAAAATCGCAGCCCATCCTAGTCTTCTTCTCTGTCTTCTCGGTCCCTCCTTCGGAAGCTGTGCCTCGGTGGTTGAACCCTGAATGATTGCGTCGGCGGCAGACGGGGCGGGGTCCAGCGATCGCTCACCCATTGAGATCGCAAATAAAAGGGCGCGATCGTTAAACGTTTCGATCCGATTCAACATCAACCATCGGATCGAAGAAAGGGTGCGATCGTGGCTGCCATGGAGGCGATCAGTCAAAACCATCTGCGAGGCAAGCGGGAGGGAGGGAATCAATCAATCCATGACTCGATTTAGCGGAGCGAACAAAACAGACCGAATGGAGATCGCTTAGAAAACCATATCAAACAGATGCCCGTGGCAGGCGGAGACAGTTGCGATCGATTGGGTTTTGTGGAATCGGTGCAGAACACGGTCGTTGACAGCGATCGTGAGATCTTAAAGAGTTGATCGATCTATTATAGCCGGGTAGGCTTTTGATAGAAGACCTTCATTATGATCAGTGATGGACCATTTAGCGAAAGTCTTTTTGGAGTCGATTGTGTGATCAACCCGAGATCAATTCATGTTTAACAATTATATCCAAAGATCGCCCATGATAACCCAAGATCACAAATGATCAATCAATAATCACCATTATTCAACGCATGTTCAACCAAAGATCAACCCATGTTTAACCCATGTTCAAACCATTGATAATCAAATGATCACTCATGTCTAACAATGATGACAATGATGTCTGTCGATCAGACCCCTTGAAGATCCTCTTTAAAAACTCCACCTAAAATTGTTGAAAGCTTCAGCTGCCAACTTTCTCGCGATCATCATTTGGTGAGTTTTTCTCATCACCTCCGACGACTTCCCAAAAACATCAGGTGGAAATAGAGTTCATCACGTGGAAGTAGAAATCATCAGATGAAAATGACTTGAAAACTGCGATCATCAGGGGAAACCTGCGATCATTAACTGTCATCTTGAGCTCTTAGAAATGGAAACCTCGACGAAAACGTCCGTTGATTGCGATCGTTAACGGTTCATCTGTCTGTCTTTCTATCTTCCAAACTGTGCTACTGTCTATCCATCTATCTATCTATCCATCCATCCATCTATCTGTCTATCTGTCACGCCCGCTGCCCAAATGTCAGCTGTCATTAGCGGCTGTCGAAATTTCAATTGCTTCAAAAAAATAATTGCAAAGTTTTCATTACAACTTCCGGTGGACGAGAAGCTTTCAAACCATTCATTGTTTTTTTGTTGTTGTAACAATTAAATGTCATTTCATTTTCCCCCCAAAAATCGAGTTGAGAATGAAAAACAAAAATGGCGTCCATTATGTGTCATTAAAGCGTGAAGATGGAAAAATGAGGAAGCTTAGAATTTTCTCCAAAAATGAATTTCGTCTGAAATTAAAAATGGGAAGTTGGACATGAATTCTCTGGCAGTTGGCAGACGCAGACGTTGTCATTAGTGGGACGTAGAAAAACAAAAATAAGAAGAAGAAGAAAAACAACTGGAGCAACAAGAAAAAAAAATAAAAACAACAAGACAGAAAAGACAATAATGACAATGACGACGACTACAATAACAATAACAACAAGCTGTAAAATGTCAATCGGGGCTAATAGTGGGAGTTATTTCTAATGTTGTTGTTATAGTTGTTGTTGTAGGCTTAAAACACACGTCGAGAGAGACAAAAATTCATTCAACAAAAAAAATAATAACAACAAAAACCACAACAACAACTTTAAAGCTCGCAATAAAAATAAACAAAATGAGCAGACGACAACCGATGATCGCATGTTTGTTCTTCGCCACCACCAACAACAAGAACAACATTTACTACAATAACAACATTGACAGCGATAATAAGTACAACAACAACACAAATAACAACAACAACAATCACAACAGCAACATAGTCGCTGGGGACAAAAATGTTGCCATGTTATTTTAATGTTGATCGCATGCAATAAATACACGAGACCGAGATCAGTTGAGGGATTTCTTTCGTTCACACACAGCGACGTCGTGGGGTGACATTAATGCCAACAACAACTCTGATATTCATAGCCATTAATACAACAACAACAATATTACAGCATTTGTTTCTCCTCCTTCTCCTTCTACAACTCCTCCCTTTGAATGTTGATCGCATGCGTTTGCACGATCATTAGCTGCTGCTTCTTCTTCTTCGAGATCGTCGTCTTGTTCTTTTCCTTCTTCTTGTTCTTTCTCCTCTCCTGCCTCCTGGTGACACTGGAGAATTTATGTCATGCTTGGCTAGACAGAGAGAGGGAGGGAGTTTAAGTGGGATCGAGAGAGAGAGAGAGAGAGAAAACAAGATCCTGGTTTGTCGAAGGCATTTGGGCAGCTTCAATACTGTTGTTATTATTTTAGTAGCTCGCTTTGTTGTTGTTATTGTTGTGGTTGTCCCTCTTCTTCTTCTCCGAGTTGTTCTTATTATTGGCATTGTTGTTCTTGTTGGTTTTCTCTCGTTGTTTTGACAGTTGTCGCGGCGTCGGCGGCCATCTTGTGAGCACATGTTTTGACAATTAATTTCGAACATTTCGAACTTTTTGAAAACTCTCCCTCTCGAAAAAAAAACACATCCTCATACTTGGCCAATATTTTCACAGCTGTCTGGCAACGCCACGTACTGTTCATCTTCAAAGAAATCCTCGAAAACGTCTTAAAAAATTATTCAAATATTGGGGAAACAACATACAAAAAAATCAAAAAATCGTTGTCAAAAAATTAATTAATTCTAATTTATTTATTTATTTTTTTATTTTTACATATTAATCCTTAATACCCTGAATAACTTTTCCTTCCTAAGTAAAAGGAAGTTTTCGTAGCAAGTTAAATATTAAAATCACATTGGAATTTTTTGTTGTTGTTTTTGTAATTTTTGTACACTTTTACAAAGCTTAACAAAAACTCTCAAGAGCTTAAAAGCTTTGAAGTCGAATGCCAAATGTGCAGGGACTTTCAGATGATGTTTGTAAATAGATTATGTTTTTTTTGCCTTTGTCATTCATTGTTTTTCTTGTTACTATAATTTCCATTGTTATTTTTGTAATTGTCAATTTTGTTGTTGTTTCGCCCACTTCGTTGGCTGATTGCAAACTTTCGCTAAAACAAATCTATTTGCATTCGAACAAAAAATATATATTTTTCCAATCACAAAACTTCAATTTCCCACCTCCCATATAAAGCAAAAGGTTTATATGGGATATCTGGTGAACTATGGTATATATCGAGATGAAATTTTGTGTGTGATCATGTTCCACTGATACGAGTTTAAAAGACAAAAATGGAAAACATCGCCCATCGGACACGCCCACCTCCCATATAAAGCAAAAGGTTTATATGGGATATCTGGTGAACTATGGTATATATCGAGATGAAATTTTGTGTGTAATCATGTTCCACTGATACGAGTTTAAAAGGCAAAAATGGAAAACATCGCCCATCGGACACGCCCACCTCCCATATAAAGCAAAAGGTTTATATGGGATATCTGGTGAACTATGGTATATATCGAGATAAAGTTTTGTGTGTGGTCATGTTCCACTCATACGAGTTTACAAGTCAAAAATGGATAACATCGCCCTCCCATATAACGCAAAAGTTGAATATGGTATATATGATAAACTATGGTATATATAGAGATGAATTTTTGCGTCTGATCATGTACCACCGATACCAGTTTACATACTAAAAATTGACAAGCTACAGCTCAAAAGCTACAGCTCAATGTTGGATATGGTAAACCATATAGACAGTTATTAGATTAAATATTGCTACTAAGAGTTCCCAAGAATCAAATGGAAAATATCTCTTATAGGACACGAGCACCTTCCATACAAAATCGTAGATCTACAAGAAATCCAACTACTTTATGGATGTTATTAGCTGATGAAAGGTGGGAGTGAATCCAAGAAGAAAGAGACCACATCCAACTGAACCTCAATGGACGCCCATAAAAATTGATTATATCTTTTCAATATAAACGTAATGAGCAGGTGACGATTGAGAGAATACAATCCCTGCTGATGGGATCACAATCCACAAAAGTCAGGGAGCTACATATTTCCAAATGGCTGTTCATCTTCAAAGTGGAATCAATCACGCGGCACTATATGTTGCTTATAGTAGCGCAGCAAGTACTTCTGGACTTTATATTGTTGAAAATTTCTACCCTCCCAAGTCTGTTGTTGAATCAGATTTTGTCTGCATTGAAATGAACATCTAAAATAGGAAAAGCAACTAAAGGCACATTATGATTTTATGGCACACAAAAAATCATCGATTCAATTATTCTTCCATAAATTGCTGAGCTTTTATTCGCACTTTCAAGATATTAGCAATGGCACAATGCTGCAAACACCAGAACTACTTCGTTTTGTAGAAACATGGGCCCCTATAAGATTCCTAACTTCACTCTTATTCATAGATTAGACAATCGACACAAAAAGGGTATAATCGTGTTTGGAATACGAAAATAGCTTCAAATATATAATTTCTCTTTGAAAGAGGCCACAGTTGTGAAAATCGCACAATGGAGTTAATAGCATTGAAGTGTAATGATGCATTTTCACTAATTATTGATAGAAATTCACTCTTTTTCCTTTAATAAACGTTGTATGCAGGGTGTAGGGTATGTAAACTTCGGCCTGGCCGAAGTTAACAGATTTTCCCTGGGTGGACCAGGCAAACCGGGGGAGCGAAGCGACCCCGGTGCGCTAGTCAAAACTAAAACCGAAAACTGAACGGTAATCAATGGGAATGGAGAACAACAACAATAATAAACCATTATCGGAAAGCTCTTCACACAAAGCTCTCGCTCGCTCTTTATCTCTGCTCTGCACGCGCTGTCTGTCCGTCCATCTGCCTGTCTATCGGTCGACGGCTCTCGGTCGCATTGCTGTCATAATTTTCGAAAATTTTGCAATTATACAAATATTTATCCAACAAACACACACACGAGTACACTCATACTTATGCAAACAGCGTTCATAGACACGGACTCACACACACATAGTCATAGTCATGTGTGAGTTTGTTGTTGGGCTTTGCAAGGCCTTGGCTTGAATTCATTTCAAATATTTTCCAAAGGCTCTCTATCTCTTTCTCTCTCTAATCTGTTTCAATGTATTCTCTTTCATTTGGATTTTTCCTCTTTTTCACAAACTCTTTCTGAAATCTGACCTTTCTGTCTATCTCTCTCTATCTTTCTAATGCCCATCCTCCTTTGCGTTTCGAATCCCACTTTCTGCACTTTTCTCTCTCTTTCTCCAACTCATCTCTACCTCTATTTCCTACCCTTTCTCTCAAAATTCCGAATGCTTCGTAACTTTTCCTTTCTGTCCTTTTTTCATCCTTTTTCTCTCACTGTCACTGTCTCCTTTTCTATCTTTCTCGCACGCCAAAAATTATGCAACGAAAAATAATAACTTCTGACTTCTCCAACTTCTCGGCCACGGCTGCTGCCAGCTGTTGCCTGACTTGGCCATAAATATTTTGCATTTTGTAGGCGTGGGCGTAGGGAACGAGAGGGCGTGCCCAATGGGTGGGCGTGGCCGATGGGCGAAAAGGCGTTTGCATCGTCAGCCTCGGCCGACGTGGGCGGGCGAAAAATTTAGGAATTAGTTCGATTTTCATTTCACTCCGTCCGTGCGACCGACCGACCGACCGAGCGAGAGAGGAAGACGAGCCAGAAAGTATTTGCATACATTTTGGCGCAGAAATTTATGCAGAATTTTAATTAATATTTGCGACGACAGCACGACACGAGAACACGGGAGGATGGAAGGGGCGGGGATCGGGGGACAGGCGTCGCCGGTCGAAGGGACCGACGACAGACTCCTGGGCGACCGGAAGGAGACAACGAGGAAGAGAGAGAGAGACATCAGAAGAGAGAGGGAGGAAAGGATCAACATGGCAGGCAAGGCAGAGAAGGAAGACAAACGGAAGCAGGTCGATTGTGTCGCATGAGAAAGTGCAGCCGAGGGCGAAAAAGAAAGGAGAATGAATAAAAAGGAAAAAGAAGAAGGAGTTAAAGACAGAGAACGAGTGAGACAAGGACAGGAAGATAAGCACTAAAGTGAAACAAGGATGGAGACCGTGACAGTGAGAAGAGAAATAAAGTGAGAGTGGTTTTTCGGGAGCTGACTTCGAAAATATTCAAAAACTTTGACAAAGTGCGGAAGAGGAGAAAAAAAGGAGAGAAGACCGAAGGGAGGGATATGACTTTTTGACATTCGTAGAGAGAGAAGGCACGATGAAAGAGAAAGAGAGTGAATCAAGTCGCTTTTGCTTGAATTTTTGCAACATTTTTCCAACTTCACCCAACTCCATAAACGACTAGATATTATTTGTTTGAGTTCTATTTTTGAGGTCTCCTCGTTGCTATCGTGCTTTTTATGGTCTGCCTTTATTGTAAACCCAACCAGACCAGATCGTAAAATCCCATACAACACCAAATGATAGCAATGAATACCTCTGGCCACTCTTTAAATCACCTCTCGTATATCTTAATACTAGTTAATTTACTCCGATTACTCTGTAGACACCATCGTTCCCCTCTGCTGATTCATTTCAAGTGAAGAGGGAGAGAAGGAGAGTGAGAGAGAGAGAGGGAGAATGAAACACAAGATAGAGATAGACTAAGATAGAGACAAAGCCTCAATTTAAAAACACTCAATTGCGAATTCGCGTTTTAACTGCGATTTTAATGCGACGATAAAACGTCAAGAATCGCCTTCAACTGCCTACAACAAATACAATATAATACAAGGAATGACTATAACAACAATTTAAGGAATGACTACAACAATAACAACACTATATAAGAATGACAACAACAATAACAATAATATACATAAATAATGACAACAACAAGATGAAGTGAAACCAAGACGATCGCTTGGCCATGAAACTCCACACCTTCGACCAATCTTAAGACTTGCAATGATAGCAATGAAGAAACAATAACAAATACAACAACAAGAACAACTACAACAACAAGTTGAACAACAACAACAACAACTAGAGCAACATTTTAAAATTTAAATGATTGCGATTACGCGAGAAACTGAGACCGAAACCACGACCGAGGTTGGATTTGAGTTTCTGCCAGAGGCGTGAACTGAGGCGAAAAGAGATGGAGAGAGGTGGAAGAGTGAGAGAGGGGAAGATGTTGGCTGAGTTGGATGAGCTGGACGCGAACGTGGAGGTGGAGGCTTCGGCTGAGTTGGGGAAATTAACTCCACTTACGCAGCATCCAATGTCAAGATAATAAATAAAATTACTTTAATGCGCGCTAAAAAGCCACTAAACTACTTAGTTTAGCAACAACAACAATAATAACAGCAATAAAAACAATAACAATAAAAACAACAACAAATACCACACCATCAGCAATAACAACAACAATGAGTAAAATATACACGAAACACAAGCGAATGCAACGACATGTTGTACCTGATATTGTTGTTGTTGTCGCTTGGTTGGTCCTGGATGACTAGTTGCTATTGTTTTTGTTGTTGTTGTTATGTTGATAGAGGTGTTCGTCCTCGTTGTTGATGCTGTTTTTGTTGGTGTAGTTGGCGTGCCATACCTTTGTTATTTTCATTATTTATGGCGAATAATGTCATCAGAGCAGAGCAAAGCGAGATGGCATATGGTGAAAGAGGGAGAGAAAGATAGAGAGTGGGCGAAAGAGTGAGATATAGAGGGGAAAGAGAGAGACATTTGGGGTAATAATGGGTGATGGAGGATTGAAGGATGGAATTTCGGAGAAGTGAAGGATGAAAATATGAAGCAGGAGTGAAAAATAAATAAGAGAAATGATTAAAAAGTAATGCTAAAAAGGAATGAAATAGGAGTGAAAAAGGAGTGAAATTAATGCAAACAAGAAGTAAAATATAATTCGAAAAAGGAACGAAAAATAAATGCAAAAAGGATTGAAAAATAATGAGAGTGAGATATCAGTAAAATATCAAATAAAGAGATGAAAAAGAGGAGATAAACGTGGTATTAATATGAAAATGTGGAAATCATAACGAAATAGTTACAGACAATAACATCCAAAAAAAAGTCAAACGATAATTGTAGCAAAGAAAAAGTGAAAAAAGTATTAAATGGAGGGAAAATCCAATTTCGTGGTTGATGAAAAAATAGTAGTAGCTGCGGAATGACTAAAGTAATGAAAATGTGACAATAACAAAGTTGAGAAAATCCCTTAATCCTTCTTCATTCTTCTCCACAATCCCCCACACATTCTTCGTCCTGGCTTCGGCATCCTTAAGAAAACTTCACAAACGACGTCAAAGTCGACAACGACAATCGCGACATCTAGATGTGAGTTTAAGTAAGGCGTAATTCAGGCGGTTATCAGCAGTGGCCCCGCCCACCGCCTCCACCCCCCCACAAACACACACACATCGCTCCATCCCTCTCGCACTCGTTGCCATCTTTAGCTTGGGTTCGACATCCTCATTACGAGAGCAACTGGCGCTCGGTGCCCCGCCTCCTCCGCCCACTCCGTCGACTTTATCTCCCTCCCTCCCTCCCTTCCTCCTTGTCTCTTTCCCCCTCTTCTTCACTCCGCCATCCGCAGCCTCGTCGTCTTAACGACTTTTGTGAATTTTACTATAAAACTTAATGAAGCGTTAAGTTTCGTCGTAAAGTTACCATTTTTGTTGTAGTTGTTTTTTTCGCTTCACTCTCCTCCCCCTCCTACTTCTTCTAATACTACTTCGCTCTCCCTCACTCACGACTGTGGCGGCGAAAAAATTGATTTCATTTTTTGTTTCTCGTTTGTTTTCATTCGAAATGGAAACGACGATAACAATCGTTAAGTTTCCGCTTATTAATTTTCGACATACAGAATATAACAGAGAAGGATAGAAAGAGAGGGGCGATATAAAGAAAGAGAGAGAGGGAGGGAGAGAAATAGAGAGAGATGAAGAATGAAACCGAGTCTCGTTAGAAGCGAAAAACTGAAGATGAAAAAGTGGTTCCAACTTCTGAGGAACCTCCGCGACTATTAACGGTGAGTTGTTTCACGTCTTCGCTGCGGCCGCCATTAATTGTCATTTGTCAAAATTTGACAGCCGATTGTTTGGGCAGCTCCCCTTCCCTCCCTCTTTGGCTAGGACTACTCTTTTTCAAACCTTTTTAAGCATAATTTGTTTGAATTCTTTCATCTTTGAACTTTTTCAATCTATTGTTTGCATTTTTTTGTTCAATTTTTGTGTGTTTTTTCTTCTTTAGAAATATTTCTTGTCTTCTGTTTTTTCGTATTTTCGATTTTTGTTGTTTTGTTTTTTTTTGTAAAGTTTTTTTTTATTTTTTCTATTTGTTGCTTATTTGACCATGCTTTAAATTTCTGGTATTTTGGGTTTTTTTTTTTACGAAAACAAACGAACGTGTGAAAATCGACTGTGAGCCTACAACAAAAGCAGCAACAAGAGCGAGCTGTCATTTTGACATTTTACTAATGATCGATCGGGTGGAAGCAGAAGCCATTACTTGATGTTGGTTTACACAATTCTTCAATTCTTCTAATTTTTAACTTTTTTAAATTTTTTTCAATTTTATCATTTTTTAATATTTTATTATATTTTTCATATTTTCAACGAAAAGCAAACAATTATTTGAAAAACCCCGAAACGCACTCAAGTGTTGCCAACTGTGTAAAACGTGCTCACATTATAATTATGTTGTTTTAGGCGTTGTTATTGTTTGGCGGGAGACGAAATTAAAAATTCGAAACTCGTCGCTCGTAAATTAGAAACCGATCGTCGCACAGAGCTGCCAAATTGCATTAGAATTAATTACCGTTGTAAATATTTAATGGCCAATCTCTTCCGCTCTCTCCCCATCTCTGTCTAATTTACAAAATATTGTATTTTTTGTTGCTTTGTTATTTTTGCACAATGACGCTGACCTAATTCGCAGTTAATAATTGCATAAATTATTTCCACCGAGAGCGTTGCCAAAAATAAACAAAACTCGCTGCAGCAGCAGCAACTTTTTCTCGTCCTCATCATCAGCAACAACAACAAACAATAACAACTATTGCCGCAGTGGGAGCGAACGAGAGAGAGGGGACGAGAGCGAGAGTGAGACAGAGGCGGACGCCATAATTTATCTAGAGAGCAAAGTAAATAAATATTGGCAACATGACTGCTGGTCGCCATTGTGTGGCAAAAATTTATCACAACAACAACAACAGCAACAAAAAACAATGTTGCTTCACACACTGCATTTTTACATTGTCCCCAAACGACCAGAGCAACAAAAGAGAGAGAGAGAGTGCGATAGAAAAACGAGAGAAAGAACTTGTTGTGAGAAGATTTAAAATATTTTTTATATTTTTTTTTTCGATGTTGTTTCTATTTTTCGTCCCTCTGCATCTTCTTGTTGTTGTGCGTCCTTTTCCATTGTTGTTGTTTTTGTTGTTGCTGCTGGATAATGCAAATATTTATTGTTGCCAATAAACACAAGGGAGCAATAGCAATTGATCGATGTTGTTGCTGGAGTTTTCCTATTTTTTGAGGAAATATTTTATTTCCGTCGAAGCAAAGCTTAAAATATAGCAAATATTTTCTGATACCCTTTTTTACTACCTCCGGCAGTAGTTTTTCTACTCCACCTTTTCACATCTGCTCGATTTGTCTTTAAAGTGTTGAATTTTTCAACTTCCTGTAGTTGTTGACACGTTCCAACTTATATTTTATACAATTTTCACGCATACGCATATTTTTTTCTATCACTCTTTTTTATACTACTTTTTTTTCTACTAAAGTTTTCTACTACTCTTTTTTTATAAATTTTTACTGCTCCTGTTCAACAACTCATTCATCTACTACTATTTTGCCTACTACTTTTTTCTACTACATTTTTTCGACTTCTTTGTTTTTTTTTTTCCATTCTCCACTCAATCGCTTCACATGGCGGCTCTTGTTCCTCCAGCACCGTCCGCTTGTCCAGACCAAGTGCCGCAAACAAAAGGCCCTGCTTCTTCTTCTTCATCTGTCCTTCCCCCCTCTTCTTCTTCTTCTTCTCTGGCATCCTCTCCAGCTCCCTCTCGAGCGTCGAGGGTCCGGCCGAGGCAGCTCAAAGCATAAAATTGAAATGTTGAAATTTTCCACGACACAAAAGACCTCGGACGATGAAGGAACAAGGAGGAAAAAATGACAAGGACGAAGGAGGGACAAGGATGAAGGAGGAAAAAGGACGAAGGATTGGATGAAGTAGAAGAAGACGACGACGACGAAGAAGAAAATCAACAAACGATGATCAAACGAAAATGATTTCTTTCCATCCACGACTACTTTTTTTAGTGCCTTCACATAAAAACAGAATAAAAGGAATAAAATGAGAAAAAAGGACTCGAAACGAATCGAGTCGACTGCTGCTGGTCCTGCAGTTGAAGGACAGCAAAAAGGAGTGGAGCCGAGGAGCGGCATCGCAATAATAAGAAGTTCTCGGACGTTATTTGCTTCCTCTTCTTCTTCTTCGCTCGATCACCCCCACGCCCTGATGCCCCTCGGGTCCTGGCACAATATTGTTAAAGCGCTTACAGAACCACAGCAAATAATCACGAGGACTCGGCGGCAATCGTAGCAGCTGAGAGACAGATGGACGGACGGACGAATGGACAGAGGGAGAAATAGTCAAACAGTAAAAAGAGTAGTAGAAAAGGGAGCCTGGGGGGAGGGGGAATGGAGCAATCGTAGTAGGTCGTTCATTTTCAGATGGAATGCGATTCAATGCGATTTATGCGCTCGAGCATCTCCCCCTCTCTCTTTTTTTCTATCTGCAGTGCTGACCACTTGAAATTTTCTTTACTACTCTTTTATTCCTCCGCTCGCCGCATTCACTCCCATTGTGTTTCCCTCCCTTCGTTCGTTTCATTGACTGCACACAGTTCGAAGACATCCTTTGAGCATTATTTTCAAGTTATTTGCTCCCATCCACAAGTCCTTTATTTGCATGATTGTACTTCTATCTCTTTTACCCCCCACCTCACCCCCGATGTCCATCTCCCTCTCTCTCTCCCTCTATTGATATATCCGGTCTCTTTTTCTCTCTTTCTGTGTGTATTGTGCCATAATTATTTTATGGCAGAGCGATTTCTCAGTTCCTTCCGTCGTCCTTTGTCTCTCTTCCTCGGGACGTCGATGAGGGAAATTTATATTCCTACAATTAAAAATTCGAACTATCGATGAATTCGATTTATGACAACTCAACCGGAGTGCGCCATATTTTTATGGCAACTTTATGCCATCGAATTTCGATGTGAATTCTTAATTTTTCGACATGAAAATTATATAAACTCGAGGGAGTCCATCACAATATGGAAAAGAACGAAGAACACTTCGAATATAATTGAGTATAATTTTACGGGATCTCTTATTTCAATTTATCTCGATGTTCTCATCGATTATTTTCTCGATTTTCTTATACATTTTCTTCTCGATTTACTTAGTGTTTTAATTATTAATTTACTTATAAAATTTTCTATCTATTTAATTATAGATTTACTTTTGAAAATCTTACTAATTTAATTTTTCTCTCTCTTCTCGTTGCAGGTAAACTCGACAATGATTGAAACCGTAAAAAATCTCGGGTCAACTCAACGACGTAAAACTCATGGCCTTCAACTCTCTGTTGTGAATTCGATTCCATCGAACCGAGGCGACCACCATCAATGGAGTCGTCTCCGATCCCCCCAACTCCCTGTCAACGAGGACGATGTCTCTATCTCCCTCACTCCCAGCACCCACCCACCTGACCCTTCGCCCACTTCCGGCACCCGTTTTTGCTGTCGCTTCCGCTCTTGGCGACGGTTTCCAAATAATTGTCGAGACAAAGTGCGAGACAGGTACACACCGAGGGAAAGAGTGAGAGAGACAGAGAGTGTGGGGAAATGTTTTGTTGTCACATGTGATGTGGGTTCCGCACACGACAGACAGACAACACATGTTGTTGTTGTTCTTTTTGTTGCCTTTTTGGCTGTCAACGCAAAGTGTCAATTTTTATTTTCGTCCTTCGTTCGCCTCGGTTCGCCTTCGATTTGTGGCAAATTCATTTACGGCAACTCTTTCGTTTTATGGCAACTTCAATTTTGTCTCTCGCTCGGTTGAATTTAAGCCAGCCAACCCCGGGCACCGGAAGCGGAAGTTGCCGGAGCGATGGAGCAACGACATTTCATGTGTTTCAAGGTCCTTCATCCGGGTTGTTCATCTCTTATTGTTGTTGTTGTTGGGGTTGTAGTTGTTCTTGTGGCATTGGCAATAAAATCGATTTGCTGCTAAGAAGTACTCGCCTTCGATATCTTTTTCTCCCTCCCTTTCTCTCCCCCATTCTCTCTCTCACTCGCCCTTTGCTGAGCCAGTTATTTAGTCGGAATTTATATTTATTGTTCGCTCTCCCCCTCCTCCCCACGCGCCACGCCCTCCATAACCAACGCGTTAATTTGCGAACCATCTCCCCTTCTCTTTCTATCTCCCTCAGCATCCCTCTCTTTCACCCCTCTTCTTATAGTCCCATAGAAAATATGATTTTTTCCTCCACTTTGCTTTGTCTGCTCCTCAATGTGGAGTTTTCATTTATTTATCGGGAATTGTGCTCATGCGTTCATGTGTTTGTATTCGTGTCTATTTCTGTATAAGTGGTAGTGTATGTGTGTCTGTGTGTGTGTGTTCTCTATTGGCTTCTTTTGATATGTCCTCGTGAGCTTCAGCTTCAGTTTCTTTCATTTCAATTTATGTTCCTTAATAATTCACAATCGAATTTTCGTTCATTCGCTCGCTCGGTCGCTTGCTCGAAGGAAGCTTCGTTATCCTTTCTGGCAGACTCACGTACACGTCACGCACTCACACACACACACGCACAACTAATACACTCGATTGAGAAGGGTAGGCAAGGGTCCTGGCGTCTTCTTCGTCTTCTTCTCTGCCTTCGTCCTGGTAGCAATAAAAATTCTATAGAAAATTGATGAAAATTAATTTGTAATTTAGTTTTTCATCGTTCTCTCTCTTACTATCATACGTCGTATCTATCTCACTCTATCTTTATCTGGTTCGTTCTATCTGTCGCCCTCTTTCAATTGAGTTGTAGTTGTTATGGTGTTGTAGTTGTTGTTATTGCCTAAGGACGAAGGATGTGGCGGCGGTAGCTTAAATTATCGAAGGCAGACGTTGACACATGCGAGCATAAATAAGAGACAATTCAATGCGTTGGAAGGAGGAGAAGAAAGGGAGAAAGGGGAACAGAAGGTGGAGAACTAGGAAGAGAAGGAGTAGGAGAAGAATGAGAAAGGGAATTATTGAAAGATAGAGACAGAAATATACAAGGGAAGGAGTGGAAAATCCTTCCAAAACACCAGAGAGCTGAAGGAATGGGCAGAAGATCTCTTATGAGGAATAGGAATGGAATTTGGGGTGAGAGAAAGTGAAGAAGGAGGATAAAATTGCGTGTGAGAGGGAGAAGGCGAGGAGTGAAGACAAAGGCAAAGAGAGTGAGAGAGCGGAAGAGGTTGGGAAATTGGAAATTGTTTTGGAAGAAATATGACACTTAATAAAGCGGAATCGAAGGAGGAGCGAATGATGAGTAATGAGGGAAGGAGCGAAGGCAGCGAGTAATTGGTTGCATGGAGAAGGAAACGTGGAGTATGAGAAGATGAGGAGGAGGTGAAGAATGAAGAAAAGTATAATGAAAAGGAGGTGGAGAAGAGAAGAAGAGATATCAATAAAGGTGATATAGTGATGGAAAATAGAGAAAAGGAAAGTTTAGTTGATGAAGAATATTCGAAATAGAAATTGAAATCCTAATAGTATCAGAGAATATCATCCAGGGATTCAGGATGAACTCGATTCCTTAGATGAAGATGAGAAGAGACCTGAGAGAAGACAAATGTCGACTCTCGGGGATAACTTTTCGCAAAATCCGCATTAATTGAAAATGAGATTTCGCAAAACTTCTCGAAGCATCAAACCAAACCCAAAAACACATGGAGAGAAAGATCTATGACGAAGCTTCGGACGGATTCAGGAGGATTTTGGCGCCAAAGTCGGGGGAAAATCCGAAAATAAATTCGACTTCAGCTCCAATAAATCGACCCCAAAGAGGCGGGGAGAGAGAGATAGAGAGAGGGTGAGGGAGGACTCGAGGATGACGTAACGAAGAAGAGGAAGCAGAGGCGAAATTGTTTTTGACAGCCGAACGATTACAATATGGCCGACGAAGACATGTTGGTTTTTGTGCTGGTTTTTTTTGTGGCTCTTGTTTCCATTTTGCTCCATATGAAAATATTTCACCATAGAAGAATGGGAAGCTAGTGTTAGGGAGGAGGGGGAGAGCGCGAGGGAGGGGAGTCAGGGAGATGGAGCCATGTGGGATCGAAGCTAATGCCACTAATGAACATGTCAGCTTAAGTCATCACTCACACCCGCCGCAAGAAGTCAGTACAAGTGGGCAACAATGGAGAGAGAGAGAGGGAGAGACCGAGCATGAGCAAGACAAAAGAAAATTGGGGAAAATATTAGACCACCAGGGAGAGAGAGAAAGAGATGGAGAGTGATTTCTATGAAATTGGGCCGGTGGCGAAAATTAAATGATGGACATTTATGAGATTTATGCATTTGTGTTAGAGAGTGAATGTGTGTGTGTTTGTGTTAGTGTGCGTCTGTCAGTGTCTGTCATTTGCCATACAACAGCTACAACAACAACTTCTACAACAACTACAACAACAATGGCTTGCTGTCAGAAAAATAATAAAATGACAGCTCGAGCAAAATGCATGACAAAAGCGTCACTAAAACAACAACAACTAGAATGACAACAACAACAAAAAATCCCAACTGCCCTCGTGGACAAGATAAATGGATTGACAGAGGCATAACAACAAAAAGCAATCCCCGTGTTGACCTAAGTTGCACGAGAAAGAGACAGGGATAGCGAAGCTAGGATCAAGAGATGGATAAATTGATAGAGAGCGAGACTGGCAATCACTTGCCAACGATTGATGACAGTTTGAAGGACTTTCAAGAGAGCGATGGAGAGAGAGGGAGAGAGTGAGTGATGGAGGGGGGGAGGGGGTGGAGAGAATTAGAGTGAGGGATAGATATAAAGAGAGTTTTCCCCCCTCTGATCAAAAGCTCTTCAAGAAACGGAAGAAGCAGCAACAAGAACAGAGAAACAACATTAGAGATAACAGAAAAAAGAACATTAAGGATGACAAAAATAATAATAACAACAACAACATAAAAGACAACAACATAAAGAACAACAACAACATAAGAGACAATAACAACATTCGATGCAACAACAATGATGACTGAAATGACAGCAAAGCTGAAGATTTACTTTCGAGTGCAATTGAAGGAGAAGCAGAAGATGAAGAAGAGCACTTGGATAGAAGGGGGCGTGGAACAAGGTGGGCGGGGGATTCAGAGGCTGAGATCACGATGAAAACAAAATCCAAACAGGATGCAAAAATACCAAAAATCGAGGCCTTGGCGGGTGCTCGAAGCATGCGACAGGGTGCTCCAAAAATTGATTGATTAATTGTGAGAAACAATAAGGAGAAAAGGGAAGGATGAGATGGGGAGATGGTAGAAAGGGATGGTGAATGTTTCTCTAACTCTAACCAAAGAAAGACTAAGAAGAAGAAGAAGAATGGCCATGGCTGCTGCCCATCATGGCTTTGATAATTAAGCGGCCGAGGAACAAGAAGTAGACAAAAACTAAACGAGAAAATGAGTCGAGAATCCAGAGATAGGAAGAGTGGAGAAGAAGGAGATGGGGTGGAAAAGGGATGGAAGCAAAATCCCTCCTCTCGAATCCGCTGCTTCTTCTTTTTTAATGATGATTAATGGCGATCGGCCGGTCCTTCGGGGGTTGGACCCAAGCCCCAGGAGGCGGGGGGGAGAGTTGTGAAAAATAGGTTACGGCCAAATGAGGCTTTGAAGAAGTGGAAGAAGGAGAACAAGAGGAGGATGAGAAGTGGTGGAGAGAAGGGGGAACGAAGAAGAGGGGGGAGAAGGAAGAAGAATGGGAGGATGGATCCGAACAAACAAAAAATGCGTAGAAACTAATTATGAGATTGTGGGTATTTATTTTTATTTTTTTGCTAGAATTTGTTCCATTATTTTTTTCCTCCTTTTGCTGAATATTTTCTTTTTGTGGAATTTTTGGCGATTATTTTTTGTGTTTAAGTTTTTCGACAGTCGTGCGAAAATTAGCCAAAAAGCAAATAGTAAAAACCGACAGAAGCCTTTCTAATTGAAATCGGCTCCATTTTCGGTCGAGTCTTGAGATTTTACCCCTTCTCCATTTCAGTCTCCGCCTCTTCCTCATTCTCAAATTCTTCTCCTGCCTCCGGCTCCCAACGAAGTCGTTAAGTTGTTAGAATGAGTTCATTGTTTTTGGTTCCTCCGCCTCCGTTTCAGCCCTTTTATTGTTTTCTCATGTTTCGTTATTAATTTTTTCTTTAATCAGTTTTTGGCTTTATTTTTTTTTTCAATGTACGCACTTTTTGATCTTTGGGAGTTAATTTTTTTTGTATCAGTTTTTTGTTTATTAAAATTTATTCTTATTTTGGATTTAACTTACTTTTTTTACTTACATTGTTATCTCCTTTTATTTGTCTTATTCACTAAATTGTTTTTGATTTTCCTGTAATAGTTTTTTATTTTTTTCTATTGTTCTCTCATAGTTTCCTCATTATTTCCTCATTTTCCACAATTTATACTATTATTTTCCCCCTAATGTTCTCTTTATCAGTTTTCGATCTTTATTTCTTTTTAATATTTTTCAATTATTTTTTAGTTTTAATGTTCTTGTGTTTTTTATTTTCATTTTTTTTCTATTGTTTCTTTTTTTCACAATTTTACAGTCTTGTTTTTCTTCAAATGCTTCTTCTTGTTGTTATTTTTTTCCCCAATTGTTTCTTCTTGTATTTCAACCCATGTTCTTCGACTTCGACGTCTTCTTCATGTGAAAAATGAGGCGTCTCGAATGGGCTTTGGCTACGCTTGCCGGCGTAATTCCACCGATCTCCGTCATTATCTCCTCGTTCCCATCCCAGCCCACTCGTTCTCTTCTTCCCCTCTCCCTGGTCCTTCTCCTTTTCACTCACGCCTTTCGCTGCTGGTTGTAATCAATACCCGTGTATGTATGTGTGTGTGTGTGTGTGTGTGTGAGTGAGAGGCGAGAAAAGTGTGGCCAATCATTAATAATAATTTTAATAAAATTTCACAGTTCTCCCTCCACCTTTTTCTTCTACGTCGTCTTCTCTTCATCTCTTCTTGATCTTCGTCTTCTCCTCTTCACATCTTTTTCTCCTCCTGCATCATCCACTGCTGCTGCTTCTTCTTCCTCTTGGACTCATCCTCATTTCATCTTCTTCTTCCTTCACTCACCTCGTTCCACATCTTCTTCTTCTTCTTCTTTATCTGCTACTTCGACATCGTTGAAGCTTTTAAAAGCTGTTAAGCTTTCACGTTAAGTTGTTGTAATTGAATGCGCATCAAATTAAAAATACATTACAACTCTTGTTATTGTTGTTTTTGTTGCTGTTGTACATTAATTGTTGTTGTAACAAGCATTGTTGGATTCGCTTGTCGGTTTATTTTCTTTCTCTTCTCGCGTTTTTTTTTCGGGGATTGTAGTTGGTGATGTTTTTTGTTGTTGTTGTTGCTGGTATTGTGACTATTGTTGTTGTTGTAGTTGTTCCTTGTGTTGCAATAATGAGTTTTTAAGTAATCTGGCAGCACTGGACGCTCAACGGACAGCCACAAAGCGTTAAGCGACGTTTACGAATTGACAGCTTAATTAAGGGTTTCTCGCTCTGATGACGCCATTTGTAGTTGTTGTTGTCGTTGACGATTGTGTTGTTGTAATTGTTGATAAAAAGAGTTATTTAAAAAATTACAAAAATATCAATTTAAATTATCGTCACAATTTAATGCAAGTGCAACGAAAACAGGACGAAGAAAATAATTAAATGGAAATGAGCATAAATAAGAAATAATTATATGGATACAGAAATATAATAACAATAAGAAATGATAATAAATAAATTAATAATGAACAAATCACAAAAAAAAAATAACATAAATAAAAAATTAAAATAAGAGAAAAATATTAAAAAAAAATATTATAAATGCAATAACATCAAATACAAAAAAAGAAAATTTAAAAAAAAAATCGAAAAAAGTTTATGAAAACCAGATTTAAAAAATACGAATACTCATATAAAGTATTGTCAAAATATATAAATTTCAAAAATGGGAT
This sequence comes from Coelopa frigida, assembly GCA_017309665.1. Classification (NCBI taxonomy): domain Eukaryota; kingdom Metazoa; phylum Arthropoda; class Insecta; order Diptera; family Coelopidae; genus Coelopa; species Coelopa frigida. The sequence goes on from CM029563.1 coordinate 12,100,855, forward strand.
TTCTTCTATAGCTAATTATTTATTCATTGAAAGCACAATTTCGATAAATTTTCTCCGTGACGCGCGCTGAGAGACGATAAAAAGCCCACGAGACAAGGGAAACCATGTTTTAACAGTTTCTCTTAATTTATTTAATTTTTCACACCAAAAACATCGACATCAAAAACAAAAAAAGAAAATAAAACAACAAAAAAATATATCAAAAAATATCAACAATAGAGAAATGCAGCGAAATAATTTGGAAAACACAAATTAATCGAATGTCGTCGATAATTCATTAAAAATGCATTTCAGAAAAAGTGAATTTAAATACAAAAGAAAGACAGAGAAAGAGCATAAAGTTAACACCTCGAAAAAAGAGAATTGCATAACAGATTTCTCGCTGTGCTTAAAATTGTTATTGTTGTTGTTGTGGTTGTTATTTTGCATAAAAATAAAATAAATAATCGGACAAATCAGGGGGATTTTTATTTCGATTTAATGAATGCGTGAAAATTCAATTAGAAGCGACCAAAACATGAGCTTCGATAACAACAACAATAAAAAAAAATAAAAATGCAGCATAAAGATAACAAAAAGCAACAACAACAAAGATCAACAATAACAACAAATTGTTATCCAAAACAACTTTCGATGAAAAAATATTTCTCCCATATTTTGCATAAAATTTTCGGGAATCAAAATCAGAAAAAAAAAAATAAAATACGACTTTGTCACATCGCCACACGAGTCATTTACATTTTCCAACAATAACAACAACGAGAGACTACAACAGCAACAAAAACCACAACAACATATTGACTACAACAACAATAACCGCTCCTCCACCTGTCAAAACGTCGACAGCCGATAAGAAATCAAAGCTTTAATTAAAATCAATTCAAAACAACTCAAACAGAGCGAGAGAAAGAGAGTCAAATAAAGGGAGAAGAGAGTGAAAGAGAAGGTGAAAGAGAGGGGGGAAGAGAGTGAAAGAGAAAGACACAGTCAAAATGCAGCGAGTTCCCCGAATTTCAAGACTTTCCACAACCGAAACGATACCAGATTTCAATCAGCTTCGAAGAAACTTCGAAAACGGTTTCGAATAAATGAGATATTGAAAGAGACAGAGAGGAGAACAGAGTGAGGGAGAGAGAGTAAGTGAAATGTCAACTTTGCATTACAAAGGCGTACGAGGAAAATAGGTGTGAAGATCAAAAGGAAGGCAATTCAGTGATAAAAGAATTGAGGGAGTGGAAATGGAAGGAAAACGCGAGAAAAAGAAGTCATCGCATCGTAATCGATCACCGTTGACAGTTAAGCCGAAAAGTCAGCCGCACCTCTCTCCTTCACTCATTGTCTCCCTCTCTCTTTCTCCATCGACGACCTCTTATCGCTCAAAAACAATGCTGCCAAATCTCTTCCAATGCCGCGGTGAAAGCGGCGAAGTCTGACCCCGAAGAGCTCTCGGGCTTTCGAAATTCTCTCTCTCTCGAAGAGCTCTCGTGATAATTACAGTTATTCGCTGACAGGGGGCGGGGCGAAGGAGGGGGCGGCGCACCTGTCACATGATGCAGATGAGGTTTTCTCCTGGTCACCTTGCACCTCTCACATCATCTCCTTGCCTCTTCCCACCAACTGTCATCGTCTGTTTCGTGGTCGACCCTCGCATTCAGGAGATGCTTGGATATGATTCTAGTTGTTGTTGTTGTCGATTGGCCTGGAGCATCATCACAACAACAATAACAACAACAACGATGTTGTGAAAATGACAGCCATGACCTCGCACAACTTCTCCCGACAAAAACAACAATAACAACAGCGACGACGAGGACACGACGACGCACGAAGCATCGGCTGACACAGAAAAATTTGCGAAAACACGAAGTCAGCAAAAAGCAACGAGTTTAAGAGAGGGAGAGAGAGAGGGAAAGATGACAAGGGGACGTTGAATGAAATGAGCGAGCGAGACAGTAGGAATAGGAGTGAGGGGGAGAGAAAGAGACAATAAGAGTGAGGGAGAGGGAGCGAAGATGGCGCATTGCGGTTGACCACAAAAACAATTCAAATTGAATTATGACACAATTTAATAACAACAGACGAGCGACACCAGGCAGGGGGCGTGGCCCCAAAAAAACGAGGGCGCGGACGACGACTGTTAGAAAGAGAGGGAGGGAGGAAGATTGTTAGAAAGAGAGGGAGGGAGGGAGTGGTTGAGGAGGACGACAAAAAGTGCTGAATTTGACATTTGAAATGACAATTTTCGTCGTTGCTCGCCTCGAATTGCGATGGGGATTATTTTGAAGTGAGCAAGAGAGAGGGGAGAGAGAGGGAAAGAGAGAGGAAGGGAGAGAGGGATATAGTGAGAGCTGTAAAGAGAAAAACATTTTCGACGCCAGCAAAAAGGATCTCAGGAGAATTTCACAACTGCAACAAATAAAATATGAAATCATTCAGAATATTTGAAGATTTTGTAAAGCTTTCGAAATGCGAAAAAAATACTCATGATCATGAAAACAGCTTTTGAAGAAACTTTGAAGCTTACTAAAGTTCCTTGAATAGGTTATTGAAGGATCTTTGGGGGATTTTCAACCATTAAATAAAGATTTTTAATGGAAAATACTTCGAATTAAATAGAAATTTCTTCGAATGAAATCTTTTAAAGGCTTTGTTGCCATCCTTAGAAACTTACAGAAGCTCATAACTCACTTTTAACACCTTCCTTAAATATGTTTTCCTTGAAAAACCCTCGCTAAACAATCACTCGGAGATCCTTTTGTTAAACGCCACTTGCTATGCAATTTAGTTTCACAATGGACTTAATACGAAACATAAAAAGGGAGCATTTATTTCAAGAAAAACAACAACAAAAACATCTACAGGAAGAACAACAAAAGCTACAACAGTATGAATAAGAAAATTATTAATAACTATAATAATAACAACTACATATAACAACAACTATAAGTACAACATTTACAACAACGATAACAACAATAACAATAATAATATTAACAACAACGATAACAACAATAATAATAATAATATTAACAACAACATATAACAACATTTATTAATGATAAAATAGCATGTTAAAAAGCGACAACAATAACAATAGCAATAGCAACAACTTGTAAGTACTTCATTAATAAACAAATGATATGAAATGAAAACAACAACATCAACTACAATAACAACAGCAATAACATTATAATTACAACAACAACAAACTTGACCATAATTCAACTGCTTTTATGCATGCATTCAATAAGAAGAAGAAAACGACAACAACGACCTCAATGAAGTAGAAGAAGTAAAAGAAGAAGAATGTAATGGACCCAGGGGAAGAAGAGGAAGAGAGAGAGAAAGAAGAAGGACAAGAGGAAGAAGAAGAAGACGATGAAGAAGAAGCTGGAATTTATGCCGTCCAATCAACATATGAAATCTTCCTCTTCTTCCACATTTTCCTCCATCTTCCCTCTTTTTTTTTCCTCTTCTTCCTCCATCCTCCTTCTTCCTTGAGCTTGCATGAGACTCGCACTTGGAGAACAAACGCGAGCCCCACGCGGAAATAGAAGAGTGCAGTTATTGTACAATAACAACAACAACAATAATAAGGACAGACAGACATCGTCTCGCTTCCACTTGGCTTCAATTCGTCGTCCTCCTCCCTGCGCCCAAATCTTCTTCATCATGTGGTCGTGTGGATCGTGCGTCCGGCTCGAGGGCACATTTAAGCAACCTCAATCGGTCTCGGTCTCTCGGCCCCCATCTCCTCTGTCCAAGCTCCTCTTCCTTCTCTTCCAACTCTTACTTCTTCAACTGTTCCTTTCCAACTCTTCTCGTGTGCTCCTCCTTATTATGACTTATTAAAGCGTGTATCACATTCAAATAAAACACCCAGACGATCGCCTCCTCCTCCTTCACAACCCCACCCCCCCCCCCCCCACCCTACTTCATCTCCTCCGCCCACTCGCCTCCTTCATCTCATCCTCCCGCTCATTCTTCATTCTCCATCTTTCATCTTCCTCATTCGCCTCCCCCGCCTTGGGCGACTTCTTTCCCGGTCTGCACGATCTCTCGACCGTCTCCGCATGAGCTCCGCGATCTGCGCCTCCGATCGACCGCCGGCGACTCTCCATCTCTGTCTCCTTCTCTCTCGCTCTTTGGCTATCGTATCCATCGTATGAAGTCTCGGGATCACGACCGCCTGGGTCTCGGCGTCGTCTTCGACTTCGCTCGACTCCTTGGTTTATTCTCCTGAACTCCTTCCTCTCCTACTAGTATTGAGAACTTTTCAGCTTCGACTCTACCTCATGCTCCCAGCTTCCAATCTCTCTTCCTCTACCTCTCTTTCCATCTATTCCTTCGTCTATCCCTCCTTCTCCTCTCCCCCTCTCTCCACCTCGATCACCTTCCATCTCCCTGCGATCTTGTTGTGAAATTGAAAATTATATCTCTTTCTTTCCTTCATTACAAAAGTAGCAACAGAACCAACAATTGCTCGATCCATTGCATGTCTCATTTATTTATTTATTTTTTAATTTATTTTTTTGTTCGTTGCCCACGCAGAATTTTCACAATAACACGAACAACAACAACAATGAATTGAAACCTCGTTTAGCTTTAGTTTAGCGGTAAAACTCAAGTTATTCTATTACAATTTAGCAATTTTCCTCCTGCTTCCACTATCTTACTATCTCTCCCTCTCTTTTCCCCTTCGATCTCCATCTCCCGTCGACTTCTCTATTTCTCTGTAAATAGAAGAAGCCAAATATGTTGCTATTGTTGTAGTTGTTGTCTGGAGCCAAATAAAGTTGGCTTTAGATTTTTAAGCTGATTACTTTGGCATTTCTTGGCTCGCTTCACATCGCATCGTCTCTTTCCATTCCATTCCAGTTCGGCTTCGATGCGTCGCATTGTTGCATTTTGGCCCATTGTCCAAGTTGGCTGTAGGCGAATGTGGCCGAGAGTGGGAGGGAGACACAAGATGACTTCCTGCTTCGAGGAATTCTCCAAATTAATTGCCTGCTCAGATCCCGCTCTGCTCTGTCTGTCTCTCTTTCACTATTGTCTTCCTCTCTCTCTCTGTTGTCTCCCTCCCACTCCCACTCTCACCCTTTATCCTTCTCCTCTCAACTCTGAGTTCTCTTTATATGGCTTGCCTTTGATGCGATAAGCGACCAAAAATAATTAAACTAAAATATTTGCTGGAAATTCTTCCCTCCATTTTGAATACTATTGGCGTGTGAGAGAGATGGGTATATGGGGTCCTCATTGAAGGTTCAACGACTCCAATTATAGTTCTGAACTTGGCCGAAGGAAGTACCAAAAAAAGCATTGATGGGTACTTTTATGGTATTTGACTGGTATTCATAGATTACTTATGATATTACTAAGGGTTTTATGCTATTTTATTGGTACTTTAGGGCACTCTCATGGTACTTTATGATATTTTGAAGGATCTTCAAAGATTTCCATTTCATAAAACAGAATTTTCCACATCTTAAAATAGAGAAATCTTCCCATAGAATCAATAAATCCTTTCAAAATTAAATCTTCCCTGACTTCAACAGTTGAACTGAGACTGATAGGAAGAAATTATAGTGAAAAGCAAAAAAATAGATAGAGAAAGTGCGTGTGAGATGGAAAACTTCCTCGTCTTCAAGATGTCAGCCGCCTCACTCTCGCAAACAGACCCTCGTCTTCCACTCTGTTCGTGCACAGAACTTTTCCTCCGGACTCTCGACACCCTTCAAACTCAGAACCGCCTCCGCTTCGCTCGTTCAAACAATACTTCCCGCAAACAATATAGTATATAATTTTTTCCCTCCGATTATATGTTTTTCTGCCGCTTCCACTTCCTCCTCTGTTCGTGGTTCTTTTTCGTATTTTCTTAAAGTTGGCTCTGGAAGAGGTTCTCCACGGCTTCTTGGTCTTGGTCGTCGTCGCTTTTGTCCTCGTCCTCTCGTTCACTCGTCCACTCGACTTGAAGTATTTATATTTTTCTCCTCCTCCAACATCTTCTTATCCATTTTTCATTCATTTTTCTGCTGGTTTCGTGCCCTTCGCCTTCCCTTTCTTTCCTCACTCTCTTGTTGTTAGTTTGCGTTCGTTTTCCTTTTCGGTCCCTTCGCTTTCCGCCACTTCAGAGTCAAGTGGAGACTTCAGTCTACTACTAACTACTACCTTTTTCATAACAACAACAACAAGATGAACTACAACAACTAACTACCGCATTAACAACAACAACAACTATACTACTATAACAGCAACCACTCATCGGACTCCGGCGCCATAGGCCAGCAAAGCTTCGTCCTCTGACCCTTCATCTCTCTCTCTCTTTCCGACCACTCAACCTCCTCGGCATCCACTCTTCCTTCCGTTTCTCGATCCTCATCCTCGTCATCCTCTTCTCTTCTTCTTCATCCATCTGCTGCCCTCGTCGTTTTTTCCCATGTCGTCGTCAGTTGAGGTTGACATTTCGTCCTCATCGTCGTCGTCGTCTTCTTGTCGCGCTTCAGGCTTCCAGGCGTCTCACCTCGTTTCACCTGGTTTCTCTTCAGCCCTCCTTCTCCCTGTCCCTTCCACCTCACGCCCCTTTCTGTCCCTCGGTCCTCGGGGCTTCTCCACATCAAGGATCAGTTAATTTTCATACTTAAGTGGGCATTAGTTCCGTTATTAAAGAGCGAATTAAACCCGACTTCTCGCCATCTCCCTCCGCCCTCTCGCCATCTCCCTCCCTTCGACGTCTTCGAGTCCCTTCGCCACTCGACACGAGGCCGGCTTCCGATGACGGCGACGACGACGACAAGGATGACTGAAATAATTTACCTGATTTTAAACAGCTCCCTCTCTCTCTTCTCTCTCTCTCTTTCCCTCTTCGCCCCGCCAGGCCACAAGAAATGCCCACAAATAGCCCGGTTTTCGCGGTGGGATTTTTTTCCATTATTCACGCTGTTGTTTTGGCGTTTTGTGCTGTTTTTTTTCGTCCGCCGTTCGTTGGTTGGTTCCCACCTCGAGGGCCACTCGAGCAGTAGTTTGTCGAGCTTCAATAATTATTTAAATTAATTGCATTAATTGCTTCTCCTCGCCATTTATGGTTAATTCTGCTTGTTTTGTCGGTTGGTCGCTCGGTGGTCGTCGTCGTCGGTTGTCGCTCGATGGCGGGGGCCGCGGTCTGGCAGCACTGTTTGTTGTCAGATTTCCTCCGCTCATTCATTTCTTGTTTATTTGTTTGTTTTTTGTATTGCGATTTTTATCGCTTGTCTCTCTGTCTGTCTCTTTGCGTTTGGATTTCGCTCGTTTGCTTGTCGTTTCGATTCGTTTTCGTTTTCTCCATTTGCATGCGTCGACTAATAACGACATCAATTGGCGCTCGAGCTGTCAAAATTGACAGTTTAATGTGAGTTCGCGTGGGTGACACGCGGGGTTTTTGTTTATGTGGAAGACTTCGAAAAGTTGGAGGTGTTTGCGAGATGGGGATCGGAGTTTTGAGGAAGTTAATTTATTTTAGAAGGGATTTCAAGGTGTTCGGAGGTGTTTTAAGCCTTTGAATTGTGGTAGAATTCTTTGATTAGTCATGGTACTTTGAGTTATTCTTGGGTACTCCTACTTTTTCATAGTGGTTTCTGATATATTTGGTATTCGAATTAACTCATGGTAATTAAAACTAATGTTACTAATCAAGTGTTACTTAGTTTCATGGCAAATACTTCAGTAATTTATCTCACTTGAAGGTACCCCATGATACTTCAAGACCTCTGAAACTACTTCAAGTATAATTCTCTGGTATTTTCAACCTTCTCCCTCTTCTCCAACGGTCCCAACTTTTGCTCTGAATGTCGCGCAATCACAATTCGCGTGCTCCAATTTCGCTCCTCGCTCTGACGTCCTAATGTCCACGCCGCCAGATGGCGCCACCCGCAGTTGAAACTCCAAAATGGCCGCCCAACTAATTTCCGAGCTCTTTAAGAGCCGGCCACGACTTCGAGTGAAAGAAAGAGAGTGAGACGGGGAGATGAGGGAAAAACGGCTGCCACAAGTAGTAAAAATGAATTTTCGTTTGTAATTGGATTCTATTTCCCGCTCTCTCTCTCTCTCTCTCACTCTCTCTTTCCGCGGAACTTTCTTAATTTTCCTTTTTATGTATTTTTTCCCCTTGATTTTTCTCCACCTTGTGGGAGACGACGACGTCGACAAAGAAGAAAAAGAAGAAGGAGAAGAAAAAAATGTTGTTTACTACTTCGGTATTATTCTTGTTGTTGTATTGTTTTTTACAACACTTTTGAGACTCGTAAAGTTTTCCCCCGCCTCCTCCTCCGCCGCTTTCGTCTTCGCCTTCGCCGCTTGGATGGCGCAATTTTTCACGAAATTTTCGGCTGACATTCCTTTGGGAAAAGTTTTCTTCGCCCGACTCATTTGGAACTTTCCGGCAAGACCTTCTCGGCCGAGGGCGCTGGGTCAGGGGGCGTGGCCGAAGGGCCTAGGGGGGCGTGGCATGTGGCGTCGCTGCAGTTCCATTTCAAGAGTAAAAGTTATTTGCATAAAAGCGCTTCATTTCGAGCCAGCAGCGGAGCCATTTTTCAAGTGGCAGCTACGACTTCTATCTCACTCCCTCGTGGGTTCTCTCTCTCCCACACTGTTTCTCTATGTCTCTCTCTCCCTCTCCCTTTCACTAGGTCTTTCTCTTTCTATCTCTATTATTTTTTATATTTGTTCTTTCTTCTTTTGACTTCCCTGATCGCAGTTTGTTTTGATTTCATCGCAATGGGAGGATTCATTATAATTGTAATAGATCGCTTGCATTCCAAATTGTAGAAAATGTACACAAAATATTAATGTTTAAGGAACTTATTTTCCTGGAAATTTGTGAAAATCCCTTCGAAAAAAATCCTTTCACCAAAAAAATAAATTTTCCATTCCATTTGCGAATCTATTACAATAAAATCACTCGTTGGCCAGTGCTGCCAATTATGAACTTATGCGAGAGCCTTGAAATAAAAACCACGAATGAGTTGAGAGAAGAAAGAAAAAAATCTCAAACTAAAATAAAATCTCAAAGAAAAATAAAAAAATATTAAAGAACGAAAAAATACATCAAAAAATCAAAAATAAGAAGAATTCTGCGGTCGAAGAAAAAAATTGTAGAGGAGAAGAAAATTGTGAAGGAGAAAAAGACGAGGAAGAAACATCAAAAGTCGAAGTAGAACAAGAAAAGTAGAAACTAACACAAGGTTGCATTTAATGAAGCTCGATTTAAAAGCCTCAAAGAACGATGGAAAGCAAAGTTTGCTGCGAGCATCGAGCGCTGGCAGAGGAGGAGACGAGTAGGATGAAGAGAAGAGGAAAAAATTTAATAAGCGAGCAAAGCTCTGGTCAAGGATGGGGTTGGGAATTATTTCTGGACGGGATTCTTGTTGTTGCTTCCACTGTTGGGGAAAATATTAAAAAATGTTGGAATTGAAGAAGGGGCGGAAGATAGGGAAAGAGAAAAATTCCAAGAAAATGGAATGAGTGATGAAAAATGTGCAAAGATATATTCAGGTATTGAAAAAAAAAGAATTACAGTGGATACAACTAAGAGACAAATTACTAATAATTAGGTAACTAATTAAAATAAATAAGTGCTAATAAAAGTAGTAGAAAATCAGTAGAAAATTATCTTAAAAAGAATCTTAAAATTTAAATATTACATTTTTAAGAGTTTTCTTAAATTCACCAACAATAAAATTCAAACGTAAGCTCTCCGACTATGGGACCAGAATGCAACTGCCAATTACAACAACAATGTTAGCCCAATTTAATACAACAATAACAACAAAAACTATAGAAATGAAAACGATGTCGACAAACAGAAATGTCAAGCTTTAAATGGCGCCAACAACAACAATAGAAAGCAGTTTCACATTCACAATGAAAACAACAAAGAACGAGAAAGAGACGGAGAGAAAGAAAGAGCTTGAGCGAGATAGAAAAAAAAGTAGTAGAATTGCATTTAAGTCATCGCAAAAGCCACTCATGTGACTCGGGTGTGTATGTGTGTGTGTGTGAGTATGAATGTGTTGGTGCACTCAAGAGCAAAATGGAAAATCCTTTCCACAACTTCCGCTCTCGACCCCCGAGGGCCTTGAGGATGTCGCCAGCGAGCGAACGGAACGAAAAGAAAATCGTCGAAAAAGGAGGAAGTCAGGGAGAGAGAGAGAGAGAAATGGACAGAGAGTGAGAAAGAGTGAGAGAGAGAAAGACTTGACAAAGAATGAGAAGAAGACAAGCTGGGTTATGTAAACACACGAGACATTTACTGCTTGAAGCACACACTCATACACAAACTCACACTCACACATTCCTATTCCTCACTCGTTCCCTCGTCGTCGGCCGTCGCCCTTTGGCTCCGCTTTCTACTACTCTTTTGCGGCCAACTCGCCTCGGCTCTTCGAGCGATTTCAACAGCCAAATAAAGTGCTGCACTTGGCCCCACGGCCTAAGGCTCTAAATAAAAGTTTAATTTTTCCCTTTCTTTCGACGTCTTCTTCTATCTCGTTCTCTTTCGCCCTTCTTGGGAGGCCACGAAGGAAACCGCAGAAGATTTGCAACAAAAACTACAACATGAGCTATAGTAACAAGGAAGATGACAACAAAAATTTAAAAGAAAAACTACAATAACAGTTACAACAAAAATAGTAACAACAATTGCAGTTACAACAATAACAACAATTACAACAGTGAAATTTACCAGAACAATGACAACAAGAAGCCAGCAGCAGACAAAGACATCGAGCCAAAGGACGACAGAAAGAGATCTGAGAGGGATCCCGAGAAAGAAGAAAGATAAGGGAGCAGTTGTGAAAGAGAGTGGGTGTGAAAGAGATAGGGGAAAGAGTGAAAGAGAGGGAGAATAAGAGAGGGAGAGAGTGCGAAAGGTCAAGCACCCTTTTGGAAGCAGGTTAAGCACGCTTGACACTTTGTGATAATTTTACGCTACTCGCCTTTGAGCCTCTCGCTCGCTCACATCGATGGAAGGAGGGCGATGGAGGGAGATGAAATCAGAGGAGAGAAGATGAAAGGAGAGGCAGGAAGGTAAAGAAAGTGAGAAAGAGGGCCAGAAAGAGATGCAAGAGGATAGGGTTAAGGATTGTGAGGCCAGCCTGAAATGTAGACCAAAGGGATGCCGGTGGAAAGAGATGAAAAATTCAGACACATCTAGATGAAGGCGTTCTCTTCTCCTACCAAAATCTCTCCAGCCTTTATCTCTCTCAGTCCCTCGCTTTCTCCCTCTCACATTTTCTTTCTCTCTCTTCTTCGTCTGTCTCTGTGTTAATTTCAACGCCTGTCGACCCTTTTCCGGTCGTCGCTTTGGGTCTTTTCTCCTCTTGCGGTTAAAGAAATGCTTTGTGAGTGGAGAAGAAGGGGTGAGAAGAAAAATTTAAAGGGTCGTGGGATCAGGTGAAAGAGCTGAAGGAGGCGTGGCCGTGGTGCCAAAGGTGGCTGAACCTGGCGAGACTGAAATAGTGAGAGCGAGATGAAGAGAGAGAGAAGACGATGGGGTCGCTCGGAAGCGGATTAAGTGTCAAGCGAAGACACGTTATTTTTCAACTTTTTTGGTTTTCTCTCTTCTGTCGCTGTCTCTTCTCTCTTCCTTCTCCTTTCTCACCTTCTTCTCCTCTTCTTAAAGGAAAAATCTTCGTGGTTTCAAACCTAATTTAAAAACAAAAATCGTAGCCTACTTTTGGACTACATGAATAAAAAGAATAGAATAAAAAATAAGCAATCGAAATGAGCCGAAGCGTTGCCAGACCCGGGCAAACATCAGCTGTGCTCAGGGTGACCTTTGGGAGAATCGTCGACGGGGTTTGAATCGAATCCTCTTCGTGTTGGTTTTCTCTTTTTTCTCCTTTTGTTTTAGTTTTCAATTCAAGATCCCCTCGCATTTTCCTCCTCTTTCTTTCTATTTCTCGCTTTGTTGGCTACCTCTTTCACTCCCCTTCTCCCCCTCTCCTTGTCACTCTATCTTTGTCTCCCTCCCTTTCCTTCTTCTCTCCGTTCGTTCGTCGTCGCTCTGCATAAGCGGATTTCGCAACATTTTTCCGTGCATTTCTTATGCAGAGCTTTGAACTTAAGCTTCCTCCGGCACACCCGTTGTTCCTTCCTTTATACTCTCTTTCCCTCTTCTTCCTTTCTCCTTCTCCTCTCCTCTCCCTTCTCTCTTCCCTTTTTCACCGAGTTAGTTCAGTAATTATCCATTGCATGCTTTTAAGCGCTTGAAGCCTGGAGGGTGAAATGGAAAGAGCGATCGCGAACTAAGAGAGAGAGATAGAACGAGAAAGGGAGAGATAGAGAGTGAAAGAGAGAGAGAGATAGTGAAAGTGTAATTGTAAGAGCGAGATACAGAACAGGAAAAAAAAACCTTTGACAAAGGGAAGAAAACTACAAAAAATACAACAAAAACTAAAATGAAAAGAGCCAACGGAGGCGAAGAAGAAGAAGAAGCAGCAGCAGCTCAAAGTGAAGCTCAACTGTCGATGTATTTAACGAAGTTGGCAACGACGTCAGGGAATGTTTATCTCAATGTGTGTGTGTGTGTTTATGGGTGAGTTAGTTGGGTGTGAGTGGGCGTGACCTAATTTAATGAACCATCTTCCTCACTAACACACGAGCGCACGAGTCACAAACACACACTTCTCACACACAATCACATTCACACACGCACATTCGAACAAATGAATAAATAAATAAATTCCTTCGCGGAAAATGTCAAAAATAAAGTTTTTCTCCTCTCTATCTCTTTCTCTCTCACTCTCTGTTGCTGTCTCTCTTTCTCCCTCTCTCTCCTTCCTTCTCTTTCTCTCACTCCCTCGGTCGCTTACATTTAATTGGAGACCGCAGCAGCCAAACGCACACACATGCACATGCCACCGCTACTCACACACACATACGTAGACGTGACTCGACTGAGAATCACAAAAGGGGGCGGTAGCAGGGGGCGTGGCTGCAAATCCTGAAGCCCGAAATGGAATTAAACAAAGTTTCACAGGGCGACGACGAGAGAGAGAGCTTAAAGTTCGTCACACAGAGAAACACACACACACAAATGCATAGAGAAATACAAGGATGGAAACACTCACACATAGTGAGAATGACACACACACATGCACTCATGTGAGCTCACGCACGACCGATCACTTTGACGAATGACATTTGGTTGACATTGTTTGCACGCAACAACAACAATGGAAATGAGGAGACAAAAACAACAACAACAAATTGAATCACAATAACATAAAATAGAATAACAACAACAATACAAAATAGAACCACAACAACATAAAATAGAATAACAAACCCAACAACAAGAGTGCTAACGAGGCTGACAACAACAAACAACAACAAAAGTCGTTCTTTACACTTTGATTCAAGCCAATTGAGGAATTTCCATAGAATACAAACAAATCTCGCATACGATAAAAATTACGAAAATTTCGAAAAATACGTATTCTGTAAATCTATTTAAAATCAACGGATTTTAATTAATTGTGTTTCTTTTTATTTCTTCTTTTAAATTCATTCTTCAATTAATTCAACCTCACTTCACCCTTCTCTCATGCGACAACTTCTTCACTCGCATGACACGAAATCCGTGTTGGAAAAAAAATCACGTCGATTCGTCACGAGCTGTCACGACACACGGAAGTCGGCCGCATGCATGTGGGCGGCGTGGCCACAGCGTGGGAGGGAGAACGACAGAGGGAGAGAGAGAGAAAGAGAGACCCCGAAAAGAGCTTAAAACAAAGCCAAAGCGACGACCTTCGCCGGAATTAAAAGACGTCGACGCCCACTTCGTGGCTCGTGCGACTCCGGCCACCTCGTCAAAGCCATCGACAGCTGTCAAGAGGTTGTCAAAGGTTGTCGGAGCCACATCAAACATCGGAGTTGTACTAGATTTTAAAGAATGGAAGAAGAAAACTTTTAATTTAATTTTACTGCAATCGAAAGAACCGAGAAACAATGTGAAAAGAACAACAAAAGTGTGAGAACATCGTTGTTGTTGTGCCGGAAATTCAAAGCCTCGAGGAAATAAATTAAATCTATTACAATAACAAATGTAAGGGAATCAACATGGCGAAGCCTTTCGTTGACGCTGAAGTTATGGCGAAAAATTGTAAATTTCCGGCGAAATTTCAACCTCTCCCTCTCATACCTACTCTTACTCTTGCCATCTCTGTCCCTCTGGCCCACTCATTTAATCGCTCTGTCTCGCTCCCTCCCGCCATCTGCGCCGCCAAAACCAAAGCCAAGTCGGAGTCGAAGTCGCAGCCGACTGAAAATCCAATTTGTTTTCATTTCATTTTCATAAAAAATCCGCCCGAAAGTATGCAACACTTCGCGCACATAAATACGGAAATTCACTGCATACTCACAGGGGCCGGGAGGCGTGGAGAGACGGAGGCGTGGCGGGTGCGACAGTTGAATTAAAGATGGCGGCCGGAAGAGGCAAAGCCGTAAAGAAAATAGAAATTCTGGAAAAAATGTAAAAATTAAATGATGGAAATAAAGGAAACTGAAATAAGGAGAAATAGAAAAAAATATATGAAGAAGCAAAAAATATTGAGAAAAAACCAAAAAGAAAATAAAGCACAATAAGAAAAAAACAAAAATAAATAAATGGAGCCGAGAGAAAAGAAAGAAACAAGCGGAATAAAAAATTCAAATTCGCATCGAAATTTGGAAAAATCCACTTGATATTCAAATGCGATGGAGCAGGAAGAGAAACAGAAGATGACAAGGAGAACGAAGAAGACGGGGAGGAAGAAGAAGAAGCGCTGCGAAGGATAATAAATATCGCAGGCATTGGCATAGAAAATTGCGAGTCTGTTTTTAGGCTCCGCAGCGAATGAGATCGACATCCGTAGGAAGAGATTTAGAATTCATGCGGGCGACAGAGCGAGACGGAGAAACACATAGAGCGAGAGAGAGAGGGAGATACACATAGCGTTGGAGTTCTCGCTGAGCCGTTAATAATCGCCGTAATCAAGCCTTTGCCGCCGGCCAAAGCGTCTGAAAAGCGGCAATGAAAATTTAATTCTATATTTTATTTCGTTTTATTTTATTTCCCTTGGTCTTGGTCTTGCTTTCTCTCTATCTCTCTCTAGCCAAAGGGGATCAGGGAGTGACTGTTGTTGTTTTTGTTGTTGCAACCGTAGTTGTAATCATCGCCAGCCGAGCCGCGCCCCTTTCAGCCCCGCCCCCTCGACGTCTGCAGCGTCAACTGCGGCTGAATTTAATCCGCGGAAAATATGATCCCTTTTCTCTTTGGTTTCCTTCTACTCTTCACCCTCTCCCCCTCTCTCTTCCTCTTCTTTTCTCTCTCTCCATCTTCATCGCCACATCCTGCGGTGAACGGACGGACGGACAGACGGCCAGACCAACGACCGCTGCCGCCTCCTCTCGTGACGAAGCCTCGTGCGGTCGCCGTTGCCGCAGCGGAATTTTAGACAATTTCGCTGGATGCCAAGCTCGAGTCCTGCCTCGCTGTCTGCTCCTGTTCCTTTGTTTCGACGGAAGCCGAGGGTTTTTTACGTCTGTCGCCTTCTCCTCGATCTCCTCGTCCTCCTTCAGCCTCGTTTACCCAAAGGGAAGGCAAATTGTAATTATTATTTTAATGCGAAGTCGCGAGCGCGGATTTCGGTGGCGAGGATTAGCGTGCGTGGGCGTGGCAGGGGGGCGAAGGCGGCGAATGTCTCTCGGCGGCGGGAAAAATCGCAAGTGTGACGAAGGGGAGAAAGAGAGAGAGAGAGAGAGAGAGACGAAGCAAGGAAGAGAATCGGACTTCAATCGAGACGCCTGGAGTTAGGCAACGGTTAATGAGTTTTGGGAATCTGACAAAAAGTAGCAAAAACAATGGCAACGATGGATGAAGAATCACAACAACAATAACACCAACAATTACAACAACCCACCAATTACAACTACAACTAGGGAACGCCAGCACGTTAATTTGATCCCAGCGCCCAAAAGCATGCAATTAGTTTTCATTAAATTTTGATTTCGTAGAAAAACGAAAACGAAAAAGTCCGCATTTCTTTTTCATCGCCCAAAAGTAGGCAACGAAACTTCTTTTATCCTTCTCTCACCTTCTTCGTTCTCTGTCTCCTTCTTCGTCGTCGTTCTATTTTCGCCCGCCTAAAAGTGTACTCTGCTTACTCAATTGTTTTTTGTTCCACATTTCGTGGCACGCTTTTTGTGTTTCTTGCTTTCGTCCGTCCGAGATCGCTCCATATCTGTCCGTCTAGCTGGCTGTCTAGCTGACTGTCTAGCTGACTGTCTGTATGTCTATATGTCTAGCTATCGACTCCTCTGTCTGCCCATCGCTTCGCAATAGCTGTCAAATTGACAGCCAGACAGACAGGCGTTCGACGGACAGACAGTCGGACGGACGGAGAAACAGACCGAAGGACGAAGCTTGGAAGGAAAAAGTTAATAAACACTTCTCTCTTTCGGCAAGCGCAATGAGGACGACGGTGAGTGGGTGGGAAAGAAGTAGAAGGAAAGTGAATGAGAGGTAGATAGCAAAAAGGTTGAGAGGGACGAAGGACGACTTGAGTTGTTTGTCAATATTTGGGGCACGTCAAATCGAAACGATCGAAATGAAACGAAGACGTCATGAAGAGGACAGAATGATGAAGAGGACAGACTGATGAAGGGGCGAAGAGTGGATGAAGAAGGGGAGGTAAGAAGGAAATGAAAGGATAAGAGTAGAGAGCAATTTGTAGAACGAAGATATGGAAATCATAGAGTTTGAGAAGAAGACATTAGTTAGAAAAAGAAGTCGAGATTAAGAAACTAAGAATGAAGAAAGGAATGAGCAAGAGTCTGGAGAGAAGAGATATTGGATGGAGAAGGATCGATATAGGAAAAGTTGAAAGGAGAAGAAATATGAGAGAGAGAGAGAAGTAGGTAAAAGCAGAAGGGATCAGGATGAAGTCAATCGCAATCAATTGATTGAATGAGCGCCCGATGAAGGCCTCAAGAGCCGCAGATCAATCGACTGCAATTTCATCTGTGTGGGTTTGACGCATGACAGGATATGCAGGAAAAGAGCGAGAGGTGAGATGATTGGAGAAAGGATGAGAGATAGAGAGAGAAGAACACTGCGTATTTGGCTTTCGCGGCTCTTTTCCTGTCGCTGTGGCCACTCAATTGTTGTTGTTTGTTGTTGTTGTCGCTGATTATGTCGTTCTACTTATTATTGTTGTCATTGTTGTTGTTAATAATATTCCTCTTATTGACATTGTTGTTGTTATTGTTTTTCTTCTTGTTATTGTTGTTGTTGGCCATTTACAGCCAACGCTTTTGCCAAAAACTCATTTGCTCTGCTCTGGGAATGGGAATAAATGACAGAGTGAGGGTGGGAGAGAAGGAGATAGATAGAGAGATAGATGGGGGAGGGTCATCAGCAGCAGCAACAACAACAACGAGCAGCCCCCATGAAGTCCCGGTCGGTCGCTCGGGCAGTCGGCCAAGCGGAGCGAAACGAAACGAGCGCTTCCGAAGCAGCGACGACGATAAGCAGCTTATCTTCATTTCACCGGGCGCGCATCTTGTCTCTCTCTCCCACTCACTCTATCTCTCTCCCGTTTCCTTTGCCTTGTAATGGCATTTAGTGGGGTGGGAGGGAAAGAGAGAGATAGAGAGGCAGTTGGTTTCGAGGTCTTTGGAGGGTTTTTTTTCGGATTTGGTTGCCGTTTTTGTTGTTATAATGCAGGTTATTGTAATTGTTGTTTTTGTTGTTGTTATAGACGTTGTTGTGGATATCATTTCATGTTGTTGTTATTATAATTCGATTTGTTTTTGTTATAATTGTTTTTTGTTCTTATTATTACAATTGTTTGTTTTTGTCACTATTGTTGGCGTTTCCTATTGTTGTTATTATTATTGTTGTTGTTATTTTTGTTGTTCTTATTATTGCTTTGTTGTTATTATTGTTGTTGTTGTTATTACCATTGTTGTTGTGTTTCTACTTGGTGGCCAACTTAATCATTGATCGTAAAAACGAAGCCACAGGATGAGCCAAAGAGATCAAACGAAAAAAATAGTGAGATGGAGAGTGAGGGAGAGACAAAGATAGAGTAAAGGAGATAGAAATAAAGATAATCACCGACAAGGAGGAAGACTTGGAAAAGAATAAGAACAAGACACAGACTTAGAATAGCTTAAAGAGGAGAAGGAAAAGAAGTTGAAGGAAGAATAGGATGGGATGGGAAAAAGTAGTGAATTTTTAAGGAACCCAGCTCAAGAAAATGCAATTGCAATAACAAGTGGAATAACAAGAAGAAGAAGAAGAACTCCAACAACAACAACAACAGTAATAACAAAAACAATAGTAAACCCCGATGAAAATGAAGCCATTAAAAGAGGTCAACGAATCGCCTTCAGAAGAAGAAGACGACGTCGACGACCCGACGACGTTCGCTGTTTCCTCCTCTTCTTCCTGTTTCTCCTTCTCTTTCGCCCACTACCCCCAATTGTGTTTCTTCGTCTTCTTTTTCCCTCCATCCTAATTAGCATTTCGCGATGGCTGCTACCGTGTGCGAATGTATGTGTGTCTGTGTTTGTGTTAGTGTGCGGTTCATTATTTCGTAAAAATGCGCAAATTGCATTTAAAATTGCAGTAAATTAAGAGTTTTGCTTGTTATTTCTAGTTGTTGTTGTTGTTGTTGTTGAAGCTAGTTGTTGTTTCCAGTTGTTGTTGTTTCCAGTTGTTGTTGTTTCCTGTTGTTTTTATTGTTATTATTGCAGTTCTGCTGTTGCTGCAACATGCAATAAAAGACATGACGACAACAACTATGGTAATAGCTGGCAATAATTGAAAATGTTCGAAATGAAAAGGATCAGGAACAGCAACAATAACAATAAAAATAACAACAATTTAACAACAACAAAAATATAACAATAACAACTATATAAAACAACATCAACATAACAACAAAAACTTTATAACAAGAACATTATAACCAGGAGTGAAAACAAACAAATGAAAGAATGAACAAAATAGAGGGAGAGAAAAGAATGAGAGTGAGAGTGAATGAGAGAGAGAGGAAGAGAGAGAGTGATGAAAAATAACAACTTTAATTGGCGAAAGTTTCAGAGGGAAAATTAAATTTGTATTGTCTTTGCGTGAGAAAATAAAGAAAAATCTAGTACAATTTAACGAGGCGAGGAGAAGGAGAAGCGAGAGGAAAAAAGAGAAGAACGAGTTAAATTCCAGATAAGAATCTGGTACAATTACTATGAACTGATAGGGAACAGTTAGGATTTCATGGTAAGAGAAATCACCAGGGGTTTCCTGGAAAATCCACGCCTGAAATATCTTCTTCAACTAGAGAAACAAATTCAACATTCTCAAAAATCCGTTAAAAGTTTAAAAAAATCGTTCACCTCGATCCTTACCGACTTCTACTCGAGTTGGAATTAGTTGTTAAAACCTTTGGAATTAATTTTTAAACCCGCTTTCTGTTTTGTTTTATTTTCAGGCTTCCTCCTCGAAGGAGTTACGCCCTCGGCCCCACCGGATGTCCCACCCAGGAACCCCACAATGAATCGCATGAACAATGGCCGTTTAGTCGCCGGCAACCCGAACGATCTGGGCGTCGATTTCGAGCCCTCGTGTCTGGTGCGAACGCCGTCGGGCAACGTCTACATTCCTAGCGGTAATTTGAGTGAGTACCGTTTGCGATAAAAGCCTTCTATTCAAATCGATTACTTCCCGATTACACCACTATCTCATGTTATTCCTTTATATCCGGGTTGATTCCATCAATTTTGGCCTTTGCTTGCTGAAAAGTGATGGAATGGATTGTATTGGGAAGTGCTGGGTGAGGGCGTGAACGCTAGATAGATATAGATAATCAGATAAATAGAGGTAGAAAAACTCATCACGGAGTTTGATGAACTTTGACCAGGTTCGAGAAATCTTAAAGAGTAGAGAGAACGGAAAAGAAAAGAAGTAAAAAAATAATAGTAAGAAAAAGAACAAAGAAAGATAAAGAACGATGAAAAATAGACAAAAGGCGAAATATAGAGAAAGAGGCGTGGCAGTGGGCGTCGTTGAATAGAGCAAACATATCAGAAATGGAAGGGAAAATAAACAAAAGCACATAAGAAACAACTATAAGAACAATCACACACCCACACAAAGACACTCTCACGCACTCACACACTCATCGCTGAGTTGTTGTTGTTTGAGTTAATTTTTTTCGAGAGAACTTCTATTGTTGTTGCAAGAAAATGTCCTTCGATGGAAGAATGAAAACAAGAAGGAACAAGAACACCAGCAAAACAACTTCTAAACAAAACCTTCAACGATTGTTGTAAATATTGTTGTTTTTGTTGATGTTATTGTTGTTCTTGCTATTCCGGACTATGATCAGGCAAAACATGAGCGTGAGATGATACTTTTGTTGTTTTTTTTATTGTTGTTCTGTCGCCCATTTATCGATTAAAACGAGCGACCAGGTTTCAAGGAGACGCACGATATTCTCCATCTCACTCACACACACACTTGCGCTCTCTCTCTTACACACTCTCTCTCCCTTTCACACGTTTGGTTCCTCTCTAGCTTTGGGTTTCATGTCCTCTCATGTTTTTTGTTGGTCTTTGTAAATGTTACTAGAGTGGACATAGTTGTTGTTGTTGCTGTAACTGTTAGTGTTGTTGTTGTTGTTATACAGGATGCTGCTCCTCTGGATGTTTTTACTGCAGCAGTAGCAACATCAGTAACAGCGGGATTCCGAGAAGCAGAACCAGGGCAAAAAAATCGACTGCGTTTTCGCAGTTCAGCGTTCTTCACGAGCTCTCTCTCTCCCTCTTTCACTCAGTCTACTTCTTTCTCTCTCACTCACACTCCTTCTCTCTCTTTCACTCTCCATCGTTCTCCATTGCTTCCTCTCCCTCTCTATTCCTCTCTCTGTTTACTCGTTTCCCTCTTGTGCTATTTTCGAATACACGGCTTTCATGCTATAGCAGAGAGAGTGAACGAGAAGGCAGGAGTAAGAGAGAGAGGGAAAATGGGGGCGTGGCCTCCACATTAATGCATGGCCTCGGCGGAGGGCATTGAAAATCATATTGGGGAAATGTGCCGTTATGTGGATGGTCAAGTGGACAGCGAAAAGCAATAAAAACAACAATAACAACAACAAGAACAATTCCAACGAACGCATTTTGCACGCTTCGTGTCGCTTCCGCCCCCTTTTCCCTCCTCGCTACCCTGAGAGCCTAAAATTATGCTGCGTTTTCTCGTCGTTTGGCGAAGGCGAACACGAACGAGAAGTAGAACAAGAGCGTGTCAATCGGCGAATGCGATGCATTTGCAGCTGACAACAGTAGGAACAGAGAACAGCTGAAGGAATAAGAATAAAAGAGGGAGAGAGAGAATCCCTTTAGAGCTTCAATTAAAGCTGTAGTCGTTGGTTTAGAGCGATGGACCAACGAAAATAAACCTCTTTCAAATTCAAGCAACAAAATTTACAAAAACCAACTAAAATTTTCAATCTACATCATTGGACTCTATGTAGTAAAATAATAAATTCGTGGAAAATATCGCTTTAAATCGCTTTACTAAAATTTGAAACTCGAGGATCCCAATTCAATCCTTCGCCAATTCTCTTCTCCCTCCCCCTCGACTCAGAGACAGACAGACATAAGTGCAGCGATGAGTTCTTCGCGAACTTCGTCGATTTAATTTTAAAGGCCCCTCCCTCCCAGTCTTCTTCTTCTTCCTCCCAGCCTTCAGTTGCTGCTGATTCCGATGCGCCAGCCGCAGTCGTCGTCGCTGTTGCTGCTGCTGCAGCCATTGCACTTGAGTCCGACGCCGGTCGTGCCTCGAGCACCTACTTTGGCCATTCCTCTCCTCTTTTGCCCTCTCTCATCCCATCTGTCTGATCCTCGTCGTCCCCTTTTTCGCGTCTTCATCCTCCTCCTCTTCCTCCTCATCATCGTCCTTCGTTTGGACGCCTCTCGCCGTCCATTATTATTATTATTTTATCATTTTATAACAGCTTGATTTCTGAACTTCCGGTCGGCGCAACAGCTTGGTTCGCTCTTCTCACTCACTCACTCACTCACTCACTGCCACTCTCTGGCTTTCTCTCTCTCTCTGTCTCTCTTCAATCCGTCGCCCTCCCTCTCATAAGACAGGGAGCCACATGGCGTGTTGCATACTTTTCGGGGCCGCGCCCTGGCTTCATTTCCGGCCTCTCACTCAGACCGAATTACTATCTGTCTGTCTCAATCCCTCTACCTCCCTCACTCTATCTCTCTCTCACTCCCTCCTTCTCCCTCTCTCTCTCTCTCAATTCATTCAACCATCTGTGTGTCCATCGACGCTCGTCTGTCCGTCCATCTGTCGGTTCTTTCGCAGACCCTCCCTCTCTTTCTCTGTCTCTTGTGTCGTTGTCTGTCTCTCTCACCCCCATCTGTCTGTCTGTCCTCCTTCTCTCAGTCGGTTTCGCGGCCTCTGGCTTTGATTTTTCCGCATGCGATGCCGTAAAATTATGTGAAAACTTTGTCGAGTTTTCGTTTTTTCACCATTTGTCGATTTGTTCATCTTATTGTTGTTGTTCTTGTAGTTCTTTTTATTGTTGTTATTGCTGCAGTCATCGCCGTCATCGTTGTTGTTGCAATCGTCATCGCCATCGTTGTGATGGTTTGAGGAAAATTCGCTGCCCGCTTTTAGGCGCATTTCGATGCACGCCACGCGCCACTAAAGCACTTCTTCTGTCTCCCTCTCTCTCTGTCTGTCTCTATCTGCGTGTGTGTTTTGCATGTGAAATAATTTATTATGGCGCATCCAGCGCCATTTTGTTTTCACCCCCCACCCCCACCTCCTCCGTCCCAACTTCCGTTGTCCGCTTCCGCTTCAAACGAAATCGCACTTCAGGCTCGTTAAGTTGGCGGCTCTGGTCAGCGCTCTATTATTACTCCCATCTCCCTCACTCACTTTTACCTCTTCATTGTTGTTTTATATTTTAAAAGCTTTGCCAAAAAATAATCGCCAACAAGAACAACAACAGACAACGACAACAACAATGAGAGAACAACCAGAGAGTTTTTTCTCGCATCAGTTTTTTTTGGGCAACCGGAAGCCATTCGATGGCGGGCGTTATATGAGGAGTAGTTATTGTAGTTGTTGTTATTATTGTTGTTGTTGTTGCTTCTGATGGCCAGAGGCTCTGGAGGCTTTTTTAAAGGACCATCAACAGAGATCTAGTAAAATTCTCGAGTAAAATTCAGTTTTTTAAATATCGAAATAAAAAATATTTAAACCACTTTATTTGGGTATTAAATAAATATCCACAAATATATATCTATATTTATTTGTTAAAAATAAACAAGTATTTTTTTGTTTGTTACAAAATAAATAATATTTACTTTTTAAAAGAAATTATGTATTTGTTATAGAAAAGAAAGATATTTGTTATCAAAAAAATATTATTTATTTGTAAAAAATAAACTCTTTAATATTTCCAAAATCAACATTGTGAAAAATCTAAAACCAAATATTCAAAAATATTTACATCGAATTTAACTAAATTTAAAACCGGAGACGGAAGTGGTTGATATTGTTGTTGTTTTTGCCATTGCAACAATTGAAAGAGGGCAGGCAAAAAACAAGAACAAAAATAACAAAAAAAATAAACAACAACTATAATAACGTTTACATACTTATGGCAACAACAATGAAAAAACCACGTCAAACAATAATAGAGAGGAAAAACAAACAACAACAACAAATAACAACGAAATTAAACAACGAGAAAAACAACAAATGCTTAAGCATGCTTTGTTGCTCATTTTGTGCTTCGCTGCAAGTTGGAAATAATTATGCAATCTACTACTTTTTTCCAACTTTACTCCACTTCACTCCAGCAGCACTCACACACATACATAGGGAGGGAACCACCAGCACTCACACATACTCATGTGCACGTAGACATTAATGTCCTTAACGTACTTCGCTGCTTCCTCATTCCTTTAATTTCGTCCTCCACGCGTTCTCCTCTCACTCTTTCATCCTTCCCTAGGTCCTTTACATCCTCTTTTCCCTCCTCATCATCCGCTTCTTCATCCTCTACCTCCTTCTCCCCTTTCTCCCAATTCTCTTCCGCTGCCTTTCGCTTCTCCTCTCATCTCATTTTCCTCGTCGTCTCCGGCTTCTCTGAAGTGTTTTTCCGCAATGTTTTTTTTTCTCCTTCATCTCCCGTCCTCCAAACTTTTCCACGACCTTCTCTAGCTCTTCTTCTGCATCAGCTCGCCCTCTCTCTCTCTCTCTCTCTCTCTCTTTCTCCCTCGCCCATTGTCCCTGTCCTTGTCATTGGGTTTTTGTTGATTTTCCATCGCAACTTTTCAAGTTCATAATTTTCAGATCGCTAGTGTTTGAATGTTTTTGTCTCTCCTTGAGTGGATGAGTATGTGTGAGTGTGTGTGAGCGTTCAGAAGCATTTCCTGTACACTCAACACACACATACTTACATCCAGAAACATATTCACATATACATGGTTTCGCATTTTAAATGCATTTTCATCGCATCAACATCTTTAATTTATTTTATGCACCACACAGTTAGAACAAAAACCACATTAAAAACAACAACAATGAGGGAAAAAAGAAAAACCTCAACAACATCAACCACAACAACAACAATAGTAGAAACCGCAACAACAACCAACTCAAGAGCCAAGCTTTCGAGACAAAAACACAAGGAGAAAATAAAAAAAAAAAAAATTTACAAAATGGCGCATTCATTAATTTCCCGCGTCATGGCGGCCGGAACCACGCCCCCTCCACAGCTTCCCTCTCTGTCACTCTGTCTCTCACCCTCTCTTTCACCATCTCCCTCGCTCTCCTCCGTTGTTTACATTTTTCTTCGCCTCGCCTTCGTCTGCCATGAGGGATTTGCTTCTGCTTCTTTTCTTCTGGTTCCCCTCTCTTCTTCTTGTCACTCTTCTCCACTCTTCCTTCTCCCTCGCTCTGAGTTGAAGTCAAGTCGGCTGCAAAACAAAGCACAGGAAGCAGGAAGAAGCACAAAGGAGTAGAAACAAAAATAATGAGGAAGGCAAAATTAAAATGAGAAAAATGAAATAAAAAAAAATTAAGTAAAATATAAGAAAATAAAATAAATTATTAAAAAGAGAAGTAAGAAATAAGATAAAAAAAAAATAAAATAAAAAAATAAATAAAATAATGAAAAACAAAATAAAATAGAACAGAAAAAAATCAAGTATGTGAAGGAAATTCCAAAAAGGAAAATTGTGAATAAAAATCAAAATGGCGACAAAGCATGAAGTGGAAAATATACACAAACACACACACAACTACATACATGTGCATACATATACATTTTAATTAACATATTGATGGCAGCGACGAGGACGAAGCAACTGAAGAAGCTGCATTGTTGTTGTTGTTGTTGTGATTGTCCCTTGAGACCCCTCAACGTATGCAACATTTCATATAATTATGCAATATGTTTCTCCGCCCTTTCTCCTTCTCTTTCGTCTTCCTCGTTTCCTTCCACTTCTTGTTCCTTCTCCAGCTTTTCTTTGGTTCTCGATGCTGCTGCTACGCATTCATTATATGTTGTTGTTGTTCTTGTTATTGCTGCTGCTGTTATTATTATTATTATTGATGTTGTCGCTCGGTCGCTTGCTTATTACTTCATTTTTTTTCCTCCTCATTCTCCACCCACTTTCTTGCCTTTGTTTTTTTTTTTTTTGTTTCTTTTGAAACGCCTCCAGTAGGAGCAACAACAATAAAAATATCGTCACATGTCGCCACATAATATTGTATAATTATGTTTTTGCTCTTGTTGCTTCTGTTGGTTGAAATGATGAATGCAAATTTCTCTGCATACTTCCAGGCGGCCGAGAGGAATTTCTTTGCATACTTAGGGGCGTCTTTAGAATGATTTTTCATCATCTAAAATTCTAATTATAAAATTCAAAATATAAATATTTAAATAATTTTAAATTTTACTCTTATTTCCCGATAATTCAATTTTTATCAGAAAACAAACGAAAAAAAATTGTTCACCAGAAAACAAAATTTTGCATAAATCGACGCTGTAAATTGTTTTATTTAAAGTTCTCTCTAAAATATTTCTCGTCTCCTTCCACCTCCTCTCACCCTCTGTCTTCCTCAATTTCTCTATTTCTTTCCCGATTTCCTTTTCTCTTCAACCTTCGTCTCCTTCTCTCCATTGAACGAAGGCAGCGAAAACTATTCCAATGAAGAAAACAACAGATTGTCACACTCTATAGATTATGCAACCTTCGCTTCCCCGGACCAACCCCAACTTCGTTACACACAATCTTCTATTTCTCACTCTCTCTATCCCCCTCTCTTTCTTTACTTCCTTCACTCTCCTCCTTCGCCCTCTCACTCTCGTCGTGAGCACCCAATTTGTCAGACTTCTAGTTTCTTCCACCAGCCACCGAAGACTTCCTTTCCTTCGGCCCGCATTTGTCTCGACTTCCTTAGTTCTCCATCTTCCTTCCATTCCTTCTTCTTCTTCTCAGTCTCGTCCTTTGCCTCCTTCTTCTCTTCTCCTCCAACTCCTGAGAAGGTTTCGATCGTCTCCCAGAGGCATCTGCTTCGTCCTTTAAGTCGTCTCCTTCAAGTCTTGTCAGTCGCTGCCTTCTTCGGCTGCTTTTATCTCCTTTTCCCCCACCACATCTCGCTATATCTCGCTGCCCTTCGGTCCCTCTCTCTCTCCCAACATCCCTTTGCCTCATTATGCCCTCTCCGCCCCTATCCGCCACGCCGCCATTCCTTCCTCAAACTCAACCGCAGCCCCAAATGTAATAAAAGCAAGCGACGGTCGCCTCCTGAGCGAGGGTGTCTGAGAGTGTCGTGTGTGTATGTGTGACTGTTGTGTCCCTGTGTGTATGTGTGTCTAATAATGTATGCAAACAATGTGTGTCGCCGCAGCAACTCAAGGGGCGTGGCAGGGGGCGGGTTTCCGAGGGACGAAGAGAACGAGGCCAAAACGCAACTATTTCGCGAGATGTTTGATGTCGGTGTTGCCAACTAGCGAGACGAAAAGGGGAACAAAAGAGAGAGAGGGGGAATGTTTCGAAAAATACGGCAACTCCACATGTCAAAGTGACAGCTGTGGTTGTTCTTCTTGTTGTTGGTGTTTAAATAATTTTTAAGTCGAAAAGAAAAATTGTACTAGATTTCACTTTTCTCCCCACGGACTCGTCTAAGCAGAAAGGGACGGATGGATGAAGGTGACACAAACAGAGAGAGATAGAAGGAGAGTGAGGGAGATGGAAAAGTAAATGGCTGCGGGCAACTACAACTGCCAACCACAACAATAACAACAACAAAAATAGTTATCTTGTTGATGATGTTTTTGTACTTGTTGTTGTTGCTTTGTTATCGCAAACACATTCGCGATTCGAGTCGCGACACGAGCCAGAGTCGAGTGAGAGGAAGAGAAGGGTGAGGTGGGAGAGAGAGAGAGAGAGGGAGAGGGAGAGGTAGAGCGAGAGAAAGAGGATGGTTTCCATATGCAAATTTTGTTGCTTGATAAAAATTTGGAACGAAATGTTTTTTGCGGGAAAAAATTTTACTTTTGGGACCAACGTTTTTTGTTTCTTCCTTCCCTTTTACATTCACTCCCCTCTCCCCTATTTTCTCTCTCTTTGCCCTTTCCTCTATTCTCAACTTTCAAACTTCCTCTTGTGGTTCTCCATCCGCCCACTGTTCTTGTTGTTTTTGTAGTCAAGGGGGCGTGGCCACGTCCTCTGTCGCTTCACATTTCGTTGGATTTTCACCGAACCCGCGGATGAAAACAAAACAAAAAAACCGAGGCAGGGACCGAAAATTCCGGAAGATCCTCTCGCGAGATTAGTATGGGATGAGGTAAGAGGTGAAGGGGAGGATATTTAGGTGGAGGGACAGAGATGGAAGAAGGTGGGGGAAAAGAAGGAGAGAGAGAGTCTGATGGAGAGTGGAAATGCGGCTCTCCGGGGAATCGAGCGAGCGTTTAGATAAAATGTTTGTTTTATTCAGCCGCCGACGCCTCTCTTTCTCTGTCTGTCCTCTCTTTCCCTTCACCCTTCATCACTTCTCCTCGTCTCCCTCTGTCACGCGGAAGTGAATTTAAAAATTCCCACATTGTAATATAAAATAGAACAACAACAACTTCCCTTGTGATAGAGAGTTAAAGGAATGGGAGAGTGAGAGAGATACAGAGAAAGAGAGAGAGAAAGAGAGAAAGAGAGAGAGAGGAGATGCGGAAGTGGAGCGCAATAAAAAGGACGTCGAAGCTCTTTGCGATTTAAAGAGTCCGCGGGGATTCCCAAAAACAAGTAGAGAGAGATATAAAAAGAGAGGGAGAGACAGAAAGAAAGATATAGAAAGAGAGAGGAGAGATTTTTCGTTTCTACCGCAGGATAACAAAAACCTGTGGTTGTTGTTTTCTTCTTTTTCGTGAAAGATTTAAATTTGTATGTTGCGTGAATCGCTCAGTTTTCAAAGCGTCCACGGCGAGAGAGAAAAGAGAGAAGAGAAAAATCTTGTGCGATTTTTTCCAACTTCCCTTTTTAATGAGTGTTTTTTGACTCAGTTTTCACTACTTTTCCACTCCATTTTCACTGCCTTTTTCACTCCCATTTCAATCTTCCTTAGTCTACATTTTTCCTCCACATTTTTCACTCCTCCCACCTCCATTTTCTTCCACATTTAAACTTCCTTCCCCTCTTTAATTTGACGAAAAAAGAGCTGCGACACGAAGGACAAAAAAACAAAAAAAAGTCGCATGCGATTTTTTGTATCGTTCACGCCACGCGCTCCTTTCACTTGGCTTGTCAAAGCGATCGCACCGCCATTTTCTAATTGAAATGCATGCGAGGGCGTTTCGTCTGTTGGTATGTGTGCAAAGTCTCATATGTGTGTGTATGAAGTCTCTCACATGTGTGTGTGTGTCCCACCATCTGTTTGTGTTTGTGTCTGAAGCAATGGCGAAAGTTTCGAGCCAAACAAAAGATTCCGGTTGGAAAAAAATGAATGAGAGCAGAAAAAGTCAAAGGAATCCAAAGATAGATAGTGAGAGAAAGAGGCAGAAAGAGAGGGGGAAGAGAAAGAAGAAAAGAGAACATGAAAGAGAAAGGATCCGGATGATGAACTATTTGGAAAATTGTGGTGCAAAATTATCAGGAGGAAGAACTTCAAATTAAATTTTTAATTTATGAGAGGAAAATTTAAAAAATGCCAGGTGAAAATTTGTAAAATTCCAGGTTTTAGTTTCATGTTATACATTGAAAAGTCTAGTTTTTCCATTGAAAATTCCAATTTCCAACATGTGAATTAATTTGATACATTTTGGGTGGAACCGCGAAATTGGAAATTTCTCTTCTCCCCTTCAAATTTTAGCGGCTCGGCAAGGGGAAAGTCATGAAAAAGCCATGAAATGCACGCAAAATCCCCTGAGAAATTCCCACAAAATCCCATCAAGTGTCCGAGAGAAGCAACAATGAATGAATACAACAACAACAACATTGGATAGAATAATAATAATGTGAATAACAACAAAATTGAATACAATAATAATGTATACAACAACAAAATATGTGAAGAACAAGAATAACTTTTAGTAGAACAACAACATTGAGTACAACAACAACATTGAGTAGAACAACAACATTCAGTAGAACAGCAACAAATTGGGGGAGCAGGATAATCCACTAAATTTCACTGTCAAAATATTAATTAAACACAATTAGGCAGCCGCAGTTTTGCAGTCGATGAATAATTAAATGAGAGCGAGAACCCGTTGTAGAGTAAAAGAGTGGGTCCGAGTGAAGGAGAGAGAAAGAAATAGAGAGAGTGAGAAGGATAGTGTGAAAAACGTAACCACGTAACGCAATGAAAGAGCTCTCCATCCACGTTGGAGTGTGTGGAATAAAGCAAAATCCTCTGAAGTCGACTGCGAGTGGAACCAAATGAATGGAATTGAAAGAGACAGGGAGATGGGGGAGTGAGAGAGGAGGGGAACATAAGGCCTCACGTAACGCAATAACGTAACGTGACGTAGCGTGGCGTGTCGTCAGCCTAGCCGGCGAGCGTAACAAATTAACCCGCATTAAGGATGCGGTGTCGAGGTCTATCAATTTGGAAATGTCGCCCCGAAGGGGTTTCGATCGGGCCCAAGTTATCGAATCCCATGGGGAAGAGAGAGATAGAGAGAGTGAGTGAGATAGTCGACAGGGTGATAGAAAGAGAAAGGGAATGAATAAAGTTATAGTTAGAGTGAGCAA
The DNA here is from genome assembly GCA_017309665.1 of Coelopa frigida. NCBI lineage: Eukaryota > Metazoa > Arthropoda > Insecta > Diptera > Coelopidae > Coelopa > Coelopa frigida. The sequence goes on from CM029563.1 coordinate 12,131,152, forward strand.
GAGATTGGGTGAGCGTGAAAAACAACTGTCAATTATTGCTGCTAATTAATTTTATGCCATAAATAATAGTTGTTGTTGTTGGTGTATTTATTGTTGTTGTTGTTATTCTAGTTGTTGTTAATTGAGTTGTTGTTACTACGAATATTCCTGTGGTTGTTTCTATGATTTGTTGTTATTGTTCTTGTTCTGTTGTTATTATTATTATTAATATTCTCTTAGCTTTTGTTGCTATAATCATGGGGTTAAAAGTTGCTGATGTTGTTACTGTTGTTGTTGCTGTTGTTGTTGCTGTTGTTGTTGTTGTGGTTAAGGCCTCCCTAGCAAAAGGGTTAACGTCGACTACACATCCCTTTGCCACGCCCCCTTGAAACCAACAACTCCGCCTCTTCCTGTTCATCACCGCAACTTCCTTCTCTATCTCTATCCCTTTCTTCCCTCTCAATGAATTGCTTTCAAAGCACGTCTAACCAAACGTCAAAATGACATTCATTATGCGGTTTTCAATAGAACTATCTCTTTCTCTTTCGCACTCCCTCTCATTATCCCCTCATCTGTCTCTCTCTCTCACTCGCTTTGTCTCGATGCCTTGTCTTTGACTTGTTCTTCTATTATTTATGAATGCGGTTAAGCATTGTTGTTGTTGTTGGTTCTATTGTTGTTGTAATCAAACGTAATCAGAGCGCTTTAATTGCTGTCATTAAATGTTGCTGCCATCATCATCTCCGACATCTCCTCTCTCACTCACACTCACACTCTACCTCTCCCTCTCTCACTCTTTGGCTTTATCTCGTCCCTCTGGTTCCACTTGGCCATCTGGGATGCTGGAGGAAAATCGATATGCGACAGCGTTGCCAGACCCCGGCCATCCATTTGTTATTTATCTGCCTCGGATTTCTTTCTTTCGCTCGAGGGCGATGCGCCTAAAGGTATGCTTCGATATATTTCCATATTTCCCCCTGACTTCGGGCTCGAGTTTGTGACATCGATTCAGGATCCCGCTTTATTTATTCCTATTATTCTCACTCCTTCAGTTTTATTTTTGCTCTTTCATACATATGCAGTTGTGGAAATTTATCATTGCATATTTATCGGCGCACATTTTTCACATCATTGTCAGGCAATAAACTTTTGACCTCGATTCCTGCAGCCGCAAGAGAGACATAATGCGGTACTCTCTCCTTCTTCCCTCTCATTCGATCTCTCTCTTTCTCACACACACACACACTCGGTCTCTTTGTCAAGCTTTTTCTAACTCTTCCCTTCGTGCCAGCCACAAATGCTTTGCATACTTTGCGGCTGCAAAACAATGGTCGCTGCGTCGCGATAAATTTCTCGAATCGAACAAAAGAAGTGCCATAAAATTTGGCACCATCCACACCTCGTTCTCTTCTTCTCCTCTATCTCTGTCTCTCTAAATAGATATCTCTCTATTCTCCTCTCAATTCAAAACACTATAATTCAATGCGCTTAAAAGCAGGCAGCGCCACCTCCCAATTGCTCTCTTTCTTCTTCCTTTTCTTCTCTCAATTATGGGAAGCCTCTTCCGTGCCGAGTTAAAGTGTTGCTTTTCCTTTTGCTTTCCTCATCTTCCCCATCGCCTCCCTCGACCTCCCATCTTTCTACTCGTTGCCGCCGCCTAAATGTAGGCTGCGAAAAATCCGGGATCCCGCAGATTTCGCGCCGCTTCGTCGCGACCGCAATTCACTTAAGCTGCCGTGAACGTAAGGGCCACGAACGTTGCGTGGAGCATGACGACGACAAGAAGTAGAAGAACAACAACAACGACTATTCGAACAACAACTACAAGCACAACAATAACAACTACAAGAACAACAACCAACGAAACAAGAAAATTGAGCACCTCGAGGACTTGACGAAATCTCGCCGCCATCTTCTGTCGCATGGCGAAATCTTCGCTCCGCACTCGAGGCGCGACATAAACACAGGTCGTAACGTCACGTGACGTCACGACGGACAAGCCAGAAGGACATTAGGTGAAGTGAAGTGAGGTGAGGTGAGGTGTAGTGAAATGTGGTGAAGTTCGACGAGCCACGGGGGGCGAATGAAACGAGTCGAGAGTTGAGGACAGAGGACGAAGATGAGGACGAGGACGTAAAACGTAAAGCGTTACGTTTTCTACAAATTGCCACCGCACAGAGCGACAACATTGAACAACAAAAACACGAGCAACAACAAACACCATGTTAGTTAAATGTCGAATTTTCGTCGAACGGTACGAGACGGAAACATAAAAATCCTCCGGGATTCGTTTGTGGAAATAGCAACAACAGCAACTACTACTACATTACAAAAAAAACTACAACAACAACAATTACAATAACAACAACGAATAGACATCACCGAAGAGTGGATAAGTTACGAGAAGCAATAAAACGTCGTCGTCGTCGTCAGAGGAAAAGTTCTCGTCGAGCAGCCGACGACGGTTAGGGCAAAAAAGATCGTTGCATACTTTTAGGAGAGCAAAGAAAACCTTCTTCCGCTCGATTCGTCCAGGGGTCGAGGGGGTCAGAGGGACTCGGTTCAGTTGGGTTCGTTTCATTTCGTTTTCAAGACGAGACGAGATGAGAGGCGGCCCAACGTGAGTCACACACACACACAAAAAGCAGTTGAAATGAATCAGGGTTGATTTATTATCCACACAAGCCACACGTCACAGATAATAGTTAAGGACGCCGCCCGGGAGTCCGCCCGAGGGGGCGTGGCGGCAGAGGGGGGAGAAGCACAAGAAGAAGAAGTAGAAGACGAGCCGGCAGACGAAGAAACACGTACGAGAAATCATGGCAGACGAACGGCGAGACGAGACGAGAAGAACCAAAAGCGAGGCGAGGCTGGGCGTGAGTCGGAGAAATGGAGATAAAGATAGAGTGAGAGCAGGAGAGAGAGAGGAAGAGTGAGAGGGAGTGAAAAAGATAGACAAGGTGAGGTTGAGATAGTGAAGGCGAGGGAGGCGTCGTTGATTCGAGTCGAGTTCGAGTTGAGTTGCTCGGCTGCGAAATCGTCTCGTTTCGTTTCGACTCCGTTCTCCCCATCCCGCTCTCTCTCTCTCTCTCTCTCGCTCCACCTGCCGTCTCTGTTTTCTCCCGACTCCGCCTCCTCGGCACGTCAGAAAACAACGTGCGAGCAATCAATGTTCTTCAGGGATTCGCCCGAGGCCGCTGCGACTCGAGACGAGACGAGTGGAATCGAGACGAGTCGAGTTGGAACTTAACAAGGCGCCATCTTGAGCGGAAGCCACGCAGCCATGGGGAAATTCGTGTATGTCTATCTCTAGTTTCGTCTCCTTCACTCCCACTCTATCTCTCCCTCACTCACCACTCACCATCTCTCACTCGCCCCGACTCAGTTGGGAAGTTGATGTATTGGAGTGCGGAAGCAAATGATGGAGGCCGGAGGTTGGGGGCGACTTAAAGTTGCATACTTTTAGGGTTTTGGGCGGTAAAAAAGACAAAGATAGAGAAGAAGAAGCAGGAGTAGAAGAATACTCCACCGAGATAACGCGAAAGGAAGATAAGAAGAGCTGCATAGTTTTGCGGGGCTAAGACGGAAGTCGTTGCAGAAATTGCATACTTTTGGGCGGCGCGCAAAAAAGCAAAACGTTGGAAAAGTGGGCGAAAAACCGAAACGAGGAACGGAAACTCGCTGCATTCTTTGCGGCGCCATAAATCACACGGCGCCGTCGACTCATTAAATTCCGCACCTTTTGAAGACGACGGCGAAGCGAAGACAAAGGGCGAGAAAATAAGTCGTTGCATACTTTGGGGCGCTCGAGAAAAAACCTTGGGGCACACGGAAAAAAAAAACGTTGGGGGGTTTGGAAAAAAAACTCAACCAAACACAAGTAAAACCCAAACGAATCCTCAACGAATTCCAAATCTTCGCTCGTTCCACGCGCTCACGGCACTCGCTCAATATCGAGGGCGAAAATGAGATGGAGTCAACCCTCCCCCCGACCCCCTCGTTTAGCCCGTCCCACCCTCTTTTTTCTCCTTCTCCTCGACGGCAGCAGCCCACTTCAATCTTCATCGCCGACACATTCACAATTACCGCACGCACAGTCAATTTATTTCGCTGCCAAATCCCGAATTCCCGACGATTCCCAGGTGAATTGCAAATCAAAATACACCAAGAGCCAGAGAAGAGAGAGAAAAGGATGGAGAGGGAAAAGAGCTCCGGGCGTCCCGGGAGAAGTCGCAGCAGCAGCAGAAGAAGAAGAAGCAGATTCCCAAGCAATCAGTTAAATGGTTGTTGAACTGAAGCTCAACCACCACCAACAGCAGCATCCGATACGATACGACCCAAGTCAAGTCGATCCGAAACGAAACGAACCCAAGCCAACCCCGTCCTTCCACCACTCGAACGTTTCTCTCGTCCTTCTCTTGTCCTTCTTTCGCCCTTCTCTTGCGTTGCTCTTGCTCTTCTCTTGCCCTTCTCTCGCTTCACTCCTTCGTCTTCCTTCGGCCACCACTCGATGCCCTTCAAACTCGGCGTCAAAGTCCTTTCAACGACAAGACACACGAGGGAGGCGGCTGCAAGTGAAAGAGAAGGAGACGGAAAGAGAGAGAGAGGGATGCTGAAAATGGTAGAAAGAGACAGAGAGAGTGAATAAGAGCCGAGAGGAGTGAATGAAGGATCGAAATAAAGCAAACCAAAGGTAGGAACTCGAGTGAAATTGAGGCAGGAGAAGCTTCGCTTGTCACGTTGGGCTGCGTCTGTGGGTTTCATTGCGAATTTCGATTTTGTATCTCCCTCTCCATAATTCTCTCTCTCTCACTCCCACTTTCTCATTCTTCCTCTCCCTCCCACTCGTTCTAGTTCCCTCAATTTCGATCTCCTTCCACTCGACTCCTCTGCGACTTTCGATAACCGTTGCCTCCGCTGCTCAAATTCCTCAAATCCACGAGTTTAATTAATTATCGGCTTCACGTTTTTTCTTCCTCCTCTCAATCACCTGTCCCTCTCATACTCCCTCTCTCTCCCTCGCTCTACCTTTGGGTTTGAGATCTTGGCATTAATTGCGGGCGAAAAGTTCTCGCACGAAACCATTAAAATTCGCATAAATCAAAACATTTTTCCCGAAATCCCAACGACCGAAAAAACACCACAATCAGTGAGTGAAAGAGCAAGAGAGAGTGGGTGAAAGAGAGGGCTTCACGCCCTGTCGGAAAAAGATTAAAATTACTTGAGATATTTCGGTAAAGTTTTTGCTTAACAAAGTTTTAAATGATTTGCATGCAAATTAATTGCCTCCTGTCTTGGGTGAAAACCCTCCCTCCCTCTCGCTCTCTCTCTCTTATCGTTATCTCTGTCTCTCCCGGTGTCTGCAGGTATCGTCCGCCTTCTGTCTGTCCGTCTGTCTGTCTGTCTGTCTGTCGGTCTCGCTTTTGGCTCTGGTTCTGACTCCGGCTCGCCGATAAGTGGAATAAATTATGGCCATTTGATAAGTTTTAAATACGCATCCGTCGTCGTCGTCGCCCCGCGACCCTCGCCCACGGCCACGCCCCCTAACTAAGGTGCAAAGACATCCAGTCGTCGTCGTTTTCGTCCTCAAAGAAGAAGAAGAAGAAGCACCCCTGTGACTTCCGCCCTTCGACAGGACGAAGGACGAGCGACGAAATTGCGAGCGATTAAAACTGCGGCTCGCATTAATTTCACCTCGAAGGGACCGCGCGTGTGGGGACGGGGACAGGTGAAGGGTTGCCAGATCGGGTCTAATGAACCCTTCCACTGTCAGCTGGGGACCAGGAACAAGAACAAGAACAGGACAAGAAGAGGAAGCAGAAGAAGACAACGGCCAAGGTGTGAATTCCGGGGATTATTCAAAGCAACTCCTTGAGCCGGGATTTTCGGGATTCCTTCCTTCCTTTTTCCTCCTCCATAACCACAATAAGTTCACTTTCTCATAAATTTCCCGCCGAGCAGCGTAGAGAGTCTTACGTCATTAGTTGGCCGTAACGTGAGTAACGTGAACGCAACTTAACGGTTGCCGGCTGCCTCGTAAACGTGTTTTATTAAATATTTTATGAGAGCAGCGAAGGGGAGGCGGCGAAGAAGTGGGCGGGGCAAGTGCTTTAGTGGGATATAAGTGCGTGTGTGTGTGTTTTTCCTAATTGGCCATTAAAGTTTTTAATAATGAAGCCAAGAACGACAACAAGAACAACAACAACTAGAACAACAACTAGAACTAGAACAACAATAAGAACATCTAGTGTTTTAAGTTAAAATTTAATTCTTCATCGTCTTCGCCTCTTTCATACACTTAATGTTATTTCACATAATATTGTTGTTATTTTTCAGATTGTTATTGTTGTTGTTTTTCATTCGTATTGTTGTTGCTGTTCTTGTTAATGTCCTCGCAACGAATGTCATCAATGGGCGTGTCAAACCACACGAATCCATTATTAACAGCTGCCTCAAAGAGCTCTCGTTGTTGTTGGTTTTCCACCCCCTCGAGAGAGGGGAAAAAAAAGGAAGAGAGAATCCTCCCTCCTTCCACCCACTTTAAATTTTCCAACGAGTGGAAGGTGGTTGTTAAACGAATTAAATAAATTTTCGTAAAATGAAAATTTATGTCGTAAATTTATGTCATGCTACAACAACAACAACTGAATTGTTTTTTCCATCCATATGGATATGGATTCATGTTATTATTGTTTTTGTTGTTTTTATAACAGAATTATGTTGTTGTTGTTGTAGTGGAGAGGAGTGTGGAGAATAAAAAAATTACATAGAATGCACTTAATGTTAATTTGTTTGGAAACTATTTGCGAGCTCGTTAATTTAATGAGTTTTCTATGCGAAATGTCATCACTGTCGAGGGCAGCCATTTTGTTGAAACAATTTTTTTGCGATTTTTTTGCAAATCCATAATTCTGACTGCAATGTTTCACAATTATCGCAATATTTTAAGTCCCATGAGAGACGGATTTTTATCTCATGAGATTATGACGAAATTTTATGAAATGATGGATTTCCACAAAAATTTTAATTTTTCAAAAGATATGATGTTTTTTACCCTTTGTCGCACGTGAGTAAATTGTATGTCATGCAATAAATTTCTATGACATGCGATAAATTTTGAAAAATTCTTGAAATTTAACTTTTTTCTAAAAAATAACTCCGAAACTCGAAGTTTCTCGTATTTCTCTCATGACCTTTTCCCTGAACTCAAACGAAGACAGCTGGAGAAAGAAAGAGACAAGGTACGTGAGTAAAAGAGACAGAGTCATTCGAGCAAGTTAATAAACATTTATAATTATTAACAACACGTAAAACAATAAAAAGAGGAGAAAACAGCAACAAAAAGAAAATGGCGAAAATGGCGGATGCCAGAAAAAAAAGCTCCGATAATTGATGCTCGGGATAACATGTGCATGACAGAAGGAGAGGGAGAGAGAAAGAGACAGAGTGACAAAACGTAATGCGAACACGTAAAAATTAAAAAGAATTGCTGTAATAAATGCTCACAAACAGACACAGACCGAATGAGAGAAAGAGAACGAGGAGAGAGAGAGAGTGATGAGGAGAAGTAGAGTGAAGGAGAGAGAATGAGAGTGAAAGAGTGGGAATGAGAAAGTCTATAGAGAAAGAGACAAGGAGGACAAAGGGAAATATTTTTACTTCTGCAACGCAATTATTATCATTATAAATGTCATTTCGCCATCAAGCACACGAACTCATTGCGAGGAAGAGAACGAGCGACTGTGGGAGCGAGAAAGGAAGAGGGGGAGTGAGAAAGAGGAGAGTGAGTAAAGGGAGTAAGAGAGAGTGAGAGAGCAGATGGGCCACACACGTCGCAGTCCATAAGTAAAATGCTCGCAAATAATTTCACATTTAATGCGTCTCCCGCACTCTGTCTTCATTCTCTCTCTCTCTTTCTCTTTCGCACCATGCTTCCTTCTCTCATTCTCTGCTCCTTTGCCTTCCCTATCTCCCTCTCTCTCTTTTCCTCTCCTTCTCTCTCTCTCCCTCATTTCGAGCTGTCAGTGCGCGCTGCCAGACTTACGGGATTTTCAATTAATTGAAATGAATGACGAATTCTCTTTCTCGCTCTCAACCCCATCTCCTCTCCACCTCTCTCTCTCTCTCTCTCTCTCTCCCATTCTCTTCCACTCACACACACTTCATTGCAGTTCTTCTTCTTGTTGTTGTTGTTGCTTTTATAGTTTCGCCATTATTTGCGAATTCACCATTTTCTAAAGCTTCAAATGTTTTCCGCATTTCAATTGGTTTTCAATTTCGATAACAAGTTGTATTTGTAATCGTTTTTATTCCCCTTATTGATGTTGTTGTTGTTGTCCACAACCACCAATTAAATAATTTTCGCGGTTGTCGTTATGTTGTTGTTGGAATTTTGAATTAATAATCGATCACGTCGATGATTTTCGACAAAAACAATCGAAACAACAAATCGCACACACGGCGATAACTCTAAAAACATTCAATCGGACAAAAGATGTGAAATTTATTGGATTCAAAGTCGATGGGAAAAACATCAATCTATCGAGAGAGAGAGAGGGAGAGAGAGAGAGTGTGTGAAAAAAATAATCTAAAAATAAAATAAATAGAATCAAATATTTAAAACAATTAAATCTGTCAAACATCAGAAAATAATTCGAAACGATTAGCGAAATTAATTGAATAATTGACGGTCGACGAAGGAGTCAAACATGTAGCGATATCTCGCTCGGGCGGTTGATCTCTGTCTCCCTCACTCGCTCATATTTGCAATATTGCATTTTGTGTCTCACGATATCTTAAATTTCTTCGTTTTTGATTCCTTCTGGTCTCTTCATGATCTCGATTTTCACTCACAAAACTTCTCGTCTCATCATCGTCCTTTCACTTGAATTCTTTCTTCTTCTCTCTCCACCTCTCCCATTCTCCTCACACTCCTTTAGTCATCTATCTGTCTGTCTCCACCTCCTCCTCTGGGATGTCAAAAAGTCGGCGTCGCTGTCGCTTCGGATGGCGTGCAATATGGCGGACATGTCAAAGGACATGCGGGCCAATGAATGTCAAAACAGAGACTACAACAACAACAATAATAGCAACAAGAAAAACAACAATGAAGAATATTGCAATTTACAATTTTAATCATGGCGCTCATGATGATTTCGCTACAAGCAGAGAAAACGCCGTAAATTATGCAAGCATAAATGAAACAGGATTCGCTGCTGTTTCAATGCCGTTGATGTTGTTGCACTTGTTGTTGTTATTCTTGTTGTTATTGTTGGAGATAATTATCGCGCTTATTGTGAATAAATTTTTATTAATTTGCGAATATTGCAATTTTTTGCATCCCTTTCACTCGCCCACCTTTGGCAAACAATAAAATTGATCTGGCAGCATTTAATGAAGCGTGCGTTTAAAACTTCAACTACAACAAGAACAACAACAGCAGACAGACGCAATAAATTTGCAACAAAAAACACAGTAATAACAATAACAAAATGGTGACACTAGAATTCGCGTTGCCAATCGCAATGAAATGAAAAACTTTTAAATGATTTTTTAAATGATTTTAATTGACACAACGACTATGTTGTTGTTGCCGTTGTCATTTTATTGGAATTAAAATTTCCCAACAATTTTCATCAATATTTTATTTGTTTTTTCCCAAAAACTTTTTCAAAATGCGTTTTTTTCAGCCGCGACTTAAAATCAAATTAAAGCACGATTTTTTCATTAATTTTTAAACAAGCCATCAATTGGCATTTTAAATCAACATCACAAAAACAACAACGAAAATGCAAAAATATGGCAGCGCTCTTAAATGCAGGAACAAAAAAAAATGGCAAATATAAACTCGCCTCAAATTCAATTCCTGTCAATATTTTGCTGATAATTTTGTTTTTGCCATCAGTCGCCGCTTTAATTTATTCCTCATTAATTTCATGTGAAATATTTCAACTTAATCGCATGCGTATTATGTGCGATCATTAAATTTATCGCATGCAACATTTCAATTAAACACCATCGTGATACAATTAAAAAACCAGCATTTGAAAAAATATTAATTTTTACCAAATTCTTCAAGTTCTTCAATTGATTTTTCAAATTATTTTTCAATAGAAAGCTATTCTCAGCATTTTTATCAACTCTCGGATTTCTTCCATGTAATTCATTCATGCATTCAGTTTTCTCGCATGCGATAAATTTAAATTAATTTCATTATTCTTCGAAATTCAATTAACTTCTCAAGGAAAGTGTAATTTTATTTGAGAATAAAAAATTGAAGACCTCTAAAAAATGTTTCCTTCTCTCTGTCTCCCTCTCTTTCTCACTCCTTCTCTCTCTGTCTCCCCCCCTTTCTCTCTCTCTCCCACTCTCCTCGAAGCTTCTCCTCGAATGGTAGTCGAAAGTAATTAAATTAAGTAATTGATTTGCTACAGACTTTTTACTATTTGTTGATGTTGTTGTTGTTCTTATTGTTGTTGTTCTTATTGTTGTTGTTGGCCACAAACACGACCAATGGCTTGCTTTGTAATCGAACGACGTGCAGACAGTTCAAGGAACGGCCAAACGACAAAAAAACGTAGAGAGACGTGAAGAGTAGATAAAAGAGAGAGAGTGAGAGAGATAGAGGAATGAACGACGAGACAGAGGATCGCCTTTGGTTGCCTCCCAGATTCTCTCATGCAAGAAAACAATTTTCTCCTCCTTCAATTTCGTCTCCTTTTTTCTCGAAGCTGTCTCTGTCTCTTTTTTCTTCGAACTTCTGTCTCTTTTGAAGTTGTAAATTTAAAGCAAAGTTCTGTGGTTGTTGTTTTGTGAAATTTTAATTGCATTTCGGGAACATCTTTTTCCATATCTTTCATCTAATTCTCCTCGTCCTTTCATTTATTCATTCGTCGTCGTTCACTGAATTTATTTATTTTTTAAATTGAATTTTATTATATTTAATGGAATTTTTTTTTAGTAGTTATTTTTTAATTCTTTAAAATATTTATTATTGGAAAATTGAATTGTTGTAATTTTTGTTGTAATTTTTGTTGACGAAAATTTTGTTGATAAAATGCAAAATGCAAAATGGCGGAAATAATTCCAACAGAAGCATACATGGACATACTCACACGCACACACGAACACACATGTATTAATAATGGCGTGTAATACAATGTTCATTATATCGACAGCAACAACAATAACAACAAGTAGTTGAAGCTGTCTAATGAAAAATACATTCCAACGATTTGACAATTCCAACAACAACAACAACACCACTATCTAAATGGCATTGACAGCAACAGCATCAACAACAACAACAACAATAATAACATCATAATTCGATATGACATCCGTATCCGGTGGAAGGAAAGAAGAAGAGTGAAAGAGAGAGAATGAAAAATAGAAGGGAGGGAAAAAATAATCAAAATAACAAAAACTAGTAAAACATGAGGAGAAATACAACAACAACGAGAATGATAACAACAACAAGAACAACAACATGAAAAACAACAACAACAACACATAATAACCAGACTTACATGAACAACAACAAAACATGCTCAAATACAAAATGGCGAAAATTTGACAGAGCTTGTACAAATTTCATTTCCGTTTGACGCGACAAACGCCAGCCACGCTCCCCCTTTCGAACCGCCCCCCCTTCCGCCCACTCACACTCACACTCACACACATAGGTAGATGGCTGGACACGCTGGTATGCGTGTGTGTGTCTGTGTGAGTGTAATTGTATGTGTGTGTGTCGCAATTATTTATTAATCGCCGTCGCTCGTCAAACATTTTCGCTGCATCCGCTGCGCATTTGACAATCGCATCGTTTGACAGTGCAAGGGATGTCGCACGACGAATGAAAATGAGACGAGGTGTGGTGAACTGAGGTGATGAGAGGAGAGATGAGGTGAGGTGAAGTCAGATGAGGTGAGGTCGGAAGCGATGACGATGGCGTTGCCGGACGTTGTAGACGTGAATGCAATTAAGCGATTGTGGATGAAATGATGTGATGACTAAAACATGATGTCGCCACAACAACAACAATAATAAAACCAACAATAAAAATCATAACACTAACAACAATGAGAAATATTACACCAACAAAAAGTTACAACATTCCAAAAGTTACAATAACAAAAAGTTGCAACAACAAAATATGACAATCAGAAATTTAACAACAACTTAAATTTACAACAATAAAAAGTTACAACACTCAGAATTTACAACAACAAAATCTTTTACAACAATAAATACGAGAAGAATAACTTGGACAATAATAAATATTAAAACCAAAAATTACAACAACACCATTTACAAAAACATGTTCACTTTGCCAAAAGAAATCAATAACAACATTTTACAACAACTACAACACCATCAACGAACAATAATCAAACAAATACAATCAAAATCAATTTCCGCCATTTTGGAAAATTCCATTTTCCTCTTCTTCTTCCTCGATAAATTTCATTTTTTTTATCAAACTTTATTAATCTATCGTGGTGAGTGAACTGTAATTTTTGTTGTTGTTGTCTTTTCGTGTTGTTGTTTTTGTTATTGCTATTGATGGAGAAAATTATGAAAATCTCCTCCCTTTTTATCGCATTTCTTCTACTCCTCTTTTTTGTCCTATTTTCGATTCTGAAGGCAACCTCTGAATCTTCTCCTCCTCGTCATCTTTCTCCTCTTCTTCTTCTTTTTCTCCTCTTCTCCTTCATTTTCTTCCATGGTCATTCACGAAGTGCTTCCTTACGGTAATTTATGAAAATTACCAAAAAATAACCATGAAAAAGAGTGAAAACGAATAAAAGGGTAATTTTTGGTGGAAGTGAAGTGAATGAGGAAGGGAGTGAGATAGGTAGATAGGAAAGTGCGAGATTGGAAGGAGTGAATAAAAAGAGAATGAGTGGGAAATCGAAGGAAAATTAGGGGGAGAGCAAGGAAGAGTGAGAAGTGGAGATTAAAATGGTGAGATAAGTGAGTGAATGAGTTTAAATTGCTTACAACAACATCAAGAATAACAACAATAACACAAATGTTGAGTAGAAACACTACAAGTACCAAATTACAAAGACAACAACTACAATACAATAACAACAACTACAATACATTAACAATAACTACTCCTACAACAATCGCACAATAATAAGCAAAAATAGCAAACAATAATAAAAATGGCGCACTTTCGTAAAATAATGGCGTTTATTTCTATTGTTGTTGTTGGCCACTTCGAATACAACAGCAACAACAAAACGAAGTAAACACGAAGAACAATGGCGTCGATTTCGATGGCGATGATGGCGAGTTTATAAATTGCGCCATTATCGAGTTTTCGCCAACGACTTTGACTTCGACAAACAGACCAAAGAGTAAAAAAAGAAGGCCAAAGAGTAGAAAAAGAAGGTCGAATAGTGAAAGAAATGAAGATGATGGGGAGAAGTGAGAAGTCGAAAACCACTAAATTTTTATGCCCAAAATGATGTCGTGCGAAGGCATTTTCACGCAATTATCAAAAGGAGAGAAAGAGAGAGTTAATGTGGAAGATAGAGAGGGAAAATAAAGTAAATGTTGGTGGGAGAATAAATGGAAAATTTCTAAAAAAATATTTAGATCGAAAAAATTGTAAATAATCTGAAATTAAATAATTTTTTAGTCTAAGAAATACGAATATAAAATGTACAAGAATGAAAATTTTTTTGAAAAGGTAATTTGAAACTAAAATATTCGTAAATAAAAAAAAATTAAAAAATATCCTTTTATTATTTAATCCTTTAGTAAAAATTTCTTAATAAATGATTCCATATTTTTCTCATTCTCCTCAATGGATTATTTAAAAAAAAAAATTTACTTAGTTCCTTCATGCTTCCCAGGTAAATAAATTTCCCTCTGCCTCCGCCGTCGACTTTTCACACTTTTTGATTTTAATTAAATATTCATTCACGAAGATTTTCTCCGCTCCCGTTTTTTGCGAGGGATCAAAAAATTTCCCACCCGCAAATGTGGGCTTTTTTCATCCCACCACGTGGTAAACGGTATAAATTGCTTCTTACTTACTTCATCCTGTCATCCCCGAGTTTCCCTCCGTCCCTCTGCCACGCCCCCTCCTTTCACTGGTGAAGCTTTTAATTCATCTGCTTTGCATGCAATTACAGAACATATCCGCTTTTTCAAGCTCAGTCCATCTCGCTCTCACTTCTTCTTTCTTTGAATCACTCTCTTACTTACTCATTCAATCTCCCTTTCACTCACTCACACACTCTTCCCTTTCTCATTCCCTCCCACTCTGACTCATTTGGCAAATGAAGAAATTTCCCTTTTTTAATGAGATTTTCGACGGCTTCCGCGGCTTTCGTTGGAAATCGTATAAAAAAGAAGAATTACAGCAACAATTCGACAACAACAACATCTTCATGAACAATAAGTGAGATGGTGGAGGTGGGAAAGGGAGAGAAAATCAAACACCTGAGCGAACATTATTTTCAAATTAACAAAAACCGTCTTCTAATTAAATTCATTTCACTTGGCAACACTCGGCCGAATCGAAATCCTCATCCTCCACATCCTTCAATCTTCAGGATCCATGGTGCTCTCTCTCACTCTCTCTCAATCCACTCTATCGCTTCTCTAATTATCCCAACCTCAGTCTTAAATCTTCTTCAGCCTCCTTGCCTTAATTTTCTTCTGCTTCCCCACTCATTCTTTTTTTATGCTTAAGCGAAAATCGCCGAAAATTAAATACTAAAATAAGCTTAAGCCCTCCACCTTCTCTTTCTCCTTCTCCTTTGCTCACATGAGGGGTGGAGGGTTTTTATTTCGAGGCTCGCAAATTAAAAAGTGCGAACGAGACGCTGATTTATGGGCCCATGTGTGGGAGTGAGAGGTGGGCAGATGGGATTCCGAGTGAGTGGGGAGAAATTATTCAACGACGAGGGAAGCTTCTTATTTGAAGAAGCCTCGCGGTAATTAAAACCTCACCGTGCTAACGAGGCAGGCGATGAAGAAGGAGGCTGAGGTATTTATTTTCGAATCGAATGAAAAAGCCTTCTTAATGGCTGAGCGAAGGGGGGAAGGTGGAACAGTGTTGCCAACACTTCTAAGCAGATTTCGTGCTGCTTCTCTTCAAATCATTCTCTTCTTCCTTCTCTACCATGATTTGCCATCCAGTCGTTTTCATTTTTAGATCCGTAAAATGCGAACTAAAATTAGGAAAATTCGCAAAAATTCCACATCTCAATCCAATTCTAACTCTGACCCCATCTCTATCCCCCTCTCCCCCTCACTCTCCTTCCTTCCTCGTTGACCAAATAGCCCCGTCTCCCTCCCTCCTTTGGCCATCATTAGCCCGTGAGCTCGTCGTATTGGGGAATTTGACGTTTGCGTTTCCGCTTCCTGTTCCATCCCACTTCCGCTCGTTTAGACGAAGGTTCATTTCTCGTCCTTTCACCATCGTGTTGTTAATTTTTTTCGGACTCGTTCATCCCTTCTCCCTCTCTCTCTTTCTCTCCCCCTCCCACTCTTTCCTTCGTCGATTTGATTTCTCGTGAATTTATCGCCCGGCCTTCGTCGTTGATTTATTCGCCATTTGGTCGTTCGGTCGGCCATTTTGATTTCTTCCCAATCCCAACCCCCGGATGGTGATTAACGTCAGCGGCCACACCCTCCATCGACGCCCCCGCGCCACACGCCCCCCGACTTCCGCCCTCGACCTCGGCCCCTGTGAAAGGTGAGAAATTCGTGAGGTGTTTTTCTAATGATTTTCCATTTTTTACATTCGTCCGTCGTCGGTCGTCGTCGTCGCACGCCATTCGCCACGCCCCCTCTGAGCCCGCCCCCTCAGTTCTCGTTTGTCCTCGTGCATGTCAGGTCGCGGTTGTTGTTGGAGTTGTTGTAGATATGGTTGTGGTTGTAGTTGTTGGTTCTGGCGTGGCCCGCACGCCTCGTCTGACGTTTATTTGAATTTAATTAGCGCACCTCAAAATGGCGCCACTTCCGGCGACCTTCGTCCGTCTGGCGGTGAGAGGTCGAAACTCTGGTGGAGGGAGAGGGAAGATGAGTGTGACGAAGAGATATAGAGAGAGTCAGAGGTCATCGGACAGAGGTCAGAGTTTTGCATTTTCTCCAGAAATCGATAACAAGCCAACGACAGGAGATTCCTCGTTGAATGAACGAGAGATTGAAGAGCAAAGAGGGTAGGAGTAGAGGAAGGAGAGGCAGAGACAGACAGTGGAAGAAGAAGAAGAGCTCTTTAACCCTTTGTGGCCACAACGACTCCAGAAATGGAACCGATGCGATCGAAAAAGTCGCAAATATTTGACTTTAATTTCTTCATAAAAATACAGACACTGCAGTGAATGCAGGAGAGAAAGAGACAGAGGAAGTGAGGGAGACCGAGAGAGAAAGAGAGGGAGAAGAAGAGCGAGGGAGATGGAGACAGTGTTGAGTTGAAGCAAGCGATGCTTTTAACACTTGGCCTTCGATGGCTGCTGCATTTTGATGCAATTTCTATGGAAGTAACGAGCGATAAAATCGAGAGACGGCGGACAGCAAAACGGAAGAGGAGAAAAAAGGGATAAAAAGAAGAAAAAAAGATGAATACAAAAAAAAAGTAACCAAAAAGTAGTGAAGAAAAAAGAAGACGAGAACAAACGGATGTCGAATGGAGGAAGAACAACAACAATGCGATGGTGGTGACGACGACGGCGGCGACCACCCGCAACGACCACTGGCGGTTCTCTGTCTGTCCACGGACTATCTGTCGGTTCGTCCTCAGCTATCTGTCTGCCATCCATCCATCGGTCCGTCTGCCCGGGTGTCTCGCGGTCCTCGTGTCGCTTGAGCTGGGTCTTTGTTCGTCGCCCCAACTGTTGACTCGCCTCCCTCTGACTCTTCCTCACTCCCTCTCTGTCTCTCTCTCTTTGTCTCTCTCTATCTCTCTGTCATCGTCTCCATCTCCCACTCGTTCTCTTCCTTTGGCCGCCTCCACTTGGTCTTGGTCGTCGTCGCAGATGGATATCATATTTCGAATGGATTTGTGGTCGCCAGAGCTTCCATCTCTTTTCTTCTCTATCTCTATCTCTCTCTCTCCCTCTCACTCTCTGCTGTCGGTCAGCGCTCTCGGAACTTCAATTAAAATTTAACAAAGGACGATGAAAACAATCGAAAGGTCGCCCTGCCATCGCTTTTTATTATTTTCAATATTTTTTCGAGTTTTCATCGTGGTTTTTAATCATTTAATTTTTTGGTATTTTTCGTTATTTGTTTATTTTTCTTGTTTATTTATTTTTCATATTTTATTATTTTGTATTTATTTTTTAATTTTCCTTTATTTTTCACTATTTATTCCTTTTCATTTCTTATCTTCGGTATTTCTTTATTTTTCATTTTGTATCTTTTATTTTTAATTATTCTTTGTATTCCAAATTTTATCATTTTCTTTATTTTTTCATTCTTTATCTTTTATTTACGATTTTCCTCTGTTTTCGTTTGAGTTTTTCGCTGGAATTCGATTTTGTTTTGTTTTTCTTTCGATCTCCGGGCTCGCCAAAGGTCAGCAATCAATTAACATTCTGCGAAGAGAGACAGCGATTGTGTGGGAGAGAGATAGAGAGTGAAAAGAAGAGAGAGAGGGGATGTGGAATAAATTGCCCAACAAAGAGAGAAATCAAGGAATTCGCAAAGACTTTTTCGAGGAATTTCTCTTCGTATTTTAATTAAAGATTTCGCCACTCAATGAAAAGAGAAAGAAGCGAAATGATTGATTGAGATTTCTCTTCTCTCTCCCTCTCTCGGCCTCCCTCTCTCTCTTGGTGGTGGGCGGTGAGGAGGCGTGGCGAGGCAGCCGTGGTCCTTGTTGCCAGATGCAAAGATTTCGCATAATTTTGAAGCAAATACAAGTGAAGCAAATACATGTGGATACATGTTTCTCTCTTGTGTGTGTGTGTGTGTGTGTGCTTGTTTGTGTTTGCAGCATGGTTTCAATTATTTTAGCCATGTGTGCAGTGGTTGTCACGCCCCCTCGACCGCCCCACCGCCCACTCCCCATGGTCACCGCATATGTTGCGCATATTTGGCAAAATACAAACACTCAATGCAATTTAATTTAAAATTCAAATTCAAACGCATCGCAAGCAACCAACTATGATGCCGTCTCCCTCGCACTCGACATCTCTCTCTCTCTCTCTTGCCATCACTCCTTCTACTATTTCCCCCCTCACTATATCTATCTCTTTCTATCCGATCTCTTCTCCCAGTTCTTCGCCCACGATCTCCATCCGTTTTGTTTCTCTCGTCCTATAAATGGGATGCTCCATTACATGCTTCGTCTCATTCACTCTCTATCTCCCTCTCTTGCTCACTCTTTTGTCTCTTATCCCTCTCTCACTCTCACTCTCACTCTCACTCTCCCTCTCCATCCTCCCGTTTGACGAAATTTACATATGCTTCCGAATTTAGACGATCGAGTCGAGTAGTTTGCATTTATTTCTCATATTATTATTGTTGTTGTGCCGATATTTGCCCTGGTTGTTGTTATTGTTATTCTGGTTTTTGTTATTGTTTTTATTATTGTTGTTATTGTTATTGTTGCTCCTGGCATTAACCATCATCGATGCCGATGCCATCGTCATCCAAATCCAGCAACAGAAACGATTGCTTTGTGCAATTTTGTTGCCATCACTTGTGGTCGCCTGATCAAAGCTCGGTCTCTCCATCTCACTCTCGTCTCCTCATCTCACCCATCCTTCCTCCCCCTCTCTTTCTTTCACAATCTCCCCTTCCTCTCTCCATTCTCTCCCTCAGGACCTTTCTTTACCTGTCGCCTCGTGTAAACGTAAATCCCTGTGGATGTTTGCATGTGTGCATGTGTGTGTGAATGTCGGTGTATTATCATGTGGGTGGAAGTGTATTTGCTTGTGTGCGTGTGTCTATTAATTTATTATAACTTATTATTGGCAGGCGGCGTGTTTGATATTCTACTATTCAATGCTGACCAAATTAACAAAGTTTCCTCAAACTCCTATCTCGCTCTTGCACTACCTCCCACTCTCTCTCTCTGTGCTGAGAATATATTGGGAATTTGCAGAAATAACCAATGGACACACAAACACATTCACACGCAGCTTCGTCTGTATGTGTGTGTTAGCAATTTGTGTAAATTAGATTTGATCAGTTTTCAAATCAAATTAATACCGAATCCGAAATCGAATGGAAATCATTGGCGAAGAGTTCAGAGACAAAAGAGAAAAAGAGTGAGCCATAGAGTGTAAGAGTAAAAGAGAAAGCTAAAGATAGTGTAATAGAGAGAGAGAGAGGGAGAGAAAGAGATATTTTCGCAGCTTGTGGAATGAAAAAGCGGTGAAGTGCATTAAAATTGCATTTCGCAATCATTTCATTTGCTGCTGGCAACACTTGCTCTGATTGCCACAGCTGCCACGCCCCCTCAACGCCCTCAGAACGAGCGATGGTTGGACTAATTCGAGCTGGTTGAACAAGACGTTGGCAATTGAAGACTATTAAGTAATAATTAAAAATTAAACAATCAACACCGACAAAGTGGAGTCTTCTTTACTGCACTTTTCTACTCCCTTTTGTCTTCCTTCTCTCGTCGATTTTGCTTTTCTTCTTCGACTTTCATTTCCTGTCTCCTGAGGGTATAAATTAATACCTTTTTAGTACTTTCTTGGTACCTTTTCATTAATTTTTGAGTACACTTTAAATACATTTTTAATACCTTTTGAGGAAAAACATAAATTTCTTTAATTTGCACCTACTTTTTCAACATGATGCAAATCGATTAACTGCCTCATACCTTATTTCTCACTACTATTTCACTCATTCACACTTGATTAAATGCATTTTTCGATCCCTTTTTTCTCAGTCCCCCTCTTCAATTCCTATCGACTCCTTTATTTTCATTAATTGTAAGAGAAAAGTATCAAAAAAGTTGTTGTTAAATTGTAGCAAACGGAATTTTCGCAATTATCTCGAGGCATCAGCTTCGCAGCGACATTTGTCGGCCATTTTGTTCAACTGTCAGACCGAATGCTTGTCAAGCACACACGATCTCGAGCGACAGGGACAGCTGCAGTAAGAGAGAGTGAGAGGGAGGCAGGGAGAGAGAGAACGAATGCACGCATTTAACATAAAAATTAAGTGCAATCAACGCATTCATCAAGAATAACAAAACTCCCAACAACAACGCAAAGGACATGAAATAAAAAATTCAAGGGAAATGAAAAAAAAATAAATGAATTTAAAAAACATAATATATGAAAAAAAAGAATGATAAAAAAACAAAAAAATAAATTGAAAAAAAAAATGAGATAACGAATGAAAGATTTATGGAAAAAAGGATGAAATATTATAAAAAAAGGACGAGAAAAAAAACGTCGTTCACGCCTACAAGAGGAACTCACGCACACACACACACAGAGAAAAGGGCGATGTATCGTGCATTATAATTATTCGGATTGTTGTTGTTATTGTCGTCAACGTTGTTGTTGTTTCCTCCTCAGTTGATGTCGGTCGTTTCGCAGTTATTGTTGGCATTAAGGATTTTGTTGTTAATGTAGTTGTTACTGTTGTCGTTGACGATGATCACTACAATAATAATAATGACTATAACGACAATGATTATAATGATGATGATTATGATGATTGCTATGAGGATGATGTCGTTTGGCTGACGATGTTGACGATGATGATTATTATTAAAATGCAAATGAGCAAAATTGCAATTTTATTAAGTTGCGCATGGCTTGCATAGGAAATTTCAAGCTTCTCACGTTCCCTTACGTCGCATTACGCATTACGTTGCGTTCGCTTACGTCGTCGTCGGCGTCCCAACATTTGGCCACGCCCCCTCATGCGTTCCATTGCAATGAATGCGTTGCGTTTATTTTAACAATTTGCCGCCATATTTGCATTCACGCGAACCTCTGTGTGTGTTTCTCTCTCTCTCTCTCCCCTCTCCCTCTCTCTCATGTGTGCTTGTGTGAGTGCTTAAATGCTGTAAATGGATGCTCGTGTTTGTTTTCCACTTCCCCGCTCTTCATCGACTTCGACATCGACGTCCTCGTCATCGCCATCGACATCGCATTCAAATTTCATGCAAATGCTTCCACTTCATTCTCCCAGTGTAATTTAAGTTCTTAAACTCGTTCGTTTTCAACGATATTCGGGCATTTGGTAAAATTTTATTATGAAACTTATTTTTTTATGATATTATTTTTATTGCATTATTTTTCAATATTTGGCAGAATTTTTTATACTAATTTCATGTCATTTATTTTCTCACTTTTTTCGTAATTTTTCTATTTTATCCATATTTTTCGAAAAAAAATATTTTCTTGTATTTTTTATATTATATTAATTTTCTATCTTTTTTCTAATATTTACTATTTTTCTTCGATTTTTTCTTGTAGCAAAATTTCAAGATAATCTCACTATTTTCACTCCCTACATTTACAACCCTGTCACTTCCGTTTCCGCTCCGTGCAGGGCTGCAATCGTTTACCGAGCGCGGAGCAAGAGTTTCTGGAAAATTGCGTGAAAAATCATCGTCTCAAACATTTGCGAATAAATTTTTCGCCTGTCGATTTTTCAATTTCCGCTTGGTAAATTAACAACAAATCAACACAACAAGTCATGCAACTAACAACAACAACAAAAAGTCATACAACTACTATCACTTGAACAGGAAATGCTACAACAACAACAACAACAAGCATCACTCTCATACTAATACAATCGCAACGAGTTTCACTTTAACAAGAACAGAACAACTTGAGGCTTGAACAATAAAGCCTCGAGCTGTCGTCCTTCATGTCCATAAGCCGAAAGGCTCTTTTCGGCCCTCGGTGCTACTTCAACCTTCGTCCTTAGTCGCCTTTCCTCTCCTTTAACTCCTCATCGCCCATCAGACAAAAATGTGAATCTTCAAACGATCAGCCGGCGGCTCCTTCTTCATCTTCTTCGATTGCAGGACGCTCATCCTCTCTGGCTCATTCTACCTTCCTCTCTCTCCCTATCTCTTCCCATCTACCTCTCTCTCTTCCCTCTCTCTGTCTGCTGCAGCTTGTTCTTGGCTCGTCCTGAATGCAAGGATATCGGTTCGAGAATTGCACCAATGATTATGATTTATGTAAGCCACACACACGCACATCCTCTCACAGAGGCATGTTCACACCACAGACACGCTCACACCAACATCAATGATCAGTTGGACATACGGCAACACAAGAGGGAAAGAGAGAGGGAGAACGGGAGAGAGGTGCGAAGGAAATTATAACAATTCTCGATTTGCGAACTTTTGGCGATTCTGCCGCAGTTGACGTCGACGTCGCTGCTGCTGTCTCTGCCGCAGTCTCGACTCCTTCTGTCTCTTTCTGCATCGCTCCCTTTGGGTCTATTTTACTATCCTTCTCTCTTTTCCTCTCACTTCTCTCTCTCTCTCTCTCTCTCTTCCTACGCCTCTGTCGATTCTGCCATAAAATTTCAAAATGTCGATGCTCGCAAATCCGTTACTCGAACGCACACAGACAAGAGAACACACGACCACTCACATATCTGTACACACTCACTCACAATCAAAGTAATGCAGTTTGGGAGGCGAACCAATAGAAAGAGAGAGAGGCAGATAGAAAGAGAATTGAGTGTGGAGTCAGAAACGAAACGAGTTGAGGAGTTGAAGAGAAAGATAAAGAGAGGGAAGTGAGGGAACTGGAATAAATATGGATTGATGGAGGAAGCGAGGGACAGATGGAGAGAGAGGGAGAGGGAGAGAGGGATAGACAGAGAAGCAGACTGGGACAGAAAGAGACAAGGGAGGAAGTGCTTCAGAATTAGAAGCTCGACTTTGATGTATGAATTTTCGCCAGCAAAAATGTCTGTCTGTCGACTTGTGAATATCGATATGCATGTGTGTGTAACGAGTCTCTCCCTCTCTTTCCCCCCTCTCTCTTTGTCTGTGTGTTCGTTTGGCGCAAGGATATTGCAAGGATTTGAATTTAAATTTGCATTTTCCAAATATTATTATCGCCCATTGTGTGAAATGCCAATGTGATGATATTTATGTCTATCCATCCATCTATCCATCCATCCAACCATTCAGCTGTCCATCTATAGTGCCTGAGCACGCACACATGCCGATGATTGCTGTAAATGATGGATGCAGATGTGTTGGTGTAAATGTGTGTGTTCGTGTGTGATTGTGTTAGTGAATGTGCAAATTGCTTTACTTAGGCCTCGATTTTCGCTTAAATGCTGTGTTATCTTTATCATCATATCACGTTATTCCTCCTTTTCTCACCCTCTCTCTCTTTTCCTCCTCTATCTTTCTGATCTTATCACTCCCTCTCAAATATTTGGCATTTCATTCCGAAGTTAGTTTGTTCTCTAAATTCCATTCCGATTGTTCTCAAGAAGATCGAAACTCAAAGCGAAGCCGATGAATGGTGAGTGGGGGAAAGAGAGAGAGAGAGAGAGAGACAGAGAAAGCCATAAATTCTTCATTAGCAAAGGACCTTAATTTTTTCTCCCACTCCCACCCACTCTTCTTCAGTTCCCTCTGTAATCCATTTTCATTGTGTTTTATTGAAATTTTCCAAAAATTCATCACGCATTCTCGGCAAATAATTCACACTTGCTTCTCCCAATCGTTCATCTCTCTCTATCTCACATTCCACTTCCACATCTTTCCTCCCTTTCACACCCTATCTCTCTCTCCTTCCCTCTCTCTTTCTGTCTCATATGTCACACACACAGGAAGCACCATATTTAATTAAATGATTAAAATTTATGCCCCATTAAAGCTGACATCGAATTTTCCTCTCTTTCTCCCTTTCACTATCACTGTCTCCCTTTCACTTTCACCCTCACTGTTTTTTCTCTCACTCTCTCTCTTCCTCCCACGCACTATAAATAAGCACAAAATATTGATTCAATCCTCAGCCGACTCCTCATCCGGTTCTTTATCGCCTCATTTTTGTCTCTTCCTCCTCATCCTTCGCGGCTCTGTATCCTTGAACTGTTGTCCTTATTTCTCTCTCTCTCTCTCTCGATACCCTGGCCGCAAGATTTTCTCATAAATCGCAGCGAGCGAAAATCGGAAAATTTATATTGACATTGTTGGGGGAAACCTCGCTTTAAGGACCAAACAACACTTTCTCCTTTCTCCACCAATCTATTTTCTACTTTATCCTGATCATCATTTGAAAGTCCTCATCATCGTCGCCGTCTTCGTTCCTTCCTTGTCCTTGTCCTCGCCTCGGATGTAATTTCAAAAATTAATTGTTTTCCCCCGCTCCAGGGCAGACATTGGGAAGGAAGCGGATGGAGAAAAGAGGTCGAAAAGGGGTGAAAAGGAGTGAGAAGAGGTTGTTAGAGGATAGAGGAATGAGAAGGAACGATTTGGGCGAGGGCTGATCGGGGTTGGCGGAGTCGTCGAGGTCCTGGAAATTGTGTCAATATTTTAGTTTTTTGAGCTTAGGAATGTCTTTTGTCGTCTCTTCCCCCAACATCCTCCGCCTTCGCACTTTGTTATCCTCGCTATCCTTGATCAGCTTTTCCTCTCCTTCCACATTCTCCTTCCTCCTTTATCTGTTCAACTCCTTCGTCCGCTCCTTTGAATCGCTTTCGTCGTCGTCGTCGTTTCTGTCTAGGGTCGAAACCACTTTGTTTAAGCTCACCCAGAGCAACAACAACAACAACAACATGGACAATAGTCAATACAACAATAACAACAACAACATCAGTATTTCTATTGACAATGGTTAAAACAACAACAAAAACAACAAGAACATCATGAACAATAACAAGAACTGACGGACGAAAGCTGCTAAAGACTGCAATACAATTTATCCTCAACAGCTATCTCCTTCTCTCTTTCTCTTCATATTACTCTCTCTCCCTCCCTCCATCCTCCTCTCCATCTCTTTCTCTGTATGTCCTTGGATTTCTCACAAAAGGCCATTTTCTCTGTCAAGTAAATTTTCAGGCTAAAGACAAAAGCTCATTAAGCTTATGAGTTGTTTATATTGATGTAGCACCCAATCGTCCTCTCTCTTTCTCTCTTTTTCATTCACTACATCCTCTCTCGCTTCTTCCTTCATCCCTTCGGCTCAATACGATATTCCTCAGCAGGCTTCAGGACCTTCCGAAGCCTCGGCTTCGACGTCAGTCGACATCCTTTAAAAACCTCATCTTCTGTTTCTCTTTGTCCTCCATCGACCCCCAAAAGTCTTCTTGAGCTCATCCCAAAACTCCTCTTCTCCCTCTTTTTCTCCTTCCCTTCTTCTTTTCTTTCTTCTCCCCCTTCTCTTTCCCTCCTTCTGCTTCCCTCCCTCCCACTTCCTTTGTCTCCTTCTCCATCCTCACAGATTTTATTTCGAGGTTTTTGGTTGATGGCTTTATTGTTTTTGTTGTTGTCGTTTCGAGACATTTCCTAAGAAGATTTTCCAGTGATGCCACCCTGATGGTATTTTCTATCTCGTTCACTCTGGGTTATTGTTAGTATATTTGTTGTTGTTGTTTATTTCGAACAAAAACTAGATTTTATTTAAAGTTCATATGACAGCTTGGTCTTACTATTGTTGTTGTAGTTATTAGGGGAATGAAGAAGAGGAAGAAAAAGAGAGACAGGAGAAGAAGAAGAAGAAAAACAAGTAGAGAAAGTTCCCTAAATAATTTCTCAGCTCAGGCTTAAAATTGTTCCTGTCCAATCATTGTTCTTCTTCTTGTTGTTGTTATTATTATTCTTAATTGTTGTATTTGTTGTTGTTGTTGCCTTTGTTTATTCTTCTTATATAGAGGATTTCTTGATAGTTTTTGTTGTTGTTGTTTTTGATCATTTTTAAGCCTTCATGTTAACCTATATTCCTCTGGCTAATATTTTCTAATAAATAAATTCTAATTCCTGACAAAAAGGATTATAAATATGTTCCTGATGTTGTTGTTGTTGTTATTATTGTGCTCGTTATTCTTCTTCTTGTTCATGTTCTTTTGGGATCCTACCGCCCACTTGGCCACACCCCCTTCTCGACCACGATGTCATCGTCGTCATTTTGTCTTGGGTCAGGATTAAGTACTGTTTGTCCATTGCTATTGTTGTTGTTGTAGAGGTTTTTTTTTTGTAATCGTTGTTGTTGTTATTTTAGTGATTGTTCTTCCTGGTGTTGTTGTTTCTATTGTTGTTGTTCTCATGTTTTTGCTGCTATTTCACAAAATGTAAATATTGATTTTCCAGCTAAGCTTTAAGTTGAAGACATTTGCAAATAAATCTTCGTCGACATTTCGGAGAAGGAAAAGGGAGAAGGAGAGGGAAGTTGAGGGAAAGAGTGAGATAGAGATAGAGATATACGAAGACAAAAACAAAAGGCGGACACAATGAACGAGATGAGGATAATTTGTGTAATCGTGGTCGTTTGTTTGGCCTTTTGTTGAGCTTTTTTTGCTGATAGCATTATTAAGATTGGGTTTTAGCAGCTTTCGGAACCTGCTTCATTATGGCCGAGGCACTTTCAGGCGACGTAAATAATCTTGGGGTAGTTTTTCACCCTTAGGAACGGTGGGAGGAGGCTTTTGAAACCTATGAGGGGGTTAAAAAATCTCTTTAAGGGTTACAACATCTTTTGCGAGTATTGAAAAACCTTTGTTAAACCTTTTTAAACCTCGTCGATGAATTTAAAACCATTGGAATGTTAGTGAAAGACTTTTAAAATCTTTTAATCGTTGTTAAAACTAATTTAAAGCCTTTAAATTGTTGCTAAAACTCATTTAGAACCTTTTAAAACTCATTTGATATCTTCAAATCCTAGCTAAAACTCATTCTGAACCTTTTTTTAATCAGCATAACTCTTACAGAACCCCTTCCTCGCATCCACGAAGCTAATCGGACTGCTTATCACACATTCGTGAGCCCTTCCATCCTTTAAGAACCTTTTTACCACCTCCAGACACCTTAAAATCCCCCTCAAAAGCCTCCACAACATTTTTATTCAGCTTCTCCGAACCCCACTGGAGTCGAATCCACCCTCCACAATCCTCGCTCCAACTCGATTACCGTTCAAATTAAATTGAAAGCTTTCACCTTCCTCAACCTCAACCTCAGTCGCAGCCCCGCCCCCAAAACCACTCTCGCCTCCGCCCCCGACCGCCAAATTCACACTTTAAATCAATTACAGTAAAATTTTAAAACCCTCCATAAGAGCGGGAAGTATAATGACAAAGAGAGAGGGAGAGTGCGAAGTGAACACCAATAAATCGTGCAATGTTTCCATCACACTCGCACATGAGCCTCGTTTCACCTGCTTAACGTCCTCCTCGTTGTTGTTGCTGTTATGTTTTTATTGCCCAGAGGGCGTCGGTCAGGGGTTGGGGGCGGTAGACGGGAGGCGTGTCTCGACATGGAGCACGTGATTTCTCCCCGAGGTTATGTTTGATCTGTAAACACTTGACTAAACATTTATTTGTGTCGTCCTCGCGGAGACGCCGCCGCCACCGCCGCGATCTCCAGGACATGCCTCAGCCTCCGAAGGACTCCCGCAACCTCCGCAGGATTCTCTCAACCTCACCTGAACCCCTTCTCAAGGCACCTCCCGACCCCCCTGAACCCCTTCGATCCTCGTCGTCGGCCTCGTCATCGTCGCCGTGGCCCGTAAAACGTGTTAATAAATTCCCAGCCGAGCCCTCGTGCTGCCAAAATATGCCGAGGCATCCATGTTGTCTGTCTCTATCTCTTTCTACCCCTCTCTTCCTCTCTCTTCCTCCCTCCCTCTCTCACTTCCACCACTTCCTCGGAGGCCGCAACCCTTGCTCGAAACTCATAACGTTTTATTCTCGCTGCGGGCATTTTCTGCTTTCATCTTCGGCGAGACCAGGCCACGCCCCCCGTTCCGCCCCCGCTTTACACTTAATTTATTTATTTTTATGAGCTTTCACTTGTTCACTCTCTCCCTCTATCACTCTGTCTCTCTCTCGCATTCACCGTCACCGCATCGCGTCTCGTGAAAATCGCATGAGAGAGATTTTATTTAATTAAAAATGTTTCTTGAGATTTTCGCCGGGTTGTGTGGAAAATGTTTTTGTTTCTGTTGTTTTAATTTCTCATAAAATTCTCGTGTTTTTCTTTAAAGCACAAGTGCGAACATTTTCCTTCTTCCTCACTCTCTCTCTCTCTCTCTAGCAATCTCTTTGTCTCGCTCTGGCTTCGGTTTCTTTGAGAGCTTTAATTAAAAGCTTTGGCTGCGTTTAATATTTGTTTTTAATATGGAAATTGTTGTAGTCCTTTGGTTGTTGTTCTTGTTGTTGTAAGTCTATCATCTAAACGTTCTTGTTGTTGTTGTTTTTCTATCAACTAGCTGTTGTTGTTGTTGTGGCTTAAATTCCCTTTAAAATCTCGCATTAATTTCGAAATAATCATTCGAATGGAAAACGAATTAAACTTGATTTTACACTCGAGTGCGTGCGAAATTTCCACAAACAGAGAGAGAGCAAATGGGTGAGAAAGAGAGGGAGGGAGGATGTTGGTGAGAGAGGGACAGAGAGAGACAGACAGAGACTGAGAGAAACCGAGTGAAGTGAGAGCGGACGGAAGTGCGTTTTGATAAGAACACATTTTGCTTCTCCCGCTTCCGACGTCCTTCATGTTCACTTTGGTGTTGTAATTGTTGAGACTGTTGTAATTGTTGTTGTGACAATTGTTGTTGGTGTAATTGTTGTTGTTGTGGTTGCTTCTGTTGCTCAACCATGTTACGTAATTAATTGCGAAATATTAAAATCGGGCCACGTCGTGATTGCGTTAGAGCGAGAGAGTGAGTGAGAGAGGGAGTAAGAGAGAGAGAGTGGGCGAATGCGAGTGAAAACACTTGAAAGAATTTTGGAAAATGTTGAGGTTTCATTTGAGATTTTCTATGCGAATGAATCCGTGTGAAAAATGAATATATGTTTGATATTATGATATACAAGGAAGAATTTAAGTGGATCCTTAAATGGACCACCAGAATTTCAATTTCCAATTCCAATTTTACGTCCATAATAAATTGAGAAAACTCCTCAGCTAAATTTTAAAAGTTCTCCGAACAATCGCAATTGTAATTCTCCATCTCACTCTCTCATTCGCTCGAAATGTCACCATTAGCTCTGACAGCTGTCATAATTACTGTCAACTACGCGCGTTCTCCCTCTCTCCCTCTCTCTCTCTCTGTGTGTCTCAATGACTTTCCCACCAAAAGTAGAAACAAAAATTCATTTTATAAAAGTTTTCTTACATATTTTCGATCTCGCATTCGAACCCCGAAATCAATGGAAAAAAATAGAAAAAAAGAGGGAAAAATAAAAATAAATGTAATAAATATAAAAGAAAATAATATAAAAATAAAACGATAAAAATAATAAAAGACGAAAAGAGGAAATGGGCGAAAATTCTCGTTCATTGAATTTGATTTACTTGAAACTAGCAAAGTTTTTCCTCATGATCATTGAACCACCCCATGCATCCCCTTCTAGCCACGCCCACTGATGTGGCAACGCTTCTCAAGCACACTTACATGCACTCACAGACACACCAACACAGTCACACACACCGACACAGGCACACACCACTACAGCCACACGCAGACTTTCCCTTCGGAGTGGAAAAAGTTCATTGAAATGTTATTTAATTGCAATTAAGCGCATTTATCAAACTCGATTGAGCTTTGATACGTTTCCCCCACCGTGCCCCGCCCACTTCATTGAACTCTCCTTTGCCTCATCTTCTTCTTCTTTTTCTCCCTCCATCTCTCTTGCTTACTCTTGCCCTCTTTATCTCCGCCTTCTTTCCATGTGGCGATAAGTTTTTCATGAGGAGCATTTGCTCTCACATACATTGGATGCTTCATACATATGCATGTATGTAAGTGTAAGTGCTTATATATACATGTCTCCTCTATCTATCTATCTCTATCTGTCTCCATCTCTCTTCACGTCCATCTATCTTCATCCCCTTCTAACCATTGCCATCTCTCTCTCCATCCCATCTCTCTTCATCCCATCACAATCCATTCGCATCTCGTTCTCGGAGTCCAACCCGAAAACTAATGCCATTTGACTTCAGCTCCATCTCCCCCTCTCACTCTTATTCCCCCATCATCCTCTCTCTCCCTCTCTCACCACACTCTTTTCCTCCCCAAGGCGAACGTGCGTCGAGGGAGTTGGGGAGATGTTTGCCAGGGTTGGGGTCAGGATAATTGTTACTCGATTTTTCATTGAACTATCAATTTCTCGTCTCCGCTCGACACAGATCTTTCTCCCCCTTTCTACTCTCTCTCACTCTCTCTTACACTCTCTTACACTCTCCCTCTCTATCACTATCTCCACTCATCTGGAAAAGTTGTCCATTTCGCTCCAATCGTCTGTGGATGGTTTTATTTTATTTCATTTCATTTTATTTCCTTCCATTCCATCGATTGTAGTTCATCGTCTTCGTCGTTCATCTTCTCGTCTTCGGCGTCTTCAACTCGTCTTGAACTTATTTCTCTCTTCTCCCTGTCTCTTTTTCTCTCACTTTTTCTCCTTCTATCTCCTCCTTTCCTTCAGATCCTTCACATCGTTTGGGGTTTTGGGAGCTGCCACTTTATGCTGATCCAATTAATTGACTTTTTCGTTCAGTTTAAATGGTTGCCCGATCTCTCTTTCTATCACTGTCACTCTCTCTTATTTGTTATCTCTGTCACTCCCTATCTCCTTCTCTCTATCTCTCTCTCTCCTTTCCTTCATCCTTCATCCATTATTCACTTAGAACTTTGAAATGTTTTTTTATAGCTCGCGCCATTCGTTCGTTCGCATCCCTGTAATTATGCTACAATTTGTTGCTAATTGTCTGCCGCACATGTGACCGTCTGTCTTTCTCTCTCGCACACTCTTCCCCTCTCTCTCTCGCGCACTCCCCCCTCTCTCTCTCAATCGTGTGTGTTTTTCACAAGACCCTGGGAATGGAAAAAATAACTTTTTTTCCACCGATAAAATAAAGTTGCACAAAGAAATAATTGAAATCGAAATTAATTAGTCGATTTCTTCAGTAATCGTGTTCTTCTCTCGCTCACTACCACATACATCCATCTCGGTCTCTCTTCCTCTCTTTTTTCGCTCTCATTCTCTTTAGATTTCTTTCTCTGCCTTCGGGTTTTGTGTTTTAATGAAAGTGATGAAATGTAATTCACTTTAATTAGATTCTTTGCCCTTGCAATTCGTTGTTTTCTTTGTTCCCGCCAACAAAGGACGAAGAGTGAGAAAGAGAGGGAGAAGGGTGGATGAGAGAAGGAGAAAAATAATTGAGCTCGGAGTCTCTTTGAGCGGTTGCCATGGTCAGAGACACCCGAGCGCACGTACCGAGAAGTGTTCAATTCGCATTTAAAGCTGATTAAAAAATTCTACGGAAAACTCCTGCTGCGCCAAAGGTATCGTCGGAACGGTGCTGCCAAATCAAGCCAAATAATAACCATTTCCAAGATCCAGCAATGGATTTCCACGGAATCGATGGATATATTTCCACATGTATATCCCTGGAGAATCTCAATATCAATTTCACTTTGATTGCATGTCAAAGGCGAAAAAATTTGCCATGTGAATATTTCCATCATTTGATATCTTCGTGTCGACAACAAATGCAACAACAACATTTTTCATTTCAAACACTCCAACACCCACACAAGGACATGGAACACCAATACCAACAACAACAACAACACTAACAGGAACCCATCCGCCTACCGAGGCAAAAGTGTAAAAATAAACTCAACCTTGATCGAAGGACAAATTTGCACTTGATTTGGTTTTCCCCCATCTCTTTTCTACTTCGTCTCCTTCTCTCTCTCAATCAAGCTTCTTTTTGTCTTTTTCTTTAGAGTTTCCCCTCCCTTCGCTTGTTGTTGTTGTCATTGCCGTTTCCTCCCTGGTCTACCCATGGAAACATTTTTCTCCTGAAAATAAATCAAGAAATCGTAGATTTTTTTGTATATTCATGGGTGTCTGCTTCGTCTTCTTCATCTGCTCCTTCTTCTTTTTCTGCTTCATTTTCTAGTTCCTCTTGTGTATGCTGATCAAAGGAATTTCTTAAAACAACTTTTTTAAATCCTAATTGTGCAATTTTTCGATATTCTTCGATAATTTTTGGTACTTTGACTACTTTTGGTTATTTTTAAGGGCCCATTAAAATTTTCATATTCATGATTGTATTTTTATTGTATTCTTCAAGTAAATATTTGAGGTTTTCAATACGTTTAAGAGGGAAAACTCTATTCTAAAAACCACCCCGAAATAAAGAACTAAATTCCCATTCAAGATATTTCACACAAAAAAACCCAGCACAAACTCAAGTGGAAGTGGTTGGCAACGTTGTCATGCTATTATCATGCTGGTGTTTCTCCCAGCACTTGCCGTCTCTTTCACACCCACCGACACCAAAAAAAAACACCCCCTGTCCACATTTAATAAGCGACAGTTTAGCCAGACATTTTTCGGATTTTACTATTTGCCGCAAGTCTTCCGCTTCTTCTTTCGTTCTATCCCACAGTTTTTTTGCCCTACCCCATGCTGAATCGTCTGCATTTCATCAAATAATGCAAAAATCATGTTTTCTTTTTCTATTCGTCGTGTGCCAGGGATGGGCGGGAGTTTAACATCCCTGCTCAGTGATTTTTTTTTATTCGTTGTTCAACTTCTCTCACCGAAAGCGTCTGACAAGTTTTCCTCTCATAATAAATGTATGTCGACGTGTGTCTGTCTGTCTTTTCATATAACATACTAGACTTTCTCTCTCTCTCTCTCTCTCGCTCTGGCCCGTGATGTTTGCCTTTTATAATTTAAATAAAGTGCAAAAAAATGTTACGTTTGCACTTTTCCCCGAACCCCGCCCACTTTCGCCTCACGCCCCCCGTCGTCGTCGTCGTCGACGCACCGACTGTCATCGATATCTTCGGATGGACAGAACTTTTGAACAGCAAATCATGCTGAAATCAACATGTTCTCTCTCTCTCTCTTTTATATTCGCTTCCAGGAGGAAAAACCACTCTCATGCTCATGTAGTGAAAGTCATGTTGACATACATACAAACACAAACGCGCACACACATAGATAAACCGGATGCGTCCGCACACACCCTTAAATCGACGTCCTTTGATTTCCCGAATTTAAGTCCGCTCCGGAGATTCCGAGAGGCCGCCCGGGGTCTCGTGGCAGCCTCCGTAATGAGGGGCATTTGCGGATTTTCCTTTTAATCTCATGATATATTCGCAGTCGGCGGAGGATTTTCCATCCACCATCGTTTTTTTCTTCTCTGTATTGCTTTTTAGCGATAACTTTGTTGGGAATTCGTTGGTATTTCGGCATTTTTTGGAGCTTATAGAATTTCGTTAAAAATGTTGAGTAATGTTGGGTCCGTTATAACAAAAAAAACCCCATTGGATAATGGTATTTTTTAAATTTAATTCATTTGTCGGACTTTTGGAGAAGTTTTGTACTCTTGGGGTATTTAAAATTCGTATTTGGAGAGAGTTTTATTATTTTAATACATTTTAAAGATTTTAATTAAGTCAACATTGTCAAAGTTTTTTGTATTTCTGTCCGTTATAGAAAAACCACATGAAAACATGAAATTAGGTACTTTTAGTATATTTAAAATAAAAAACAGTTTGTCTCTGCATTTTTTTATCATAAGTCCTTTTCAATGGTTCTGATATCAGTTCTATTTTCCACGTTTTCCAAAGTTAATTAAAAAAATACCTTTTAAACCCACTTTCTCCCCACTGACCATTGCATTGATTTTTAATAAATTTTTATTATTTCCCCTCGATGCCCATTATTTGCCCCTAATGACCCTGTCATTTCCGCCCCCAAAGAGACCTCTCACGATTTCTTTTAAAAGTTCCCTCCACACACTATCGTCGTCTCCTTCACTCGCCCTCTGACTTAGTGAAATATCGGTTTCCCTATCATTGAATGCGAAAATCTAATTTCCTTTTTCCTCTCTTCTCTTCTTTCTTCGGAACAGATATCAACAAGGGCTCGCCCATCGATTACAAGAGCGGCTCCGCCTGCTCGACACCCACGAAGGACACGCTGAAGGGATACGAGCGAAGCGCGCAGGGCTGCATGGGGGGCCCGGTGCTGCCGCCGCGCTCCGTGATGCCCGGCCTCCAGTCGCACCACTACTCCGCACCGATGAACTTCCGCAAGGACCTGGCCGCCCGCTGCTCCGCCAAGTGCGTGGCCATCGTCTCGATATCGATATTCGTCTCGCTCTGCGTCCTCCTGATATTCCTGACAGGTAGGCGCGATGCATCCTTAGTGCAAAAGATCTCCACTAAACATCCACGAAATCTATTCTTTGCAGGATTCGGCGTGCTCCACTGGTCGCCCGCCGCCCCCTGCACGGTGCTGGTGGGCAACGAGGCCGCCGAGGTGACGGCCGCCAAGAGCACCAACACCGACCTCTCGAAGCTCCACAACTCGTCCTTCCGCTCGAAGACCGGCCAGACGGTGACGGTGACGGCCGCCTCCGCCGCCTCGGCGTCGTCGACCTCGCCCGCGCTGTCGGCCACGTCGGGCGGCCTGGCGTCGGCGGCGTCGCCCTCGTCGGCCTTCCAGTCGACGTCGGCGTCGTCGGTGGCGGTCGCCTCGTCGGCCCCGGCCCTCTCCTCGTCCTCATCATCGTCCCTGGCGAACGGCAATAATGGAGGTAATTATTCTCAAGTTTTAATTATTTTTAAATGAGTTTTTCGAACTCGAATAAATTCACTCGCTCGCGATAAGGCCCAGGGCGGCGTGGGTGGCGTTATCGGAGGGGGCGTGGCCAGTGGCCGTCGATTCGCAATGGAAACAAACCCAACTCAGCCCAACCCAACCGGCGGCCAGACAAAGCAGAGTCGAGCAGGGCAAAGCAGATGAGCAGATGAATGAATCAGAGCCGGCGAGGAGCGGACAAAGGAGAAGAAGGAGAATGCAAGGGAAATAAAAGAAAACGGTCGCTCGAATGAAAGGACAAATGGTCGAGTGGTCGCTGGTGGGTGGAGAAAGGGAGGAATAGATAAGAGAAAAGGATGGGTAGAAAAGTGAAAGGGAGGGGTAGATAAGAGAAAGGGAGAAATGAAAAGAGACTTCGGGGTCAAGAAGAGGTTGAATGGGAATCGCGAACTGCGCGAAGTTGGGTGCGGAGTTCGCAGTGCATTAAAATGGGAGCACGGACTCGCTCATTCTCTCTCTTTCTCTTTCACTCACTCCCTCATTAATTCTCCCTTTTCGCTTCTTCACTTATTTCTCTCTCTCTCTCTCTCCCTCTCTCGGTTGCCTCTTGTTAATGACAGCTGAAAAGTTCAATTAAAGGTCAAGCGTTTCGCTCTCCTCTTGTTTGTTGTTTGTTGCCTCGCTTGTTGTTAATATAATGGACTCTTGTTGTAGTTGTAGTTGTTGTTGTTGTTTTTGTTGTTGCTTCATTTGTCATTTAAATGTTTAAAGCTCTCAAAAACTTCTCGCCAGAAGTTGGGCGAGCATTAATTATTTTTCATTCGTAATTTCCATTCACTTAATTAAAAAAATGTTAATTTCAACAATGGCGACATCTTCCGGTAGTTGACAGGACGAGAGTTTGAACATATTTTCAGAGAGAGAGAGAGAGAGAAATAAATAGGGAGAGTGATGAAGTGAGCTCAAGAGTTTTTTAACGAGATATTGGGAAAATTAAAATTTATTTTCAACAACTCCGCGACAATCAAAAATGGGAACGAAAGCACTTCCGTCTGTCGCTCATGTGTCAACTTGTAGTCAAATGTCAGAAATTAAACCTAGCGGTAAATCGAACCACCACCAGCCTCCCCCGCCCCACCCACTCGAAGTCTCCCGGGGGGAACCTTTTGAGCCAAGGAAGCGACTTCCTGATGACCTGGTTTCTTCCTTGGTTCCCCCACCGCCATCGAAATTTAATTAAAAACATATTTCACGCCCCATTTGAGGGGAGCCACACGACCCCCCGACCCCGACCACCACCCACAGCCACGCCCTCATGGAACCGCTCTCCCCCAACCCCCTGTCGACCCATAAACACACCCATCTCGAGAGAGAAAATAAAACGTATCGAAAAATCCCTTGAAATAAATTCCTTATCGAAATGAAAATAGAAAAAAGAAATAGGAAATAACTACAAATAAACAAAAAGTACGAATAGAAAATAAATAAAAAAAACCTAGAAAATAAATACAAATAGCAAATAAAAGAAAATGGAAAATTAAATAGAAATAAAAATCAAAATAAATAGAAATAAAAATCATAATAATAAACTAGAAATAAACCAAATACACAAGCATATCAAAAAATCTCACGTGTTCCCTTACGTTACGCCGTTACCATTACGTTGAAGCCAAAGCAACCGCAACTACGCAACAACTGTCAAACGGAATGTCACGGCACGCAACGTCAAAGGGCGGAGCGGGGGCCGGAGGAGGGGCAGGAGAAGAAGAAGCACCAGCTCGAGGACGACGTTATCGACGAAGTTTATCAACAGCTGAAAGTTTCATCGACTTAATTACGAAAAAGCAAAATGAAAACCCCAAAGAAAATCGCGGCAACAGAGACGTCGACGACGGGGAGAAGTTGCTGGAGCAGTGGGAAGAGGAGAGGAGGAGGCAAGAGAGAGGAGAGAAGGAGGAGGAAGGAAAGGAACAGAAAGCAACGGAACTGAACAGAAAGGAACTGAAAGGAACAGAACTGAAAGGAGCGGAGCCGAAAGAGCGAAATAACAAATTTATGACAGTGACAACAACAGCAGCAGCAAAGACGGAGACGACAGCGACAACGTTGACAACGACAAAGACGCCGACGTCAACGACAACGTCAACGCCGACAGAACATCGCGGAGTCGGAGACGAGGCAATAGCAACAGCCAGGGCTGCCGAAAGTAATTACGAGTCGGAGACCAGGGATGGCAGAAGTTTGAAAATCAATAAATTATTAAATCTCAATCAAAGCAATAATGACAAAGAAATGTCAAAGCGCCGTCTAACAACGAATACAACAACGAAAAATATAATAACAACAAAAATATCAATAACAACAAGTAATAACAACAACAAAAAGAAGATGAAGACAACTTCTCCTTTACATCGAAGCGATGAAAATGTCAAGAGAATTCCGTCGCAGAACGCGGGACAGGATATCGATTATGAGGCAGCAGATTATAAAGATTCGAGAGATTATGTTGATGATGCTGCTGCTGCTGGCGATGGTGGAGCAGGAGGTGTAGGTGTTGTTGTTGGCGTGAAACACAACAGCAGCAACAGGAACACGAAGAAGACGAAAGCCGAGGATGAAGACCAGGTGACGGAGGAAGTTTTCTCCAAAGACACGGAGAATTTTGATGGAAACCACGATGACGATATTCATCCTGATGATGATGAAGCTGCTGTTGCTCTTGATGATATTGCTCTTGATGGTAATGAGAATGTTGTTGGTAATGAGAATCTTGAGGACGATGGGGATGTTGCCGACGATGATGATGATAATAGAGATAGAGTGATAGATAATATCGCTGGCAATGATTTTAAAAACTCCTCCGACGCTGTGACAAAAGCAGCGACAATTTCACTCAAAACTTTCACAAAGGACGACGACGAACCGGAAGTTGAAGACGATGACGATGGTGAAGATGAAGAAGATGAAGATGGGGATGGAAACTACCCCCGAGTTGTTGGTGGCGAAAGTTCTGCACCTGCCGGAGTTGTTGACAATCCATTAAACAGCAATTTACGCACACCAGCAGCGAAATCAGGTGAACCAGCAACAAATCGTGACAATAGAAGGATCCAGCGAGCACCGAAGCAGCAGAAGGGAGACGAAGGAATCATGAAAGAAGAAGAAGTGCTGGATCTGCAGGTTGATGAAGTGGATGAAAATGTGATGAGAAATGAAGAAGGAAGCGAGAACGATGGGGAGGATGAGAACAAAAACGCTGGGAAAGAGAAAGAAAACGTGAATGAAGATGAGAATGAGAATGATGAGAATAAAAATGAGAATGATGACAATAAAAACGAGAATGATGAGAATGGAAATGAAAATGAGAACGAAATGAATGAAAACGACAAAGAAGTGGACAAGAACAAGAAGAAAAACGATGAAAACGAGAAAGCGATGGAAAAAAATATGAAGATAAAGTATAAAAAGTGGAAGTATGAGTATGAAAACGAGGATAAAATGAAAGTATACCAAAGGGAAGATGATGAAAACCAGAGAAGCGAGAAGGAAGAGAATTATAACGAGGAGGAAGAGATCGAAAGCGAGGAGGAAGATGATGAAATCGAGAAGGAAGGTCATGAAAACCAAAAGGAAGAGAATGAAAGCGAGAAGGATGAGGATAAAAACTCGCCGGATGGTACCGAGGTGGTTGACGAGAACGGCGCTGTGATGCCCATTGATGGCGATAACAATAATGAGCGCGATTTAGCTGACAACTACGATGACAGCGACCACTCAACCGCAAGAACCACCACCACCACCATCAAAAGCATCGCTGGAGCCGCCAGCAGGACGCAGACGACGACGACGGCCAACGACGGCAGCAGCCCTGACAACAACAATGACGCTGACGACGCCGGGAAGAAGTTTGATAAATTCAAATTGAATGACCGCCATGAACACGTATCAGTGGGCGCGCCAAGTGGGCGGGGTGGAAACGAAGGCCGAGGGCCGACGACGTCAGCCGAAGTGGCAGAACGAGAAATGATTGAGATAAATGAGACGACGAGAGCGACCAGCGGTAGAGGGGAGGGAGGAGGGCGATGAGAATGAGATGGAGGCCACAAGAACAACCCCCATCAACAGCTCCACCACCGACAACGACGACGATTGGGACGAGTTGATGCTGAATGACGGTTTAATACCGTTAAGCGGCGTCGACGGCTTCATGGACGGCGCAGCGCTCGACGACGTCGACATCGTTAAATTGGAGGATAAGCCTTCGAACGAGGACGAGGTGTACAAGACCATCGACAACAACAACAACAAGAGTAAGAAGAAACAAAACGATGACAAGCGGGCGAATGATAATGAAACCAACAATAATGTGGAAGGTGTCGTCAAGCCTAAAAAGCCCACGAAGAACTCGCCATCGATGTCGTCATCGTCACCTGTTTCAACCCCCCCGAAGGAGGAAAATGAAATTATGAAACACGATGACGTCGGCAGCAGGCGTGCCCCGCCCACTCTGAAGCCGCCCATCGTAAGTGAGACGTACGACTCGCCCGGGAAGCGGATCCTCGTCAACCTCACCATCGCCACCGACGACGGCACCGGCTCCGTTTACACGCTCCACGTGGCCGTCCCCGCCGGCGGCCCCCATCCCCAGGGGGTCCAGAGCGTGGAGCAGGTCCTGATCCACGAGCATCGGACCAGCACCGAGGGCCCAACCCTCATCGAGGCTGACCGCTCCTTTGGATCAGACTCCTCCGCCTCCTTCGCGAGTCCCTACTGCGTGCCCGAGCCGCCGCCTCCGATCCCCGAGTGCCCCTGTCCCTGCGGCGGCCCCTCCCGCTACGCCCCCCACCTCGACGACGACGCCGACGACGATTACGAACCCCTCAGCAATCGTGTCGACGCCCCTCCGACGGCCGACCGCGCCCTCGACCCCGACGACGACCAGCATGCGACGACCACTCCATCCCCATCTGTTGTCACTAATCCTTCGCTGGCGACTGATGCGTCCACAGCAACAACCATCGCTGCTGGTGATACTAACACGGGTGCCATCGATGTTGATCTCGGTGTTGGTGAAGATGTTCATGATGTTGATGTTGATCGTGGTGACAAGTTTGCATGTCCCGATGTTATGCCTATCCTAATACTCGAAGGTGATTGGGTGTTCTCTTTGCACTAACAACAAACTAACAAGCATAACTATGGAATGGGACTAACCTTTGTACAGGCATGTGGGAACTAATCGGGAACTAATCAGGAGGTTTCGAGAAGACCTCTGTAATCTATTGGAATATCATCACGTTAATTCATTCTCTAACAAGCCCCAAACACACCTCACCTCGCTTCTTAGTATAGTGCTAACATCTGTCATCAAACCTGTCATTAGCGACATCAATATAACATACCAATAAATCATTATAACATAATATAACATTATCAAAATCACATATCAATAAAACACATCAATATAACAAAAATACAACAAATTATCATGGTTACATTCATCACTAATATCTGTACAACATCATACGAAACTCATCACGGACTCATATCAAACTAAAACAAATTCATTACCTCACTATCCATATCATCTCTGGTACTCGACCTCGTATTATAACCCCACAAACCTCACTCTGTCTCCACTTTCATCGACCACACCTCACTATCAAACCCATTATCCTGATCTCTCATATCTTCACTCTGTGGTAACCACATGACCGATCTGTAAATATTATATCATAGCATAAAAACCTATATAAATAAAGTAATTATATAAATATCAATATAAATATATAGTATGTTAATAGTAAAATTAAGAAAGCTTTTTGTCGGCATTCTCACTAACCCACGCCATCACTTTCTCTCTCTTTCTCTTCCCCACCCGATCCCCATCACCCACATTATCCCTAACTACCCAACTACCCGATTATCCTCAATTAATCCATCCCCTTCCACATCCTCCTCACTGTCGCTGCCTCCCGCCAAACGAACCAACAAAAAAACTAGGTGCTCGCACATTCCCCGCCCGGAGCTTCCCACCAGACGGCACCACTTTTGGCCAGATCACCCTGGGCCAGAAGTTGACGAAGGAGATCCAGCCCTACAGCTATTGGAACATGCAATTCTACCAATCGGAACCGGCCTATGTGAAGTTCGACTACTCGATACCGCGCGGCGCATCCATCGGCGTCTACGGGACGTCCGCAACGCGCTGCCGACCCACACTCAGTACCATTTCAAGGAGGTCCTGAGCGGCTTCAGCGCCAACAGTCGCCCGGCTCGCGCCACTCACTGTAAGTAGGAGGATGAGGGACAGAAATTCTTATTTGATTAGTATTAATTTGGTCTTAGTTTAATTATTTATAATCTTAAGAGCTCTACTAAATCGGGGTGGCTTTAACTGCTGTGGTGAATTTCTCACATCACTGGGTTACTGTTATTGTTGTTGTTTTCGCTATATATATCATTACCGTTATTGTCTACATATATTAATGATGAGTATTGTTAATAAGATTATCGTTATTGTGATTTACTAATGTGTGTGTGCCAACTAACGCCTCTTGTTTTGTCTCTTTTCACCCGTTCTCTCTCTCATCCCGCTCCCATCCAACGCAATTCACCAACAAAACGACAACGACCGAACCGCCTTACCGACTGCATTACCGACCACCCATCTACCGACCACCTGAACCCATCTACCGACCATTTGACCGAATCCCCACCGAACAGTTGTCGATAACGCGCGAGGTCACCCGCTACATGGAGCCCGGCCACTGGTTCGTCTCGCTCTACAACGACGACGGCGACGCCCAGGAGGTGACCTTCTACGCGGCCATCGCCGAGGACATGACCCAGAACTGCCCGAACGGCTGCTCCGGCAACGGCCAGTGCCTGCTCGGCCACTGCCAATGCAATCCCGGCTTCGGCGGCGACGACTGCGGCGAGAGCGTCTGCCCCGTCCTCTGTTCGCAGCACGGCGAATACATCAACGGCGAGTGCATCTGCAACCCCGGCTGGAAGGGCAAGGAGTGCTCGCTGCGGCACGACGAGTGCGAGGTCGCCGACTGCTCCGGGCACGGCCACTGCGTGAGCGGCAAGTGCCAGTGCATGCGCGGCTACAAGGGGAAGTTCTGCGAAGAAGGTAAACAAAGTGCCCCAGGAAGGCTTCTCGATCGCCCTCCACCAGTTCTCGGCTTCATCTTTAGACTCCCTCGAGTATTCGTCCATATTAACTAACCCAATCTCGTGTCTCTCTTCCAGTTGACTGTCCGCACCCGACCTGCTCCGGCCACGGCTTCTGCGCCGACGGCACCTGCATCTGCCGCAAGGGCTGGAAGGGCGTCGACTGCGCCACAATGGACCAGGACGCCTTGCAGTGTCTGCCCGACTGCTCCGGCCATGGAACCTTCGACCTGGACACCCAGACCTGCAGCTGCGAGCCGAAGTGGAGCGGCGACGATTGCTCCAAGGAGCTGTGCGACCTCGACTGCGGCCAGCACGGCCGATGCGTCGGCGACGCGTGCGCCTGCGAACCCGAGTGGGGCGGCGACTTCTGCAACACGAAGCTGTGCGATGCGCGCTGCAACGAGCATGGCCAGTGCAAGAACGGCACCTGTCTGTGCGTCACCGGCTGGAATGGAAAGCACTGCACGATCGAGGGCTGCCCCAACGGATGCTCGGCGCACGGCCAGTGCCGGGTGAGCGGCGAGGGCCAGTGGGAGTGTCGCTGCTACGAGGGCTGGGACGGACCGGACTGCGGAATCGCACTCGAGCTGAACTGCGGCGACAGCAAGGACAACGACAAAGGTGAGTCGATTGTCAAAAATATTGTCAAAATTTATTCATAATTATCAATTATGCAAAATGGATTCATAGCTGTTTGAGTCATACTTGTAAATTTTTCACAATTGATTAATAATTGTAAATTGTTCACAATTGATTAATAATTGTAAATTTTTCAAAATTGATTCCAATTTGTAAAATATGCAAAATTGGATCATAATTGTCAATTTTCCAAAATTGATTCATTATTGTCTATTATGCAATATTGGATAAAAATTGTCAATTCTGCAAAAATTGTTATAATTATAAAAGTTGTTAAAATTTCATATTTTTAATTTTCCTAATCTCCTCCTCATCCTCTCCCCAGACGGCCTGGTTGACTGCGAGGACCCCGAGTGCTGCGCCAGCCACGTCTGCAAGACCTCCCAGCTCTGCGTCTCCGCCCCGAAGCCCATCGACGTCCTGCTCCGCAAGCAGCCGCCCGCCATCACCGCCTCCTTCTTCGAACGCATGAAGTTCCTGATCGACGAGAGCAGCCTCCAGAACTACGCCAAGCTGGAGACCTTCAACGAAAGGTAGGTTCTTCGTGTGCCGTTCACTTCCGTTGCATTATCCTCAGTTCTTTTAATTTTAAGTTTTATTTCAATTCAAAATGCGAAGCGAAAAACTTCGACTTATTGGGTCTTTCTACATATAGAAAAACAAAAAACAAAAACAAATTAATAGTTTGACGAAATTTTTGTGATTATTTTTGATTTTGAGTTTTGTGCCCACGTCTCGAAAACATCCCGAAATCCCGAACGAATCCTCTCATTTTTGTTGTAAATAAATATCCCAAGAGTCCTTTGTTGAAATCAGCCCGTCACGAAACATCGATCTCCGATCT
The DNA here is from genome assembly GCA_017309665.1 of Coelopa frigida. Lineage (NCBI taxonomy): Eukaryota > Metazoa > Arthropoda > Insecta > Diptera > Coelopidae > Coelopa > Coelopa frigida. Next base: position 12,174,509 of record CM029563.1, read on the forward strand.
CCGAAGATATATAACTATATATAAGCTATGTAAAGGCTTTCAGAAGCACTGTGCCTAGAGTGTACAGGGTGTTTGGTAGACTAATCACAGGGTGCTCACTAACTATTAGAGTCTAAATGTTTGAGATCTACTTGTTGTAACAACTAATCGTCTGGGTTTCTACTACTATTTGTTTGTTTTGTTTCCAATTAAAATTAAAAAAATAACAACTAAAAAACCAAGGTGAAAATCGCTAATCGAACAATTTTTTCTCTCATCTCTTTCTCCTACACGCGCGCTCCTCCACTACTACTACTAACAAAAATCTACTACTACCACTACTACTAAATGTATGCATTGCGTACCATTAATATCTACTACTACCACTACTACCTAATAACGAAAACGAAACGTTGTCGAAATTTGCGCCAATTTTACGTATGAAACCGTAAAACCGCGTTCTTTTAACCAAAACTAACAGCGTTTTTTGGAATTATTTCAATGCAAGGTAAGCAACAAAAACAATAACAACAAAATTGAAAAAAAAAAAGTAAAAGTACTAAAGTCGAATAACAAGAACTAAGCTAGCAATCGCAACTAACACTAATTACTACTAATAATTTCAACTACTACTACTAATTAATTAACACTAATTTTATGGTTGTTTGGTCAAGATTTTTTCATTGTAACTCTTATGATTTGTGTATTAATTCCCTTTCTTTGTCTTCTTCTGCTGTACTTATTCACTACGTGTTTCTTCATCTACTACTACTACTACTTTTTCGTAGAATTCCGTAGTTAGTTCTGTTCGTTTGTGTTCTCCTAATCGTAGTGCACTTGTCTGTACCTTTCGGTTCGTTTATTTAATTATTTATTTTTTACAATTATGGTTTCCTCCCCCACCCCCCGATCACTCCCACATCGAAGAAAAAAAAACCCTCCACCGAAAGTTACACTGAAAAAAAGCAAGGCAATCGTCGACATCCACACCGAGAAAAACTTGGTGAAAAACCTTCATAGAGAAATGATATTGTACCTCTCATGTGCTGTTGATCAACGTTTATGTTCTGTGCGTGTGAATTTTGAATGTTTTTCTTACATCTTGAGTTCCTTTCGTTTCCTTGCGAATCGTATTTGTTTTCAGTTTCAATGTTCTTGTTGTACTCGTATACGAATATCTTATCTATATACATATCTACTATAATTATACTTATATATCCTACTTAGCTTAGACCAAGTGCAGATGAAGCAGCCCAGACTAATCGCTCTTTGTTGTTGTTCTCCCCCCCCTCTAGTCGCTCGGCCGTGATCCGCGGACGTGTCGTCACCTCGCTGGGCATGGGCCTGGTCGGGGTGCGCGTCTCGACGACGACCCTCCTGGAAGGCTTCACCCTGACCCGCGACGACGGCTGGTTCGACCTGATGGTGAACGGCGGCGGCGCCGTCACCCTGCAGTTCGGACGCTCGCCCTTCCGCCCCCAGTCGCGCATCGTCCAGGTGCCCTGGAACGAGGTGGTCATCATCGACGTGGTCACCATGTCCATGTCCGAGGAGAAGGCGCTGGCGACGACGACGGCGCACACGTGCTTCTCGCACGACTACGACGTGATGAAGCCGGTCGTGTTGGCCTCGTGGAAGCACGGCTTCCAGGGCGCCTGCCCCGACCGCAGCGCCATCTTGGCCGAGTCCCAGGTGATCCAGGAGTCGCTGCAGATCCCCGGCACCGGGCTGAACCTCGTCTACCACTCGTCGCGCGCCGCCGGCTACCTGTCGACGATCAAGCTGCAGCTGACGCCCGACCAGATCCCCGAGTCGCTGCACCTGATCCACCTGCGCATCACCATCGAGGGCATCCTGTTCGAGCGCGTCTTCGAGGCGGACCCTGGCATCAAGTTCACCTACGCCTGGAACCGGCTGAACATCTATCGGCAGCGCGTCTACGGCGTGACGACGGCCGTGGTGAAGGTCGGCTACCAGTACAGCGACTGCAAGGACATCGTCTGGGACATCCAGACGACGAAGCTCTCCGGCCACGACATGTCCATCTCGGAGGTGGGCGGCTGGAATCTGGACATCCACCATCGGTACAACTTCCACGAGGGCATCCTGCAGAAGGGCGACGGCTCCAACATCTACCTGAAGCAGAAGCCGCGCGTCATCCTCACGACGATGGGCGACGGCCACCAGCGACCACTCGAGTGCGCCGACTGCGAGGGCCTGGCGACGAAGCAACGCCTCCTGGCGCCCGTCGCTCTGGCCGCCTCGCCCGACGGCAGCCTCTACGTCGGCGACTTCAACTACATCCGCCGCATCATGACCGACGGCAGCATCCGCACCGTGGTGAAGCTGAACGCGACGCGCGTCTCCTACCGCTACCACATGGCCCTCAGTCCGCTCGACGGCACCCTCTACATCTCGGACCCCGAGTCGCACCAGATCATCCGGGTGCGCGACACCTCCGACTTCTCGCAGCCGGAGAAGAACTGGGAACCCGTCGTCGGCTCCGGCGAACGCTGCCTGCCCGGCGACGAGGCCCACTGCGGCGACGGCGCCCTGGCCAAGGACGCGAAGCTCGCCTACCCCAAGGGCATCGCGATCTCGAGCGAGAACACGCTCTACTTCGCCGACGGCACCAACATCCGGATGGTGGACCGCGACGGCATCGTCACCACCCTCATCGGCAACCACATGCACAAGTCCCACTGGAAGCCGATCCCATGCGAGGGCACCCTGAAGCTCGAGGAGATGCACCTGCGATGGCCCACTGAGTTGGCCGTGAATCCGCTCGACAACACGCTGCACATCATCGACGACCACATGATCCTGCGCATGACGCCCGACGGCCGGGTGCGCGTCATCTCGGGCCGCCCGCTGCACTGCGCCACGGCGACCGCTGCCTACGACACGGACCTGGCGACGCACGCCACCCTCGTGATGCCCCAGTCGATCGCCTTCGGGCCGATGGGCGACCTCTACGTGGCCGAGAGCGACTCGCAGCGCATCAACCGGGTGCGCGTGATCGGCACCGACGGCCGCATCTCGGCCTTCGCGGGCGCCGAGTCCAAGTGCAACTGCCTGGAGCGCGGCTGCGACTGCTTCGAGGCCGAGCACTACCTGGCCACCAGCGCCAAGTTCAACACGATCGCCGCCCTGGCCGTCACCCCCGATGGCCAGGTGCACATCGCCGACCAGGCCAACTACCGCATCCGCTCGGTGATGGCCAGCATCCCGGAGGCGAGTCCGTCGCGCGAGTACGAGATCTACGCGCCCGACATGCAGGAGATCTACATCTTCAACCGGTTCGGGCAGCACGTCTCCACGCGCAACATCCTCACCGGCGAGACGACCTACGTGTTCACCTACAACGTGAACACCTCGAACGGCAAGCTGAGCACCGTGACCGATGCCGCCGGCAACAAGGTGTTCCTGCTGCGCGACTACACCTCGCAGGTGAACTCGATCGAGAACACGAAGGGCCAGAAGTGCCGCCTGCGCATGACGCGCATGAAGATGCTCCACGAGCTGGGCACGCCCGACAACTACAACGTCACCTTCGAGTACCACGGCCCCACCGGCCTGCTGAAGACGAAGCTCGACTCGACCGGCCGCTCCTACGTCTACAACTACGACGAGTTCGGCCGCCTCACGTCGGCCGTGACGCCCACCGGACGCGTGATCGACCTCTCGTTCGACCTGAGCGTGAAGGGCGCCCAGGTGAAGGTGTCCGAGAACGCGCAGAAGGAGATCTCGATGCTGATCCAGGGCTCCTCGGTCGTGGTGCGCAACGGCGAGGCCGAGTCGCGGACCAAGGTCGACATGGACGGCTCCACCACGAGCCTGACGCCCTGGGGCCACACCCTCCAGATGGAGGTGATGCCGTACGCCCTGCTCGCCGAGGTCAGCCCGCTGGTGGGCGAGAGCTACCCGGTGCCGGCCAAGCAGCGCACCGAGATCGCCGGCGACCTGGCCAACCGCTTCGAGTGGCGCTACTTCGTGCGCCGCCTCCAGCCGCAGGGCAGCAACAGCAAGATGCTGCTGCCGAAGAGCCAACAGCAGCTGCAGCAGCAGCGCCCCGTCGCCCAAGTGGGCCGCAAGCTGCGCGTCAACGGCGACAGCGTGTTGACCCTGGAGTACGACCGCGACACGCAGTCGGTCGTCGTGTTCGTCGACGACAAGCAGGAGCTGTTGAATGTGACCTACGACCGGACGGCGCGTCCCGTCAGCTTCCGGCCGCAGTCGGGCGACTACGCCGACGTCGACCTCGAGTACGACCGCTTCGGGCGTTTGGTCAGCTGGCGCTGGGGCGTGCTGCAGGAGGCGTACACGTTCGATCGCAACGGGCGCCTCAACGAGATCAAGTACGGCGACGGCTCGTCGATGGTGTACGCGTTCAAGGACATGTTCGGCTCGCTGCCGCTGAAGGTGACGACGCCCCGCCGCTCCGACTACCTGCTGCAGTACGACGACGCCGGCGCGCTGCAGAGCCTGACGACGCCGCGCGGCCACATCCACTCGTTCTCGCTGCAGACCTCGCTGGGCTTCTTCAAGTACCAGTACTTCTCGCCCATCAACCGCCACCCCTTCGAGATCCTCTACAACGACGAGGGCCAGATCCTGGCCAAGATCCACCCGCACCAGGCGGGCAAGGTGGCCTTCGTCCACGACGCCGCCGGCCGGCTGGAGACGGTGCTGGCCGGGCTCTCGAGCACCCACTACACCTACCAGGAGACGACGAGCCTCGTGAAGGCCGTCGAGGTGCAGGAGCCGGGCTTCGAGCTGCGGCGCGAGTTCAAGTACCACGCGGGCATCCTCAAGGACGAGCGCCTCAAGTTCGGCTCGAAGACGGCGCTCGCGTCGGCCCACTTCAAGTACTCGTACGACGGCAACGCCCGCCTGAGCGGCATCGAGATGGCCATCGACGAGAAGGAGCTGCCGACGACGCGCTACAAGTACGGCCAGAACCTGGGCCAGCTGGAGGCGGTGCAGGACCTGAAGATCACGCGCAACGCCTTCAACCGCACCGTCGTCCAGGACGCGGCCAAGCAGTTCTTCACCATCACCGACTTCGACCAGCACGGCCGCGTCAAGAGCGTCCTGATGAACATCAAGAGCTTCGACGTGTTCCGGCTGGAGCTCGACTACGACCTGCGCAACCGCATCAAGACCCAGAAGACGACCTTCGGCCGCTCGACGGCCTTCGACAAGGTCGGCTACAACGCCGACGGCCATGTCGTCGAGGTCGTGGGCACCAACAACTGGAAGTATCTCTACGATGAGAACGGCAACGCTGTGGGCGTGGTCGACCAGGGCGAGAAGACCAACCTGGGCTACGACATCGGCGATCGGGTGATCCAGGTGGGCGAGGTCGAGTTCAACAACTACGACGCACGCGGCTACGTCGTGCGGCGCGGCGAACAGAAGTATCGCTACAACAACCGCGGCCAGCTGATCCACTCGTTCGAGCGCGAGCGCTTCCAGGCCTGGTACTACTACGACGACCGCGGCCGATTGGTCGCCTGGCACGACAGCAAGGGCAACGTCACCCAGTACTACTACGCGAACCCGAAGACCCCGACGCTGCTCACGCACATGCACTTCCCGAAGCTGGCGAAGACGGTGCGCTTCTTCTACGACGACCGCGAGCTGCTGGTGGCGATCGAGAACGGCGAGCAGCGCTTCTACGTGGCCACCGACCAGAACGGCTCGCCGCTGGCCTTCTTCGACCTGAACGGCGCCATCGTGAAGGAGGTGAAGCGCACGCCCTTCGGCCGCATCATCAAGGACACCAACCCCGAGTTCTTCGTGCCCGTCGACTTCCACGGCGGCCTCCTCGACCCGCACACGAAGCTCGTCTACACCGAGGGCCGCGTCTACGACCCCACCGTCGGGCAGTGGATGACGCCGCTCTGGGAGACGCTGGCCACCGAGATGTCGCACCCCACCGACGTTTTCATCTACCGCTACCACAACAACGACCCCGTCAACCCGAACCGCCCGCAGAACTACATGATCGACCTCGAGTCCTGGCTGCAGCTGTTCGGCTACGACCTCGACAAGATCCAGAGCGCCAAGTACACGCGCGACTCGCAGTTCCAGCCGCAGGCCTCGATCAAGTCGAACACGCTGGCGCCCGACTTCGGCGTCATCTCGGGCCTGGAGTGCATCGTGGAGCGGACGAACGAGCGCTTCGCCGACTTCGACTTCGTGCCGAAGCCGCTGCTCAAGATGGAGCCGAAGACGCGGAACCTCCTGCCGCGCATCAGCTACCGACGCGGCGTCTTCGGCGAGGGCGTCCTGCTCTCGCGCATCGCCGGCCGCGCCATGGTCAGCGTCGTGGACGGGTCGAACAGCGTCGTGCAGGACGTCGTGTCGTCGGTGTTCAACAACTCGTACTTCCTCGACCTGCACTTCAGCATCCACGACCAGGACGTCTTCTACTTCGTCAAGGACAACGTGCTCAAGCTGCGCGACGACAACGAGGAGCTGCGACGCCTGGGCGGCATGTTCAACATCTCGACGCACGAGATCACCGACCACGGCGGCGCCGCAGCGAAGGAGCTGCGCCTGCATGGGCCCGACGCCGTCGTGATCATCAAGTACGGCGTCGACCCCGAGCAGGAGCGACATCGGATCCTGAAGCACGCCCACAAGCGGGCGGTCGAGCGCGCCTGGGAGCTGGAGAAGCAGCTGGTGGCGGCCGGGTTCCAGGGCCGCGGCGACTGGACCGAGGAGGAGAAGGAGGAGCTGGTGTCGCACGGCGACGTCGACGGCTGGATCGGCATCGACATCCACAGCATACACAAGTACCCGCAGCTGGCCGACGACCCCGGCAACGTGGCCTTCCAGCGGGACGCGAAGCGGAAGCGCAGGAAAATCGGCAGCTCCCACCGCTCCACCAAATCGCGACGACTCCAGCAGCAGCAGCAGGATAAACTCCTGGACATCAGCGCGTGAAGCAGCGGCAGCATCGAGTCGTTGGAGGCAGGGATGGGGACCGGGACCGAGAGGTCGAAGGAGCCCCATCAGAAAGAGACAGGTGAAAGTGTTGAAGTGGGGCAAGAAGTAGATGACAATGACGGAGATGAAAATGAAGAAGATGACGAAGATGAAGAAGAAGACTACGACACAATCGAAGACGACTTATATTATTACTAAGCGAATAGACAAAGATAGCGATAGCGATGAGATTAATAGCAATTAACTGCACACTGAGCAGGAGAGAGAGAGACATTTAAGAGAGACAGAGAAAAGAAAGAGAAAAAGAGGAAAGAAAGAGAGACAAAAGAAAAACCACGACAAGTAAAAGGAGACTCAAAGGAGTCCAGGACGAACAGGAGGAGGAGGAGGAAACGTAATTCTGTCGACGAAGCCATGGCGATGATTATGATGAGATAATGATCATCATGGCTGCCGGCAGAGGGCGTGGCACTGTGCTATAGTTTTGTATAAAATATGAAAATAATTGAGGATGCGTTGGGAAAACGCACAACAAATGCATTAATTAATTGATTGATTAATTGTAATGACTAATTAATAGTGTTAAGCACGATATTAATGATGATACTGAGGATGATAATTAGAATGCAGATTAGGCTGATGATCAAGTATTTTGTATGATTGGAAAACTAATTAAAACAATAATGCTGATGATGATAATTAAGTGATTAATAAATTGAAAATAAAAAACAAAACACAGAAATTCCATTAAAACTGAGACAAGCAAAATCAATTTTAAAAACAATCAATCATGACGATGGTTTTATGATTACGATTGAAGAGTCGTCGGATGCATTTTATTAGCCATTATTCAAACGCGAGAGAGCGAGAGAGAGAACCCATAGGACAAGATAAGAGATATATGTTAGTTGTATTTAGATATTGCGAGAGATCTTCCATCTCTCGAGAACCTCTACACGAAATACTCAACCCGACTTTCACTATATAGATATATAGTACTGATTCCCATGAGATCCATCGACATCTTTTATACACAGTTCACCACTCATTCTCTCTCACTCTTCCCACGTACTTATCTCTCACTCTTTCGACACACTTCTCCGTGCATTTCTCTCCTCGGCTACTGTCCTTCTTCCTCCGGCCACATCCATCTATCTACCACCCATGGTCTCTATTGTAAAAATGTCCTTCTTCACGCCTAGAAGTAAACTATAAAAAAAAGTAAAACCACACACACAACCACAATTCACAAACTTAAAAAGCTTTTTTACACTGATTTTGTTCATTTCATTCATTTCCCTGCGAATGGAGCATTTTATTGAAAGCATAAATAAAATTAAACATTGTGATATATATTTCTATATAAAATTTAACCTTTAACGAAGTTGAGGACGCGGAAGTAGCAAAAGCAACCTAAGCAGACGACGAAGAAGAAGATGAAGCATTTTAAGATCGAAATTAATAATTGTAAAATGTGTTTTCTTTGAAAGTTCTACGATTAAAACGAAGACTATTTTTCAAACGAACGAAACGAGAGGATGAAATATTAAATATTTAACTGAAACATGCAATATTTAACGGACAACATAATGTTTTAACTGAAAAGAAAAGCAACACATGTTAGTATTTAATCTAAAATGCCATTTGTAAAAACAAATTAAATAGTTCACTTAAGTTTACTTTGTTTTTAATTCATGGAAACTCAACCTTTGTTTAATGATTTTTTTAACGCGAAAACGCCATAAAATATTATTTTAAGCATTTATTACTAAAATTTCCCGATGAAACTATTCTCGTTAGTTAAGTTTCTTGAATTGAATGAAGATTCAATAAAATACATCAACTCCTTTCAACATGAGAACCGATTGTTTTTCTATATGATTTCCCTAAATTAGCGTTATTAAATTATGTAAGAACTCAAATCAACACCCTGTAAAATACACTCCTAGCTCTTAAGACTATCTGTAGTTATCGCTATAAACAACACTAAAATAAAGAAAATAAAATGAAACAAAACTCTAAAACCCTATAAATAATATGGATAAATAGAATTTAGTGCGTAGGCAACCCTCACGAAAGTGCAGTGGCGCAAAAACGTAGTGTATATTGTGTTAGAAATTTTATTAAATAAAATTGACTATACAAACAAAAAACAAAACAGAAATTATTTAATAAAAACCGAAGCAGAAGAGGAGGAAAAAAATTAGAAAAAACTGGAAACTAAAGTTGTGTGAAAATAAATGAATAATTAATTGATTAAGGAATAAATGGCAAAGAAAAAAACAAACAGAAAACACTCACACTTAATTAAATTACGTAAGCGTAAATGTTGTAAAATAAAAATAAAACCATACTTAAAATTAAAAAAAATATAAATAGCGAAACATGAACATATGCAATAAATTTGCATAGGAAATAGCAGACATGACAACACTTACACGATTGTTGCATGTCGACAATTGGGGCAAAAACAATTAGCAGCGAGACGAGGGGCAAAAAACAGGGCAGAGGGATGAAAATGGAAAAAAACATGAAGTTTAATTAATTTGAAGTGAGTGCGGAAATGAACACAAAAACCTAATTATTTTCATTTGCATTTATTAAGCATTCAAGTTGTAAACAAATAAAATAATAACCTAACTGCAAATAACAGCAAAATAAAACTTAAGTAAAAATTATGACTAAAGCCAGAAAAACGAAAATTCAAATTACCAAATCATGATCAGAAAAACAAAAACAATTATTTTAGTATTCAATGTCGACGTGTAATTGCAATAAATAATTACCACAAAGGAAGTTTGTCAGTTAAAAAAATAAAAGTAATTAATTGAAAAAGTGAGAAAAAATACTCATACACACACACACACACAACAACAACTGCAACCACATCAACGTACACATACATACCATGCATATACCTATACATACATTATATACCATTCGAGATCTTAAGTTGTAAGCAGAAGAAATTGCAAAAATCAACAAAATTTCATGTAATGATTAAATTAATAATAACAATGATGAAATAATAATAGTTATAATATTAATAATGATATTGATAAAGAGTAATAATAATGATGACGAAGTAATAAGGAATTAAACTTATTATTATTATATAGTGACATAATATTTAAAACTGAAGACAAAAGAAACCAGAAAAAAATAAATAAAATGCAAAAAAATTATTTAAAATAAAACAGATGGTTTTTTCTTTCACAATTCTTTTTCAGAGATTTCTAAATTGAGGAGAGTGGGGAAAATTGGAAGACAAGGAATGGAATAATATTGAGTTTCAAATTTATTTCCGATTTTCAGAAGTCTGTTTTCGATTTTCTGAGGTTTATTTTCGATTTTTTGGAGTCTTCTTTTTATTTTTTATAATTTGTTTTTGATTTTCTGGAGTCTATTTTCGATTTTCTGAAGTCAGTTTTTGATTTTCTGACGTTTATTTTCGATTTTATGAAATCACTTTTCGATTTTTAAATTTTCTAAAGTTTTTTTTCGCTTTTCTGAATTTTTTTCCGATTTTCTAAAGATCTTTTTGATTTTTCTGAAGTCTATTTTCGATTTTCTGAAGACTTTTTTTGATTTTCTGAAATCACTTCTCGATTCTATGAAATCACTTTTCGATTGTCGGAAGTTTTCTTTAAAATAGTGTAGATAATAATCTCATTTCATCGTTGGAGTTTCTTAACTTATTTCTATGTGTGGGCGGAGGCTCCTTGATACTACCCCCAGAAACCCCACAGAGCAACCCTTCACGACCCACCCCAACATGTTTGATCGATAGGCTCCAACGTCAGAATGACGACGACCTCAGAAATCATGTCATTCAGATAGAAAATCTTTTCGAGACCGAAACATTTTTTCAATTTTTGGAATTTTCATTTTGGAATTCTTCAAATTCAAATTCAAAATTAACGGCAAGCCGGAGGAGAGTCGCAGGAAGTAGAACCGGGTTGTGACCATGGCCAAGAAGGGAGGAGTTCAACAACTCCAGGCGGACATCAGCACCGACGAGGACTTCGAGAAGTTCATCGAGCGGCCGGGACTCCTGGGTGAGGCCTCTTGAGATCTCTTGGTGGCGGGTTTCTAAAGGTTCCTTCCAGTGCTCGACGTGTACTCGGAGTGGTGCGGGCCCTGCCTTGGCATGGTGGGCAGCCTGAAGAAGATCAAGCTCGAGCTGGGCGGCGACAACCTGCAGCTGGCCATCGTGAGTAGACATTACAAAAGAGAGAGAGAATCCTTCACTCTGTTCCACTTCCAGTGCAAGTCGGACACGATCACGGCCCTGAAGCGCTTCAACAAGAAGAGCGAGCCGACCTGGCTCTTCGTAACGGTGAGTTTGGATAGAGAAAGAGACGAAGAGAGTGCGCAAATTTCTCTCTCCCCCAGCATGGTAAAGCGGTGAATCTGATGTTCGGCACCAATGTCCCGAAGCTGATGAAGCTGATCGCGCGTGAGCTCGAGCTGCTGACGTCGAAGGCGCCACGCCCCATGTACGCCCTGACCGAGCTGCAGCCGGAGGAGGTCGAGCGCAGGCGCAAAATCGAAGACGCCGCCGCCGAGGCGGAGCGCATCGAGCTGGCCGAGAAGGAGAAGCAGCGCCGCTCGTACCTGATGTACGTGACGGACACGATCCTCGAGAACATGCCCGAGATCGGGGTGACGCTGTTCGGCCCTCAGGTGAACCGCGACATGTTCAAGAAGATCATGGAGCCGGCCGACGCGCACAAGATCCAGTGCAAGGACCGCCGTGTCCAGGTCGTCACCCGCGAGAACTTCGACGTGATCAACTTCGACTGCCCCAATCGGCTCGACGAGGAGGTCATCGAGCAGCTGGACAACAAGGAGCTGCTGCTCTGCTTCTGGAAGATGCCCGAGGAGGGCACGCGCTCCGTGCCCGAGACCCTCCAGATGTACGCCCACGACCTGACCAAGTCGACGACGGCCCCGCTCGAGGAGGGCGAGGAGGAGGAGCGCGTCATCCCGCCGATCATCGCGCCGCTCGACGTCAAGGTCGAGGTCGAGCTGCAGGACGGCGAGGAGTGGCACGAGGAGGAGGACGCGGCCGCCGCAGCCGCCGCTGCCGAGGAGGCCAAGCGCAAGACGACCGTCGACGCCGGCGCCGAGGAGGCCGTCGACGAGGAGCTGGCCGAGGAGGGTGAGCCCGAGGGCGAGGGAGGCGAGGCCGCCGAGGAGCCGGCCGACATCGTCGGGATGCCCGAATTCGGCATCGAGCTGGACGCGGAGGAGGCCGAGGCCGATGCGGAGGAGGCGCCGCCGGAGCCCGTCGTCGAGGAGCCGCCCAAGCGGCGGACGCGCATGAAGACCGTCCGCATCCCGCCCATCTGGGTGCCCAGCAACCGGCGCACGCACGCCGCCCTCATCTACGTCTTCTTCCGCGCGCAGACGGCGCCCTTCCTGCCGCCGGACCCGGTGCCGGAGCCGCCGCACGTCATCATGGCCTTCGACGCGTACAAGAAGAAGGACCTGATCGACCTGGCCGGCCGGCACAAGGACGAGGTGCTGCTCTACGGCTTCTTCACCAGCGACGACGCCGACGAGGCCCAGTTCATCGCCAACTCGCCCGAGAACTACGCGTCCCAGGCGCACACAGCGTAAGCGACAAACTCCCTCAATCGCTTTGCAAATTATCCAAATCCTCTTGTTTCAGGTCGGACAAAATCGTCTTCAAAGTGTCGAAGCAGACGTCGCACACGATGCTCTCGATGGCCACCTACGGGCCGAGCTACGTGAGCCCCAACACGGTCGTCGGCAAGGAGGAGGCCCTCAAGTTCTTCCCCGAGAACTACAAGACCGCCGCCCAGGAGGCCCTCGAGATGGCCGAGCAGGAGCTGGAGGAGCCCAAGAAGCGCAAGAAGTCGAAGAAGCGCTCCACGACGACGATCACTTCGGCGGCGGACGGTGGCTCCGACACCGGGCTGGTGGACGAGAAGTCGGGCGCGGCTGAGGACGAGGCGCCCGAGGAGGGCGTGGCCACGACGAGTGGCGAGGAGAGCGGCGACAGCATCCCGGCTGAAGCTGCCGAAGGCGAAGCACCGCCGGCAGAGGAATCGGAAGCGGCGCCTGCAGACGCACCTGCTCCGGAAGAACCAGCTGCCCCACCGCCAGAGGAACCGGCGGCCGCCCCAGCTGATGAATAAAATCCCAGTCACGACTCACGCAGTTTTTCTTATAGCATTTGTATTTATTTATACAAGTTTTAATACTTTCTTGGCGGACTTTTCTTCGAAAAGCCAGTTACAAAATAATTCACTGTTAACAATTGGGTACAAAATTTTGTGTCTCTAATCTCACTTAGAATCTAATGAAATCAAACTCTAGCCTACGGTAGTTATGTATAGATCAACAAGTACATTATAAAAGAAGCGAAATCTCCTCGCTCCCATAACAACACCTTAAAAATAACACCTTAAAGTCTGCTAGAAGCTAAGCTTAACAATAAAATTTACATATTGTACAAATCTGTAAAAAACTTATGATATTTTAGTGGAAATATTCGGATCTATTGAAAGTCAGTATTCGCAGGAAACCATTATCATAGCCACACGCCACAAGGTGGCGTCCATTGGGGTTGAGGTTGCAACTCAGGGCGTTGATGCGGGTGTAACGAATGATATTCTGTGGCGGCAGACGTTCTTTGCTCTTGACGGCCGGCGTGTTTTCGTCCTTGAACTTCACCAGTGGTCCAAAGACCAGTCCATATTTTTCCTTGTAATCGTCTTCATACACTCCTGTGCTTTCGGTTACAGTTTTCTTGTCTGAACGCTTGGGCAGCGGTGATCCGTTCAAGCACTTGACGTCCATCGTTGAAATCACCTTGGGTTTGCCTTTATTCCTGGCCGCCTTCACGTCGTAATGCAGTTCGCCGCCACCATTGAACAGCAGGTCACCATTCTCGGTAGCGCTAGCAAAAACATGTTGCCACGGATTGTATTTGACTTGATTCACGCCGCTGATCATGTTCTCGACCTTTGAATTATTGTAGTTCACATTCATCGGGTTCTTTAAATTCACACACTCTCCGTCTGAAAAGGTATTGAGAATTAGTTCTGAATCAACTCGGAATGTGAATAGAGCTCACAGTTCATTATAGCATCGCCCATGCCCATGGCGACGGGTTCCCACATCACAGGCCATTCCATGCTCTGGATGATATTCTTAGGGGTTTCTTCACGAACAATAAGTGGATTGCCCAAGTCACGCACGTCGTAGAAGTTGATTTTCCGCGCCAATGTGCTCACAGCCAACCATCGGGGTCCCAAGGAATCATAATGCACTGCCATGCCTTGAAAAATAAAGCAAATTTTACATGGTTCATTCGATTGTTCGAGGGTTTCAACTTACTGCGGACACATCTCTCGCCGCAAAAGAAGTATGTGGTGGGTACAAAGTGGCGCATTCCGTTCACGACGAATCGATTGAGATTCTCATTTTCGCTTATGTCCCAGATGCCAACGTAACCGTTTGAGAAGCCCGCAAATATGTAGTTATGATCCCGGTACTGAAAACAAACGGCTTCGTTAGACAGATTATTCTCCAGGAATTATTATTTAACCTACCTCCGACCATTTTAAAGCCATGCATTGAGGTTCCGTGACGTTATCCTCTGTTTGGTTTAATGAATTCAAGTCCAGTGTGAGAGTTAGAGCAGGGTCCAGATCAACAATATTTATTTGTTCCGAGATCTTTGAATCGCTGCAAATTTGCAAGGGCAGGGAGTAAATCCGAATGTCACTTCTAACCGTTCCCACTGCAAGCAACCCCAAGCGATTCGAATCCTCGTCGTATCCTCCACTCGGCATGAACTCCATGCAATGCACGGGACCTTCAGGCACACGGATGGCGTAGTGCAAACTCATCTTTTCCTCGGAATCGAGATTGACTTTGTAGACCACAAGCAAAGTGGGAGCGACTTTGGGAGACAAAGAACGCGAGTATTTGTCAAGGTCTCGGCGATACGCAACTACCAGAAATTGCTCGGGATTGCTGGATTTGGCCAGTGGAGCCCAGACGATCGCTTTTACGGGAGCACCAATAAATGAATACAGTTCACCTGTGAAATGGAAATTGGAATTAAACGTCTGCTTATATGGAGTTCACAATGCGCTCTTACTTTGGCTCCTCTGTGTGGTTTCGAAACGTTGCAACTGATTCCATTCGACCTCGGTTTCCGCGGTCCCAAAACTTTTAGATATACTCGTCGAATTATTAAATGCGAACTTCATCGATTCCTGCTGACGCGGCAAACAAACTTCCAAGCTGTCATCCATATTCTGATGCAAGTTATACGTAGGAGTAGCGTAGGCGAAGAGCATTTCCGTGGAATAATTTTGGCTTATACTAAATAAAGAAAAATACAATTAATTCATAATCAGTTTAGTGTAAATTTAGTAAACCTACAATTGCTTCCATTTCCGGGCCACATTCTCCTTCATATTAACAGTTCTCGGGGGAAACACTGAATAACAAAAGAGGAATTTATCTTAGGTTTATTTCAATTTCAATAATTTAAATAGTTCAACGCACATTGCTTGCCAGACCGAAACTTTCCATGCTTCACCGATGCATGTCTCCTCTTCTTGGACTTCTTTTTGCTGCCCTCCTCGGCTTCTATCTCGTCTTCATTGGAGTCGACACCAGAGGATACATCATCGTCGGAGCTTTCACTATCACTGTTAAGATCGCATTCTGAACTGTCGCCTTCGAAATCGTTGCCATTGGTTTTGTGATTTCGATGAATATGCTTCAAAGCTCGTTCTTCCGTGGAGAAAATGGCAGACGGCTTGTTGCACGTGGTACAATGGTATCCTGGTTTCGGAATGTGTTTGCAGTCGTCCAAATGTGCCTCCATCGCCTCCACGTCGGTGCAAAAGAATTTGCACACTCGTTGCGTGCAGAAGATCTTGCCAAACTTCTCGACATCCTGCAAAAAGGTGGCCCTATTGCTTTCCATGTTATGGGGAGGAACGAACTTCAAATGCTGCGGGATAGAGAAATGGAATCAATACGTTGTAATTTCATAAAATTATCGTTTTCATTAACTCACATCAGCCGCATTGAACTCCTCCTTTATCGCCTCGCCAATAGCCTTCAACTTGGACTCAGCTCTGAGAGATTGGACAAATTTAGCACTCAAGACTATTAGAAATATCGAAGTTTTCAACTCACTGTATTAGAGACGCTCGCTTGACGCGGCCCACGCTGTTGAGCACTTCTGTGGCCGTTGTTTTAGTTTCTGCGTTCGTTTCCACCGACTCCTGGATACTCGCCAGGCGCACCGGACACGTGCGAACGTGCACCGGAAGCGAGAGCTTGGTGTAACTATTCTTGCAGTATTCGCAGTCCAGACGATTCTTTTGCTGCTCCTCCGCCGTCTGACCACAGACCTCGATGTGCGACAGCAAACCCAGTCCCGATCGATACAGACGCTGGCACATCCGGCAATTCAAGCCCTTCACCTTGGTCTGTTTGTAGTAGTTGATCATCACGCTGAGGACTATGGAACGTGAGGTGGTATCCTGAAAACACCAATTGCCAATTAGATCACCTGTATTTAAGGGGAGACGTGAAGGGCATAACCTACCAATTCTTTCTGTCCTTGGACCCATCCCACGCCGTAGTGCTCGCCCAAGTGCAGGATCCACTTCGCCTTCGTGGTGTACGCAAGACAGAGTCCACACTGAATGCAGCCGCCAGAGGGTTTCTCAGAGGACTCTGTGAGCTTCTCGTCGCTGTCCAACTGGTCACGAGAACGGATGAGTAGTAGGCGGGGATTTATTTTATCTTCACCCGGCAGTGCTCCCGGAGTGTAGGCATATTTCGGTTTTCGACCACGTCTCTTTGGGCCAGACTCCGACGTGATGGAGACATCTTCCGTCGCAGATTCGTCGATGGTGGTGTTCGGAGTAAATAACTCAGTGATGGATTTCGAAGCAGGCGAATCGTTTGCAGATTCGTTCAGAGTCTTTGGTTTGCGTCCTCGTTTCTTTGGAGCAGGCGTTGTCGGCGTTTGGTCCAGCTCAGCGGTTGAGTCTTCCGGAGCTTCCGATATCGGAGTTTCGTCCAGCGCTTCGATTTTTGTCGATCTGCGTCCGCGTTTGCGCGAAACCGGAGTTGTGTCCGGGGCAGCAGTTGTGGCGGTTTTGAGATCAGCATCACAGGAAGGAGTCGTTTGAATGGGCGTCGAAGAAGAGACCGATTCATCAAAAAGACTTCTCGCCTTGCGGCTTTTTCTTCTACTTAAGGAAACATTTATTTCTTCCTCCTCATGGTCATCAACTGCTGTCGAAGCATCTGAATGGCATGCATCATTTTTTGAATCCTTTTTTTCAGGACTTGGATGGGGTTCCTCCTTGACTTGAGGAGTTTCACTATCACAGGGAAGTCCATTCACCTTCGGCGTGGACACTGGTTGAGGTTCAACGAAAACATGGTCGGGTGGATTTGGTGAAATTTTCTCTTTCTTCGGACTGGGGGCCTTCTCCTTAACTTCCTGCGATAAAGCTTCCTTCGATAGTTTGGTCTTTTTCGCCTCTCTTTTATCACCTTCGGAATTGGTGGAATTGAGTTTTCGCTTTCTCGCTGAAGCCTTTGATTCATGAGTATTGGACTTTCCCTTTCCAATTAAAGTCTTCAGGTCTGCCTTTGGAAGGGCGTCGTCTTCATCGTCGTCGTCCACCGGCGATGTATCGTCGGTTATGTCCGTCTCCTCTTGCGGCTTGTGGGCCAACTCCCAGCGCTTCTTCAAAGGCATTGTCACTGCTCTGCCACATCTCGGTGCCTTCTTCTCAATTTTCGATGGAAATGACTTCTCCAAAGAAATCTTCTCTTGCGTAATCGTTGATTTCTTCTCCTTCTTCCCATTCGCGTTTTCTTCCTCAACTCTTGTGGTTGCATTGAGGATTTTGAGGTTCTCTTCAAGCTTCTTTGGTTTCTCTGCGACTTCGTCGAATCCCAAGAACTCGTTGCTGTCCTCATTTGCGACAGAACGGTTATCGTCCTCTTCGGAGTCTGACTCCGTGGACAGAATACGCCTTCTTTTGAAGCCGTCGACGGTTTTCCTCAGGCGCTTCCGACTCGGTTTGGTGGCCATGAGTTCCTGCGAACTCTCCTCCTTGGCCGTGTCGTCGTAAGACTCCATGTTGCTGCAGTCCACGTCCGTGATATCGAGATCGCTTTGTGTGTCCACCGAATGTTTCGACTCCAGCCTTGGTTTCTTAGCGGCAGGAGGTTTAGACTTGGTAATGTCAGACTTTTCCGGCTTTGATTCGTTGTTCACAATCGCTGATTTCTGTTTCGAATCATCCTTTGAGGCAGAACTTTCTGACTTATCGACTAAATCCTTATCAGTAATTGGAGACATGGTTTCTAAAGCGATCGTCTTGTTTTCTTCTTCCACTTTCGAATTTTTCGAATTCATCGCCAACTCCCTTTCAACGGTCCTCGATTTAGATCTGCGAGTCTGCCTCGTCTCTGTCTTGATTTCCACATTATTATTTTCAGATGACTCCGCTTTCTTTTGGCTCTTTTCAACTTGGTTCCTTGTGCTCTTTTCAACTTGGTTCTTTTGACTCTTTTCAAATTGGTTCTTTGTGCTCGATTTCTCTTTGCTTGAGGATTGTCTGGTCTCGCGTTTGGTGACTTCATCCTTTATCTCCACTGATCTTCTCGTTGATTTTCTTCTGCTGCTTTGCTTAGATTCAGCCTCAATTTGATCGCTTTCTTTCTCTTCATCTATCTTTTGTTCGGTTGAGTTATTTTTGTCCGTTATTTTTTGTATTGTTCCATTTCTTGTTTTTACATTCGGCCCTTCTTCTTTAGAGATAACTTCAACTTCAGCGTCTTTCTCCAATGTATTCGCATCAATCTGTTTCAGTAGACTCTTGATTCCAACTACATTTTCCTCATTCGTTTTGGTTTCCAGGGATTTCCTTTTGAAGGGATTCTTTGCTGGTTCCAAAGGCTTCTCCTCGTCGTCCTTTGGAGGATTTATGAGAGAGATTGAAGGTGAAACTGGAGTTTCTTTTTCTTTGGACTCCTCTGATTTCGTTGGAACTTTCGTCTTTGCTTGTCTCCGTGGAGTTAAGGATTTTAAAAAGGGCGGAATTTGTTTTGCTACTTGTGGTTCCACATCAACAGAAGTTGAAGTGAGATAAATCATATTGGAATCTTTTATAGTTTCCTCAACATCTTCCCCACGAACGAGTGAAGGTTCAACTTCTATCCGTTGACTATCATCCAAATGGACTTCAGATGAGTTTGTGCTTTTCTTTTTTACGACTGAAGGTTCTTCTGCCTTTCTTTCAGTATCATCCAATTTCACTTCAGGCGTGTTTGTAGTATTTTCCATCAAATTTTCCTGTATGCCGACTGAAGAATTCTCATCCGTCTTTCTTTCAATATCATCCAAATTTACTTCAGATGAGGTTGTGGTTTTCTCCTCCGCATTAACGACTGAAGGTTCTTCCGCCTTCCTTTCATTAGCAACTAACATCACTTCCGACTTATTTTGATTAGTTTCCTTCAGATTTTCCTCATCGTCGACTGAAGGATCCTCGTCTTTCCTTTCAATATCGTCCAATTTCACATTAGAAGTGTTTGTATTAGATGCAGCTACATTATCTTGACTCGCGACTGAAGGTTCGTCCGCCTTCCTTTCAGTATCAACCAGAATCACTTCAGAATCATCATCCGTCTTTCTTTCAGTAACATGCGAATTCACTTCAGGTGTGTTTTTTGTATTTTTCTCCACATGAAAGACTGAAGGTTCATCCGTCTTTCTTTCGATATCAACCAAAATCACTTCAGATGCATTTGTAGTACATTCCTTCATATTATCCTCTTGGTCGACGGAAGAATTATCATCCTTCCTTCCAATATCATCCAATTTCACATTAGATGTGTTTATATTAAATTTTCCAACATTTTCCTGACTACCAACTGAAGTTTCGTCCGCCTTCTTTTCAGTACCAACTAAAATCAATTCAGACTTATTTTGATTAGTTTTCTTCACATTTTCCTGATGGTCAACTGAGGGTTCACCCGTCTTCCCTTGAGTATCTTCGGAAATCACTTTAGATATTTTTGCGGTCTCTGAAGCTTCGTCCTGTACATTCTCTTTCTCTAAAATGTTCTTCAAGTTTTTAGAAGATTCAGGAACTTCGGAAGCTTCAGGGATTTCTGAAGATTTGGTTTCTGTAGTTGATTCAACTGGAGAAGCAGTTGTCTTGGTTTTATCAGAGTTTATTTCTGAGGCTGAAGCAATCGACTGTTTTCTACGCTGTACCAAATTTATTTTCCCTTTCTTAAATCTTGGAAGCCGTTTAGTCGAGTTTGCAACTTCGGAAACAGTGGGTTTTCCTTCACTTTTTACTACCTCATTTTGCTTTGATTGTTTATTTTCTTCTGATTCCTCGACTGGCTCTTTGGGTTCTTCTATCGATAATTTTCCTGAGTCTATTTTCTTATTTTCAATTAAATCCGAATTCAATGGAGATTTGGTAGTCTTTAATTCTTCTTGAGTTCTCAGTTCTTCTTTATCATAGTCCTTTTTCAATATTTGATTGCTGAACTTCGGGTCTTTGACCTTCTCTGTATTTTCTTCAACTATATCTTTATTCGATAATGAGTCATGTAGTTTCTCTTTGCAGCGATTATCATCATGTTCGACCTCCTTCTGAGCTGTAATGTCCTTCCTTTTTGCTGGAACATCATTCGTTTCCATCTCTGCTAGAATTTCATTTCTTTCCTTCACTACTGGAGCGTCAATCTTTTCTTTCTCTGCTGGAATCTCAATACTTTCTTTCTCTATTGGCTTTTCATTCGTTTTCTTCTCTACTGAAACAACATTAACCTTCTTTTCTACTGGAGCAATATTACCTTTCGTCTCTACTGGAATTTCATCTGTTTTCGTTCCCACTTGTCTTTTATCAACTTCTAAAAAAGTTTTCTTTCCAGTATTGGATACAATAGCTAACTCTCTTGCTATTATACTTGAACTATTTGATATTTCATTTTCTGGAGAAGAGTCCATTTTGCTGTCTCCAAACATTTGTGCCAGAAGTTTGGTTGCATCGATAGAATCACTTGTCTCCTCTACAGCCTTCACCACGTTTCGATGATCAGCTCTTATGGGTTTCACAGAAGGATCCTTTTTAGGTGATGATTCTTGCACTGGAACTGAAGCTGAAGATGCTAATGGTGAGCAAGTCAATTCGATTGACGGTAAATTCATTGCTAGAGAGGCGTTTAAATTCAATTCATCCGCAGACAATTCGAGGTTGGAGTTTGTATTGAATGCGAACGCAGCCAAGAAGTCAACAGCGGAGATTTCATCACTAGAAGGAGTTTCATCGAGTACACAAACTGCTGCTTGTTTCCTTGAAATTAAGGAAGGCCTGCAGTTTTTAGAAGTCGACGGTTGCTCGTCGTCAACAATTGATTTGTCTACACTCGGCTCTAATGGAAGAGATTCTTTCTGTTCTTCTATTCCAGTAGATTCTATCACATTTACAATTGAGCTTGATTCGGGTTTTGGTAGGTCCGTATCGCTATCGACAACTGTTGATACCGGTGGCTTCTTCACACTCATTTCCAATCGTTCTTCTACATTAGTTTGTATTGGTTTTGGAGAGCTGGGTTTTTCGATATCACTCTGTATAGTCTCATTTTTAGGCAAATTCAATGGTTCAGTTTGGATAGGTTCTGATGGGTTGGGATTGTCGTTATTAGTCTTTATTATTGGCATTTCTGGTGGACTTGCCAGGGGTGAATTCTCCACATTAGTTTGCATTGGTTTTGAAGCGTTGGGATTCTCCTTATTGCTCTGATCAGTCTCATCTTTTGGCAAATCCAATGGTTGGTCCACATCAATTAATATTGGTTCTGTAGAGATTTGTTTCTGATTATTATCATGTGCAGTAATCTCTTCTAGCGTATTTATTGGTACTTCTACATCAATTTGCATTGGTTCTGAAGGCCTGGGAGTCTTGTTTTCACTCTGTGTGGTCTGAACTTCACCCGAATTCAATGGTTCAACAATAGCTTCCAGTGGTTCTGAAGGGTTTGGATTCTCGTTATTTAGCTGAATGGTCTGTACTTCGGGCAATTCTTTCAGATCGACGACAGGGGTTTCTTCCACAATTTGAATGACAATGTTTTGAGGAACATCTTCCGTTTGAGGCAATGCTACTACAACTTCCTTTGACCCGGTTTGACGATTTTCGTCAGGTTGTGAAGTGGGCACTTCGACAATGTTTTCAGAAGCAACAAATGTTTCTGTTAAATTCAAGACACTGCTTTTATTTTCAACGGGTTGATTTTGCGAATCCTTCGTTGGAAAAATTCGCTTATCTCGGAGAGGTAGAGATTTCCTCTGATGGGATTTCTGTGCGGCCTGAGATTTGATTTGTTTGGCCAGTGCTGCGATTTTTTCTCTCGATAGCTTCAGCTTGTCTGGAGCCACAATGAACTTCTTGGGTTGCATGGCATTCACCACGACTAGTCCCTGATTAGGATCCGTGCTGACTGTGGCGCCAATGGCCGGCAAAGCCACCTCCTCCTGCTTCTCCTCCTTGATGATCACCTTCTCCGGACTGGGCAGACCAAAGGTCGGCGGACATAGGAATGTCGAGTCGGGTGGTGATGGTTCCATTTTCGGCTCAGTCAATCCCAACACAGTCAGATCGATCTTCTCGTCCTGCGACAACACCTTGTCCTCCAGGACAATCAGACTATGGGACTGGGGCTTCGCCTGCGACAGGGAGAAACTTTCAACTGCGTAGTTGATGGACATTTTCTCTGGCGAATTGAGTCTTTGCACCGGAAATGGTCGTTTGAAGGTGGATATTGTTGGAAGAGGAGCCTCCTGCGGCAACGTTGAAGTAGGGAAGGGCATCTTCAGGGGCGAACACTTGGGCAGGTCAAAGGACTGAGGCTGGGAGGAGAGGTCGAGGCAGGGAGACGTGGATGAGAAGGACAATTGTGATGGAGGTTGAGTTCGTGGGTCAGAAGAGCTGCTTTCCACTAGTTTGCGTATGGATGCCTTAGGTATGACATCGTCATTCTCTGTTGAGACAAGCGTTTGGGATGAAGTATTCACAGTTGGAGTGGATTTTTTCTCGTAAGTTTTGTGAAATTGGTCGGCGCTTCTCACACACGTCTGAGCATGCGACGTTGTATGGAGAACATTTTCATAGCTCTTAAGACAGTTTTCCTGTTTCTGCTGCTGGGGATGCCGCTGTTGTTGTGTTGAGGAACTCAATTTGGCCAAATTGAAGTTGTGTATGAACTGCGGAGATTTGACGGGAGATTTCTCAGCACTGCTCTGGCCACTGAAATCCAGGACTCGTGCAATTTCCTGTGGGGTTTTCGGTGGCGATTTCATGGGCCAAGATTTCGGCTGAGGTGTCTTTTTTGTAGAGCGTTTCTGAGCACTCGGTTCCTCTGGCGGCACCTTTAGCACCAGGTATTGCTTTGTCTTGGGAGCTGGGTTTTGCGCACCCAACGACTTGGTTGTTGTATTCTTGTCAAGCACCGGCAGCTTGGTCGTCTTTGGTGATATCGGCAATGCTGATGTTGGCGACGTTGAAGCTCGTGTCAGTAGCTTTTGATTGAGCAGTTTCTTGGCATGCTTCAACCGATCGACAGGCGACAACTTGTCCAAGCCACGTTCTTGGGACGTGCTCGCAGTAATTTTTGGATCCGGTGGTTGGCTTTGAGTTGGTGCATTTTTCACTGTTGGCAATTTGGCTAAAAAAATAAATTATTTAAAAAATACAACAAATGAAAAAAATCGAACCGAAGTGGGATTTGAACCCAGGGCTCCGGCAGCTCTCACTCAACGCTTTACGCTCCCGCCCAAACCATCAATAAAAGTAAGAGAAAAAAAACACCTCTATAATGGATATCATAGGCCTGCGAGGTTCGATGTAATCAGGCCAACGACCGCACATTCTCAAATATTCAAAGGGCTAAAAAAAAAGAAATAACCCAAATCCTGAGACGAGTCTTGGTTCGAATCAGGTCAACAGTAGCCCCATCGATATATTCCCATTTTTTCGATGGAAATCAATATTGCTTGAGTGTTGAGTGAAAATATCATTAATTTTCGATATAACAAAAATAAAAGCAAGTTCTCCTCGACGCATTCCAAAAACAATTCCAGTGCTTGCACGATGCGCCCACGCTGGATTCGAACCTGGAACCTCCGACGCGAAGGTCAAGCGACCAACAGTCGAGCCACAAAACGAATAAGGGGGAGCTGTTAAAATCTTGAACACAAGGGATTGAAGTGGAAATCGGTTCGAAAACTCTAGCCGTTGGTCGTTGAACTCCCACTCGAATTTAAATTCAAAATGCTGGAGACTAAAGTAAAATGCAGCTACCTGTGGGAGTCGACTTGTTCGATGTTCCCTGCTTGGCCGCCAACTTTTGCTTGCTCAGAATCTCGGCGATTTGACGGTCCAGACCGGCCTGTTGCAGCTTCTTCGGATCGATGATGGTGATCTTCTTGATGATCCTTCGTTGTCCTGTCGGCACCTTGGGTGCCGCGAGCTCGTTGAGCTGTGCGATGGCCACCGCAGCCTCGGTGCTCAGTTGGCCCATCGATCCCGCATCAGACGTGGGCGCGGCGACGTTGGACTTGAGGCTTCTGATGACACCAGGCTTCTGCTGCGCATTTGTCGCCAGATTCGCTGCAGCTCCAGACGCAGCAGCTGCTGCACTCGCCTGATGCAATTCATTCATTTCTTATGGTAATAACTACAAGCACTTGTTGAAATTGAAAAGATTCACGTTTGGATTTGGATATTAAGTCATTATAATTGCTAGCAATAATAGAGAGATTATTCATATAAATTCTCGTCTCGCACACATTTGCTTCACATTTTTATCTGCACTAGACAAGGAATTCCCACACTTCCGTTTTGCGCACTAACGTGACTTCCCCCGATATTTCGAAGTCAGCCCCAATTGGACAGGAAGACTTTCTTTAATGAAACGTTCACTTTGGGCACTTGATTTGCACAATTTCCTCCTCACTAATTTCGATTTTTCCAACGCGAACCTCGTTTTTCACACATTTGTGCTCCGTGAATTATGAGCAAATGCTGTCAGAATTTTTTTTTGGCAAATGTCAGAAATTTTTTTTAAATTTTCTGACATTTCTACTCAGAGATGTCAAAATACTTAACGAAGCGAATTCGCAAATTAAATTTGCATATCAAAAATAAATAAATTATTAGTTTATTTGAAGAATATAATATAAAGTACATCAATTGCAATATTTAACTAATAAACTATACCGAAAGTATTCATCTATTCCACAAAATTTCCGATTCCAAGCAAAGCTTTATACAGAGATGGCAATAATGACCGAAATGTAATAGATTTCTGAAAACACTTTCGATATTTTTCTGTAAACTCACTTTGACAACTGTGAAAATTATTTTCTTCTCGTTTGCTTGGTGGGTAAAAAATTGAATTAAAAACAAAATTTTTTCAATAAAAATAATTGTTATTTTTAGTTAAAAACAGTAGTAGAAGAATCTGACTCCACTATGGATTTCCAAAATCGAGCCGGAGGAAAGACCGGCAGCGGAGGAGTCGCCTCCTGGTCGGAGACCAATCGCGACCGCAAGGAGCGTCTGCGACAACTCGCCCTGGAGACGATCGATCTGAACAAGGATCCGTATTTCATGAAAAACCACTTGGGTTCCTATGAATGCAAACTCTGTTTGACGCTCCACAACAATGAGGGCAGTTACTTGGCCCACACGCAGGGCAAGAAGCATCAGGAGAATTTGGCGCGTCGTGCGGCCAAAGAGGCGAAGGAATCACCATCGATGCTGGCACCCGAGAAGCCACGTGTGGAACCCAAGAAGTTCGTCAAAATCGGTCGTCCCGGCTACCGTGTGACCAAACAACGCGACCCCGACAATGGCCAACAATCACTGCTCTTTCAAATCGATTACCCGGAAATCACCGAAACAATCATACCACGCCATCGATTCATGTCCGCCTACGAGCAGAAGATCGAGCCGCCAGACCGCAAGTGGCAGTATCTGCTGTTTGCCGCCGAACCCTATGAGACGATTGCGTTCAAAGTTCCCTCCCGAGAAGTGGAGAAGACCGAGGGCAAGTTCTGGACACATTGGAATCGAGACACGAAGCAGTTCTTCTTGCAATTCTCGTTCAAATTTGAGCCCAAGATTCAAATCCCTCCACCACCACCACAACTGCATCGTGCTCTAGGACCTCCCGGAGGTTTCCCAATTCCTGGTCCGCCGCGTCCACATCATATGTTCAACGGGGTACCGCCACCTCCACCGATGGGCGTGTTGCCTGTCCCACCCCCACCCATGTGAGACAGCGACGAAAGTTGCACCTAAACATAAGATTTCCAATTGTTTTTTCCATCTCAATAAACCAGCATTTTGTAAAGAATAAATGTTTTATTTGTAAGATGATGTCTGAGTTCTCTACAGTTTCTCATTTACAGTGGGTTCTTTCATTAATATGCACTCAGAGTACAAACTTACAAGCAAAGATATAATGAAACACATTTACATACTAATTGTAATAGTAATAAAAATATTTTTAAAAGGGTAGAATTTCGCACAGAACTTCATTCTCCTCCGAAGAAGATGAACTCTACATGCATAATTGTTGTGTTCAGATCATTTCATTCCAACAGGTGAATGTTATAATAGCTATTAAAAACGATTAGATTTAAAAATATAATTGTTGAATTGCACAGTCCACGACTGTCTTAAAATGTAATCTAATAATTAATGCTATTTATGAATATTTATAATATATTGACGAATTGGTGTTCGCGTTGCGCAGACATACAAACTCCTCCCTCTGATTAGTTTTAATCGCAATAGTTTAGACTTTCTCGCGTTTCTTGAAATTACGCTTCGACGCACACCTGTGTATGATGTCTGAGATGTGCGATTTGTGCTCAAATATTTTCATTATTTGGTTTTGCGCTTCATTTACTCCATCAACAATGATTTTGCTGCGTTGCATGTTGCCCTGTAAATAAAATATATTTGTAATTTTATAGATCTCTTCCTCTTGTTAAGACTCACCTTCAACAAATCGCTAATACGTTCAATTTCCGGATTCTTGCCATGCGATTCCATCTGCTTAAGCATTGTAGAAAGTTTGTCGTAGCCCATTGATTCATTTTCACACTGAAACGGTAAAAAAAAACCATGAGAACCCAAGGATAATAATTTATATGAATCTGGTCAACTCACCAAGTCTTCCATTTGGGAACGTAAATGATAAATTTTCCATCCGTTTATTTTGCCCAACACATTGGCTTGATTCGCTAAATCGATGACTGTGGGACGACGTTCCTCGCGAGGTTTGATGTCCGAGTAACGCTGGAAATGGTTATTTGCGGCCTTCCAATTTTGTTTGTAGGTCTAGGAATAAAAAGCATTATCATAAAAAGCATTTTCATTGTCCAATTTAGGAAATATATTTTCTACTTACATTGAGTAGTGTGCAGTTGCGTGGTTTTCGCAAAATATACTCGGCTGGTTTCGTGTTCTCCTTGAAGTCGGCCGCGGAGGGCATTTGATTATTGTTCGCCTTGTGGTTGGAGACATTGTTCACCTCATGACTTGGACCTGCCAACATTGATGGGCCGTTGCCTGTGGATAGGACAGAGCCTGCAGAGCCATGTGCATTGTTGCCGCCGCCGGACGGAGGTGGCAACGAGAGTGAAGTTTGACTTTGTGTCGAATGTTGACTGTCGTTGCTGTGGGAATTGTTGTAAAAGTTAGTATGCATTCAATTATAGTCTATCGATTGCAACTCACGTTGAACGCCTGGACTTTTTGCGCGGCGGGCAATCGATGGCACTGCCGTTCAAGTGCTGCTGGTGCGAACTGTGCTGCTGGTGGTCGAGGGACGAGTTGCGCGAACTGGCCGGGGTGGACGGTAAATGATGCTGGTGTGAGGATGTATGGGAATTGTGGTGATTAGAGTACAACTGTGGCGGATAAATTACACAACTACAGAGAATTTTGTACTTAGGCAAGAACTTACATCGTTGATGGGGTTGAAATGCGTCGAGTCGCCGGACATGCGGTTGATGACCATGTTGCCATCCTGCATCTGTTGCTCGATTCCCGGCGAGGAGTTAGCCGACACCGTGGTGGAGCCATCAGACGAGGCCGGTGACACCGCCCGCGATGATCTTGTGGACGCCGTGGCGGACCGATCCTTTTTCGACAAGGCCTCAGCAGTCAGGGCGGACGCTGAGTTCGATGTGCCAATCGAGGTTGCACTGAACGCCCCGCTGGAGGACGTCGATGGAAGTTGAGCCGAGGACCCGGCAGCACTGGCTCCACTGATATTCGAATTCATTGACAGGAAAGTCGGAGCCAGGTTCTTGGCTGCTCTCACCGGAGACCCATCTGCGTCGCGTTTGCGTAGGAAATTCGAGACGACAGTCGATCCCGCACCGCCTCCGGTGGTGACCTTAATCGAGGTCTGCAGCGGAATCACCATGTGCTGTGGCTGCTGGCCGGCTGTGGCCTGCTGAGGAGCTGGAATAAGTATCTGCTGGCCGGTGCTCGAGACCAGTTGAGTGGGCTGAGCAACGGCGATGTGAGTTCCGTCGGCCACGCTGCTGCTGGTGCCGGGAGCCAGCTGTGCACTGAAGCGCACGGGCACCGCTTGGATCTGGGTGCTGCCGCTGGACACGGGCAGCTGCAACTGGCCGATGCTGCGGCCGCCGGTCGAGGGCACGACCGTGAAGGTGGCTGTCGACGTGGGCGCGTGCGAGAATGGCAACGAAGTGATGGCCAAGTTGGACGTCGAGTTGGCCACCAGCTGGCTCTGCGACATTGTGCTGCTGGTCACTGTGGTCGTGGTCAGCGACAGGACCCCGGTGGAGACCTGCACGGAGCTGGCCGGCACAGACTCGTAGTAGAACGTGCTGCCGGCGGGCAAAAAGGCTCCGGTGGCTCCCGTCGCATTTCCGGCTGTGATCACAGAGCTCGAACCGGCTCCCGAAGTAATCACATTGCTGGTGGCCACGGCGACGGTGGCCCCGGAGCCGCTGTGCGGACGCTGCGGAGCACCTGCGTGGTGGATGAACACGCTGGTGGGTGTGCTGCCCACCGGCGATTGGCCGTCGGACTGGCCGCTGTTGGCGACCTGGGCCTGGGCCATAACTTTGCCCACTGTGATGCCGTTTGCGTTCTTAATCGGAGTTATGGTGCCTGTGAGAATGTTCCCTCCAGCTCCGCCTCGCGTCGTAATCGCCAGGGGAACAACTGTCGCTCCTCCGCCGGCCGAGGAAACATTCTGCGTGGCCAACAACTGCCCGTTGGCGCCTTGGGTCACGTTCACGAGTTGGGCACTGGTGGCCGTCGACAGACTGCCCGCGTTGATGCTGGAGTTCACCGTGGATATCGATGGCGAGGCGATGCCGCTGTTGTTGGAACTATTGATGCTCTGAATGCTGGCGTTGAGGTTCTGCTGCTGCTGCATTCCGCCCGCATTTGTTGTGGTCGAGCCGGGCAACTTGCTCAACTGTGTGATTGTCAGCGAAGGTTGTACTTTGCCCGCCATGGTAACGGGAGGGCGTATGCCTGGAAAAGCAAATTAATGATTGAATGCTCCACAATAACACGAAATTAGTTCGGAAAACAATATTCAATAGATGCTCTTTATGTCGACGGGGAATGTGATCAAATAAACCGCTGTCGTTGCTGCCTTTTTGACGATAATACGCGAACCGTTTCTCAAGTGAGTCATTCACATCAGATACGCTCCACCAGACGCACGGACAGACAGACAGACGGGCGGACGGACGGGCCGAGTATTCGACTTGTTATCGGACAGAAGAGCTTTGGTTGTAATTAAACGCCAGCATTTGTTTACGTTCGTGGTTCTTTCTGTCGATTTCATTGTGAAGAGCCTGTTTTCGCGTAGTGATCGAGTGATCGAATGTGCTGAAGAAGCAGAAACGCTGTCTGTCCGAAGGGTGTGCGATTCCAACTGAATCGTTTTTGTTGTCCACATTTGAATTCAAGCCGATACTCACCAATCTTTCCACCGCCCGATGCGTTCACAATGATGGGCTGCAGCATGACGTTGCTGGCCAGACGTCCGGTCGAGCCAATGATTTGCTGAGCTGTGCCTCCGGGCTGCTGCTGCAACTGTATGATGCGCGTAGCCGAGAGATTTGTGGTCGGGATCACGTTTCCCGTCGAACCGGTGACTGAGTTGCTTCGTGGGGAGTTCGCCGCCGAGACGTTTGCGCCCAGCGTTGGCGTCAGCTGCGGTAGATTCGGCGATCGAATGCTAATGCTTGTTGTGTTCAGCTTCGTGGCCGAGAAGGATTTCGGCAACGAGATGGGGCGTATTTGGCGCGGCCCTGAACCAGTTCCAGTGCTGGCGGTGAGAGGCGTCGCCACTGCGAAGCGCTGCCCGGCCACCGTGGGATTGAATTGGTGTGCCTGCGACTGGGGCTGTGACGAGGACACGTTCGAGGAGTAGACGAGCGTTGCGGTTTGCTGACGTGGTGGCAAGACGGTGGCCAACGTGGCGACGTAGGTCTGCTGCGGCTGCTGAGCAGAAACCGCTTGGATGGTGGCTGCTGGGAAAATATTAATTAGTTTTCTTGTTACTACTCCAATAGCTCACGACTCTTACATTGGTTGACTGCCGATTGCTGGCCTTGTTGTTGCGTTCCGCCGACGACTCCTCCGCTCTGCGCCAACGTGGCTGTGGTGGCCACCACTGTGCCACTTGTGGCCGTGACGCCTCCGGCCACGCTGGTGATGCCTTGCGTCGTGATCAGGCGTTGGCGTGGCTGGTGCGAGATGGCTCGTATCAGTTGGACCTGGCCCGTGGTGTTGGCC
This sequence comes from Coelopa frigida, assembly GCA_017309665.1. Taxonomy (NCBI): domain Eukaryota; kingdom Metazoa; phylum Arthropoda; class Insecta; order Diptera; family Coelopidae; genus Coelopa; species Coelopa frigida. Next base: position 12,205,363 of record CM029563.1, read on the forward strand.
GCCATCCAGGTGGTGCTCGTGGCCGGGGAAATGACCGTCGTGGCCGGCGAGGAGGAGTTCCGGCTGACCGAGGTGCCGCGCACGAAGCTGCCGCCGGCCGTGAGCCCGGTCACCGTGGCGCCGCCTGCTCCCGAGGCCGGCGTGGTGCGAATCGGGGTGACCAAACGTTGTCCGGTGGCCACGTTAACGCCCGTCATTTGAGTGGCGGTGACTCCGGCTCGCGGCAGATACGTGGTCTGCGTGACGGGGCGCGTCACGGTGATGGACGTGTTGGACACGGTGCGAGCGGCAGCGGCGGGAATGGCTGTGATTTGGGTGCGCCCGGAGGCGGCTGCTGCGGCGGCGCCCTCCAGCTGCTTGATCATGGACTGCGGCATGATCGTGCCGGGCGGCATGACGACGCGCACCTGGGTCGACTGCCCGCCGGCGCCGATGGCGCGGAAGGCCGTGCCCGCCTGGGAGGTGTTCAGCGCGATGGGGGTGGCGCCCAGGGAGGTGTTCACCGTGCTCGTGGCCACCTTGATGCCGCCGCCGGAGGTCGCGATGCCGCTGGTCATGATGGTGCCGATGCCGACGGCTCCGCTGCCGCCGTCGATGGTGGTCGTCTTCACGTGCGTGATCTTCGCTGGAACTGTATTCAGAGAGAATGAGTTGGTGAGATTTTTCATTTGGATCGAGTGGATGTGGGGGGTGGTGGCCAGAGATGAGGAGGCTGTCGTTGTTGAGGTGGTGGTCGAGGAGACAGTGGTGGGTGTTGGTGTTGGTGATGGAAGTGGTGAGTGATTTATTGGTGTGTGTTGTTGTTGTTGTTGTTGTTGTAGAATTTGATGTGCCGTCAGTTGTTGTTGTAATGTTGGTGTATGTGGAATTAATTGAGTTTTAATGATTCGGAGTTCTGCGAATGAAAGGAAGAAGGATGGATTTATATTTGTTAAGGATATTTTTTCAAAAATCTTGGGACGGCACATCACCAACATATGGAGGTTAGAAATAGAGGATAGAGATAGGAAATTACGTCTCAGAAATTCAAATCAGATGAAATGAATTTGCATTTGTTATGTTTTTCTATTTTCTTCTTTTTTGGTTTAAAGCAACATATTAAAGTTTTTTAACATTTTTTCCCCACAACCAAAACAAGACACACATACATACATACAACAACTGACATGGACACAATAAGAAAATGGAATACAGAAAGAAGTGCAGAGAAGAAGAAGAAGAAAGACGTAGCACGAGAGACATAGGTAGAGATTAGAGAAGTGAAGGAATGGGAAAAAGCCAAATTGTCTACGAGATGTTCAATGAAAACGGAACTTAAATGGCCAAATGGAACTCACCGCCTGATCCGGATCCGCCGCCAGTGGACACCACGACGCCAGGACCTCCTCCACCAGGTCCAGGGGCTCCGCCGCCCCCGGTTCCACCACTCGTATCAGTCGTACTCATTTTATTGAGGAACGCTGTATATTTGTTGATGAAAATGCTGTGGATTCAATTTAAAAATCTTGCTTTAGTAATATTCCATCGACGGAGAAGAATTTGTAGAATTTTCTTTGCAGCAAACAGATTGAAAATCTTTCTTTTCGACTCCGTTCGCCACACACACACACACGCACACGTATTCAACAGACACTCTTCTAACCTTATTTTCAAAAACACTTCGGTCCGCGTACTCTTTCACTCACCTTGCTTTTTATGAAACCGAAATGATGGAATATTTATTTTGCAGGCGTACAATTTTCACAATTTCACTAGGACTCCTTTTTTTTGTCCTTATTTCTTGTTCTGCGAGGGGAAAAGTTTCTTCTTCACTCAACTTTTGCTTGCTACTTTTGCTACAGGGTTGCCGAACTCACTTCAATCGAAGTGTTTCACTACACTTGTGATCAAACTTTGATCACTCCACTTTTTTTGGAAACAATTTTATCGCAGCAAAATCACTTTTCCTATTTTAGTTTCCGTTTCAAAAACACAATACAAAATGTTTACACAAAAATTTAGTATATAATTTCTAATTTATTTTCGTTATTTATTTATTTATTATAATTTTTGTTAATTGGAACAACAAAATCCAATTTCAAAGGGTTAAACAGAGAGGTGGCTGTGGACGCTAAAGTTGAGCGAAAATATTTCATACAGTCCTAAAGTTTATCAAATATTATCACTTATCAACACTCCACTTTTCTCACTTTCACACTACGCTCAGAAATTTCGGCGCGGCATCCCTGTTTTGCTGTGTTGTTGTCTTCGAATGGTCTCTGCAAAAAATAGTAAAGGAATTGTAATGGTCGAACCAGAATATTGTTTGAATTTGTAATAGGTGAAGCTTTTCGGATTTTATTTTAGATCATAAAATTTTTTTTTAATAAAACATTTGTATACATAAATAAATAAAATAAAAACACAATAAAACAAAAAACTTCTTTCTTATGTGTGATATTAGTAATATTCGTTAAGAGTACTTTGAAAATAATGGAAAAATATATAAAAATAGAATATATGAAGTTATGAAAAAGTATTATTTCTTTCACATTTCCACATTCGCGATGAATTCTGTCAAGAGTGGTGGGCACACTAATTCTAAATCTGGTACAAAATATCGTATTTCTCAGTCCTCTTCACACTACATTCTTTTGAACTAGTGAACACAGCTACAAATCTTAACGAAAACTGTGGCAGAGAAAGGGAGATAGCAACAACAACAAACGCAATAACAAAGACGGAGATCAACTGTCATTCATTTGACAGTTCTTTGAAATTGCTCGAAGGTGGAGCAGTTTTTTCGAAAAACTGCGCTCGCTCTCGTCTGAGTAATTTTTGGTTGAGTCCGTGGAAAGAAAAAAAAGAAACAAATCATAGGAAAAGCACCAATTATTGAAATGTCCTGCTCGATGTCGAGAAAATGCGGCTCAGTGCGATACAAGTGTAAAAAGTGAAAGTTTGCCGCAATTCTTCAAGACGTTCAGGTGTAAATTGAAGAGCTCGAAAAACGAAACGAAAAAAGTTCCCAAAAGTTGGCGAAAGCAAATGAAAATCGCGCAAACCGTGAAGGAAAGAAATTCCACGAATTAAGTGAGTTAATGGAGCGAATCGTACAACCGTTTGCTGCGCCAAAAGACTGCGATTGCGATTGAAAATCTCCAGCTTATCTCTGCTGTTGGCTGGAGTCGCTGGCTGTAGTTTCTTCGTTTTGTGTTTCTGACGCAACTAAGTGGAGCACCACGCAATGGCGGCCTCCGCGAACCTCGAACGTCGGAGCGTCGACGTCGGAAGCGGCAGGCGTTTGTTCTTGTTTCCATCTCGCTCGATCCGACAACTCGAAACAGGGTTTTATCAGAAGCGGTTGGTTGGCCCTTATCGTTTCAGCGTCGTTTTCGCTTTCACATCGTTTGACACGCTCTCCATCCGACCGACAGCAGCTGGAGCCTCGGACCACTTGTTGCGGTTCCTTGGCCATGGGACAGAAGCAGCCAGTCTCAGTTCTCAGTTCCACCAGTCTCAATTCTCCAGCCCAATTCTCCACACCTCGTTTCACTCCGCACACATCATGAGCATCAGTTTCAGCTAGCCACCAGCATAGGTGGCAGCAGCCCGTGTGGGTGGCTTCACGCTCGCCTGGCTCGTTTAAGAAGCCATTCAAGCTCCGCTCCATTGTCGCCGTTGAGAGCTTAGATGGAGGGAAATGCCTATTCATCGACGGCATCGACAATTAATTTGAAAAGTTGTTCTCTCCTTTTATGTCGTCGCTTGTGGGACCTTTTAAAGCCATAAAAAAGCCTTCCCTCGCTCAGCGGGTTTTCGAAAATTATGAACGGCGGACGGACGGATGTCTGCCGTTGATTCGCTTGTCGCTGAAGCACGCGTCGCTGGCTGCCCGCGTCATCGTCATCAACGTCGTCGTCGCCGTTGACGCTGTCGTTGCACCCAGAAATCAATTTGTTTTGTTTTCTCTTTGGCCCATGCTTCGTCAACATTTAATTGAACTTTGTTCGCCTCATTCTACAGTGTTCTTCTCCCGCTCTGTTTGGGCGACATAAATCAAATGTCGAGCCCCGAAACCAAAAATTCTAACAAGCTCTGCTTCCAATGACCGACGAGGACTCAAGGCCTTGCCGCAGTCCTTTGGGACTGGCGACACATGTTGTTTGCTCGCTATCTGAAGTCATCGCGCCCCGTTCTGTTGTCGCCTTCGCCTATCGCGCAATGGATCTAATAATAGAAACCATTGAACCGCATCGATTCGTCCGGCGGGGGGAGGCGGGAGGCGGGAGGAAATTAAATTGATTTTCGTGAATTGAATTCGCTCAGAGCTCCGTGCGCTGTGGGGCTTGGGTCATTCAAAGGTCGCCCTAGGCGCGATTATCTGTTACTGATAGGCTGGTGCTTCCCCCGAGTCCCCCCTTCGACCAGACCCTTCGACTCCAGCGGTTCCGAAATGTCGCCGAGATTAAGAAACGCTTCGTCACAGGTGTCGTCGTCGGCTGCCCACCGGGTCTTCTTCATGTTCGTGCAATTCGTTGTCAATGCTTTTGTTCGCTTTCTTTCTTTCGCTGTCGTTGTGAATTATCTTCCAAAGAACAGCTTAAAGCGGAGGCCACAAGACCTGTGGGGACGGGGGGGCCGAGGGAAATAACACAAAATTAGATAAAATTCATTATCGCCGTAATTGCCTGTGAATTATCGCCGCTGTTGTTGATTTCGGTTCGACAAACATTCTTCGTTCATTCGCCCGTTTTTGTTGTGTATTAATTGGTTGTGAAAATACCATTCAGCCGTGTTTTTAATAGAATTCTCTCTACCGCTCCTATTATTCCAGATCAACTCCGTTTAACTGCTGACGCTTCTATCTCGCTCCCCATCGCCACGCAGAACAGCCGCCAGCCATGTCGAACCAGGCCGAAATCGACTACGAGAAGCAGTTCCAAGATGACCTGGCCAAAGCCACCGCCCTGAGCCTCGAGCAGCAGGCGCTCGACGAGTACCGACGCTCGAAGAAATATGGCACCTCCGTCTCCATCTCCAGCTCCGCCTCGACGCCCTACTACGAGCGCTCGCAATACCAAACGCCAGACTCGAGCAGTTACTACTCGCAGCACGCACCGCGTCATCGGCCCGGCTCGATCCACACCTCGCGCGGCTCCTCCTCGGAGGCCACGCCCCCGCCCATCGCGGGCCCCCCGAGCGCCCCGCAGCGCCGCCACTCGGAGGTGGTCAGCAGCGCGGCGGCCGCTGCGGTCTCCGCGCATGACTCGCGCTCGAAGACCCCGCCGCCCGAGAGCGATCTCATCTCGTTCGCCAGTCCCACGACCAAGAAGCCCGAGCACTCGACCTTCGAGAAGCTGATCGAGGACCTGCAGAAGATGCAGACCACCCAAACCAGCTCGGCTCTGGTGCCCCTGGGACCGATCGCCGCAGCCGCACCTCAGCCGGTGCATCATCCACACAACGTCTACCGACCGGCGGTCGCACCCACGGCCATGTACGCCCCACAGTACGGCCACGCGATGCCCCCGGGTGCCGGCGGCGGGATGCAGCTCGTCCCATTCACTCCCCCGCCACAGCAGCAGAAGGTGCCGCTGACCCAGGAGGAGCTGCAGAAACTGTACAACATGCCGCAGCAGCAGCAGCACGCGGCGTATCCGCACGCCATGGGCTTCGTGGCGCCCGCTCCCGCCGCGATGCCTTACCAGACGCCCTACCCTCAAAGTGCACCTGTGATCGGAGTGGGAGCGGCGCCAACGGCCGCCTACATGCCGCCGCACTACCCCACGCCCTACGGCTTCCAGCACGGCGCCGTGGCCACGCCCGCCAGCTACTATCAGCCGGCGAGCACGACGCCGCAGACGGCACCACCGACGCTGGCAGCGACAACTGGTGTCGGGGTCGGTGGCGCTGGGCTGGTGGCGCAGATCCCCAAGTCGCATTCCACGTCGTCGGTGGGAAACACGAATGGAGGAGCCGGAGGGGCGACGGCAACAGGAGGAAGGTCCCAGCGGCAGCTCGTCCAGCAACAACCTGAGGCGCCAAACAGCCACCCGCTCGCAAGCGCACCGGAACCGATCTGATCGACTTGAGCCACGAGGACGAGTGAGTCTCACTGCATTCGATGTCCATCGGCATTTTATTAACATGTTGTTTTATATTACAGCTCCCGCGTCAGTGTGTTGGAGGCCTTCGACCCTCTGCATCAGGACGACGATGACTATGGTGAGTTAAGAATTTCGAAGCCATTTCTTTACTTAGTGTTTAATGGTGTTTGGTTTTGTTTAAGTCGTCCCCGTTGTTCCTTATCCTTTCAAGTATTATGAATTCACGTTCACGTAGACTTCCCTTGGCACACGTCGTTAGATGGATTTCCCTTGAACCAATTGTTCCATTGAAAATTATGATGTAGAGATATGAATTGGGAGCTCCTCTTATTCTGTGATCGTCCTCCACAGTCCTCGTCCTCAGTAGTTGTCGATGATGTTGCTTATGTAAATGTCGTTGTTTAGTGTTGAATACATTTTGTCCTGCTGTAGTTGTTGTCGTTGTTTAACTAATGTCTTTGTCTCAATGTGTACTCAATTAAACTCAAATTTTATTTTATTTATTTCTCTATCTTCCAGTGTGGAAAAAATAACCAACACACACACAAAAATGTTGTATGCAAAACAAAACAAAAAACCAAACTAAATCAAAACAAAACTTCCAACTCCTTCAACTCTCACTACTTCACTTTGCTTCACTCTAATCGCAACTAATCGTTCGTCTCAGCCTTGTCACAATCCAAATTAACATTACAAAACTGTAAATACATGTTAGAACTCCGCACTTTGCACATCGGCGCGTCGCGTTGTTCGAGGGACCATCGGCTGCAATTAACCACAACCACAACAACAACCGTAAAACAACAGCATTAGACAATTATACTTAATTGAAAGAAACAAGTAAAAAGTCAAAGAATGCATCAAAGAGCGAAATAGAGAAATCTTGATGAGAGTAAAAGTTACAGAGCGAAAAGTCAGTCGAATCGATTTGGGTTTCATAAATTAAATCTGTGTCATTTGTTTTGGTCTTGCGATGAATGTATTATTTATTTAAATTGTATTTTGGCAGTAACGAAGTATTTTATTTCTACATATATAACTGAAATGGTTAATGATTATATTAAAGAATTTTATGTAAACGAAGAGATAAGAGAAATTCAAAGTGTTTTCCTTTTCTGGTTGAAACAAATAAATGCGCTTTAACGTTGCAGACGTTACGTTTTTAAACAAAACAGCAACAGTTTGTTTTATTCTTCTGATTGCAGTCGGTGACGCTTGCGCACGATCGCGGGGTTGAAGCGGAAGCCTTCGGTATTTCGGCCACATTCGTCTTTGTCTTTTGTTGCATATTTGCGCACGTCCTGTACTCGTTGAGGGGATGTTTCTTTCCTTCAATTTTGGCAATCACCTGTTTTTGGTTGAAGACCGTGATAACGTTTTGTTGTTGCTGTTGTTGTTGATATTACCTTCAGCTCCTTCAATCATTTAGATTTATGGTTTTATATCTCTTTGTCTTTGTCTGTTGGAAGTTATTAACCTTTCTCATTTGTTGTTGTTTGCGTTTTGTTGTTTTTATGGTTTGTCATTGTTATTGTTTTTATTATTATTGTTGTTGGTGTTGTTGTCCGGTGCATTGTTGTTGCTTTTGTGTTTACATATCTAAAAAACCACTGCATTGAAATCATCATCATCAGAATGGGATCGCGTGCTTTAATCGAAGAGCTTTTCCTCACTTTCCGTTTGCATGCCATCCACTGAGCTTTTGTTCTGTTTGAAAATAGGTCTGTGTTGATGATCGGTGAAGGGTTGTATTTGGAATAGAATGGTTTGAGTTCAGTTACAATTATTGGACACCTAAAAGTAGGCAACATTTTTGCTAATTCGATTTTGTAGTAAAATAATAAATTGTTAAGAAATAATAAATCGTTAAGAAATGATAAGTTTAGAAGTAAATTTGAGATCAAAACAATCAAAACAATTCTAAAAATCCACATGCAATTGAGTTAATTTACCCTTATTGTGCCCCTAAAAGTAGACACAATTTGTGCAAATCTGAGTTTTTGGTACATAATAAATTATTAAGGAACAATTAGGTCACACTTATGTTAAAGATCAACACAAGTATATTTAAAAAAATGTTTTAACATATAAAGATATCCTCGAAGGGACTCAAAAGAAAAACAATTTATAAATTTGCAATTATTGAACTATCTAAACTATGCAACATTTTTGCAAATTATGATTTTTGGCATAAACTAAATTATTAATGAAAGATTAGTTTAGAAGTAAAGTTGAGATTAAGGTGAAGTTCATTGAAAAAACACAATTTTCATACAACGATCAAGTCGCAGAGCCTGAAACTATACTATTGTGTTAATTTACAATTATTTAACCTCTATAAAATATGCAATATTTTTGCAAATTCGATTTTTCTGGTGATAATAAATTAATTTAATTAATAAATTATTAAGGAAAGTTTAGTTAAAAAGGAAATTTAAGATCGTGGCAAACATTCAAAAAAACGATTTTCCATACAAAGATCACCCCACAGAGCCTAAGAATATGCAAATTTCTGGTCCCACCACTGGCGCCTGAAAGCATGCCGTGAACTACTTCACTAAACGCTTACAAATGGAACAGTATTAGAAGAACACGCTATACTAATACCATGAATTGTGAAAGCTAATGGCTTTTTAAATACCCCACTCAATTTCGCGTCACATTCCTCAAAAATTCTGTCAATAAGTTTCATTGTTGTTGTTGTTATTGTTGTTGCCATATGTGATTATAGCCAGACAAATTGTTTGAAATTAAAAACCAACAAAAAAACCACCTCAAAACACGAAACAGAAATATATCCGTCGCACTCTCGGAGACGTCAACATGAATATGTTAACAATTGGCCAGATTATGAGCTAAATAAATGGGTAAAAATAAACACAAATCTGTGAATTAACCGACTGACTGGCCAACAGGACAGTGGTGCCACCTTATTGAGGGAGAATAGCAATGAAAACTGTTTCCTTTCATTTTGAGGGGGACAAAAGATCACTTGGAGAGATCAAGAGATCCCTTGAAGAGTTTTCAGTTGTCCCAAGGTCCGATCAAGAACCTTTTGGGGGACATTTCAGAGGCTTGAGTTGTGGGAATTTAGAGGTTGTTTCAATGAACTGAGGCTATTGTTATGTGGGAATGTGGTGGCACCTCTTGACGCCGCTCCTCTCCGCGATCGATCGCCTCCACAGACGACGACGACGCGTGCGATCCGCACGACTTGGTTTTCCGCCTGCCTCCGTCTCCGCCTCACAGTCGGACGGACTCATGTCGTAACCGCCGGCCGCAGTCGACATTCGAAAAGTACGGGAAAAAATTGACAATCTGTTGATAGAGCTCGCGATTTCGATTTCCTTACAAAATCAAAACAAAATCATAAACCAGAGGAGACAAAAACACCAACAACTATAGCAAAAACACCAACAACTACAGCAATAACAACGAGACAGAGTATCAAAAAATCAAAAAAGATATGTAAAAATGCTCCGCTGTGTCGTCTGTATTTTGGGTACAGAGTGGGCGCAGTGGACCCGAAGAAGAACAGCGGCGAGAGGCATCTTCATCTATTTTCGCCGTGTTTCTTCTGAATCCCACTGAACTACATACTACACACATAGATAGAATTTATGAAATTTCTAAACGAGGACACGTTTCTGCGACGCCTACTAAAGCCAAACACGATGCGTTCACTTCTTGCAGGCAGCGACAACGCCTCCGACTGCACCTCCTACTATGCGGAGTACGATCCCTTCGACTATCTGTACAGCGGCGGCACCCAGTACTCGGACCCCGTCTACGAGGCCGTCAACAAGCTCGATCGCTCCGTCGTCAGTCCCAATGGTGAGTCCAAGAACTCTCGGCTTCATCAACCACTTTTATTGGCCTATTTTCTTCTCCTAGTGTCCTCAATTGGTTGGCGGCAGGAGTTCAGCAGCGACGTCTACGGCACGCTGCCCTCGCAACCGGACGACGACGTGCCCTCGACCTCGTCCACCTCGGGTCCGCCGCCGCCGCTGCCTCCTCGCAACAGCGGCGGCCATCGCTACGACCTGGGCAGCGGCGCCTACAGCTCGGCGGGCATCAGAGCCGACGCCGGATCCGCGAACGTCGTCCTCGATCGGCGGAAAACCTGCACCCGCCTCTACGAGATGGTCACCGATCAGCGCACCGCCGACCCCGAGCTGCTCGAGTTCTACTACATGGTGAAGGAGCTCCGTTCGCGCTATCTCCACGACGACGAGCTGACGAACGTCGGCCACATCATCGCCTCCGAGTTCAACTATCACTATCCGCTGGAGACGAGCATCAAGATCCTCGTGCATCCGGCCCTCAACGCCCTCTTTCCACATGCGGAGGCGGCGCTGGCGGCATCGCGAGGCGGCCAAATCAAAGGCTACGGCGCCCCGGTGATCTTCACCTGTGACAGTAGGCATCGATTCGTTTATTCTCTTTACTTCAATCATCTACATCTTCCTCTTGTCTCTTGCAGTCACCACCGCTGTGGAGATGGTGATCGGGCAGGCCTTCTGCACGCTCGAGGGCCAGATCAAGGGCACCGTCAACGACTACGTGGTCAAGGTGAGGACCGTGAGGTTCACAAATGAGTGGAGTTCTGATTTCTCTTCTCACATTTCAGCCCATTGGAGTCTCTGAGTGGCTGTCGCCGTCGTCGAAGCTCAGCCAGCTGGAGTGTGTCCACAACAGCCTGAAGCTGGAGCGCGACGTCCAACTGGGGCTGTGTCTGAAGACCGAGGAGAACATGCGTGTGATTGCGCGAACGCAACGTGACGATGTGCGCGACGCTGATCTGCGGCCGGAGGACGTGCTGCCCAACGAGATGGCCACGACCATCACCTACGACAACATGATGATCCTGATCGGTTGGTGGAGAAGAACTCGAAATTTAAATCATATTTTCTCACACTCTCCTCTCGCTTTGCAGAAACCCTCGAGACGGAGATCGACAAGTTGGAGTCGGCCGCCGGTGACGCCAGCTCGCGCTCGATCCTCTCGTGCTCGGGCGTCGTGCAAGGAGTCAAAGCGATCTGCGCCCTCCTCGGCTCCATCGACACCCTGGAGCTGGCCAGCTGTATCGGCGACCTGAGGCGCATTTGCGAGGAGGGCCAGGTGAAGTACGCGGCGAGCAGCGCCCAAGCGAACCCGGAGATCGTCAGCGACTGTGGCGACTACGCCGAGGTCTGTCTGCGGCCTCGATCGACCCTCGAGCAGATCAAACTTAAGTGCAACCAGCTGCGGGACGCGGTCCAGGAGCTGATCGAACTCTACTCGAACGTGTTCCGCGTGGGATTCTCGGTGAAGACCATCGACTACTCGACAAGTGAATGTTGCAATCTTCTCATTTGGTCCTTCTCTTAAAGATGAATCTCTCTTTCAGCTCCCATTCCGATCTCGTGCGTCCTGAAGCCGATCGTGGTCAGCATCAACTGCCTGCACCGGCCGCCGCCGTTCTGGAAGTACGACGACTACTCGCTGGGCGTCCAGATCAACTACGGCACGCGCTTCATCTCGGACCCGGTGGTGACCAAGTGCCCCAACGACACGGGCGGCGGCCTCTTCCCGCGCCTCAACTTCTCCTCGTGGATCACCTTCGAGAAGAACCCGATCTGCACGTTGCCGCGCGAGGCTCGCCTCATCTTCGTCTTGTACGGGACGCAGGTGGCCGAGAACACGGACAACACGGATGTGAACGGCGAGCGGAAGCAGGTCACCACCGAGCTGGGCTGGTGCGCCATCCAGCTGTTCGACCACAAGCGCGAGATGATCTGCGGCTCGTATCTGCTGTCCGTGTGGCCGGCGACGGCGGACAAGTTCCTGGGCCCGGCTCCGGCGCGCGGTTGCCACCCACAGCCCGATGTCTGTCCCGTGCTGAGCATTGAAATCCCGCCCTACGGTGGAAGGATTCAGTTCCCGGAGCCACTGGAGAACCCGCCACCAGCACCGAGGTAAATCTCTAGTCATACGATGATTTATTCTTCTGACTTCCCCCGCTTTTACAGCTACGACTTCAACTCGCTGGACACGAACCTGCAGCAGGAGCTGCTGGACACCGCCGAGCAGGGCTACCCGGGGGCCACCGACAAGCGCGAGGTGTTCTGGGAGAAGCGCCTCTACCTGCAGAGCTTCCCGTACGCCCTGCCCAAGGTGCTGCACGCCGCCCACAGCTGGGACTACGCCAGCCTGATGGACCTCCACTCGCTGCTGCGCTCCTGGAGCCCGCTCTCCCCTCTGCAGGCCCTGGAGCTGCTGCTGCCGCGCTACCCCGATGCCAAGGTGCGCGAGAAGGCCGTCGAGTGGATCTCGCACCTGCCCAACGACCACCTGGTGGACTATCTGCCCCAGCTGCTGCAGGCCCTCAAGCACGACACCTACGAGGCCTCGTCGATGGCGCGCTTCCTGCTCTGCAAGTGCCTCGAGTCGCCGCGCATCGCCCACCACATGTACTGGCTCCTCGTCCACAGCCTGCCCGGCGACGACCCGCAGAACTCGATCGACGACACCTCGCTGCCCACCGAGTTCGACGAGTCGCTGATCACCCAGGCGCGCTACTATCGCCGCAACAAGATGATGCTGCGCGCCCTGCTCGCCGTCTGCGGCGAGAAGCTGCTGGCCCGCTTCCTGCGCCAGAACATGATGTGCAAGGTGGGTGGAATTCGGAGCAAGGGTCCAAAATTCGATTCAACATTTGTCATGAAGTGATTCTTATCATAAAATATCCCATTATCCATAATAACCCTGCTTCTCTCACTGTATATTGATTGATTTCAATCCTTTCTCCTTGCAGAACCTCGCCTCGATCGCCGAGTCCGTGAAGGAGGCCAAGGAGTCGATGCGCCAGAAGGCCCTCTGCTACGGCATGGACACGGTGCACCAGGAGCTGGTGGACAAGCCGACCTCGCTGCCCCTGGGGCCCGAGCTGGAGGTGACGGGCGTGAACGTGCGCGGCTGCAGCTACTTCAACTCGAACACGCTTCCGTTGAAGATCTCCTACTTTGGGCCCGATGCCGAGATCCTGCCGGCCATCTTCAAGGTGATCATTGAATACTCCTTCAATTGAACTTTCATTAATTTTGTTTTCTCCCCAGTCCGGTGACGATCTGCAACAGGACATGCTGACGATCCAGCTGATCCGCGTGATGAACAAGATGTGGCTGGCCGAGGGTCTCGACCTCAAGATCGTCACCTTCAACTGCGTGCCGACGGGCTACAAGAAGGGCATGATCGAACTCGTCTCCGACGCCGAGACGCTGCGCAAGATCCAGGTCGAGTACGGGCTGACGGGATCCTTCAAGGACCGCCCGATCGCCGAGTGGCTGGCGAAGCAGAATCCCAGCCAGCTGGAGTACCAGCGAGCGGTGAAGAACTTCACCGTCTCGTGCGCCGGCTACAGCGTGGCCACCTACATACTCGGTATCTGCGATCGGCACAACGACAACATCATGCTGAAGACCTCGGGCCACCTGTTCCACATCGACTTTGGCAAGTTCCTCGGCGACGCCCAGATGTTCGGCAACTTCAAGAGGTCAGTTAGACATCTAAAACTTGGACCATGACGACTTATTCTTCCTTCTTCCAGGGATCGCACGCCCTTCGTGCTCACCTCGGACATGGCCTACGTCATCAACGGCGGCGACAAACCCTCCACCGACTTCCACTACTTCGTCGACCTCTGCTGCCGCGCCTTCAACATCATCCGCAAGCACGGCGACCTCATCCTCCACATGCTCGCTCTAATGGCCACCGCCGGCATCCCCGGAGTGACCGCCGATGCCGTGACCTACGTGCGCCGCGCCCTCCTGCCCTCGCAATCGAACCCAGAGGCGGCCGCCTCCTTCGCCAAGATGATCCAGTACTCGCTGAAGAGCTGGTTCACCCAGTTCAACTTCTTCCTCCACAACCTCGCCCAGATGCGCTTCACCAACGACGAGGGCAGCGGCGAACTCTTGTCCTTCGTCCCACGGAAATACACGTGAGTTGTTTGAGTTCTCTATTTGATGATCCATCCACTCAATCGATTCCCTTCCAGGATTCAGCAGGACGGACGCCTGAAGAGCGTGATGGTCGTCCGCTGCCAGAAGCACTACGACATGGAAAAGTACTACACGTACATCCTGCGCGTCACACGCCACGGCCAGCCGGATCCGACGCATCTCTTCCGCTCCTACAAGGAATTCACCGAGTTCCACCAGAAACTCTGCCTCCACTTCCCCCTCGCCAAACTCCACAGGTCAGTCGAAGAACTTTTGTCGAATAACTTTTATATTAAGAGTTTTTCTTAGCTTTATTTCGTTTGATATATTTTCGTATTTAACAACGGGTTCCCTAAATCTCTAATATGTTGAATGGTGGGCCTCCCCTCAGGCCTCCGTGTGCCCCTCGTGGCGCATCTGCTTCCTCATGTCCCGCATCGTGCGTGGTTTCGCGAACTCCTCCGCGTCCTCCACAACCTCCGGCACTTGACTCGAGGCAGCCAACTGGGCCAGAGGGTTGCGGTAGGCGGGCTGCGGCGGCGTCGACCGAGGCGCGGGCTCCACCGCGGCTGCCTCGGTGTCCAACGTCAGCTGCTGCAGCTCCTCCGTCAGGTGACGGTGCTGGCGAATCGCCGACCAGGAGTCGTTGAATTCCATCGTCGTCGTCCCCACCGCAGCAGCCGCCGCGTACTCCGCCGACACTTGGGTGCTGAAGAGGAGGGCGGCCGTGTTTTCTGTCCTCGTCTTCGTCAGCCGCGCCATCGGCTTCGGCATCTCTCTGTAGTCATCGACATCGTCGTCCTCCTCCTCCTCGGCCTCTGGCGTGGGGCTCCTCGGCTCCGTGCTGAAGCGGAAGGTGACCTTTGGACGTGGCTTCGCTTTTCTGATCAGATCTTCTTCGCCCTCCTCCTTCTCGTCCTCATCTTCATCTGCTTCAAAGTCCTGCATCTCGTCTCGTCTGAAGAAACCCGTCGGCCGCCGTTGCTTTAATATCGATGGCTGAGTTTGTTCCACGCCCTCCTCGTCGTCATCGGCCAGCTCGAAGTTCACCCGCTTCGTCTGCCTCCGGCCGTCGTCCGAGTCGTCGTCGTCCTCCGCCCACTGCGAGTTCAGCGGATCCACTCCGTCCCTGACGAAGCCCGTGGGTCGTCGCTGTTTGATGAGGGACGAGGACCCGGCGACCTCATCGTCGTCCGCATCATCGTCCGTGTCGCGGTCGAGCTGGAAGTTGACTCTCGGTTGGGTCTCTGCGAAATCGTCCCCCGCCCTCATCTGGGCGTGGATTTCGTCGCCCTCTCGCACGAATCCCGTGGGTCGCCGTTGCTTGATGAATGATGTTCCTTTATCTTCCTCTTCATCATAGTCCTCCACATTGAACTTCACCTTGGTTCTTGCTGGATCCTCCCCTGACCCCTCGTCGTCTGCCTCCTCGTTGTCCGCCACCGTCTGCCTCGTGTAACCCGTGGGTCGTCGCTCCTTGATCGCGTTCTCGTCCAACTTCTCAAAGTTCTCCCAGTCCTCGTCGATGCTCTTGCCGAAGCCTGTCGGGCGCCTTGTTCCAACCTCGTGATCTTCCAAAATCCTCTCCTCGTTCGCCTCGTACGAGTGCCGAATCCGATCGAACTCCTCGTCGACGTTGCCCCCGAAGTCCGTTCGCAGCTCGCTCTCCATTTCTCGCCACATGCGATCGGAGGCCTCGCCCTCCTCCGAGTCGTTGTCGGCGTCGAGATCTGTCAGCAGCTGGGACACGTCGTGGACGTATCCAGTTGGCCGCCTCTGGTTCAACATCTTCGATCGACGACCAGGATCCTCAGACTCCTCCTCATCGTCCTCTTCCACATTGAACTGAACGCTTTTGGCATTCACCCCCGGGCTCTCGAACGGTTCGGCCTCCTCGACGCGCT
The DNA here is from genome assembly GCA_017309665.1 of Coelopa frigida. Classification (NCBI taxonomy): domain Eukaryota; kingdom Metazoa; phylum Arthropoda; class Insecta; order Diptera; family Coelopidae; genus Coelopa; species Coelopa frigida. Next base: position 12,221,338 of record CM029563.1, read on the forward strand.
CGTCCTGGAAGTCCTCCAGCTCCTGCAGTTCGGCCTTCTCCTGTCTGCACCTCCTCCTGCAGGTGCTGCCACTCATCGTCGGAGGGCCGCAAGAAGCCCGTGGCTCGTCGTTCTGTGAGGTTGACGCTGGGCTTGACTTTCTCCGAGCTGCTGGTCTTCATCTTCAGGAACTTCGGCCCGGAGCTATCGATCTCTTGGGGTGTTGGTGGTGTTATTTTCACCTGATAATCTACTTGATCGCCCTGAGGACTCACTTGGAGATCCTTGTGAGGGTTCACTTGAGGATCCATCTGGGGATTCAGTTGAAAATCCATATGCGAATTTCCTTGAAGATCCATGTGGGAATTCCTTTGAAGATCCATCCCTTGAATATTCCTTTGATGATCCATCTGTGGATTTCCTTGAATATTAATTTGAAGATCCATCCGAGGATCCTCGTGAAGATTCACTTGATGATCGACTTCATGATCCACTTGACGATCCTCTTGAGGATTCTCTTCCACTGCTCTCAATTCCACACTCTCTTCTCTCTCAATTTGGATTGTTGGAGGCGGAATCCTCTGCTGCTCCTCTCGAGGCGCGACTGATCTCGACCGACGCATGGGCGGCACCGGAGGATCATGAGTGGGCGGGTCAGGAATTGTGTGAAGCGCTTCGCTTCCTGGCTCCTTGCGTTCATTGGATGGTGTTGGAGGCTGGAAGAGGGCGGGGGAGGAACGAGAATGTTTGCGTGGTCGGACGGCTGGAAAGATTTGGAAAACTTTAAACTTCTGAATATTGAGAGAGGACTCGATGATGCTTACGTGGCAGGGGGCGGGGCGGATCCAGGTCCAGCTCGTCCTCCTGACGCTTACGGAAGACGCCGTGGACATCAACCGGCTCGCGAAACTGCAATGAAAATAACAAGCAATTAGTATGACAGAAAGAAGAAAAGAAAAACAACCAAAAATGAGTAGGAGAACATCTAAAAACAAGTACTGAAAAAATATAAAAATTAATGCAATGAAAAGAACAACACATTAGTATGACAACAACTAGAAATGAGTATCAAAATAACAAAAAATGACTAGGACAAGAAGAACTAAAAAGGAGTTAGAGAAGAACTAAAAATGAATACGAGAACAACTAAAAATAAATTCTGCAACTATAAGAAATGAGTATGTTAACAAGAATAAATGCAGTACTACAATAACAACAAATTAGTATGACAACAACAAAAAATTGAGTACGACAACAATAACAACAACAGTTCCAAGTGAAGAATCAGACAATGAAATCAAATCAATATCTCGTTCCACACACACACGCCCCACACCCTTATCGATTTGGGTTCTCAAAAATACATAATGTAAAAAGGTTCCCGGTGACGATAAGTGATTCCCTCGTTGTTGTTGTTGTTGTTGTTGTTGTTGTGGGTAGTGGAGTTGTTGTTATTGGTGATAGTGTTGTTTTTGTTGTTGCTAGTGTTATTGTTGTTCTTAGTCTTGTTGTTATTGTCATGTTCTAGGACAAATCGACGATTGGAATCGATGACTAAGAATGCGTCAACGCTTCGCGCTTCTTCGACTTTAGGTCTGGCGCAGTTTCGATTTGGACGTCTTCTCTCCCCCGCACAATAACAACAACAACAACAAAAATAACAACAACAACAAAAATAACAACAACAATTCTCATTCTCGAGTTCCCTTATCGCGAAATGGTCTTTTGATTAATTAATAATCACGGTGCTCGACTCGAAAGTCACCGCTTCGCAATTAGAATTCGAAATCCTTGGCCAAAAACAAACCCCAACCCCCTCCAAAAAATTCCACCCACAACCTCCCCCAACCCTGACCCACCTGTTGCGAGAGCCTCTTGTCCTTGGAGCTGCGCGTTCGGGGCGGGGCCACGCGCGGCTGCGACCCGCCCACGGCGCCGTTGCTCGTCGAGCTCTGGTCGAAGTGGAGCCGGTGCTTGAACCACCAGATCTTGATGCCCACCAGGCTGAGGACGAGGCAGACGAGGAAACCGAGCGAGGCCAGCGGCAGCAACGTCGTCGTCAGCGTCGCGTCGTCGTGGGCTGCGGGGAGAAACACGAGATTAGACGAAATTCGAGACAGACGACGACGATTCGAAGTCGAATCTCTCGCCCTCCTTCCATAGTTACCCTGGTGGTCGCCGGGAGCAGCACGGCTTACGACTGCCATCGTCGGTGTGAGCTGTGTGTGCGTGTGTGTGTGTGGGTTGATTCTGGCCGAGATTTGTTGGCTTTTGTTTTGCTTCTGCTCTGACGTCGTCTCGTCTCGTCGTCTCTTGGGATGAAGTTCTATTTAGCGAACATTTTCCGCCTCCTTCGTTGAGGTTGAGACTCTGATTTTTCACTCTTGAGACGTTGTTCTTGTTGGGTTGTCTGTTGTTGCTGGTATTGAGGTTGTTCTTGTTGTTCTTTTTCTTGGTGTTGGCCAACTCCTCGTTATCGAATCGAAGAAATCAATCAAAGTGCTTCCTCCGCGATTCCTCGACGCCGACGCTCCACATCGAGTGCTCGTTCGACGCGCTGATCAAATCAAATGACGAGACGACGTCGCTCAATCGCTCGTTCGTTCGTTCGTTCGCTTGTTCGCTTGGCTCGCTCACCTCGCCGTGTTGCCTTGTCACGAAATTATCATTTACCTCCCCCTCTGATCGCCCTCCCCTTCAACCCTTCAACCCTACCAACCCCACTCCAGACCATCAACCACCTCCTCAACCTTCCGCCCCCTCGCCCTGGAGACGTTTCACCTGTTTTTTATCAATTGTTTTTGTATTTTTGAAGATAACACCGCGAAAGGTTGCAAATAATATTAGTCGTGTATCATGGGTGCCCGAATACGCCTTCGGTTCGCTTCGTGTTGGGCCGAAGGAGGAGACTCGGCTCTCTCTCTCGGATCCTCCATCTCTTTCACTCACTAACCCTCTTTCTCTTTCACCCACGAACTCTCACCATCTCCCACCCTCTTCTGTCGTTGTTTCTTCTCTGAGTAAATTTGAAAATAATTTGATTCATGAGCTCCGTTTGTTTGTTGATCTCACCTCATCCCTCTCTCCCTCCCACTCTAAATCTCGCCCTCTCCCTCCCTCTCTCTCTCTCAACAGTAGCTTCTCTCCCTCTAACCATGTTCTTATCTCTTAACCTCCTTCTTCTTTCGCCCCCACAGCCTTCCCAGCGGCATCCACGTCGGGCGTTCGAACGTGAAATCTGTGGCCGAGAGGCGTCTGCCCGAGATCCAGCGATTCCTCGTCTCTCTCTTCAACTCGGCCGACGAGATCGCCCACTCGGACCTGGTCTACACCTTCTTCCATCCGCTGCTGCGCGACCAGCAGGAGGCGAAGCTGGAGGTGTCCAAAGTCAGAGGTAGATTTTCATCATGTTTTCACCTCATTCTCTTTATTGCAATGCCGATCTCTTCTCCATCTTCCTTTTGATTAGAAGTCAAGCAGCAGCAGTCGCGTGAGAGTCCTTACGAGGTGGGCCAGATCAAGATCTCGCTGCAGTACCGTCGAGGAGCCCTCACAGTGATGGTAAGCCTCTATCATTACCATCCAAAATTTCCTTCTCTGATCCCTCCCCCCTCTTCCCTTCCAGATCCACCACGCCAAGGGTCTGCCCATGCTGCAGGGCAGCCAGGAGCCGAACACCTACGTCAAGTGCTACCTGAAGCCCGACGCCACCAAGATGACGAAGCGCAAGACGAAGGTCGTCCGCAAGACGTGTGTTCCCAGTTTTATGGAGACGGTAGGTCATCAATTTTACTCCTATTTCTCCCACTTTCTCATCCCTTCTCCTCTCACTCAGCTCGAGTACCGCATGCCTTTGGAGTACATCCAGAACAGGATCCTGCATGTGACGGTCTGGTCGCACGACACGCTGCAGGAGAACGAGCTGCTCGGCGGCTTCCAGATCGATCTGAGCAAGTACGACCTGCGCAAGGAACTCATCGACTGGTTCCGACTCGGCCCGATGTCTCGCAACTGATGTGAATCCACCAATGGACACCAGTTGGGAATGGTAGGAGGCTGACGAAGCAACAGTATTTCCTAATCGCACACTGAGTACATACAGGGAACGACAATGACTACCTTCAAATCAAATCAAATCAAAACAAATCGAGAGTTTAACTGAGTTTAACCAAGCGTACTGAAAAATTCTACAAAAACTTTAAAGGATTATATCTATACAACTGAAAAAATATTCTAAAATATATAACTATGTTTAAGTAACTGTGTGATCTAACATTCCAACAAAACACTAGAGAGACAACAACAACAACAACAATCACAGCAACAACAAAACACAATATTTCTATTTAGTTCAATTGATGAAAAATTTGCACAAGTTTTTACTGCAAGTTTGTTGAAGAAAGTTCTTCTCAACGGAAATATTCTCATATATGTTTTTGTTTTTACACCTTGTGCACTTGTTTTATTTGTAATTGATTTATTGTATTTTGTAATTGATTTATTGTATTTGTAATTGCATTATTATTGTGTTTCGCTATACTAACGTTTGTATTATAAACATTATTGTTTAATTGTAAATATCGTGTTCCAAGAGAGAAAATCCTCGAGAAAAACTTATAGAAAACCCTATTATAAAATCTATTATAACACCTATTATAAAACTTATTTTAAAACCTATTATAAAACCTATTATAAAATCTATTATAAAACTTATTATAAACTTATTATATAAACCCAATAAAAATCGCTTTAAACAAATTGTTATTTTATAAAAATCTACAATCAACATACACGTATATATTTTTAAAATACTGTGCACTTAAACGTATATTATACATATATTTTTGTAATGTAATCAAATTCCGCATTGATTTTCAAGCAAAACAAAATCATTCTCTTTGTATTTCATTGATGAACTAACTATTTTAATGTAGACTTTTCTCTGAACGCAGCCTTTTATGTCAATTCTATTATTATTATGTTTAAGCTGAACTATGTGTTTATGGAAGGAGACAACAACAGCAACAATAATTACAACTACACAATACCAACTATTATTATTATGTGAAGCATGTGAATGTGAAGTATTTGAATAAATATTTTATTTATATATTTTAATACAAACCAATGCTTTTTATCGAGAGGTTGTTCTCAGGGACAGTGGGACAAATGCATGGCTCATGGGGGTGTGTCGTCCTCTTGGGGATTGGTATGGGAAAGCTCGTCGTATTAGCCGAACTATCGTGATTGACATAGCAGATAGATGGACTTTCTTATCGAGTGCACATCGCAAAGCTCCCTGATAAGCGGCGAGAGCGAGTGCATTTCGCATGCATTTCGCTAATTCAAGTTTGGCCCGAGTCGACGTGGTTATCGTGCTTGGAATGGTCTCGCTGGCTAACAATTGGTGCGCCACCGATCCTAAGGCAGACGCCAGTCGCCGACCCCAGGACGGCCCCAGGTGTTCGCACGCCGCGAAGTGTAGTTTCGAGACCACTCTAAGCCAATGCAGTATTTTCCAGAATATGCAAATTTACCCCAAACTTTCAATAACTTTATTTTATATTATTATATTTTCAAATTTTTTGAATTGATTTTTGAAAGTTTTAAACCAATGCATTGGTTTTGAAAAAAAATATTCCAGAATGAGCAAATCGCCCCTCAGTTTAAATAATAAAGGGAAATTTATATTATTTTTTTAAATTTTACATTTAAAAAAGTTTTGAAAATGTTTTACTTTCTAAACAATGGTTTTCAGAAAAAATTTTCCAGAATTGCAAATTTACCCTCGGCTTTCAATACATTGAAATTTATTTTATATAATAAATTTTGTCATATATCACAATTTTTTAAATTATTTTTGAACTTTTTAAACCAATGATTAAGGATAATTTTGCAGAATATGAAAATGTTCCCTCAGTTTTCAATAAATGACTATATATCAAATATATATATTCAAATTTTATATTTGAACAAATTTTAATATTTTTTTAATTGATTTTTTATCTCTTCAGAACGATTTGAGAACATTGGTAAAAAATAATCTTTTTTTAGTTTCCCAATTGATCATCTATTTTCTATCGTTTGTTTCATCTACAGTATTTTATTGAATATGCTAATTTGAATAGGTTTTGAAATCAATAGTTTTCAATAAATTTCTACTTCTTCTTTTATGTAATTTATTTTGATTTTTAAAAGTTGATTTAAATCAATGGTTTATAGGAAAGGTTAAAACTATACATTTTTCATTTTTTCTTCCCCAAATATTAATTTATTTTCTGTCGCTTGTTTCACCTGCTGGTCCCACTGTAGCCTGTTGCCATGCAAATGTTTTTCAAACGCCTTTTTATCACTTTCTTATCGGAGTGAGCTTGCAACAGGTGGTTGGGTGGTCGTGAGGTCGGTACCTCTCATATGGTTTTTTCCCTTCCGGTTCCACTCGAGGTCTGGCGATTGTTTTGATTATTTTTTACATTTTTTAATTTTTTTTAAACTGTGTTCATAATTAATAATAGTGCTTCCAGTATATTATCCTTTATCTCTGGTGATATTTCCCCTCCAGGTCATTTATTTCGCAGACCTGCATTAAAAACACCTCAGTCAAGCAGCCAATCGACCAACAACAACAACAATAACTACAACAAAAACAAGAACGATAGGTCATTAATTTCCGATTGGGGTCGAACAATGGTCTGTGAAATATTTATTGCCGCCACCGATGAAAGGAACACGAGGAATCCTCGGAAATACAAAAAATCACAAACGAAGAAAATTAAAAAATAAAATTAAAAAAAAATGATTCAAAATTCAATTGGTAGAGAAATTCTAATTGGTAGACAAATTCCAAGAATTCTATAAAAAATCAATTAAAAATAAATACGTGTGGAATGCAAAAATGCAGAAAAAAGAGGAAAAAAGTTAAAAAACCCATAAGAGATAAAATTAAAAAAAAATCTACGAACTTATTGGCTCGAATACCAGAGGAAACAAAATCCAAATCTCTCTGAATTTCCCCAACGCGGTACATTCGAAGCCACATAAGTTGCGATAACCGATCGTCCCAGGGGCCCCCAAGAGACACCGCCGTCCACAAGGGTACCTCTACAACAACAACAACAACAACAACAACATGAGCAATAACAACAACAATTAATACTAATGTCGAAACAGCGAATAATCGTTGTAGTTGTTGTTGTAGCAACAAAAACAGGAACAAAAATGCATTGTTTTCGACTGCGATAACATTCATTAGATTAAAAAAACCTCTCTAATGACAGTAGTAAATACGTAATGCCAACAACAACAACAACAACAATAGTATTAACAATAACAACAATAGTATTAACAATACCAACAATAGTAATAACAATAACAACAGTAGTATTAAAAACAACATTAGTACAAGAATTACTCGTTGTATTTGCTATGACAAAACTGTCCTCTCTCTCTCTCTCCCTCTTTCCACCCTCCTTTTCTCTCTCTCCCTCTGCCAACTGCGATAAATCAAACGCTCGTAGATAACTTGTATTGTTGTTGTTGGCGTTAAGCTAACAACCAGGTTGGACTAAGGAAGTTCCTGGTGGGAGCAGAACATGACTAAGAACAATACGTCAATAAAACAATATACAAACCTTTTTTAGAATATGATATAATCTTATATAGTATAAAAATGAATGTTTGTGTTTTCGAATACAATAGACTCACGCATCGTTCATCCGATCGAGATGAAACTTTGGTGAGGTTAAAAAAATTATGAAAAAGCCATTAATTACAACATTTATAAAAAACATTTAATAAAAAACAAACAACCGTCTCAGTAAAGTTAGAGAGAAAGCAAAAGAAAGAAGATCTCCTCATCTTCCTTTTAAAGTTTTGTGGAGAAAATTTCATTAATAAGATTTTTCAAATCGTAATTTATTTCCGTAAAATTATGAAGAATTAAGAATTTAAAGTATTTTCTTTGAAGTAATCAAAGACAATCGGTTGTCAGGTGAAAAATAATTATTTTGTGGACGGTGGGATCTCGATTAAATGAAATATTGGAATGAAATGTAAATCGAGGAGCCGAATTATCGGGGTCAGGTTTCCTGGGCCCCAAGGGTACATTGTTGTTATTGTTCTTGTTGATGTTTCATGCTCTCTGTCAACTTGTGTAAGTGCGTGCTTGCTTTTGTGTGTGTGTGCGTGTGAGAGTTTCATTCTTTCTGTCGTCAACAGAACGTGGTTTAATCTGCTTTTTTACACTTCGTCTGCATTTGTCATCAGAGAGGAGCGCGCGGTCAACCTCGACAGCGAGAAGGAAGGAGAGTGAGAAAGGGGGTGAAGGAGAGGGGGTGATTGAGAGGGGTGTAAGAGAGCGAGAGAGCGAGGGAGAGGAGGTCTCAGAGAGAGAGAAAAAGAAGGCGCACCAAGGTCCACGGAGCGGCGAGTCCAACAGATTATCTGCTAATTAAATTTTAATGCCGAAAGTTTTTCCATTTCATGGTCAGTTTTGACGACATTCCGTTTCGCTCGGTTCCTCATGCTGTCTCTGTCGCGGTGCTTCTTCGATGCCATTGTTGTTGCGTTAGAAGGAGAGATAGCGATAGAGATTGTTGTAACCATGACGAACAGACAGACAGATGGACAGACGGCTGCCTACAAAAGAAGCCCGATCGTAATTAACGATAGCAGTACGTGCCACGCAGGACGAACCGAGTCCACGCACCGATGTGGAAATTCGAAGACGAGTCCGAGCCCGAGCCACGCCCCCCTACAAAGTACTCTCCACCACCACCCACCGGCCAAAGGACATTCGCTTTATTATCCGCCGTAATTGACTTCAATTATTGAAATAATGCGTATTCCAGCAGAACCGCCGAGGGTCGGTCGCTCGGACGGAATGGTCGAGTGATTGCTGGAAATTTGATTGTAGATTAAGAGGGCGATGAGATGGACTGGGTGGGGGGGCGAGAGGCGCGTGTGCCACAGAGAGGGGAGACGAGAGAGCAGGGAACGAGAGTGCCTAGAAGAATGCGAGAGGGTGGGGTGAATGCGGTGGATGGATTATCTGCGTCATGGATTGTGATGGACATAGGAATAGTGGGAAAATACCCATTTTGGTTAAGTACCCAAAATACTTAAAAATTACCCGTTTTTACCCAAATGTGTAAATTTGTGGGTATTTATTTTTGATTATTAAAAATTATTTATTCGTGTACAATTTAGTGTTTTTTATATATCTTTTTATAAATAAAAATTTTAATTTTAAATTTACTAATATTTTTTATTTTATTTATTTTTTCCAAAATTTTTCAGCATTTGATTGGTCGAATTATTCAATTGTCCATTCAATTAAATTTGTAATTTTTTTATATTAAAGTGGGCAATGAAAAAATTCAAATTTTTTTTAAAAGGTTCAAGTTTTTTCTACAATTGCCAAAAACTTTTAAGTACCGAATTTTTAATTTTTTGTTAAAATTGTAGTACGCAGTGAAAAATTCAACGAAAAGTTAATCAAATACTGCTTTTCATACAAAAAAAATAAAAACCACATTTTGATTTACTCAGTTTTAAATACCTACCAGGTGGATAAAAATATTTTTTTTCCAAGCTTCCAGTTTCATATTTTTCTCACTTCTCATTATTTTTACTATTTTTCAATTTTATATTTCAATTTTTTAATTCACTGAAAAAATTGAACGTATTTGAAACGCTTTGTGAAAATTGACGAAACAGCTGTTTTAATAACCCCGCAGCTATCTCTAGTTTTGCAACATTTTTCTTGATTTCCATAATCTTTTTGCTATTTTTTATACCTCCCATTTTCATATATTTTTGCTTCTATTTTCATATATTTTCTCCATTCCATTTTTCTATTTTTTCTTCTTCCCTATTTCTTCTTTCTAGATAAAATTTTTATACTTATTTCATACTTATTTTTTATCCCCCATTTTTATGTTTTGTTCCCTTCTATTTCTATTTTTTTTTCTTCCTCCCATTCTCATACAAGTCGCACGTTTGTTTTCATATGTACTTAATTTTATTTTCATATTCATCCTTCTTTTATTTTCCTATTCTTCTTACTTCTTTTTCCTCCTATCTTTCCTAATTTCATATTTTTCTTTCATACTATCAATTTTCATACTTTTTACTTTTATTTTCATAGTTGTTCTTACCTCTATATCCATATTTTTTACTTCTATTGTCATATTTTTTACTCATATTTTGTTCTCCCACCCAATTTAATATTTTTTCATCCTCGCATCTTCATATTTTTTCTCCCCCTATTTTTCACAATTTTTCCCTCTCTCTCTCCCACTCTCTCTCCCCTTCTCTCCCTCCACCACGCACGTAAAAATCCAGTTTTCCGCGGCCGTAAATTCTCCACGGTTCGACGCACTTTCCACCTTTCGCTGTGGCGTGAGTGAAATCGCATGCGAGATGGTTTCGACTTCTATGTCTTCTTCTTATTCTTTCCATTTTCCCCCACATATGGGACAAAGGTAGCAAAAACAACAACAACATGTAGAAGTATAAGAATAAGAGAACAACAAATTGATTCTCATCGATGGCCCAAATAAATGGAGAGCGAATTGCAACGTGAACCTCAGGTTGGCTTATGTCAATGTCTAACGAGACCATCGGAGTGCGATACAACAACAAAAACAATAACAACTATAACAACAACATCGCCATTGCCACCATCACAAACAAAACAACAACAACAACCACCATCAACCTCAATCTCACCTCTTTTTTTGCAACAACAGTATCATCTGCATTGGAAAACAAAAACAACAAGAGCAACAATAATACAAACAATAACATTCATACACCAGCATAAAACAACAACAGCAACAACAATAAACCACACTAAAACCATTTCCAACAACAACAAAAGCAAAACAAGATGAACAAGAAAACAGCAAAAACAACAGGGACTACAATAAAAACAACAATGACAAAAATAAAAACAACAACAATATCAACAAAAATAAAAACAACAGTCACAACAAATACTTGAATAACAACAACATCTATAAAAATACCTATAACAATAATAACATCAACAAAAATAACAGCAACAACAAAAACAATAAGAAAAATATAAAGAAAATCTAAAAAAAAATAACAACAAAATCTGAAAAAAAATACCAACAACAACAACTACAACCACTTTGTGTACTACTATGAGTGAATTTCTAGATTCATTTTCAATTAATCCACACGAGAAACCCTTTCAAATCCCAAACCCATGTCCCATGTCTCCACCCACTTCTCCATCTACTCGTCCATATCGTCCATCTCGTCCTCCATCCTCTTCTACACCAAATCCTTCATCCCATCCTTCACCCCTTTTTCCACCCACCTGATCCATCTGCTCCACCTCCTCTAACACTTCTTCTGCATATCTCGTCCCGCACCAACTTCCTCCACTTTTTTTCTTCTCTACCACACATTTCCTACTGTTCGTCCTTCTACTTTTTTACCCTTTCCTCCCCAACACCCTTTGCTTTCACCTCTGCCCTCACCTGGTTTCTCTTCCTTTCTCCCATCGACCTCACATCCACCTCTCAAAGCTCTTCCTCGAGCCCATTCTCTCAATCGAAACCCCCTGGAGCCCGGCGTCGCCCGGAGCGTGGCCCAACACGTAGCCGATTGTGCTACGGTTGGGGCCGTCGAGTCCATGGGGAGTATCGATGGACGGATGGACGGACAGAGGGGCAGGAGAAGAGAACCAACTGATGGACATACTAGAAGGACGGACAGCCGAGTGGACGAACATTCGATAGGACAAACAGTAGTGAGGATGAACAGTTATGACGACGGACAGTCAGAAGAACGGACAGACGCCAGGACGAGCTGGAGACGGCCAGGCGGGCGACAAACAGGAGGCGGGCTGGACAGACAGACAGACAGACGGACGGAACGCCCCCTTGCGTAGTAAAAATGATTGACAGAGGACGAGTGAGAAAACGAGTGGCCAAACGGAAGAGTAAAGGGTGAAAAAGCGAGCGGGAAACGGGTGAAAGAGAGAGAGGTGGTGAAGTGAAAGGGTGCGAAAGAGAAGGAGAGTGATTAAAATGGAGTGTGAGCGGGGGGAGCGAAAGAGAGAGAGAGAGTGAGAGCGCGAGTGAAACGATTGAAGCGGCCGGCGCGCCGTGAAAGACTCCGACACTTGGTCACCCTGAGCGTTGCCGCCTGGTCACGCTGCACACGTTCCGCACCTCTGGCCACCCGCGACACCCGCTCAGACGACGAGACGAGTTCATTCGATAGCAAGAACAAAGAATAGAAGCAAGGACTACAACAAGGACAACAACTACAATAACAACAACTGCCCCCGGCCACTGCTGAATGCGTAAAATCGATTTCTGTCGAAAAACCAACCATGGCCGAGGGGGCGAAAGCAACAGGGGTGGTGTGCGAAGGGAGCGGGGGGAGGCCGAGGGACGCTTTGGAAACGTGCCGAAGCGTGTCGTCGTCGTTGTCGGCATCAGAGAGCGGGAGAGAGGGCTACGAACGCCTGCTCCAAGGAGCCCAGTGAGAGGATTTCGCATTTCATTTTCCATTTCCAATGCGATTCCATCTGATAACGAAATTTCTCCCACTACCACCCTCTCTTTCTCTCTCCCACTCAGTTCTCGTTGGCATCCTCGGGTCCGATGTCGCTCTTGTGGGGCTTCGGGTCGGCTGTCGTGGAGTCGTTTCATGTCGTTTCGTGTCGAGTGGCCTCGAACCGGTCGGAAGCGGGCCGAGCATCGAACCGCGACTTCAAGGATTTTCGCGCAGTGTTGCATGCGAAGAGCGAGGGAGAGAGAGTGTGTGTGTGTGTGTGAGTGAGTGAGAGAGAATGAGAGTGACTCGACTGGAAGGCACAGGACACAAACGGAAGTGCAGAGAGAGCCACAGGGTGGGTGAGATTGGGAATGTCGAAAATTATTTAATTTCGACCAATTTCTGAATTAAAAATAAATAAAGAGAAAAATATTATTTATTAACATTAAAAAAATTCAAATCAATAAACAACAAAAATAATAAAATCAATCAAATAAATACAAATTATTGACTTCTGAGCGATTTCTGAATAAAAAGGAAATAAAAAAAAAATAGTTTAGAAAGTTTATTTTAAAAAAAATATAATTTATTTTTATTTAATAATTTAGACACGTTTATTTATATATATATAATATATATATAAATATATATTTATTTAATAATTGAAAAATAATAATTATTATATTATTATATAAACTTTTGAAAATAAAAAAAAAAATTACTAAAATATAAAGTTTTTGAAAATTCCCTTCAATATCTTCTTCTTCCTGCCTCGAGGTTGCGGCGTTACCAGCTCAACGGAAGCCAGTTGCCAAATTTAGGGGTTGCTGCAACAAAAATTACAACAACAACACCACCACCAAGAGCACCAAAACCGACAACAACAACAACGTCAACGACGACTACAAAAAGGGAGCAAATAATTAACGGTAAAACAAAGCAGGAACAAATCAGCCGAGAGTTAAACAAAATTTGATGTAATTAAGGATTTCGAATGAAAGAGCGAGAGGAACACCTTGGAAGGAGTTGGGCGAGAGAGGGAGAGGGAGAGAGAGAGAGAGGGACAGAGACAGTGAGTGTGAGTGAGAGTGAGAGCGAGCGATTTAAGGGTGTCTCAAGTGGCTGCCGCCGAGGGTGCAAAACGTACAGATCCGACGCTAGATGGCAGTCGTTTGGTGGTGAGCGTTCGCAGAGCTCGACGGTGTTTTCGGAGCGGAAAAATAAAAAAATTCCAATTTGAAACTGGGAAGAAGTGAAAATTCTCCCAAGAAAACGCCTGTGAAATTGGAAAAAATATCGTGTGAAAAATGAGCGTGTAAAAAGAATAGTGTGAGAGATTTTGAAAACCTCGTGCGAAAGCGAAAGAAGTGATTCGAAGAAGTGTTCGACGAGGTGCAGAAAAAGGTGATTTTCACGGTTCTTGGAGTGTTGTTTCCGCCCCTGCCCCTGGTCTCCTGCGCCTCTGGGCCGTCCAGCAGAAATTTCGCGTCTGTCCTTCGGCGGGATCCTCGAAATATATCGTTCTCTCTCTCTCTCTGTATTGTTATTTTTATTAAACTTCTAAAACTGTGAAAAATATTAAAAGTCGAAAAGATTTTTTCATTTGTGATTTTTTGATTTTCGAAACATTTTATTACAATTTTTTCTCGCTCCATGTGCGCGCGTTCTCTGTCTCGCTCTCACGACGCCTGCGCCTTCGCTGGTCGTCGCATTCTCTCTCTCTCTCTCCCTCACTCCTGCGGGATCCTTCCCTGTGTCGCTCTCTCTCTCTCTCACTCGGTCGTTCCGGTGATGCCATTGAAGGAAGCTTCGGCCCAACTTGCGTAGTAGTAAAAAAACAACACCGACGTAACGCGTAACGTGAGCCGCCGACGGAAGGAAACCGCGCTCTCTTTTACTCTCTCATTCGTTTGGTGAAAGATTGAATCAATGTATGTGTATATGGGGGAGTGATTGTATGTGTGTGTGAGTGTATGGGGGGAGTGTATGTGTGTGTTTGTGAGGGACGACGCCGCAGCCAGGAACATAATCAATACGAAGCCTCTCTCCGCACGCGAGTCGAGCGAGTTCTCATTGCCGTGCGAACGCTCGAAGAGAGCTCGACTCAACTTGACTCGAGTTCGCTCGTTTCATTTCGTCTCGACTTCGCTCGTTTTGTCTCGTTTCGACTCCGGTCGTCTCAATTTTATACGATTCGTCTCCACTCGCCTCGACTCGGCGCCACTCGAGGCTCCAGCGACGCGAGCTCCGAAGCGAAGAAGTCGAGCGGATTTGGAAAATCGTGTGGAATTCCAAACGGAATCCTTTTGGAAACGAATCCAATCGGAAAATTACTTATTCGAAAAGCGAATTATTTGAAAATGAGTTATTTTTGATAAACGAATTATTTGAATTATTTTAAAAACGTATTAATTGAAAGACGAATTATTTGAAAAAGTGAAAACCAACTCAACAATAATCTTCAGGTGCAAGTGCGAGTGAGTAGCAAATAGAGTAGAAGAGAGCGGCGAATGTGGAAGTGGATTGAAAAGAATTCGTTTCGAAAACGCAAACGATTCGATCGCGAATTCGGTGTTCACAACAGAGTGTGAGAAACAGAAGCGGAAGCAGACGAAAAAGGGCGCCATTGTGGCGAGTGTGTGGGAGTGAAGGAGACGGCGAGAGACGGAGAGGGAGTGAGACAGAGAGGAAGAGAGAAAAAAGTGAGTGAGGGGGCGAGTGGGGGAGGAGAGAGAAAAAATCCGCCTCGACCACGAAAAGTGAGGAAACAAACGGAAAACAAGAAAGAAAACACAGTGTTGCAAATTCGCGCGTTGTTTTTGTGGGCGGCCGGAGGAAGAAGAACAAGAGCCAGGGCCAAATTGTGGAAGCCCCCGGTGGCTGCGGCTGCGAGTTGTTGCGGAAAACGGTATCTAATTGATTTAATACGACCCCTTCTTCTTCTTCTTCTGCTTCTTCTTTCACTTCATTGAAGCCGAACCCTTTGATTGCCAGGGAACCCCGAGGCCCAGGGAGTTGCCATGGAGAGGGAGGGGGAGTCCTCGGGAAAGGGGGGTGTTATCGAGGGGGAGGAGAATTTGTCAAGGAGAGTGGAGGAGGAAGACCTGAAGAAGTCCTTGAGCCCCAGGGTCGGGAGGCCTGCGGGTGATGGGCGGGATTCTCGGAGGTCGAGCATGAACATTTGAGAAGGATGAGGAAGGGAAATTGTGAAGGATGAGGAAGAGAAATTCAGAAGGATGAGGAAGAGAAATCCAGGAATTTGATGGTTCAAAAGATGAGGCAGAATAAGTAGCTCGGAGGATGAGGAAACGGAATAGAAGAGAATTGTCCTCAGGGCATGACAAAGAAAGGGATTCAAAGAGAGAGAGAAAGAGAAAAAAGAACCCTTTGAGCAAAAATTCGAAAATTCATTTAAATCCTTGATATTAAAGGTGAACAGATGAATTGAAAAAGGAATCATTAAACATTTTATTAACCTTCTTTACATTTTGAATGAATCATTTTAAAAGAATCTTAATTCAAAAAAGTTAATGAAAAACAATGAATACGAAGAGATGAATTAAATGATGAATTGATAAGGGTAAACTGAAAAACGATGAATTCAAAAAGATGAATTGAAAATTACGAATTGTAGAAGATGAATCAAAGAAGATTAATGAAAAAAGATGAACTAAAAAATATGAATAAAAATAAAAATAAATTGAAAAACGATGAATGAAAAATTATGAAATGAGGTTAAAATTTCAAATATGGAAATAAAAGGAGTATTCTTCGTGTGAAGCTTTGTATAAATGAACCAAACAAAGAAACAGTTGTCTTTGAAAATAAAAAAAGGAGCTTGAGTTATTGAGGAGTTGAACAGGCAGATGTAACTTTGTTTCACGATGTCGTCTGCCTTTTTTGAGAATTGTTTCTGGTTTACTTCGAAAACTTCGTTCTCTTTCTACTCCAAAGATTCTTCAGGTGACATCTTTTTCCACTGAAATTTAAAATCACTTCAACTTTCTGCATTTTTACTCGACTTCCTGTATTTCAACTCCACTTCCTCGATCCCTACAACACTTGTTCAAATCCTACTTGATTTCCTCTTCACTTGCTTTGCTTCTACTCAATTTGAATTGCTTCGTCTAAGTTTTCAAAATTTCTGCTACGTTCCCTAAATTTCTACTACCATTATTATATTACAACTGCGCTTTTTTTAGTATACTTTCTTCATTTATACAATTCTTCCTAAATTCCTAAATTCTACGATTAATAAATTATTACTATACTTCATTAATTTCTACTGCTCTTCTTAAAATTCGACTCAACTCCTCAATTTCTACTACACTTCCTCTATGCCTACTACACTTCCTAAATTTTTACTACGCTTCCTATAATTCTACAATTTTTCCTGAACTAATTCCTAAATTTCTTCATCGTTTACTAAATGTCTACTACTCTTCCTTGAACTAATTACTTAATTTCTTCATAGCTTCCAAAATTTCTACTACGCTTTCTACAATTCTACTACATTTCCTAAACTCCGTCCTAAATTTCTGCATCGCTTCATAAATTCCTACTACACTTCCTACATTTCTATTGCACTTCTTATTGCACTTCCTTTGCGTCAGCCACAGTTCCCTTTGCTTTTACTACTTCTTTTACTATACTTCCTTAGTTTCTACTACGCTTTGTTCCTTTTTTACTTCACATCTAATACTTTGACTGCCTTTTTACTCCGATCTTCCTTCCAATCCTCGTTCTCTGATCCACTGTCTCCCTCCACCATCATCGACTTCTCCCTACCATCACCCCCCCCCCCCCCCCTTATTTCATCTCTTTCCTCCCTTTGCCCCTCTCTTTCCTCCTCATCCTCTCTTTATTCCTCTCCCCCTCTCATCACTCCCTTCCCCTCCCTCATTCTCTTTGGTTTCCCGTTCGCTCCGAGGATATTAAAATTTTGTGCGCACTTCAAACATACTTTTCTATGCTCTACGGTAGTGAGTTTAATACAAATACAATTTACTCAAACACACACAAACAAACACACTTACATCGACATTCATGCACTCTGACACAGCGATACTCGCCACACACACACACACACAAACACATTGACAGAGACTACTTCGTTTACAGTTGAACGTCCGGCGGGAGAGGGTTGCCAAAGAGAGAGAGGAGAGGGTGAGGGTGAGAGAGCGAGAGAGGTCAGGGGGAGAGCGAGAGTCGGCTGAGGAAAAAGTGTAACTCGGAATCTCATTCATCACCCCCGGCTTCCCCCTCACACTTCCCTCTCACTCCCTTTCATACTCTCTTCCCTCTCACTCACTCTTACTCTCTCCTCCCTCTCTCTCTCCGTCACCCTCGACGACGACCACTGACGAAAAACGTGAGTTCCCTCGGAGTTTGGTTGGGGTGGAGAGTGGAAGGAGGAAGTGTGAGTATGAGAGAAAGAAAGAGAGAGAGGGAGAAAGGGAGAGAGAGAGGAGAGGGGTTGAGGTTGTGGGGGGCACGTCGAGCACGTCGCTCAACGACCAACCCTCGATGGCAATTCATGGCGTGTCCTGCGTTGTCCTGCGGCCTCCAGTCGCCATTCACCAGTCGTCTGGTTGTTGTCCCTGCTCCGTCCGGCAATCGCAGACAAAAACCCATAAATCTGTCTCATTCACTCTCCTCCCCTCAACCCTCACCACTCAGACACGAGACTGTTCTCCTTGTCGATCTCTCTCTCTCTCTCTCCTACTCATTGTCGTTTTCTCTCTTTCTCTCTTCGCTCTGTCTTTCTCTCCTTCTATCGTTCTATCTCCTTCTTTCTTTCTATCGTTATATCTCGTTCTCTCTCTTTCTTTCGTTCGTTCGTTTATAGTGCTCCAAAAACCATAATCCTCTCTCTTTTTTGTCAGTTGCTCTCAATTGTTGTAATTGTTATTGTTACTATTGTAATTGTTATTATTGTAATTGTTGTTATTGTAATTCTTTGTTGTTTGTAAAAATGTATGATGTTGTTATTGCAATACTTGTTGTTGTTATAATTGTTGTATTTGTAATTGTTGTTTTTACGCTGAGCTTCAAGTAAATTATGAATTATTACAGCAATTGAATCAGCTCTCTCTCGCTCCATCTCTCTCTATCTCTTATCTTTCTCTCTCTCTCTCTCTCTCTCTCTGTCTGTCTCACTCACTCTCTTCCTTTGTCTCGTCTCTTTTTTTCCATCTCTTTATCTCCTCCTCTCTTGATCTTATCTTGTCTCCGTCCCATGTCTTCTCTTGTCCTCCTCGTCACTCTTTCTCCCTCTTGCCTCTTCCCCTCTCTTTCTTCATTTTCTTCCATCTCCCTCTCTTATTCCTTCTCCGCTCTCCTCCATTCCGCGAAGTTAATCTTCCTCTCGCTTCTCTCGTGTCATTCCCTTCGGTTTCGGTTTCCGAAATTCAAATTCCTTTCCATCGTCTGTCGCCAGGCGTCCTTCGCCTTTTCGTCTCTCTCTCTCTCTTCACCCCCTTTGTTTCTCCTCTTCTTTGTTTCTCCCCTCTCTTTGTTTCTCTCGTTCGATCCCCTCTCTTTCGCTCCCCGCAGCTCCCGCAGCTCCCACCCCCTCCGCCTGCACCTGATCACGCAGCGGGCGGCGGCCGCGTCGACACCTCGCCTGCTGCGTCCTTTGACTGCGCCGTCGATGATGGAGAGAGAGAGAGAGGGAGAGGGGAGACGTCTGCCGCCATTAGTCACCCTTTGCTGCACTTCTCTCTCTATGTCTCTCAGTCTCTCCCTCTCACTCTCGCCTCTCTTGTCGCCTGTCGTCCTGTGGCTCGCTGTCTGTTGGGGGTTAATTTGTTGTTGTTTTTGCAGTTCCTCTGCTTCTTCTTCTTCTTTGTCGTCGCCGTCGTCCTGCTTCGCCCCATAAACGAATTTTCTTGTCAAACATGTTCGTCGCCTTCTTCCCCTCTTCCTACTAACTAACTAAAGAGAAGGAGAAGGCGAGAGAAGAGGAAGAAAGATGAAGAGGGAGAGAATGAGAGGGGTTGAGGAGAACGTGTCTCTCTCTCATGGGGTTTTATTTTGTTTGCGAGTTATCTCATCGTCTGCGATCGCTGGCTGATTGTTCCCACTCTTCTTCGTCAGCCTCCACTTTGTCCTCTTCTTTGTCAACTTTTTCGTCCTTCACTTCGTCCACTATTTCATCCTGCTCTTCGTCGTTTTCTTCGTCATCCTCTTCTCCTCCTTCGGTCTCGTCGTCGCCATCTCGACCTCGTCGGCCTCGTCATCGTCGCCATGTAAATGAAATCATCTCATTTGGGAGTCGAACAGCAACCGAGAGAGAGAGCCAGGAGCAGAAATAGACCGAATTAGAGAGACAGAGACAGTACCATAGGGAAAAAGAGACAGAGCGATAGAACGGACGAATGGATCCTGCCTCGCATCCTCGGATCGTTTAGGAAACTTTTCCCCGTTCACAATTGTTATGTTCGCCGTTATTTGCTCCACGTCTTCGCCCTGGTCTCATGATCCGGGGAGGGGGGAGTTGGGGGGCGTGGCAGACCAATTGAGATGCGCTGCGTTCCGCTGATGGCTCTAAAAAGTAGCCTTCATGACCTGCCAAGTGGCCGCCACGTCCGCCGAAAGGACTTTTAATCGTCGCCATTGAGTTTCCGCCAACGACTTCGGTTTATTTCATACCATCTCACTCTTTCTCTCTTTTTCTATATACCTCACTCTTTCTCCCACTCTCCTTCTCTTCCTCCTCCCCTCTCTCATCGTTTCGCCAATGAGTTTATTTTTCAATTTCGCTCACGCTTCTCGGAAGTGAAGCGAAATTGTTTCAAACTGTGGCAACCTCAGCAGGAAGCTGGGGATATTTGCGAGCAGATAATTTTCTATATTTATTTTCCGGATTTTCCTCCGTCCTTTTGCCATGACTCCTTGAGTAAGTTCTTGATGTTTTCATTCACTTGATTTTGTGGCGTGAGAGGATCGTGTTTTTCTGAATTGAAATGTGGTCGTATTTGGAGGAAGATCTTTCTTATGATTCTTCTTATGGGTTCTTCTAGCAAAATTTGGATATTTTTATAAGCATTTTTTCTTATCTTCCATTTTCCGTAATTACTTTATTTTTATAGAGAATGATTAATATTAGAATATAAAAAGTTTTTTATTGACAATCTCAATAATGCCGATATGAATTTGTTGACAAAATATTTTAAAAAAAGGCCATCTTCAAATTCTCAATACCCAAGTTCTTGAAAACAATTTTTAAAGATCTAAGGAGTGTGAAAAAATGATATTGAAAAAAAATATTTATAATATTTAAAAAAAATATATATTATATTTTTAGAATTTTTAAAAATTTAAGATTTTTTTCACAAAAATTAGTACTTTTAAAAAATAAGAGATTATGGAAAAAGGGATTGAAAGTTCAGACTAAAAGTCAAATAAAGGATAAAAATAAATAATTTTATCAAAGATGAAATAAATAAATATATATTGAAATCTATTTAAATGAAATAAATATATTAAACAAAAAATAAATATATTTAAAAGAATAAATTATATTTAAATACCATGAATCTCTTTAAATGAAATAACTCTACTAAAGTAAATAAATGAATCTAAATTGAATCAAACTGAAATGAACAACTTTTAGCAAAAACACGCCAAAGGTTTTCAGGAATCTTCCATGAAGACCTCGTATCAACCTAATTAGATATCCATGGTTCCTGATTTAATAAAAGAATAATGGTGTCTGGTGTTCTGGGAAATGTCAGGGAAATTCAAACATGTCGCTCGCTCTCCCTCTCTTTCCCTCTCCATACTGTGGTCTCCCTCTCTCACGCCTTAATATCCCTGCATACGACGTGTAGAAGCTTCCGCAGCAGAATTTTAATCGTAAATCTGCGTTAAACTGTTCGAAAGGTGGGCACAATTTCATTAAAATGAAATAAAAATGGCGCTCAAATGCACACAGACGCACTCACAAACACACGCACACACACACACATATATATAGAGACATGAAAGCCACACACAGACACATGCACGAACGCACACGAACGCGCACAATGAATAAAAACTTAGAATGTTTTTTAATGGTTGGCGAGCGAGCGAACGAACGAACGAACGAACGAACGAAGGAACAAAACCAGGAAATAACAACAAGAACAAAACAATGGGGCGAAAAACCGGAAAACATCGACAACAACAATAACAGCAACAACAATAATAACAATGACAATAACAAAAATCAAAACAAAAGAAAACAACTACAACAATGAAACCATGAGGAACAATAGAAAAAGAAGAAGATGAGGGAACAACACGAACAACAATGGCGAAGAGAGACAGAGAAAGAGAGGGGGAGAGAGAGGTGGAGAGGGAGGGAGAGAGAGAGGGAGAGAGGAAATGGGGAAATTCAAAAAAGTGTGTGAGAGAGAGGTGGAAGTTGGAAGAAAAGAGGAAACATCAGGGAAATAAAGCGAGAGAAAGAGAGGAGAAAATGATTTGGTGTTGGTGAGATTGAGAGAACAAGAGAAAACCGCGGGAATAGAAAGGAAGTTGATGGGAGTTGAAATTGTGGGTGGCAATACAACAACAAAAACAACAATATAACAACAACAATGGGCCAACAACAATATTAGAACAGCAACAATAGGACAATAACAGCAAAACAATCCCGTCGACAAAACAAAGTGGAATAAAATGAAATAAAATAAATTAATAGAATAAAAATAAATTAAATAAAAAGTCAAATACTTATTTATCAAATTAAATAAAAAAAATAAATCAAATAAAATAAATGAAAAATCAAATAAAATTGAATAAATTAAATATAATGAACTCAAATAAAAAAATAATAAAATAAATTAAATGAAATAAAAATCATATAAAACAATAAAAAATAAAAATAAAATCAAACGAAATGAGAAACTAATAAAAATAAAGCAATAAAATAAAATATAATAAAAAGAAATAAAATAATATTAAATCAAATACAAAAGAATAAAATAAAATAAAATTAAAGCAAATAAAATAAAAAAATAAAATGAAATCAAACGAAATAAAATCGCTTCAAGAAAATTAAAAGCCTGACGACCTCGTTGCCGTTGCCGTCGTTTCTGACCCGACACCACTTAAATAACTCATTTGGCAACGCGGTCGGGACACGGATTCGCGCACACTAACATTCACTCACACACACACACTCATTCATTTACTTTTGGAGCTCGATAGAGAGGCCGATAATGTTGTTGTTGTTGTTGTTGTTAGGCACGGTCGTAACGGAACTCAATAAAACACTTTTTGGCGGCGTTGTTGTTGTTGTTGGTATTGTTGTTCCCATTATTGTTATTTTCATCGTCGGTGTTGTTGTTGTTGTTCTTTTCATTTAATGCGTTTCCATCGGCGTTTCCTTCTACTTTTTCTTCTTCTTCTTCTACTGCTTTACTTCTTCTTCTTGCCATTCTTCTTCTCCTTCCTTTTCTCTTAGATGGTTACTTCATTCGATAGTTGTTGTTGTGGTTATTTTATTTGTGGTCTGATTGTTTTTGTCTGATTATTGTTATTGCAATTGTTGTAATTGTAACTGTTGTTATTGTAATTGTAATTTGCTGTTTTTGGCTTTAGTTGCCATTTATTTGTGGTCTGTTCATGTTATTGTAATTCGAAGATATTGTTGTTGTTGCTTATTGTTAGATATTGTTGATGTTGGTATTGTTAATTTTCTGACTTCTTGTTGTTCTCGTTGCAATTCTCTATTGTTCTGCTGTTCTTTGTTGCAATTTGGCTTTCAACACTTGCCGTAAGTTTTCTTTTTCGTCTTTCGCTCCTCGACTTCGGCCACGAAATGCATTTAGTGAGGTTGATATGCGTCTCTGTGTGTGTGTCTGTGTGAGTAATCGCGTGTGCGAGTGTGTGTAGATCGTTAAAATTTATTGTTTCGCGATGCGGCCAACGAAAGGGTGGCAACATTGTCCGTGGTCTTTTGAACAAATCAACGGACGGACGATGGATTCTTGTATAGGGAAACTAACGAAATAATAAATTATTTAGATCAATAATAAAATAGAATTAGAGAAAATCTATCTAATATGGAAAATTTATTATTTTTCCTAAACTTTCTCAATTGAGAGTTATTTTTATTTTATTTATTTTGTTCGGACGCAAAATTTATTTTTTTTATAATTATTTTTTCAACATTATTACTTTTACATTTATTTTATCACATCTGTAATATTATTTTGTATTTCATCTACTCTTTATTTTCCATTCTGTATATTTTACTATTTTATTATTTTTGATATTTTAAAATTTATATTATTTTTTAAAAATACTTTACTTAACTTTTATTTTTTGCGAATTTCTGTTACTTTAAAATTTATATTTTTTCTTATTGTTTGTTTCATTATATCATTTTTTATTAATATTAAATATAAATTTTTAATTTAATTTTAATTTTAATTTAATTTCTTATTTATTTTAGTTTTTATAATTTACTATTTAATTAGATCTAATTATTTCTCTAATTATGATGACAACCATGACAACAAAAAAATAATAATTCCAACAGCAATAAAAAAATCCGACACATACATATTATTTTATCAATGCAATTTTACATGATCCATCATTATTTTCTTAATATTTTTCCTCCATTAACTTTGTATTTCATGCTATTCTTTTTTTTTTTATTTTTCTTTCATTAATGACCATGGGTAAAATAACAAAATATTCTCCACAAAAATGATATCATATAGAAAATATACAAAAACAAAAGACAAAAGATAACAATAACAAAATACACTCATGATAAACACAATAACAATAGGAACAACAATAATAATAAACGGTACAACAATAATAATAAAAGGTACAACAATAATAACAATAGGAACCAACAACAACAATATGGATCCAAAACAAATCCTTTTCAAATCTTCAAATTCTTTCATTCAATTTGTTGTCGTCATTTTTGTCCTAATTGTTTTTTGTCATTTTTGCTCTAATTGTTGTTGTTATCGCCGTTGTGAACGGGTTTTTGTTGTTGTCGATTTGGTTCAAACAAAAATGTCTTCACTTTGTTTAGAAAATTTCGCTGTCGCCAGATTTTTACGCTAATGTTTAGAAGTTTCTCCACTCCTCCCACTTTTCTCTGTCGCTCTCTCTCTATCTACCTCTCACTCTCAGTGTCCTTCTCTCTATTGTTTTTGTTGTTTTTTCCACATTGTTATTGTTGTTTTCATTGTCATTTAAATTCCACGTTGACAATGGTCGAAAAAAAATCAAAAGCCACAAAAATTACAACGAGAAAATAAAATAAATATACCAATAACAACAATAGCATCAACAACAACACAATCTTTGATGACAACACAACAACAATGATGTCCAACGAAAAAAAACTACAACAACAAATTGTATGCGTTTTTGTCTCTGTTTTCGTTGCGACTTTTTGTGTTTATTTTTGATGTTTTTTACTCCATTGTTTACACACATTGATCGCCGTAAGTTTGTCTGTGTACGTGTGTGTGAGCTTGTTAGTAAACTTGTGTGTGTGTATGCGTGTGTCAGGACATCAGGCATTAATAACGGTTTAAAGCATTTAGCCGCCATTTTCGTTTGTCGACGCCTCCGGAACGATTTCCTTCCCGCGGAAACGCTCTTCAGACGGATTTTTTCCCAATCGCCTCTCGAAAATTACCCGCAAATCAATTGAAATAAAGGAAAGAAAAAAAATAGAGCGAAAAAAATAAAATAAGGGGAGGACAAATTTAAAATGAACAACATTAAACAAAAATAAAAATACAACAATTAATTAAAGGCAGAAATCCGTCCCAGCAAAAAATGAATTGTATAAGAATATTGAATTATCAAATAACAAGTATTGAAATGTAGTTGGACTGAGAAATCAAATATAAATTGAACTCAAAAAAATTTCAACAGGAATCAGAAAAAAAATAAATCCAAAAACTGGGGTAAAAAAAATTGGAAAATACAATCATTTATAGTTAGGGATAGATTTAAATAGAAATAATAATTTTATATTAGTTGCGGTCAAGATGCCACAATTTTTTGAATATGTTTTTCAATTTGTCATCTGCATCTGACATCGAACGTGATTGAAATTAACAAACCCGTTTTATCTACAATAATCGGAACTACTAACATTGCTCGTGGACAGACATCAGTTCGAATATCAGGCAGCAGAAGGGGCAGATAGGCATCAGGATGGATAGAAAGACAGACATCGGGATGAGCGAAAAGACAGACAGACATCGGGATGGACAGACGGGCGTTAGGACAGACAGATATTAGAACAACCATCCTCATGCACGACTAAACATTTTGGCGGAAGTATTTTTGAAGCTTTTTGCGATTAACTCGAGATGAATTTAAATGTCAACGGAAACAGAGAGATGAGGAAAAGAGAAGGCCTTAGAAAAATAGAGTGAGAGTAAAAGAGAGAGAGAGAGGTAAAAGAGAGCGGAGAGAGAGAGGAGAAAGAGAGATAGAGCAATAGAAATATATGGATAGGGAATAAACAATGAGAGAAAGAGCCATGTAGAAGAAATTTACGAAATTGTATTTAATATTCCTTTTATCGTCTCATTAGCAGTTGATAAAGCTCTGGGGCTCATGAATTGCTCAATGGGCAGCTCAAAAGATTTCCTCGTCCCCCCAAACTGCCAGCTCCCCCCACCTCCTTGCTGAGAGTCCGTTTCCGTTCGTTTGGTAAATTTCTCTCCATTCCCGAAATGTCGGAACAACTAATTTGCATGTGAAACTGGGAATGAGATTGGGAGAATGGTGGCCGAGGGGGTTTCCAAACAAAGAGGGGTGGGGAGGGGTCAATTGAAGAGGGGTGGAGGGAGTGAAGGAGGGGGAGGATTGTCCAAGAAATATTAAAGAGGAGGAGGTGGGGGAGAGCTGAAGGAAGTTATTAAATTCTGCTGCAACAGAAACCGAAACTTTAAAACTCAAACAACGGATGAGAGTTGCTGAAGAGGGAGATTATAAAGAGGGAGATGGTAAAGAGGGAGACAGCGAATCTAGAGGATTACTAGGGACAGAGACGGTTAAAGGGGGAGGGTTAAGAGATACAGAGAGGGTTAAGAGAGATGAGGGAAGAGAGAAAGTTGGAAGGAGGAAACTTAATTTTGAATACAAAGCGAACGTTGTGCAGTTGCAGCGACGTCGCCTTTGAGAGCGCGATTTAATTAAATACAGAGAAAAATTAGGCCGCTCTTGTAATTTCATTTCACACACACACATACACAATGGGAGTGAAAGAGAGATCGAGGGATAGGGAACGATAGTGAGAGGGAGAATAATAGAGAGAGAGAGAGAGAGAGAGAGGCGGAGAAAAGTAGAATGGATCTGAGATTATATTGGATTAATCGGAAGCCGTTGGAAGCGCACTTGCAATGACAAGAATTTCATTTATTAAAAAACACTTTATTTCAACTTCACTTCACTAAATAAGTGCTTTCTGTCTCTATCGCACCCTTGCTATTGTTCCGTCCATCACTCTATCTCCCTCTCTCCTCCTACAATTTCCATTATTATTTTCATTCATCCACTGACGTTTGGAATTAATGAAGGGGAGGAAAATAATCAACACAGACGAGGGTGGTGTTGGAATGAGTTCGGAGCAGAATGAGTGATGCTGTAGTATTGTAGTAGAAGGATTATTACAGAGTTTAAAGAAAATCTGGATAGTGGTCAGAGAGATTTCAATAGATAAAAAGAGGTAGGATATATAAATGTTACGAATATTTATAAGAAATATTAAGAATAATTAAGGAGGTATACATATATTATGATTATAAAAAATATGATACAATTTTAGACTTTCACGTTGCTGAAAAGTTTTAAATGACAACCCTGCTCCTATGGCATTCTCTGTTCTCCGCATATTCTACTCCCTACACTAGGGGTGCCACTTTTTTGAGCGATGGGTTAAACAAGTGGAGTGAAATGGTTCCCAAAATCATTGACTAGCAAAAAACAAAAAACTCTTCCTACAAACGAATATAGAATTACAGATTGATGTGACTTCGGCAACCCTGCCCTAAACTTGTTATTTTTTCTCTTGCTGATAACTCTCGTAATTAGTTTCTATTTCTATTGCACTTATGCTCTTTGACTATTCGCGATCTCTATGTTACGAATATTTTGACGCCAGTCGGTATAGATGTAGAATCATTGACGAGATTACAATTTTCGATGTTCGTAATATATCAAATATTATATGGTGTGAATTTGTGCCAAATTGATCTATAAATAAGGAATTTCTAAAAAAACGCGAAAAGATGGAATGACAGCAAATTATAGAAACGTATTTGCAACATACGCTCTATTGATAATGATATAGAAAAAAATAAATGAAATAAGGAAAATAAAATATATTAGGAAATTCTTGAAGAATATATAAACTAAACTGGTATCACAATAGTCGTAATATAATACAATATAGATAAAATAAATAAGATACAATATAGAAAATAATATACAGAAATAATTAAGTGATGAAATGATAAATAGAAATAGAAATAAACAAAAAACAAAAAATGTTCGTCATCTTCCTTTATTCGGAAGATCAAAGGAGGAAACTAATAATGGAATTGGAATAGAGGAAGATCTAAAAGAATCCAAAGGAAGAATTGATGAATAAATAAAACTAGTCATATTGATATGAGGTCAAAGGTCATGACTTATGATCAAAGGTTATGGGTTGTGGTTAAAGATGACTTCGGGTCAAAGGTCATGACAGAGAAAGGCTTTTGCAAATAGATAGAGAGAGAGACAGCAAAGAGATCCTGACATAAAAATAGATTGATATTCATGATAAATAATCTATAACAGGAAACTTGTAATAGAAATTGATATACAATAGAATAAGAAAAGGAAGAAATATCAAAGGGATGTGCAAAAGAGAGAGAGGGAGAGATATATATAGGGCATGTGAGAAAAAGAGATAGATAGATAGATAGATAGATAGAGTGCTAT
This sequence comes from Coelopa frigida, assembly GCA_017309665.1. NCBI lineage: Eukaryota > Metazoa > Arthropoda > Insecta > Diptera > Coelopidae > Coelopa > Coelopa frigida. The sequence goes on from CM029563.1 coordinate 12,249,832, forward strand.
TCATTTTAATGGCATATGAACTTATATGTGGCAGTGTTGCCAACGGCACAAAAACTCCCACATTTTTAAATTGATTTTTTCATTCGTATAAAAGAGGTTCGCATGTGGATTATTGTTGTTGTTGTTCTGATTTTTGTTATTGCAATAATACACATTGTTGTTGTTGTAATTTCAATAGTATTGGTTGTTGTTGTTTTTTTCTATTTGGCCACCACATCAACTACTAAATACTATTTCATGCTTTTGTTGTTATTGTTGTTGTTGCTCCCATTTCCTTCACAACCAAAGAAACTGCTGCAGCTGCTTCTTCCTCTTCTCCTCCTCTCTAAGCTTTGGTTCTGATTCTAAATCTGGCTCTTGTTCTTCTTCGTCTTCATCTCTCACTCCTTCTCTCTCTCTGTCTCACTCTCTTGGTCCCTTTTTGCTCTAGCTCTTGTTCTTCTTCTTCTTCGTTCGGCTGCTGTTCCAAAAGCTCTGATTTCAATGCTGAACCTTCAAAGTTCATTGCATGCTACTAAATTGTGTTGTTGTTATTATGTGTTATATTGTTGTTAGGTGTTTTTGTTGTCATATGGTTTGTTGTTGTTGTTGTTGTTGTTAGAAGTGTTGTTGTAATTTTTGTTGTTGATATTTCTATTGCCAACGCGGCAGCTTCCACTATTGTAGTCGTCGTCGTCGACGTCGTTCCTCTTCTTTATTATAGCTTGTAGTCTTGGTAGTAGTAGAAATAGTTGTTGTTGCTGTATTTTGCTCCCATTTCACCCGGTCGATGGTTGACTCTCTCTCACTCACTCTTGCATCTCTCTCTCTCTCACTCTCTGCTTCATTTCCCTCTTTCCTATGGTTTCTCTGTTCTCCTTCCACCTTTCGGTCTTGCATTGTTTGGCTTTAAATGACCAGGACAGCAACCAATGAAGGATGAGAAAGAGGTAGAGAGAAGAAGGGAGGAGAGAAGGAGACTGAAAGAGAGAGAGAGAGGAAGACGAACGAGAAGCTGAATCACAGCGATGGCTGCAGCTCCCTCCCTCTTCATCTCCATTCTCCCCTTTCTCTCACTCGTAGGATGCTTCGAAGCAGCGATCAAATTTAATGAAGTCCTTGAAGAGTGTCAAAAGCAGCAAATTATGGCGAATGTTAGTGGTGGAGAGGAGAGGAGGGGGAAAAGAGAGAGAACCTATGGACGAGGGAAACCATAGGAGATCGAAAAGAAGCGATGGAAGGAAGGATGGTGAAAGGGAGCAAATGATGGAAGGAAGTTTATGGAGAAGGCTCAGGTGGTTGGAGAGAAGTTGAAGAGAAGGGGGAAAAGAGGGCAGGAAAGGTGATGAAGACTCCAATAGATCGAAGCGCATCTTTCCTCCTATCAGAGAACAAAAAGACAACTTGAACCATCGTCCATCGGTTCCACTTGAACCGAAACCCTCGATGCCTCCTCCCTCCTCCCGCCTCCTGCCACGCCCCTCTCCCCCCTCCATCCTCGCTTTCATTAATTGTTATCGACAATTTATTGCCCGGAAAAAGTTTCAAAAGAAATCGAGGCGAAAAGAGGTGGATGATGAAGAGGAAGAAGAAGAAGAAGCTGCAAAGCTTCCGGAAAGTATTTTGCGAAACTTCTTCAAGAAATTATGGAGAAGTAGAAGAAAAACAAGAGAAAACAACAACAACAATAACAGCAGGAGCCAGAGAAAACAACATATTAAATTTCATAAATTACACTAACCATCTCACTCACACATACACTAACTATCTCCTTCTCTCGCTCTCTCTCTCTCGTTTCAGATAACGGACGTGGACTGCGAAAGCTTTTTAATGAATTCTCTGGCAAATGGATTCAATTAAAAAACTATGAGCATCAGCAGGAAAAATAACAACAACAACAACAAAGCAAAATAAAAATAATTTGAAATAAAAATTATTATAAAACCAGGAAGAAAAAGAGGAAAAAATCAAAAACAAAAAGAATAAAAATAAAAAACAATAAGAAGTAATAATAATGAAAGTAAGAGAGAAATAATAGAAAAACAATCTATGAAAATTCAGAGAAAAAACAAAAGCAACAACAAAAGCACGATCAAAGGCACCAACTAAGAGAGAGAGAGAAAGAGATAGAAACAACAATTTAGAGGGAGAGAAGTAGAGAAAGCGGAAAACTGAAAATAAACATTAAATTGAGGAAAAAATGTTGCAACCGACGTCATGTGGTCCGGGGCCGCCAGCGATGGGGTGGCGGCAGCAACAACAACTACAACAACAACATCAGCAACATTATGAGGAACAAGATAGTAGACAAGAGCAACAACAACATGAACTGCCATGTCAACAACAACAACCACAAGAAACACAAAATGCAACAAATTGTTGCAGAAATGTTGCTGATGATTGCAGGAGAGAGCAAATAAATAAACAACAACAACTGCAACAAGAACAACAACAACAACATGAACAACAACATCATCATGAACAGCAGCATCTGAAGGACGATGGGCGAATGGAGAATGAAGAGGAAAATAAGGAGAATATGGAGAATGGGGATGAGAAAAAAGTGAAATGTTGGCAACGCCAGATCAACGTCAGCAAAAGTAACGGCAAGTGGAGCATTAACAACAACAACAACTACAACAACAATGATAATATCCACTACAACAATAGCAACAATGATAATATACACTACAACAATAGCAACAACAACATCATTGGCACTCATTGCAGCAAAAACAATTTAAGTAAATTTCTAACAAGAAGAGCAGTTGTTGTAACAAAAACAGCAACAACAACAACAACAGCTGCTGCCGTCAAATGGTCGCTCGTCCTTCTGACCCTCTTCGCCTTCCTCGCCGCGGCCCCAACGAAAGTGACAGCCGAGAAGAGCAAGCATTGTGAGTAGAATCATTTTGTTGTATTTGTATTTCTACTTGATAGATTTGTTGTAATCATATTTTCGGGGATTATTTTTATTTCGTTTCGGGATTCTCGGAGTCCCGGTTGTTGTTGTTATTAGTGTCGATAAATATTTCATTCGGATGGCGGATTTCGGAAAGGTCTCGTATTAATCGAAGGAATGAATTTGATTTAGATTTGGATTTAAAATTTTGATTAATAGTTTTTATTATAGGTCAATATTTTTGTATTACATGTTTTAATTAATTACCGATCAATTATTTTAAAATCGATTAAAAGTTTTAATATCGATTAATAACTTGTTATCGATTCGTATATTTAATAAAATTCTATTCATACTTTTTTATCGAATATTTCATTCAAGGCATATTTCAATTATCGATTAATTTTAAAATCGATTAATAATTTCAATATCGATTAATAACTTTGTTATCGATTAATAATTTTACTAAAATTATATTTATATTTTTATCGACGATTTTCGATAAATATTTTGATATTGATATACATACATATCTGTGGACTTTTGACAAAACAACTTATGTCTGATATAAAAATTCTTGAGGAGAGCGAATAATAAAAAATAAAGTGTACACTAATTTTTTTATTTAAATACAAGTAAAAATATTGTATTTTAGTAAAATGTGTCGCTTATTTTTTCCAAATATTGTTATATATTAAATTTTAATAATATAAATTAATATGATAAACAAAATTTTGTAAATTATCTTATCTCGACTTAAGTTGTTTTGTCAAAAGTCCACAGATATATTATCGATTAATATTTTTATATTCGTTGATATTTGATTTGAATCATCGATAACACCACCGATAAAACTTTCCAAACGTAAGATTATCAATTTATTAAATACATCTCTTTCTTAAAATATTTCTCCATCAAAATAATTTTGAGGAACTAAAAAAACTTAAATATCGATATCGAATGAAATGAATGTCGGTGCTTCTTTTATCGCTCCCAATAGAGGCGACGAGGGAGAAATAAAAACTGGGGGTGAAATTGATTAAAATATTTAATCGATTGTCCGCAAACAGCGTCGACATCTTTGCGCCGAGGCCTCTCGTCTTGTCGCCATTAAATCGTCGCCCTGTTCCCCTTTCCCCACTCTACTCGAAGCCGGACGAAGGCGTCGAAAGGGGGCGGGGCGTGGCCGACATGGAGCCTGGTGTCGCCACTAATTAAGAGGAGCCGAACGAAGGGCGACCCAGGAGAGAGAGAAAGAGAGAGAGAGCGAGGGAGACGGCGAGAAGCGAGAAGAAGACAAAGGGGAATGAATGGAACAGAAGGTTGTTCGGATAATTGCAGGACGACAGAAACGGAGCATCGTCTCCTCTCGGCTATAATTAGATAATGTCCTCTCGCTTCACACACACACACACACCAACACAGTTTGGTTGAATGTGTGTCATCAGTAACTGTTAACGAGGATGAGTTTGTGTATGTGTGTGTGTGTTTCTTGCGTTGGAGCAGCAGCTGATGTAGTTCATGGGTGTGTGTGTGTGAAATTTGAGACCGAGCAAATGAGGCCTAAAAATAGGCAACTTTTTTTCGTTTCTTTTCAATTTTAATCAAAGAGAAAACCGATTTAAGTTTCTCATTTATATTTCGTTTCTGCTTTGATTAAAATCTGTATTCTCTGGAAATATTCCACAAGATTAATTACAACTTATGTCTCCCTGACACTCCATATCGCTCTCCCTCTCCCACCCTATATCTCTCTCCCTCTCACTCTTGATCGGAGAGGTGAAGTTGCCTAAAAGTATGCTGCGACCACCGCTGATGTCATCGATGACAACGAATATTTATCGCATCGCTGTTGTTGTTGTTGGTTTTTTGTTGTTGTTTGCAATTTCCTCGAGCCGGACAATTAAATATTTTGTCTGCTCTCTGATATTATATTGTCTTTTTCTCCTCCTCCACCCGAACAACAACAACATCGATAACAACAACATCGACAAAAACAACACAACAACAACAACAATTTCGTCGACATCGACACTGACAACAACAACATTTGATCGCGAACACGACTTTATTTTTGCCGAACACCAGCCTCCGACGTCGTCGTCGTCAGTGACTCGAAAATCCGCTCATTAAAAAATAAATCTCCCCTTTTTGTCAGACAGAGAAGGAGCAAGTGAGAGGTATAAAAAGAGTGAGTGAGAGATACACAAAGTGTGTGAGAAAAATAGAATAGGAGCGAGTAAGAGATATAGAAAGAGTAAGCGAGAGGTAGAGAAAGTAAAGTAAAAGAGATCGAGTAAGGGAGATCGAAAAGTAGAGAAAGAGTGAGAGAGCAAGAGTTTTATAGCACATTTGCTCGCAGTGCATGCCGTGCATACACTCATAGACACACTCACACACACATGTAGGCCCACCGAAAGGAGTCAGTTTGAGTTTTGGGTGGGCGGCGTCGAGTGAGTGTGGGTGAGGGAGAGAAAGAGAGAGTGAGAGAGAGAGAGGGAGAGACACGACCGCAGCCTCGTTGACAAGTGTAACGCGATGCTCGCAACCGCTCGTATTTCGTGAGCTCGTTCGTTCGCTTCGTTGGTCGTTCGTTCGTTTGCTCATTTATTGTTTTTGTTGGTTGTCTGATGTTGTCCTCGTTGTTGTTGCCATTAAGCAGGCGGAAAACTCTCTGTTGTTTTTGTTTTTGCTTAAGTGATATCTCTTGTTGTTGTTTTCGGAAACATCTCTTGTTGTTGCTTCAGGTTGGTCGCCTCTACTTTTTGTTGTTGTTGTTGTGCATTGGTTCGTTGGTTGGTTCATCGGTTGGTTGGTTGAAATGGTCGGGTGCAACATTTGCAAACCGGAAATGAGCAAAACGAGTTGCCAGAGTTTCCAAACAAATTTACCGAACGATGCCGAACCCTTCGCTCGTCGTCGCCCCTCGCGTTAATTAGCATAGCGAACGAGCGGCAGCGACGACGACAACGACGACGACGTCCACCCAACCGAAGGACACCGAAACGCAACGAAAGGTGAGACGAACGAACAGTGGAACAAGCGAAAAATTAACGATCAATCGAATGAATTATGAAACAAACGAATGTGGAACAAATAAACGATAAAGCGAACGAACGATGGAGCAAATGACTGTGGAATAAATGAATGATGGAATAAATGAGCTATAGAACAGATTGATTAACCGAAGATGGAACAAGCGGATTGACCGAAGTTTGAAACGATGCGATGAAGGAACGAAAAACAATAGGACGACAAAGGAAACGATGGTATTTATTAACAATGGAACAAAACGTCGATGAAACAAACGAATGTGGAACAAATACATGTGGAGAAAATGAATGTGGAACAAATGAACGATGAAACAAATTAATGTGGAACAAATGAATGAAGGATGGAACAAAGGAACGATAGAACGATTGAAGGATGGCACAAAGGAACGATGGAATAAATTAACAATGGAATAAATGTACTATAGAACAACGAGAAAGACTGGTAATGAAACAAACGGAACGAGCGATGTTTGGAATGTTAATCTAACAATGGAACAAATAGGTACACGATGGAACAAACAAAGAAACGATTGAACGACGGAACGACCGAACACGAAACTCAACGAAACGACGACCGATGAAACGTTTGAATCGACGATCGTCGGACGCAGCGACAACTGCCGACAACGAGCGAACGAGAGACCGATGCGACGAAGGACGAACCGAAAGACGGACGAGGAACGTGAGAGAGAGGTAGAGAGAGAAGGAACGGCGGCCAACGATCGGTGGCAACAACAAAAACCCCGGCGATAGAACTGACAACGTAAGCCATTGCGGTACGTTACGTTACGTCGTTCGCTACATAACGTTTTAACTTGTTTTCGGTTCTCGGTGGCAAAGGGAAGCGAATAAATTTCGCAATTGTCTCGCTTGCACTCCTGCTGTCCATATATACCTTTCTCCCACTCTCTTTGCCCCTCTCTCTCCCTCTCTGTCACTGCCCACTCACACTAGTTCACATTCCCTCGCACACACACACATACAAAATACATTTGCAACGACACGCGAAAAGTTTTCACCACAAACATAGCGACAAAAACACGCAGTTAGTGTGAGAGAGGGATAAGGAGAAGGAGGGAAGAGAGAGAAAGAGTGAAGCAGAGAGGAAGTGAGGGAAAAAGAAAGAGAGAGAAGGAAGGGAATAAGGGGAACAAGAAGAAGAGGCAATGAGTGTTTTCCAATTAAATTTTGTTTTGCGGAAATATTTATTTGCTTTTACTAGTTTTGTTGTTGTTCAGGGGTTTCTGCTTGTTGTTTTTGTTTTATTACAACACTTTCGAGGATTATAATTTTGTTGTTATTATTATTGTCGTTGTTGTTGTTATTATTATTACTATTGTTGTTGGAATTTTAGTTGTCGCTGGTGTCAATGTTCTTGTTCTTGTTGTTGTTATTTATTTTGGTCTTTGAGTTGTTTGCTTGAGAACAGGAAGCAGCAGCAAGAGAAAGAGGAGAAGAAGAAGAAGCACAAGCGAATCACTTGGGAGTAGTTAGAGAATTTGCTTGTTGTTGTTGTCGAAGGAGAATGAGGAAAGGAGTGAGTGCTGAAGGAGGAGGAGGAAGAGATGAAGAAGGAGGAGATGAAGGAAGAAGGAGATTGGATTGTGGATTGTGAAAATAGTACAAAGTAATCAAGAGGGCGTGGGATGGAGCTTAAGTAGTAAAAGAGGAGGAGGGAGTAAAGTAGTGGACAAAGTAGTAGAAATCGAGATCTGATTCTAACAAGAGGAGACGTGGTAAAATTAAGTGATAAGAAGAGTGGAAGCGAAATCATTTTAGACGCCAAGAAATCGAGAGAGAAATAGTAGCGAAATTGGAGTAGAAATAAGGGAGAAGAGCAATAGAAAGTAAATGAGACGAAAGGGAGCAGAACAAAAGAAAATAAAGGATCAGAAAAGAAGCACAAAAGGAGTAGAAAAGTAGAAAATAAGGGAGCAGAAACGTAGGATAAAAGGAAGCAGAAAAAATAATATTAATAATAATAATATTAACTGATAAGAAAAATATTAACAAATAATATTAACTGAGATTTTAAAACAAATTAACAACATTTTGAAAATCGAAATCCGTTTTATTGCATTTTCATTTATTTCATACACATTTTAATTGTGTGTGTGTATTAATTATAAATTTTTCTCTCATTATCCTATTTGTCTAACTCCCTTCCCTCTCTATCTATCTCTCACACACTCTCTCTCACTCACTTCAATTTACCTCTCTTTCACTCATTGCACACATTCCCCAAATATGAGTTTTCCAATCTCATAAAAGAGTTTTCCTTCTCTATTCATTTTCGCTTCAATCGCTAAATTTATTTAATTAAATGAACTCCCTCACCAACTATCTCGCTCTCTCTCACTCTTCCATATCATATCTTTCACGCTTATATAAAATGATTTAACCTCTCTCCCTCTGGCGCGTTTTCAACGATGAAAATGATGAAAACTTTCGTTTCGTTAGCAAATTGTTTTAATTGCGATTCGAACTTTTCAGTCAGAGCTTTCGGGAATTTTGTGAAAGCTTACAAATTAATGAATACTAAGCAATTTTTCGGATTATTTACTTTTAGTTTCTTGTTAAAAGAATAAAATTTATAAATAATAATAAAAAGTATATTAAAATAAAAAAAAAATATTAAAAAATAAATTGAAAATAAAAAGGAAATAAAATTAATAAATATGAAAACAAATATTTGAATGAAAATAAAAGTAACTAAATTAAAAATATATACAAAATTTAACCAAATGCATGCACAAAAAATGTAAAGCGCTGTAAATAAAACAGGAAACGGACGAACCGAAGAAATGTTGAAATCATAAATAATCGAAAATCAGTAAAAATTCCACATAAATCCACTCAACGTAAAGATGTGTAGAAGGAAAACAAGAAAAGAAAAGCAAAAGTGGGAAAACAGATTTAAAAATCCGACACAGTTTCCACTCGGACGGATCGAAATGTGCGAACGGAGCTGCCAGCGGTCAAATATTAATATTTATACGGATAGATAAGAGGGGTGGCCAGAGAAAGAGACAGAGAGAGGGACGAAGGACGCAGTGAATAACAGGAAGAAGTAGGATGGGAAGGGCAAAACGAAGAAGGAGATGGAGAAAAAGAAGAAGATGGAGAAATCGGAAGAAGAGCAAGCAGAAACTGTCGGTTGGCCTGGCTTAAGTGCTGCGGCCAGGACGTGTATCAAATATAAATTATGCAAATATGGCAGCACTACAGCGAACTCACACACACACACACACACGCTAACACCATGAAGGACGGACACGACACCAACACCAACACCAACAGACACACACACACATCGACTCCCGTGGCTGTATTAATATTCGAAATTTTATTTGAAAAATGTGTCAAACTTCGGCGCCGGACGAGGATCCGCCGAGAGCCACACCCCCCTTCCCCCGTCCGCCTCTCGGCACCTCTAGACGCCGACTCGACTGGGGGAGGGAGAGAGTGAAAGAGACAACAACAACAAGAAATGCTGTGGAATGAAATTTCAAGCGTGGAATGTCTTCCTCTCGATGTCCTTCATCGTCGTCGTCGTCTTCGCTTTCGTCGTCTTTTTCTCTCCATCTCCTCGATAGGGAAGAAATATGCAAATACAACAACAACAACAAGAGTTTGGTTTGGGGGGATTTTTTGAAAAAATGCCATTGCATACTTTTTGGCGGCCGCACATTGCTGTCGAAGCGAACGAACGAGGCGAACGACAGGATGTTGTCGAAGGAAGTCGCAGAAATTGCCGCCAAACCGCCAGGATATTGAAGTCAGCCAATAAATTGTGCGACAGAGAGGGAGAGGGAGAGAGGCAGAGAGGGAAAGAGAGAGAGAGAGAGAGAGAGAGAGAGGGGAAGGAGAGTGTAGGAGCGATAGGGGGGAGATATTGAGTGAGGGGAAGTTGGATATCTCGCCAAATGCCCTCTTCAAATCGCACTCAGCCACAAGGAAGCTCCCAGATTTATTTGCTCTCCTTCGCCAAGCTCTCAATTTTTTCCTCCACCCTCCATCTTTCTCTATTTCTCCCCCTTCCACCTCTTCCTCCCCTTCATTCTCCCATTCATCTTCCGTCCCCCTCTCTATTTTCTCCATCGAAAATAATGAATTTGAAATGAAATCGAAATCGTTTGGAAATTTCAATGGATTCCGGAGTCGACGACCCATCGACTCTCCCTGTCTCCCTCGCAGTTTGATTATATCATTCGCTCTCACTCTTTGGGTAGTTTTCTGCCTTTGTCCATCTCCTTTTTGTCTATCTCCTTCTCTGTCCGTCGCCTTCTTTATCTATCTGCAAATTAGGAGAGAGAGAGATCTCCTACTTTGTCCATTCCTCCCATTATTCTATTTCTATCTCTCTTTTTGTCTATCTGTTCCATTAGTCTATTTCTGTCGCCATCTTTGTCTATTTCTATCTTATTCGTTCTGGTCCTCTCGAGTCCCCCGGCGGCATTTTTGTTATCGATCAATCTTCGCATTTCTCATTTCCTCCGGGAGCCAGCGATGAGAAGAGGGAGGGGGGGGAAGAAGGAGGATGAGGAGAAGGGGGAAGAAGAGATGGATGAGGGGAATGCGATGATGAAGAGAAGAAGGTGGAGGAGGAGGACTCGCGGTCTCTCAAGAAGGCTGGCGAAGTAATTTTGACAAGTTTCTCGTCCGGCATCCTTCGAAGGACGGAAAAACAGAAAGACTGAGAGACAGAAAGACAGAGAGTCAGAGAGACGGACGAACAAACCAACAAAAAGATAGATAGATAGACAGACAACTGTCGCCAGACAAGTTAATCCGTAGAGGAACGAGTGTAAGTGCAGCGTTGCCACCTGTCTGTGGTTGGACAGCAAAGTGGGAAGTTGAAGTTTCTGATCAGTAAAAATAAAGCAATGGGGGCGAAAGAAGATTTCAGAGTGATGAAAGTTGGAGGAAGAGTTTACAGAGGGAGGGTGGGGAGAGAGAAAGAGAGAGAGAAAGAGAAATAGAGATAGAGTGAGAGGGAGAGAGAGAACGAAAGAAGGGGAGAGAAGAAAATGCGAACCGATAAACTCGATGTTGAATTGAAAGTTTCTTGAGTTTGGTGATGGGACTGAAAATCAAAAGAAAAACAAGAAATTTCACTCGAAAAGCACTCCAAAATCAGAAGTTTTTTCTCTTTCTTATCTGATGTTTTTTCTTCTTCCTCATTTCTTCAGTTTTTCTTTTCATCCGTTTTTTCCCCTTTTTCAATTTTTCCATTACTCCATTTCCATTACCTCGAAAGCTCATCCTTCTTCTAGATATCTCCAAGAGCTTTAAAGCTCCTCGTTGATTAGAAATAAATTAAATCCCTAATCATGAAAATCCCTCCCCGAGAGTTGCCACCCCTTTCCGTTGTCTCTTTGTCGCGGTGTGGCAACACTGTTGCGCTGATTGTTGCGGCGAGAGAGCGTTTGAATAAACAAGTTCTGGACACAAACACAATCACAGAGCTATTTAACACATACACACACATATTCGGAGACATTTTTAAAGGACACAGACAGACGGACGGACAGATGACTCACACATACTCACACTCATTCACACACACACAAACATGGATAATGGCGGGGAAATATTTTCGGTGGTCGGCCAAACAATGGCGCCCGATGTTTGCCGATCATTTATCAATATTTCCGCTGGTCCCATTGTGTCTGTGAGTATGTTGATGTCGATGTGTGTGTGTCTGTATGTGTATCTATATGTGTGTCTGTGTCTCGATATGTGAGTATTTGTTTGAGAATGTGTCAGTATGTGTGTATGAATTGAAATTGTGTTAAAATTGTAGCATTCATGGGATGGCAACAGAATTTATGGTAATATATTGCAATAAGAACAACAGGAAGAAGAGTGATAACAACAACAACTATAACAATAATAACTATAACAACAATAATAACGATAACAACAATAATAACGATAACAACAATAATAACTATAACAACAATATCAACAATGAAAAGAAACAACAACAACAATAAGGGAGACAACAAAACCCAAATAACAACAATGACGAAATTTCCATCAGCGACAATAACAATAATAACAACAACAACAACAAAATCAACAACAACTCTCATCCCATGCCGCCGCCGAGTCCTTTCAATGAATGAATTTTTAATCCTCAAGAATGACACGAAGTGGAGGATGAGGAGGGAATGATGGAAGGAGAGAGAGAGGGAAAGAGAAAGGGTTATCGGAGGCTTGTCCAAGGGTCAAGGGACGGGAAATAAAGGAGCAGCAGGTCAAAGGGACGGAAGGGACAAGGGCAGAAGAAGGAGAAGGAGGGATTGACGAAGCAGGAAGGGACCAGGGAGAAGGACCAGAACAATGAATAAAGGGATCGCGAGGCGAAGGACGAACAATGGATGGAGGATACTTCGACGTAGAGGCCGAGGTATCGGGGACTCAAGGGATTCTGGAGGGATCCAGAACGAGGGACCAGGAGTGAACCATAAGAGACGAAAGACCGAAGTCTGACCAGGAACCAGGGATGAACGAAAAGAGATCGAATGAACAGAAGAAACCAACGACCACGGCGTCAGACCACGGGACAAAAAGTCCTCTGCAGTCGAAGGTCGGATGTGGGAAATAATTATTTGGAAAATTTGTCAGGCTTAGATTTCGATTTCGAATTTGACTCGTCTGGCCTTCAACGCCTTCTACAACTGATGCGCCTCGTCCTTAATCTGTCTTCTTCCGTCTCCGTCCTTCTAAATCTCCTCCCTCCTCTTTCACCACAATCTTTCCTTTCAACCTCCTTCTACTTTCTCCTCTTCTTCTTCCTCAACCCCAACTTCCACCAAGATTCGATAAAGGATGAAATCACAGAAAGGATTGAGAATGGAATCCACCGGAAATCGAAACGTAACGAGGGTCGCTCGCAACCGGAAGTCGCAGTGTCTTCTGCTACTTATTCTTCTTTTTCTTCATCATCCTCAACATCTTCTTCATCATCACCTTCTTCATTATCATCAGCTTCTTCTTCACCTTCTTCTTTATATTCTTCATCACCTTCCTTATCATCATCTTCCTTAATATTTTTCACTCCTCATCTTGGGCTCCACTTGGCTTCTTTCACCCCGTTCTTCTCCTTCCTTCCTCGCCCTCTTCTCCACATATTATTTTATTTTCCACTTTCTTTTTCGATTTTCAATGTTTTCCCATTTCTTTTTCATCTTCTCCGCCACGGTCTGACATCGCGTTGCCAACAACTCTTTCTCTTCCGCTCCGCGTGCGACGAAAGAAAACAAATTAATTTCTCGCCCACATCATGTCGAGTGAGACAGCACACGTGCCCGACAGAGACAGAGAGGGGGAGAGCTGATGAAGAGAGGGTGAAGGAGGAGTAGAGTAGGGAGTAGAAGATTGTTAGATAGAGGGAGAGAGAGGAAGAAGACGATGGAAGAAACAAGATTCGACTTCGAGAATGAAACACGAGAAACTGAATGATGAGGAGTTGGGGGATGGAGAGAGAGAGGGATGGATGGTTGAGGGGAGATAGAGACAAAGATAGTGGAGAATAAGCAGGTGGATGCTATGAAAAAGAGGGGAGGGAGACGCAGCACCTGGCGACGGATGTCACTCGATGTCGCAGGATGTCGAAAATAGATGCGAGCATCGAGAAGAAATCTATTTCCTGCTTCATGGGGCTCAAGAAGAGAGGGACAGTGAAGGAGAGAGTGAGGAGGAGGAGAGAGGGAGAGAGAAAAAGGTAGAGAAAGAGAGAAAAAGATAGAAAGAAAGATAGTCGAGGTGAAGGCGATGGAGACTGAGGTGGGCGGGTTCGAGCGAAATAAAACAAACACTTTTAACGTAATCCCTCAATAATTTCTGTTTGTCGTCGCCGTCAGCTGCGCGACATCGCCCTGTCTCGCTCTGACACACACACTTGTTCCTTCTCTCTCTTTCTCTTTCTCTCCCTCTGTCGCAGGACAAATAGTTCGAGGCGATGGATGGATGGATTGATGGTTGGAGAGCCAAACAGACAGACAGACGGACGGACAGACGAATGTGATGCACGTGTTTAGCGATGTCTTCGAGCAAACAAATCGATGGATTGCGGGGTGGAAGGGGGCGTGGCTGCCAGGGGCGGGGAAGAAAAATACAGATATAGTTGTATAAATAAAGAGACGACAGAAAGAATCCTTCGAGCGACTTCCCCGAAGATTCTTCACAAGAAGAAAACTCGAAGCGAATCGAGTCGAGTTTTCGCCGGAAGTCGGTTTCGAAACGTGATCGACTTCGAAGCAACGATCGGAGGGGGCGAGGGTGAAGGAGGGGGCGTGGTTAGGCGAAAGAGGGGCGTGGCAGGAAGACGGAGGTGGTTAGCGGAGAATTTGTTTGCGTTTGTCTCCTGGCTGGATTTCGCTCCAGGAGGCGACCAGAGCTCTGGAAATGCAACGGAATCCCGTCCGAACCGGAAACGACTAAAACTAAGACGAGAAAGGGAAAGAGAATTCCAAAGAGAGCGAGATAGATGAATATAAAATGTGATTCTTGAAAAATCACACCTCAAGGGATACAGACAGATGGGGAGAGAAAGAGAGAGAGGAAGAGATGGAAAGTGAAGGAGCTTTAAAGCTACATTAGAGTTAAAAATAAACATCATTTGGCGAAACCATCGAGTGAGACGAGATCGAGGAAGAGAAAGAGAGGGAAGCTGAGGAGGGACGAATATAGGAAAGAGAGTGACACATAGAGGTGGAGAGAGGGATATATTGAGAGGGAGAAAGAGAGCGTGTGCAAGAGCAAGTGATCTAGAACGAGAGAAGAAGAGGTGGAAAAACGTGAGCCAGAAACGACATGAAATAAAATGTGAAAAAGACACCTGGATGGAACAGAGAGAGAGTGGGAGAGGGAGGCAGGGGGAGAGAGAGAGGTCGAAGAGTACAAGATGAAAGAGTGCGAGGGAGATCGCCATAGAGCATGATGGAGACAGAAAGAGACAGAGCGAGTCAGAGCAGAGAAACTGAGGTTGGGAGATAAATTCTATATTTAAGAAGACATCGACGTGATGTCGCACCGAACCAGCACCGGTCGTCAAATCGTGGCCAACAGACGAGGCCCAAGTGTGACGAAGAGAGGAAGAGACAGGGAGGGGGAGAGAGAAAGATAGTGAGAGTCTTAGATAGAGAGAGAGACAAGTGAGGGCTGGAGGATCTCACGCTGAGGTGTTTCGTGCCGAGTTCTCGTCGTCGTCGTCCTCGTCCTGTTCGATGTTGTCAGCCTGTGACGATGCTCGTTGCCAACTACTTCTACGCATAGTTTGTTGTCCAACCCTCGTCCCTTGTTTCTCCCACCCTCTCCCTCCTCACCTCTCCTGCTTCTTCCCCTTCCTTCCTTCTCCCCGCCTTTTCCTTCTCCACGCCTCTTCTTCTGATCTTCTCCAACTAGTTTCTCACTTTATTTGCTTTTTGTTTCGCTCATCCTTTTTTCACCGTGTTTTTCTTTATTTTTTCTCATCACTTTTTCTTTATTTTTTTCATCTCTATTTTTATGTATTTTTTCCCTCTTTATTTAATTTTTTCTCATCTCTTTTTTTCCTTTTTTTTCACTTTTTCTCCTTCCTTCTCTCATCGTTTTGCGCTCATCTTTATGTCAGGACGTGTTGACATTGCCTCGGAGTATGAGGGAGTGAGACCAGAAAGGGGCGTTGGTGGAGCGGGGGGCGTGGCGAGAAAGCTTTTGGGACTCTTAGGGCTTTTAGGAAAAGCAAACTTCGGGTTGTTTAATTTTCTTTGAGAGCAAATGAAGGCGCCCATCATGTTGTTGTTAGTGTTGGTGTTGTTCTTGTCATTGTTGTTACTATGATTGTTGCTGTTGTAATAGTTGTTGATTCATTGTTGTTGCTCTTGTCAATGTTGTTATTGTTGTAGTTCTTGTTGCTTTATTTAATGTAACCGAGATGAAGACGCCAGAGTAAAGATTGAGATGGAGCGAACGATGGAGAGCGAAAGATATTTTGGGAATGAAATTTGAAGAATGTGAAAAAACAACAACAAAATAAGGAAAAACGAGAAAACATTGTCAGAAGAAAACAAGATTAATAGAAATTACAGCTAAATATATGAGAGAAATGATGAATATGATGTTAAAAAGCCAAAATTAAGTGATAGAAAAAATATAAAAAAAAACCTTATTTAAAATTTATAAATTAAAAACAAGAATCTGTTATAAACAATTATTTATAAAATTATACAAAAACAATTACTTAAACGACATTTATTAAAGTTCAACAAACACCACCAAAATTAAAAAAAAATAACAATAAAAATTAAAGAACTAAAACTGACTATAAAATAAAATCTGTACTAAAGACAAAGAATTTAAGAATTTAAATTTTCATTTAATACCAAAATTCAAAATACCTTATTTCAAATATAAATTCAATCAATGTGATTATTGAAATTATCAACTAATGGTGCGGAGATTGAAATTCTCTGTGAAATAGTTGGCAACACTGCGGAATCTATCGGCGCAGCCTCGGCAAAGGAATTGAATTAAATTTTTAGTTCTCGGTTTGGTGCGATTTCCCCTTTTGGACTCTTTCCTCTTTTCTTCTTTCTCCCTATTTCTCATTCTGTCCCCCTTTCGTCACTTTCAAGGCTTCCTTTGAGTCCCGTGGGTTGCCTCCCCCGCCTTCTTTTGTCTCCCGACTTCCGGCTCGTTCCGGATGATCAAAGAAAATTGCCAATTATGATCGAAGGAGTGGCGAGTGGGAGGGAGCGAGACAGAAATAGAGAGAGAGAGAGAGAACGATAGCGAAATCCAATTCAATTCAATTCGATTCTCGATTCGCCTCAATTTAATTTGAGGCTCCTCCGAAATCGAAAATCAAACGACTTCCTCAAGGAGGTCTGAGAGTGAGCGAAAGGGAGGGAAAGAGAGGGGCGAGTGAGTGAATGGGAGAAGGTGATGAGTGAAAGGGAGGGGAAGAAGAAGATCCGTCGCGAGCAAATCGAATTAGTCTCCAAAATTGACGACTAAAAGTCTCCGAAGTATCGGCGCCTGACGAAAACCGAAGACGAAGATTCGACAAAGGTGCAAAAAAAGACACTCGTGAAATTTTTAGGGGAGCCAGAAAGAGAGAGGGGTGGATAAAGAAATAGAGGAAGAAAGAGACAAGGTGGAATACAGAAGGCTCGAGGGGATGAAGAAAATGCGATTTTCTCATTCTCGAATGAAATTATCATCAAAGAGCAATCAAACAATTTATTATCGTTTCAAGGAAGAGTTGTTTTTTTTTCCACAGAAGAGTTTTTTTTCTCAAGGAAGAATTGTTTTTTCTCCTTAAAAATTTTCATTTCATCTTTGGTGAACATTTTGAAAATGAGTCTCAATTAAATCATTGGTTTTGATGTTTTTTTTCTGTCATTTAATTATGTAGTCTATGACTCTTCCTCTGTGCATTGCAATTTGTTATTATCTCACCTCACTTTCTATCATCTAATAATCTAGTCGATCTCCCTCTAGCTGTCTCTATTTCTTTTTCTCTTCAATGTATTCTGTTTTTATTATATTTCATTTTATTTAATTGTATTTCATTTTATTTTTTTTAATTTTATTTTATTTCATTTTATTTTATTTCATATTATTTTATTTGATTTTATTTCATTTTTTATTATTTTATATGATTAATTTTTTTTTTTTCATTTGATTTTATTTAATTATTTTTTTGGACTATTTTCCGATATGTGTTCTTTTCCGAATTTGTTCTAGATGTCTTCATTAATCTACCTATCTTTCTACCCATCTACCTCATGAACTACCTCTCTATCGCCTCTCTCTCTCTCTCTCTGTATTTCTCTTCCCCTATTTCTGTATCTACCTACCGACCTTTACCTATCTCTCTATTTCTCTATCTATCTCTATATTTCTTTGTCTATAAATCTTCCTATCTTCCTATCAATCAATCAATCTATCAGCCTCATTATCCCCCCTCCATCGCCATCATCAAATCCCTACCTTATTCTCATTTATCTTCATTCTCATCTGCCATCAGCATCCAATTACTTGCTCATCCCGGAATCAGTCGGCGATTCCGCCACCTCCCACACGTCTAACCCGATCCCTCCTTCTCATATCAACCTCTCTCTTTCGACCTCCACCCCTCTCACTCCTCTCCCTCCCACATTTTGGGACTCGATTCTCCATATCTCGTGTATGCAAAGCTTTCCTTTGATTGTTTTTCTTGCGAAACTCTTGCGTATTTTCGAGCTTTTGATTTTCTTTCCGCCATTTTGCAATCCAACAGTCCACAATCCGACCATCTCACTCTCTATAGCCCTATCTCTATTTCATTCCCCCCACTTCTATCTCTATTTCATTCCCATCGCTATCACTCTCTCCCTCCCTCTGACGCCTTAAGCTTAAAGCTTGTGCCAGTTTCTTCGAACTTCTTAAAATTGTCCAAAGAAAAACTTAAGAACAAAAACAAAATATTAGAACAAAAGAAAAGAATTAAAACAAAAAAATAATAAAAATAAATCTAAAAAGAAAATTAAATGGAGAGAGCAAGAACAAAACACGAGGACACAACAAAGTTTCGGGCTTCGCAATTCCTTGGAAATAATTTTGAGAAGAAGTTTCTCGTTTCTTGCGAAGAAATGAAATGAAAATAAAATAAATGGAATAAAAAAAAAATGAATGAAAAAAAAAGAAATGAAAAATAAAATGAAGCAAAATAAAATAAAATAAAAAAAATAAATTGAAATGAAATACAATTAAATAAAATGAAATATAATAAAAACAGAATACATTGAAGAGAAAAAGAAATAGAGACAGCTAGAGGGAGATCGACTAGATTATTAGATGATAGAAAGTGAGGTGAGATAATAACAAATTGCAGTGCACAGAGGAAGAGTCATAGACTACATAATTAAATGACAGAAAAAAAAAACATCAAAACCAATGATTTAATTGAGACTCATTTTCAAAATGTTCACCAAAGTAAATAAAATTAAATTAATAAAAACATATAAAATGACATGAAATTAAATGAAATCAAATAACATAAAAAAATTAAATATAATGAAAAAAATAAAATAATGTGAAATAATGAGCCAAAAAATGAAATTAAAAAATGAAATAAAATCTAATGATAAAAAATGAAATAAAATATAATGAAAATTATTGAAATGAAATGAATTGAAATAAAGTGAAAAAAGGAAATTAAAAAAATAAAATTAAAAAAAAAAAATAAAGATATATGAAATAAAAATAAAAGACTGTGAAGCAGCTTTGGATAGTTGTTGTTGTCCCTGTGGTTGTTGCAGTTCTTGTCATTGTAGTTGTTATTGTTTTTGTTGTTGTTACCGTCGTTGTTTTTGTCACTGTCAATTTATAGGCTCATGGGCGCCAACTCCTTCTCGAGGACTTCGAATCGTCTTCGGAGAGTCTTCGTGAGATTCGAAGGAGGTGGAAAGGGTTAAAACAAGGAATGTAGGAGAATGAGGGAGAGATTAGTGGAGAATTTAGAGCAGAGCAGGGGAGGCAGGAGGCAGGAGGCGTGGCCACGGGTCTTGCTGCACGGATGTAATTAGCAGCCTTGAGTTGTCACGGTCCAGATCCGGGGCAACGGGACGAGGCGAGAGTCGCCGAAATTAACTGCATAACAGGCAGTTCTATCTCACTCACTCCTTCTCCCTCTCACTCTCTCTCTCTATTTTCACTCTCTCCCTCACTTCTTATCGCTCCCCCACCCCTCTCTCGTTACCACTTTTCACTCGCTTTTCTTGGGTTTTGCGTTGCGTGTCGAATTGCGAAAAGTTTTTGCGCCGTATTTTTTTTCTGCTTCTACAATAAGTACATGAAGACTTATTGTTGTTGTTGTGGTTATTTGTCACACGAACAACAACAACAACAAAAATAATGAGAGAGAGGGCGGGCGTGGAAGGGTGGTGGGGCGTGGCAAGGCGACGCCCCCTCGAGACGCCTTCAATCACGCAGCAGCGACGGGCGTCTGACGTAATTAACTCGCGTCTAATTGTTTCAAATTCCAGCCGCGGGCGACGTCATCTCTTATTCTTTGTCTCTCTCTCGCTCCGTCTCCTTCTCTTTCACTCCATCTTATCCCCCTCACCCTCACTCCCTGACACTTGTCTGCGTTTCATTTCATTTCCGTTGCGTTTTGCCTTCGAGTTCTTGAAACTTTCACAAGAAAGAGAAAGACCAGGATGAGGGTAAAAAGGAAGAAAAAGGAGGAGGAAAGGAAAAAGGAGTGCAGAATGGAAAAATTGGCGGGTGGGCGGCGAATGAGAAAAGAGGGGCGTGGCCGGGGCCGCCTTCTGTCAAAAATCTCGATGCGAAACTTTTGCCATCTCGCTCAAGTGACAAAAGCTTAAACGATGCATAAAACTTTTTATTCTTCATACCATCGACGTCCCGCTCTTCTTTTTCCCATCGGCCCCTCTCACTCTAATACTCTTTCTATCTCTCTCATACTCTCTTTCTCTCCCTCTCGCCTCTCGTCGATTCCCCTCCACGATGTGACAGCTTCGATATCTCGCCGTTGAGGGCGACGAAAACTTGCGAAATGTCGGCCAATTAAATTCCAATTTGTCAGCCAAAGGCTTCGGCACCACTGACCACCGATGGGGGACGATGGGGGCGTGGGCGTTTGGGCGAGATTCACGATGACATGACCAACTGCTCGAGATAAAGAAAGTTGGGCTTTTTCCGCCCTGGCGTTTGGACAACGGCTGCTGCTGCTGCTGCTGCGATGTGGGCGATGCAGGGCGTATGAGTGATTTTAATAACTTTTCAATATCCTGACGAATCCTTGTTTTGTCACCCGCTTCCATCCGAACGAACGAAAAAGGAGAACTCAAAACTGACAAAGTTTTCAATCGATGCCAACGCTTTGACGAGAAAATTAATTAAAGGCACAAGCGAGACAAATACAGAGAGACAGACGGACAGATGGACAGACAGAACGAGAGAGAGAGGAGGAAATAGAGAGACAGAGGAACAGACAGACGAATGTTTGGGGGCGGCTGAGTTTTCCACGCGACACTTTTTGCCCGGCCGTGGATTTTTCCATAAATTCATTTAGATTTGCCGAATGTGACGCGAGTGTTTTGTGTCAAATGGAGACGGCTTGGGAACGAACTGAGGGAAGGAATTTAATCCAGCATGTGAAGAGGTCGGGATTTCGGGTTGCGTAGAAATTTAGTTAAAGGCCTTTCGTCATCATTTAAGGGTTAACTTGAAACAGTTTCAATATTAGAAATCACTTCCAATCAAAGTCGACGAATGGAAGTAACAAACTATTCATATTTTATCTAATCTTCACATCCTTCTGATTCTCCTAATTTTTTCTAATTTGTCCAATCTTCATTATCTTCATGTTCATCAACTTTTACTTTCTTTAATCTTCAAGTTTCTCATGTTCATCTCCTTCTAATGTTCTTCTAGTTCTCTTCGAATTTTTCTAATCTTCATGTCCTTCTTGAACCTTCCTCAACTTAAAACAACTTTTCATATTTGAAATTTGCTCATTTTCATCATCTTCATGTCCGTCTTGTTCGTATCTAATTCTAATTTTTTATATCAATCTCCTTCCAGACTACATGCAGTCGATGTGCAAGAGTCACTTCCTCCAGCAGCTCTACCGGAAGATCGACGGCGCCGTCCTTTGGTCGCAGAACGAGCGCAATCTCGACTGCGTCATCACGTTCCAGACGCACTCGATCCTGCAGCGCTTCATGCTGCGCTTCGACATGCTCCAGTTGGACTGCAACGACCACCTCTACGTCTACGACGGCGCCCATGCGGTCGGCAACCCCAAGGTAGGTCAAGCAAGCGGGCGGAGGGGGGCGTGTCTCACTCACCGGTGCCGTATCTGGCCTTAGATATGGTCGATGGAGTGTGGTCGACGTATTTAATTCGGCTGAGTGCGCCCGGAAGTGGGCAACGTCCTCTCGGTTGAGACAAAAACAGAAAATTAAATTGGAAAATGTTCAATGAACGAAAAATTATCTTAAAAAAGTCTGAAAGATAGAAACATAAAATTCAGAAATTAAAAAATAAAATTTAATTAAAATAAAAATATTAAAAAAATTTTAATTAATAAAAATTAATAATAAAAAAATATTTTTTTTAAATCGAATGCTGAATTACGTAATTTTAATAATTCCGCAAATAATTCATCAGAATCTCGAAAATTATTATAAATATTTCTCATAAATAGAAAAGATGAATGAAAAAATGAAAAGGAAAGGCCACAAAATCTTGAAAAACAATAGATCCATAATTATTTCATTAAATCATATCCTGAATTAAAAATTTAAAAAATTAAAAACAATCAAACAATTACAAGATCATAACTTTCAATATTAAACTCCATTAAAAAAATATTTGGGAAATTTTTCATATTTTCTCACAATGAAAATCATTTAAAAAAATCCTAAAATAACTTCAGAAAATCAAATAGATAAAACCTAAAACTTCTCAAAATCCGAATTTCTGCTTAAATCGGAATAAGGCAAACTCTTCAAAAACCTAAATCGAGGAGATTTTTTGATTATCTCCGCGAGTTTTTTTTTTATACGATTTTCCTTATTTTGATGTTTTCCGCAATAGTTGGAAAATCCGAAATTAAATTTCGGCTTCCGGCGGATCGAGGTCGAGGTGAAGCTTCCTGTTGCTTCGCGGAAAATGCGAAAATTATGCACTTCTCGCAAAGTATGTGTGCAAACGAGAGGGGTGGAGAGTGTGAGAGAGAGGGATGGAGGGAGGGGAAGAGAGAGCGAAGTTTGATAGAGGGAGGGACCACAGCGTGCGCACGTGTGTATTTGTTGAGCTTTGTCAGTGTGTGTGTAGATAGAGATTTCACTGCTGTGGTTAAGCATCATCCTAACCGACAACAACAAATGTTACTACAACAAAAACCGACGACGACAAGAACAACTTCAAAAACTATAACTACAACAAATACTGGGATGACAACAAGAAAAACAATAACTAGAATTATAACAACAACTAGAAGCACAGCTACAAAAAAAAAATATATATATCACCTAACAATATCATCATCGAGATGGAAATCATGTTAATAAACAAAAATTTCAATCTGGAATCATCATTAACAACAACAAAATCGACAACACTCACAACAAAAACATAGTCTACAGCTACAATAACAACATTAAAAATAAGGAAAATCACTCAAAATAACAAAAACTCACAGAGATAATCAAAAAAATCTCCTCGACAAGAAATTTATCACCACTTACAATAACCACATGCATCGTCAGCATCATTATCATTGTTATCAACATTATCATCATCGTGATCATCACCATAGACAACATCACCATCTTCATCATCACCATCTTCATCATTAACACCAATGGTTGTCATCGACCTCAACAACCTCATCATCGCCAACGTCGTCGTCATCGTCATCGTCTCGATTCGGTTTCTCCGCCCACAGACCTCAACCACACCCCCTCTCATCATCTCTCTCCCACTCACTCCCTCTCTCTCTCCACCTCTCTCCACCGCTCCCTCTTTGCTTCCGCTAGCATCGCGAACTGTGGCAACGCTGCGATTTGAGTTGGAGGCATTTGTGGTTTTCTTTCGCCGAACTTGTTAGCCCGTTTCCTCCATCAATTTCTCTCCCTCTTCACCACACGGTGATGGCTCCCAAAATCTTCTTCTATCACTGGCTTCTTCGTCCTTCTTCCTTTTCTCTTCCTCCTCCCCCCCTTCTCTTTCTCCTCCTCTTCTACTCTTTTTCTTCTCCTCCTCCTCCTTCTCATCGTTTCTCATCGTTGTTGATGCGAAAATATCGCGTTGAAATTCCGTGGAGGAAATCCATCCTTTGTTCCCGGAATTTCGACTGTTGCATTTCGCTCTACCGGTGCGTGCGTCTCTTTCTCTCGCATCCACTCGTCTTCTCTCCTTTTTTCTCTCCTCTATTGTATTATCTTTCTCTTCTCCTTCACTCTACTCATGTTAAGGGACTTTGTTAATGCGCCTCTGAGCCCCATCTCTATTTATATTGGTATGAGTATGAATTGGAGTATGTGTGTGTTTGTATATTAGTGCGTATATGTGTATTAGTGTGTGAATATGTGAGACTGTGTTAGTATCTGTCTTTGTGTGTGCTTGTCACCCGCCCCTTCTGTTAGTGTGTGAAACCTCGGTAAATATTTCAATTTTATGCATGGAAATAGTTGCCAAATTATTAGCTGCTTGAGTGCAAACGACGAAGACAAAGATGACGATAGGGGTAGACAGAAGGAGGAAGACCTCGTTGATGAAGCTGACAAAGCCATGGAATGGAGAAGGTGGTTGCGAAGGTAGGAGAAGGGGGCGTGGCCGCCTTCTCCATCAACCACGCTCCAGGATAATTGCGAGAAATTCGGCAAATTTGCAAAGATTGATGCGGGAAGGAAATCGATCCACGACGATCGTCTGAGGGAAGATTTAGTAAAGGAAGGAGAGTATTTTGGAGGGAGAGAAACATTTCGTTTTTAAACATTAAGATTTATTTTACAATATTTTTATTACAAAAAAATACATTGTTCTCTTTTCAAATTAAATTTATAAATATTAAAAAAAAAGAAATAATAAAATATCAAAATAATAATAAAATTAAATAATATTTAATTTTGGAATCTTAAATAATAAAATAATAATAGACTTAAATTAAATTTTATTTAAAAAATATTAAAAAGTCAAATTATAGAAATATTAATAAAGTTAAACAAAATTTAAAAATTTCATTACAAAAAAATTAATAAGTAAATTCACAGAAACATTAATAAAATAATAAGAAAATAAATATAAAAAAACTTTTTTTAAATAAATCAACTCAAAAATAGGAAAAATTAAGAGAACAAGAGAGTTTGAGTTGAAAACAAAATGGAAACTTGAAAATATCGAAAATCAGAAAATCAGACATATGTGATTCTCCTCTCTCTCTCTTCCTCCACTCTCCTTTCCTTTTTCTGTCTCACTTTTTATCTCTCGGACCCACTTTCCTTTCAGTTGAAAAATTCGAGCTCTCATTGTAAACCCCATCTCCCTTCCCTTGTGTGACCTCGGGGTTCTTCTCAGTGTTTCGGAGAAGAACAAAACAAAAAAAAAGCAGCTGCAACTCATAATCGGCTTAGTCTTCTTCTACTTCGTCCTACTCTCGTTCTCTTTCTCCAACTGCTCTTCTTCGGAATTTTCTTCTCCTAATCTGATGAAAGGGAACTGAAAAAAACGTTATTTTTAAAATCCCCAAATTTCTGGAAAACAAAATATATTTAAAAACATTCAGCAAGAAATAAAATATATTTATAAATATTGAAAACAAAAATAAAGCAGTTAAAGAAAAAACAAAAACAATTATTAATAGAAATAAATACAACTACAAAAATAAATATAAGCAGATGAAAACACAGAAGATCATGGATGGATTTTATTTTTTTTTCCATTTTTGTGACTTGTTTTTCACTTGTTGCTCTCGTTCTATCTCTCTGGACCTTATCCTTCTCTATTCTATCTTTGCTTCTAACACTTTGTACTCTTCTCTTCTCTCATGTCCCCTCACTCTCTTGTTGTCTCTTTCGCACCACGCCCTTTGTGCGAAGGCCCTTGAGCCAGTTGCTGTAATTTATTCAAAATCGGGAGTTTTTTTAAATTTCTTCCTTCCCATCAGTATTTTTACTTATCATCTCCCACCTTGTCTCCTTCATCTCCATCCTTTTCTTCATTTTCTTCCCCACTCCTTCCTATTCTTCATTCTTCGTTCTCTCCCCCTTGTTTACATGCATACAAATGAAACTTTGACTGAAAACCACACCAAAACACCAATACACACACACACACACTCAACCTCCACTCATACTCATGCACGCACTCGCATGCAAACAGCTTTTGTGGTTTCTCCATCCCATCCCCCCTCTCTCTTTCACCCCATCCCCCTCTCTCTTTCACCCCCACCTCTCTCTCTCTTTTTAACCCTCCCTCTATCTCTTTTTCACCTCTGTCCTTTGTCAGAGTTTCAAAATTTCTCTGTTTCATGTGCTAACTTTCTCGTTATTTTCCTTCTTGTTTCGTTTTTTTTTTTTGTTGTTGTTTCGTTTTCGTTTTTTGTTGTTTTGATGCTTCTGTTCCTTTGCTCTACTTGTTATTATGTTGTTGTTGTTCTTCTCATATTTTTTTGTTGTTTTTGTTTTATGACTTTTGTGTACTTGGTTGTTGTTTGACTTCTCTTGGAAATCGCTTTAAGACGTCATTGACACAGAAATCGCTAAGAAGAACCAAGAGAGATAGAGTGACAGAATGTGTGTGAGTGAGAGAGAGAGAGAGGGGAGGAATGAATGAGTGAACGAGATGGAGCGAGATAGATTTTGACTTTTGGTATTCAAATTGAGGGGAGTTGGATAAATATTAGTTGGAAAAATGGATCAAACGAGATGGAGACAAATATTTTGTGAATAAAAAAAGTAGCATAAAAATGGAATGATAAAAATGGGAATGATAGAAACTTTAAGAGAAAAAAGTGAGACAACAAATAGTAAAACTGGAATAATGGAAAACAGTAGTTAAAGTTTCATCTTCGAACAGAATATATATATTTTAAATTAGAAATAAGGGAAAAGAATTATTTTTCAGATATTTATATTTGTGATCTTAATAACAGATCAAGAAGTTCTGAATACTTTTGATAATGTTGTATTAAAAAGATAAATAGATAGTATTAAATCATATAAATATAACACGAACAAAGAAAAAGTAGGGAAATTTGAAATATTCTACCAAAATTTACTGCGAATCTCAAAGAGATTATTCATGTTTGCAAAATAGCAAATTAAAGCCAAATGTTGATTTCCAAAGAAAACTTTATTAAGAGAACAAAAAGTTGACATAAAAACAAAAGATTCACAAAAACATGAGAAACCAGACTAAAAACCTAGTTGAAGACACAACACAAAGAGCAGCGGATTAAATAGCAGAAAAAGTAGTTTGTTTTTTACTTCGTTGTCATCGAAACAAAAACCAAGAAACTGATTAAGAAATGTGAGAACAAAGAAATTTGGAGAAGAATCAGAAAAGGAAAAAAGTAAAAGACAAAAAGAGTACTCGAGTAAAAACGTAGCAGAATCGTGGGGAACAAAAGGGGAACGTAGCGGATTAAGCGGAGGAAAAGCTGATTAAATGCAGCAACAACAACAACAACAACTAGGGAAAATAATGAAAGGAAACAACATTGTGAATAATAGCACCAACTACAATAACAACAATGGTAATTGCAAAAAATTAAACTAGTTCAATGAGCGAAAAACAAGAGCTGAAGTATGGGAAAAAAGTAGTGGAAATGGTAGTGTGGAGAAATAAGAAGAAGGGAGGAGGAAACGAGGGCAACAACAATGTGTGTGAGGCGATTGTGCGTGTGTGAGTGTTTGTATTGAGGTGTCGGTCGAGATCAGGGCACCATAAGTGTGTGTGTGTGAATGTAAATATGATTGTCAGCTCATGTCGGTGTGTCCTTGTGTGCGTTGATGATACGGGGCGTATGATGAACATTTATTAAGTGCGTGTTTTCATCGGCCTTCGGCGCATCGCAGCCACAGGGGGCATCGACTGGGGCCACAGGGTGATGTAGAAGAAAAATATGTCCAGGAGTAAAGTGTGAATTTCACTAAAATTCATTTTTCTTTGAACTTTAATTAAAAACGTATTATTATTCGAAATAATATTATACAAGAACTATCCACATATTTTAATTTTTTCGGATTATATTATTTAGTCATAAAATATTTTGCTACTTCTATTATCTTATAAATATTATTTTTTCGCTCTCGTATTTCTCTCGATCTCTTCACTTTAATCGTCGTCTTTCGCTGTGAAATTCAAAGGAGTGGAGGAGCGAATACGATTCCACTCCGAGCGCTATAAGCGGCTTAAGAGTTCACTCCTCAGTTGCCTCCAAGCTACAGGGCGACTCAAAGTTATTTTTTTGTTTCGAAATAAAAATCAGTTTTCCAAAAATTATATTAGAAATTACATTCTATAAAATGTTATCATTAAAAAATCTAAAAAAAAAATTAAAACATTGAACAATTAAAGATTTTGAAAAATTAAATATTTTGAAAAAAATGTTAAATTAAAAATTAATATTTTAAAAAATTTTATTCTTTTAAAAAATTAAATATTTTGAAAACAATTTTATATTTTGTGAAATTTAATATTTTGTAAAATTTAATATTTTGAAAAAAAATAATATTTTTTTAAAATTAATATTTTAAAAAAATATTAATATTATGGAAATTTTATATTTTGAAAAAAAGATGTTGTCAAATATAAAAACATAAATAATTTTTACATTTAAGATTAATTTCGCTCCCACCCTGTGTCGGGTTTCTGCAACTCAAGCCGGCCTGCAATCATTTCACATTTTAACAATTCGCGCAAACATTTCAAGGTTTTCTCCTGAAACCAGTAGATTATTGTTGTTGTTATCATTATTATTGTTGTTGTTGTTTTAGCTGTTGTTGACGATATCTGGGTAGCAGCAGCAGCCGTTGTTATTGTTGTTGTTATTATAAGGAAAATAAAAGATTTAGGTTAGCTTTGAAAATGCACTCAGTGCTCATCATCTCTCTCAGTCCCACACTCGATTTCTCTCTCCCTCTCTCCCTGTCTTGCTCTTTCCATATCACGTTTTCTCTGTTCAACTCCCTCAGGATTTTGTACTTCTGTTGTTGGCATTTTTGTTACTTCCGTCGTTGTTAATGATGTTGTTGTAAACGATATTGTTGTTGTTGTTGTATATGTTGCCAATGTTGTTGTTGTCGTCGCCGCCATCGCCTTCATCTCCATTGCTTCCGCCATATTTGCTCTAATGACGAAACCTCAATTTTGTTGGCCGCTCGCAAACATTTCCCTCTCTCTCTCTCATTCTATCCCTATAGCCCTTCTCTTTCTTCGTTCTTGCCACTCTTTTTCCCTTTCTTCGCCATCATCTTCGTTTTTTCTGCTCTTGGCATCCCTGTGGCAACGCTGTGCCACATTGCGAAATTTTTGCGATGACGCTGTTGATGTTGCAGATGATCAAATGGAATCCAAGCAGCAGCAACAACAACAATGCCCTTAATCCCACCAACAAATACTAAGCAAACAACATTCAAACAACAACAATAACAACGGCAGCAGTAACAATAACAAAAACAACTGGCCAGAAGAAAATCCCAGCGACGACGACGAAGATGAAGCAACGACTAAGAACAAGAAGAAGAAGAAGGAGAAGGAGAAGTAATGGAAGTTCTCTCTGCTTCTGTTGACGTGCTCTGTTGAAGATTCTGCCTCTATCGAAGTGTCTGCCGACGTCCTCTGCCTCTGTCGACTTTCTCTGCCTCTGCTGCAATTGATATCCCCGCAGGATCGAACCTAAAACCGTCAGAAGCATCCTTCGAAAGAGCGCCGATGACGATGATGTCGAGAACGATGAGTGGGTCGAAGAAGCCGAGGGGCAGGCAGTGGGAGGGAGAACGACTAGAGGAGGGGGGAAAGAGAGAGAGAGAGGGATAACCCATCAGTTAGAGCAGTGGCAGCCAACAACAGATGAGGAAGAAATTGCAAAGATGAAAACATTAAATGACGAAGGCGACGAGGACGAGCTGGAGGAATAGATGGAGAAGGAGATGGAAGAGGAGATGGAGATGGAGTAGGATAAGAAGGCCTTGGTGAAGAAGGAGAAGGAAACAAAGAAGGGGGGCAGCGAAGGACGAGGCGTGGCTGATGGGTTCGCTGAGGACAAACAAGAAATCAAGAATAAGAACGAATCTCTTGAAGAGAGGGAGAAAGAGAGTGGGGTGGGGCGTGTCCAGGGACCCCGACCCTTTCGAGCAGAAGTTGTTGGCACCTGATGTTGTTGTTGTTACTGTTCTCACCATTGTTGTTCGCTATTTGTTGCGCTTCCTCGAAAGAAAGGATGGGCTGCCTCTTGCTCACTTCCTCTCGCCCTTTCCTCCCAATATTTCCCTCCCGTTCTCTCCCCACTCTCTGGTGATTTTTTTTGTCTTTCCATTTCTCCTTCGCTGCATGTTTATTCGCTCTACTTTCGCCTTTCTTTGCTCTCGAACCTAATTTAGTTTTGACATATTGCTGATGTTTCAAATGGTTGCCGCTGGAATTTGTCGTCTCCTCCTTCACTTTATTTCTTCATCGCTTTCTTTTTCTCAATCTTTATTCCTTTATTCAATTTCCTCTTCCTTCTCTGGTTGCAGCATTTTTTGGAGCCTGCATTTTTAAGATCTGCGATAAAAGAAAGACGGAATTCTAAAATAATAATATTTATATTCAATTTATTCTTTTTTTATATCAATAATTTATATTCAATATCAAATACAAAATTTAATGAAATGTCAGGAATAAATTAAAATTCATGAAATAAATTTAACAGTTGAAAATAAAATTTAAATCAAATAAAATAGAAATCAATACAGAAAGTAAAATAAATATCTATGTAAAAAATTATGAAATACAACAAAAATATAAAATAAAATGATATGAAATTAAATAAATGCAATAAATATTTTTGATTAAAACTTATACATGAAAACTTGAAAAAAAGTTTATGAAATAAAAATCATACAATAAAAATTAAAATAAAATAATGTCATATCAAATAAAAAGCATAAAACTTAAATAAATGAATATAAAATTATGTAAAATAAAATAAAATGAAATCAAAATGAAATAAAAGTAATCAAATGAAATAAAATCAAATCTAATAAAAGAGTATGAACAAAAATGACAAGAGGACATAATGAAATAAAAAAAAATAAAAATTTTAAATGAAATCATATAAACAAAAAATAAAAACAACTTAAATAATAGGCAGTAATAAATCAAATAAAATCAAAAAAATTAAATAATGAATAAAGCAAAATAACTTAAATTTCAACAAAATTAAGCATCGTAAAAGGAAACTATCATCGACTACGCTTCATAATTCATTGCTTCATATTTCATATGTCTTCGTCTCCTTCCAGATCGACATCTCCTGCCGCAACACCAAGCAAACGGTCAGCTCGATCCTGACGCGAACGAACTTCGTGACGCTGAAGTACGTGACCGACGGCTGGGGCACCGATGCGAACGGTTTCAAGCTGGTGATAACCTCGGTGAAGGATCCCCGTGAGTCAACTCCACACATTCGCCTCCTTTTCCAACTAACTCTATCTTTCTCTTTCACTCACAGAACACACCTGCAAGGATTTCACGTGCGCGACCCGCGAGTTCTGCATCCATCCGGATCTGCTCTGCGACGGCATCAACCACTGCGGCGACAACTCGGACGAATCCGTGCACAACCTCTGCCAAAGTGAGTCACGAAGCTCCCTCGAACCATCCACAAACCCCCCTCAAACCAATCATCCTCGAACCCACCTCAAAAAACTCCTAAAAAACTCCTAAAAACCTCCCCAAAACCCCCTTAAAAACTCCTTCGAACCCTCCTCAAAAACCCCCGCTTGAGCTCCAAATGAACTCAATTCTCTCTTCTTCTCCCAGGTGAGACGTCGAGCACGATCCTCGGCCTGGAGCTGACCTGGTTCGTCCTGGTCGTCGTCAGCGCGGTTCTGGTGCTCAGCGCCTGCGTCGTCGGCTGGTCGATCTGCTTCTGTCGCAGCGGAGCGAGCGGGGCCAACGGGGTGCCCCAGACGACGGCGATGCAAAGTGAGTTGACCTCGTCGACTTCGTCACATCTGACTTCTGAAATCATTGACTTCTCCTTCGTTGCAGTGCATCACGCGGCCGAGAGCAACGGGTCGTCGAAGCATCTGCATCAGTACGGCGTCCACGGGACCCTGACGCGGGAGCACACGAAGCTGCCGGCCTCGGGAAACTGGCGTCACCCTGCGGGACCATCCGGGTACCGCCGCACCACGCAACGCAACTTATTGAAGATGGCCACCAAAGTCCGTCCCATTTGGTGCTTGGCAAGTTTCGTCAACTAGGTCATGATCTTTCGCAAACGCAAAACGCCTCGGCGGCCGGCATCGGCCACGGGGGCCTCGGTTCGGGTGGAGTCGGGGTGGGAGCAGCGGCGGGACCCGGAATGGGAAACGCAAACGCTGCTGCTGCTGCCGCGGCTGCTGCCCAGAAGGATGAGTGGTTTGTCTAGAGGGGAGGGGAGAGGCAAAGGAGGCAACAACAACAACTGTGGGAAGATCAACAATTGCAATAACAATAAATACAATATCACCTCTGAGAGGATAATTGTATCATAATTTTGTATGAGCAACAATTCCAACCAGAATCTCAACAATTGCAACAACCATAAGGAACAACAACAACCATCCCACAGTGAAGAGTAACAACAACAACAACTTCATCTCCAACAGAATGTTGTTGTCTGTCATTGCTGTCATCGCTGACGACAAACCATCCAACAACAAACCATAACAACAACATTTGCTGAAAGAAGAATGACTGAAAAACACACAAAACAACAACAACAAACACATGTAGAAATGTTTCTGTTTTCCACCAGGGAATGCATGAGATGAGAAACAACAATAACAATTAGTTTTGTTGTTGTTGTTTCTTCGAATCGTGCACTCTGGTGGAGCAGAAACAAAAAGAAAAACAAACATGTGTAAACAAATTTGCATAGCATTGAATGAAGTGAGTATTTTCAAAAGGAGAAATTTAATCTCTGACTCACCCTGTGGTTCTTCTGGTTCCAATTTCAGGACTGTAAACACGGAATAAAAAACCGTTAAGTGGACATCACCGCGCAGGGTGAACGAACAGAGATTTCACGTACCCGAATCTCTGAGCACGTTGGACACAAATAACAACAACAACAACATCGGATAGCCAACGTAACTGTAAATAAATTATAAATACAGAAAAAATACAACAAAAATAATTCAAAACTAAACCATCATAATTTAAAAACAAGAAAAAAAAACAATAATTAAAAAAAACAATAATTTAAAAGGAAACACAAAAATAAATACAGAATTATTTAAAATTTTAAATTTAAAAAAAATAATAAAAATCATCAGAATAAAATCTCAAATTAAAATCAATTACTAAACTAATTCAATTATAAAGAATATATTAAAGAAATTAATTATACAAATTATTTAAGCCATTTAAAAGGGAGAAAAACACTAAAAAATAAGGTGAAGAAATGACGAGGATGGAGATGAAAAAGAAGAGGAGGAAGGAAGCAGTCATAGTCTTAGACAACTTTTTTACAAAAAAACCAGGAAATGCTAGCGAAAGACAAAAAAAACTTAAGAAGTAAAAGTAAAAAGATATAGAAATGACTAAGAAGAATTATGTAAATGAAAACCAAAAAAAAAAAAACAAAATAATAATAATTTTGCACTCTTTATTTTGTATTTAATTCCATTCTGCTATTGTATTTTAATGCTAACAAAAAATACACTACAAAAAGAAACACAGCAATTGGTTCAGATATCAACAATAACAACAACAAATTGTATTCGTGATTTCAAATAAAATCGAGATTTTCTGAAACTTCTTGTAAAAAACAAACAACAACAACACATAATAAAAAAAATCATTTAAAAAACCCAAATATTATAATAAAAACAATCTAGAGGCATTTATACCAAAAAAATAATAGTTTAAATGAAAGAAATTAATAAAAATTATCAACAGAACAACAACAAACATGACACAGTTGTAGTTGAATTTTACTTTCCACAACAACAACACCTTCCCTCATACAAAAAACAAAACTAAAAATCCAATATATTGTATTAAAAACCAGTTATATAGAAAACCAAAACCAATGATTCCAAGCATGAAACAATAGTATTTGAAGGCCACAAATGTCAAAATGACGAAATGTCAAAAACTTCCAAATAAGTCCCTTTTTGAAGCCATTAAACGTAATACGAAAACAAATCTACTACCATTTACATTTTTCCAAAGAAACAAAACCAATTATTTGATAAAAAAACTAAGCACAATACCAAGGAACGAAACGAACCTAAACCAATACATACAAAGGTATTCCATATAGAGTAATTCAGAGACACAGAGACCGAGGAGAACAGAAAAACAAAAAAACTGCAAAATGAAGAACAACAACAACAACAAAACAAACAAGGGATGTAAATATTTGACAATACAGCAACTTTTTGTAAACAAACAAACAACAAAAGCAAAAACATAGACACACTCACACTAATACAGACACACAATTCACACATACATATGTAAGAACATTAATTAAACACGATTTTGTTCACAGTGTACAATTTATCAGAGATCGAAGCAGCTGGAACACCCTGTCGAACACAGGGCGTTGGACATGAAGTAATTTCGAGTTAAAATTCCGTTTTCAACAATTTTTAGCCTTTACTTCAATTCGAATATGACAACAACAAGAATAGCAATAACAACAAGAATAGCAACAACAACAACAACAAAACACCTACACAAACACACACTTTCAAAGGGAATAAAACGCGACATTGATGACAATACAGCATACTTTTTTCTCTCCTTTTAAACCAAACGCAAGCGTTTGTTAGAAATGAAGAAAACCTTTCCAAAAAAGAAAACCAACAAAACGAAACTATAGGAAGAAATAAAACCAAAAAAGCATACTTTTTAATATATTAACAAGAAATTTACATGTAATGAAAAATTTTGACATTTTTTACTTCTATACAAAAAATACGATAAAACGTTATTCTTGATGAATTTTTGCAATCTCAAAAGTTAGAAACTGAATGTTTGTGTAACATGGTGTAAGAAAAGTCTACAAAAAGAGTACATTTTTTTAAACTAAATCACACCAATATTTGCATAATGAACATTTGAACATCATCATCGACATTTCATCCCATTTTTCATGAATTTTCACATTTTTCACAAAAGACATTGTCATGAGACAAAAATCAACAGATCATCAAAAAAAGCTTAAGAGAGCAATTCCCGCCGTTAGAAAAATATCTCACAAAACTTTCGTTAATTTTAATCGAAATTCTATGCATTTCAAGCGATTGTGAACACCCTGTGGTCGGGTTGTGTCCTGCGCTTCAGCTCGAGCGAATCGTTACTAAGGCGATTCGATTCGAGTACTCATGTAATCGTTCGTCGATATTTCTCACCCATACTTCTTCTATTGTCTTCTTCTTCTATTCACGATACCGATTTCATTCCAGAAAGTTTTCGTTTCCGTTTCCGCTTCTTCTTCCATTGAGATTTTAACAACGACCAACAGAGTTTTTCCAATTAGAGTCCGAAGCATCATCTCTCGAATAGGAGAAATCAACTAAAAACACGAGAAATAGCAATTAATTCCATTAGAAATAGATCAATATCCAATTTTGAATCATTTTTTTGGTAAATCTAATGAAGAACAATTTTAAAAAAAGTAACATAATTGATTTCTAACAAAAGTAGCTAATTTTTAATGATCATAAACGAAACTAACTGTGAAACGTTTAAATTAGTTAATAAATGAATTCCTTTGAATACACTTGAAAAACAAAAATTAAAAATACTAAATTAAACGAAACTAATTAGTAAAATTAAATGATGTAAAAATTGTGTTCTACAATTAATTTTAAATTAAATCAAACTTAAATGGTATTTGGCAAAAAACAAAACAAAACACACATTAACAAGAGAAAATAAAAACAAATTGCTGTACTAGGAAAAATAAATAAAATAGCAGAAAAACCAAACAAACGAATTAAGAGTAAAATAACAAAACTAAATTCACAAGAAATTTACAGGAATATGAATATAAATATATAGAAACATATTTGAAGCATACGACTAATCGACCGGTGAAGAAGAAAAAATAGCATTAACAAGTAGTTGAAACGAATAATGGAATATTTCGTCGTCGACATCGCTGTCTCAGCGTCGTCCACTCTCTCTCGCTCATCGCCAGGGACACGAGTCGGCCGAGTGGCGATCTCTTAGGCAAAGGCAAAACAACATTTTGGGAATAAATATACATATAAATGAAAATTAAACTATTTGGAATTATATAGATATGTATGTGTAACGAATTAGTTGAAATTCAATGAAGTTTTAGCTCAATTTTGTGATTTTCTCTCAATTTTTCAATCAAATCTCTTACGTGTAACTTTGATAGTTGATTTTGAAGCTAGTCCTTAATTTCGTCTTGTTGTTATTTTCCATATTCCATATGATCCAGAAACTGCTGCTGAGTAACGAGTATTCATTCATCATGTATCATCAGGCGAAGGTTTTTAAACGAGCAGAGGTATCGGAGGTAGAGCAGAGAATGTGTTGTTAGTTTTTAATAAATAGCATTTAAAAGAAAACTCCATATAAGTACATATATATCAATCATGCCATCATGAAAGTCGTATATATATCTACATCTAGATATATGATCACTCCTATATAATTTACTCGAAACTTAGCATCAAGATTAGAAGTGGAATTTAGAATGTATGTAAAACAAAGTAAATACCATGTGAAACAACACACACACTAGGCATTATTAGAACGGTCGGATCGGATGAGATATCGCTTGATATAGCATTGAGTGACAGATGAGCCGGGTACCCGGTACCCATTAGAAAAGAAGTACTCACCTCTTGGTGGAACGGGAATGAAGGGGAAGAGGTTTGAAATGGCGCCAGAGGAAGCATTCAAATTATCACTGGGTAATTGTCAATGGGAACGAGTTTAGGAACATGTGAATGTAAGCAGTTAGATAATACATATGTGGAAAAGTGAAAGTGTACGTTGTAATCGCAGAAGATAAATAGCCGATTACATTTGATTCATATATAAATAAATAAATTGGAATATTTAAGTGAAACTCTTTCATAGAACAAACAAAACAACCAAAAATTAACAAGAGTAAAAAATGCTTAGCTTTGTGTTAAATTGCTGTTAAATGTTTAAGTACCATGAGTAAAAAAATGAATCACAAACAAACCAAAAACATGAAATTGAAAATGAAGTATATATATATATTAATAAAGAAAGGAAATTATACAAAATAATATAATATGAATAAAAATACAACCAAATTAAATGCTTTTTTATTGAAGAGTTCTAATCTAAAAATTACTTGATTTTAAATGATTTTAACCTATTTCGTATGGGAAGCAACAAGTTTCAAATACATTCACAATGGCGTCTTCGTGAACATCGCCAGCGAACATCTGTTCGTTTGACAGTTCGGAATTTGGCGAAATCCTAACCTCAATTTCTAACAGGGATGTCGCGCCGATTTTTCAGCGAAGAGTATATTTGGGAAAAATTGAAGTGTTGTGAAGTGATAAAAATTTAAAAACTTTATGTACAAAAAGTCAGAACAAGCCGAACAACATATTTACTGAGCAAAAAAACGTTTTCACAGCGTAATATGATAAAAAAAAAGCAAAAATTCGAAAATACACTGCGTTTTGCATTCGCCATCCCTGCGTTCGTTCTTTCCAAAATGGCAACTTTTTTGACAGAAATTATGTTTTGACAGAAAGTGTGCAATTCCGCACGAAAAAAACGCGAGTTTGTTTACATTTTATTTCACCTTCCCTGATTGATTGATGTTACTTCCCTGATTTTGTTCAGCATTTGCGAAAACAGCCGATTTGCGGTGTCGAAGTTTTTTTGTTTTCTCCCACTTGAATACACGGAAAAGTTTCGGGAAAATCGAGTGCCCGGAAAATTGAGGAGCTTCCAGTGTGTTTGTGTCAAGTGCAAGTGTGTGAGCAGGAGTTCGTGGCCGCAGAGGACGCGGAGATGAGCGACATCAAGGACTGGCGGCCGTTTGTTTACGGCGGACTGGCGTCCATCACGGCGGAGTTCGGTGAGCGCCCACTGGTGCAGTGAGTGGTTGCTGCTGCCGCCGATGCCCCCTGCTTCGCGATGACCCTGAACCCGCCGATTATTAGTTAAACACGTTTCGCTGCAGCCCCATTATATAATTGTTATCTCCATGCTCTATGAAATTATGGGCGAAGGACGGACGCTCGCACGCACGCATGTTTGTTGTCGTCACCGGTGGCTGGCTGTCGTTGTGCCCGTAGAAATTTTCCATGTAAACAACGATGCATCGATTCACTTTCCTATCGCCGATAAGCGGGCGGCGTATAAATAATGCAGAAGATAATCCCCCAACTGATCTGTGTCATTGCAAAGTCGTTGAACCGGGGAGCACTTCATTGAGCGGCGGTGGGCGGAGGGCGCGGCATCATCTACCACTCGATATAGCTGATGAAATTCATTTCGCATTTTCTCATACGCTTTCTCTCTCTCTCTCTCTCTTCCCCCATTCTGCACACAGGCACCTTCCCCATCGACACGACAAAGACACGTCTGCAGGTTCAAGGCCAGAAAATCGACCAAACATTCTCCCAGCTGCGGTATCGCGGTATGACAGATGCCTTCGTGAAGATTTCCAAGGAGGAAGGACCGCGGGCGCTTTACTCCGGGTGAGTGGGGGACGGGTCGATGCGGGGCAGGGTTGGACTCTTATCAGAGCAACTAATTAGAAGTGAAAGAGCGCGATTAATCCCGTCCCTCTCCAATTCTAGCATCTGGCCGGCCGTGTTGCGACAGGCCACCTACGGCACCATCAAGTTCGGAACCTACTACACGCTGAAGAAGTACGTGACCGAGCACGGGCTCCTGATCGACCCGGAGACGGGCAACGAGCGGGTCTGGGGCAACATAATGTGCGCCGCCACGGCCGGAGCGGTCTCCTCGGCCATCGCCAACCCCACCGATGTGCTCAAGGTGCGCATGCAAGTGCACGGGAAGGGTTCGCAGCATCGCGGCTTGCTCGGCTGCTTCGGCGAGATCTACAAGTACGAGGGCGTGCGTGGCCTGTGGCGAGGCGTGGGGCCGACGGCGCAGCGGGCGGTCGTCATTGCATCGGTGGAGCTTCCCGTGTACGATTTCTGCAAGCTGCAGCTGATGGACGCCTTTGGCGATCATGTGGCCAACCATTTTATGTAAGATTGACGGGGCTTTCTAATGGTTTTCACCATGTATTAATTGTATTCTTTATTTCAGATCTAGTTTTATCGCCAGTTTCGGAAGTGCTGTAGCGTCGACGCCCATTGACGTGATAAGGGTTAGTTAGATCGATGGAATCTTAACTTGTAGGCACTAAATACTTGTATTTACTTGCAGACGAGGCTAATGAACCAAAGACATGTCTCTGTAGTCAACGGCATTGCCACGGCGACGTCGAGTCAGGCGAAACTGTATGCGGGCAGCTTCGATTGTGCCGTGCAGGTAAGATAATTACGGCTTGTCATCGAGTGATGCGAGAAACCGGATAGCCAGCTGCGTTCTATTGAATCATATGACCCGAGTTAATCACTGTTATTTGTACTTTGATCGATTTCTCTAATTACAGACGGTGCGCAACGAGGGGCTTTTGGCCCTCTACAAGGGCTTCATACCGACCTGGGTGCGCATGGGTCCTTGGAACATCATCTTCTTCATCACCTACGAGCAGTTGAAGAAATACTAGTACAAGCATTTAGATAAATTGAAAGATTCTTAGTTGTAATGACGCCCAAGACAAAATGCGATTTAATCATCGCTAAGTCGTCGACGTCGAACATTAACTGCAAAACAATGAAGGACTGTGTTAATTGTTATAAAACCGAAATTTTTAATAACGACATTTCATACAGATCGCGATATTTTGTAACACTTTTATAGAAGATCAGGAATATTTCGTTATTCATACGAGTTAACATAGAAACAAAATTTACGGACGTTGCAATTATAGTAGAATTTTACAGATAAGTCACATGGAAATTATTGTATTTTGAATTGAAAGCATTTGCTAAAGACATTTTGCATTTTTGTTTGCATTGACAACTGAAACATACATTTAAAAATTTGTTAACTATTAACATATTCCTCTTTTTTCGAGATGAAACTGCTGTAAACACTTGCTTCTCTTAGATTTTCTTTTTGTATTATTTATGGACACGCACTGGAAACGAGTGCATTGTTACGTTTAAATTAGTCTACTAGTACTTTAAGTTAAAATTAATTTATATATCTAAATAAATTATAGTTTGTATACTTTATTGAAATAAAACCATGAAATCTCAGAGCTAGAACAAGGAATTTAACTTTGGTTTGGTTTTCCTAATGACCCTAAAAGCGTGCTACACTTTTGTCTATTGCAACTAATCTTTGTAATCAATTGTTATGTCTCCCGAATGACCTTCACTCGGACGACATTGGCCACGTTATCATCAAGTCGGAAGGAAAGGTTTGCTGAATTGAGGTCAGCTAACAAAACATGTCAACTTCGCGAAACATTCGTTCGTCACTCGACAAATATTTGAGACCCGCCTCGCCTTTTAAGGCCAAAGGCAGTGCTGACACATTTCGCCGCTGTCGACTGGGCTGAAAAAGGCAAAGAATCATTTGTCGAGTGTTTAAAAGAACACGGTTGTAATCGCGACGACTAAGCCGACCAAATACACAGCCGACCAAATACACAAGCCGACCAAATACGTGGACGTGTGGATGGCCTGTAACGATGCAAAACCGGGGTCACGCTCGCCGGTGTCCAGGGCTCGTGTCACAAACATTTATAAATCACAAGTTCTATAGTCTTAGTTCACAGTCTTTATTCTTTTCATCAACACTTAATCTATTACAATGTGTGCTTAATCTACGTGAGGTTTTGCATGCGCGACGGCGACGGGTAGTCACGGTGGCGATGGTGACAGATGGCTCGGCTACGATGTTTCTCGTCCGCGCGGTTGACGGCGGTTCATGCCTGTCCGACGGAGGCATGCGCGAGCGCGTGAGCGATGCTTGAGCGAATCGTGCGTGAGTGATTTACGCATGAGCGAATTATGCATGAGCGATTGATGCATGAGCGAGTGATGCCTGCACGAGTGATGCATGAGCGAGTAATGCATGAGCGAGTGATCGATGCTTGATGTGCGTATCAAGTGTTTCCCCCGCGTGCTGATATGGCACCTCCCCGGTCGGGTGGAACTCCGTCTTGGAGCACCCCCGTTCTCCGAACCCCGTCGAGCTCCCGCCCAAAGTTGTCCCGCTCGGTGGGATTACGGAGCCCCGCGTAATAGGATTTCGGAGTCTCAGATGGAAACCCCTAATCCTCTCCAGCTTCGCTGGACCCGACCCCGATGGTGGAACGTCGGATTCTCAGATGGAGACCCCCAATCCTCCCCAGACCCCCCTTGTCGAAGCCCAAGCCGATTGGACGTCGGAGACTCAAAACAAGCCCCTAATCCTCTCCAGCTTCGGTGGACTCGACCACGACGACGAGACCTCGGAGTCTCGGATGGAGACCCCTAGTCTTCCCGGAACCCCCTTGTCGAAGCCCAAGCCGATGGGGCGTCGGAGACTCAAAACAAGCCCCTAATCCTCTCCAGCTTCGGTGGACTCGACCACGACGATGAGACCTCGGAGTCTCGGATGGAGACCCCTAATCTTCCCGGAACCCCCTTGTCGAAGCCCAAGCCGATGGGGCGTCGGAGACTCAAAACAAGCCCCTAATCCTCTCCAGCTTCGGTGGACTCGACCACGACGATGAGACCTCGGAGTCTCGGATGGAGACCCCTAGTCTTCCCGGAACCCCTGTGTCGAAGCCCAAGCCGATTGGACGTCGGAGACTCAAAACAAGCCCTTAATCCTCTCCAGCTTCGGTGGACTCGACCACGACGATGAGACCTCGGAGTCTCAGATGGAGACCCCTAGTCTTCCCGGAACCCCCTGTGTCGAAGTCCAAGCCGATTGGACGTCGGCGACTCAAAACAAGCCCCTAATCCTCTCCAGCTTCGGTGGACTCGACCACGACGATGAGACCTCGGAGTCTCAGATGGAGACCCCTAGTCTTCCCGGAACCCCCTGTGTCGAAGTCCAAGCCGATTGGACGTCGGAGACTCAAAACAAGCCCCTAATCCTCTCCAGCTTCGGTGGACTCG
Organism: Coelopa frigida; assembly: GCA_017309665.1. NCBI lineage: Eukaryota > Metazoa > Arthropoda > Insecta > Diptera > Coelopidae > Coelopa > Coelopa frigida. The sequence goes on from CM029563.1 coordinate 12,291,711, forward strand.
ACCACGACGACGAGACCTCGGAGTCTCGGATGGAGACCCCTAGTCTTCCCGGAACCCACGGGACCAAATCCAAGCCGATCGGACGTCGGAGACTCAAAACAAGCCCCTAATCCTCTCCAGCTTCGTTGGACAAAGCCCAGCCGAGTGGACGTCGGAGACTCAAAACAAGCCCCTAATCCGCTCCGGCTTCCCCAAACACGATTGAAGATTTGGCGTTCTCAAAACAAGACTCCAATTCTTCTCGTGTTCCCACCCAAAGTTGTTACTCTACCCTTATATTCACCTGATGTGTCCTGGACCGTGGTCCGCCGCTAAGTGATTATCCTCGGTTTGATCCGAGCTTAGCTCCCCTTTGCAAAAATCGCCCCATGACATTTGCGATCGATCAGCTGTTCGGACAGCTGTTCGGACAGCTGATCGTCACGGGGATGTTGCTCTTCGCTCGGTGGACAGGGATGTCCCGTACGGTCGCCGTGTCGCGTAGTGGGTGGTCGTCGCGCCATGCAAAAACTAATTACTAATTTAAACTGACTTAAATCTACTTTATTTCTATTATAATTAAACTTAAAAATAAGGCCTCCAATGGCAAACAAACTAAATACAGCCTTCGTTGGTGACTTATAAATGAAACCTGAGATAATAACAAAAATGTAGGGGGAAAATGGTTTAATCCATTTTCCTCCTGACATCTCCCTGTTGCTCCGGGGGGGGTAGGAGGCTCAGCCGTACTTCCCCTCCGGGGGTAAACAGAAATTGGACCTGTTGTCCCCCGAAGTCCCGGCGGAATCGCAGCCGGCTCCCGGCCTGTTTCCGGCCCTGGGTTTCTTCGACCACCTTCCACACAGCCCAGGTGTTGGCAGCATGTAGCCCCTCGAGCTGGAGGGGGCAGGGCGCTAGGCTGCAGCTGGTGGTTGTTGTTGCTGGTGCCCGGGGCTCCAGGGTGCCGCCCGCGTGCTGCTCAGGTGGTGGTGTTCCGGGGGGGGTTTGAGCCGGTCGGTCATCTCTCCCCCGAATGCCTGTGGCGCGGCTGTTGGAGCTGTTGCTGGAGCTGCTGCTGGAGCTGCTGCTGGAACTGGAGCTGCTGCTGGAACTGGAGCTGCTGCTGGAACTGGAGCTGCTGCTGGAACTGGAGCTGCTGCTGGAACTGGCGCTGCTGCTGCTGAAGCTGCGGCGGGCTGGTCCTGTCCCTTGTGGGGGTGGTGTGAGGCTTGGCGTGTCTGCTGGCGGGGCCTCCGATGGAGGCGGTGTGAGGCTCAGTGTGCCTGCTGGTGGGGCCTCCGGTAGGGGCTTCACACCGGCCTCTGATGTTGGCCGGGGTTGCGGGGCCAGCTTACTGTCCCGTTTGGGGATTCGCCATCCCTTCATCCAGGTAGGGAGGGATGCTGGAGGTCGGGCCCTGGCCTTGGCGGGTGTGGGTCGCCTGTTGGGTTTCGTGGGTGGCGTTTGTCGGCGTCCGGGTGGTCGGGACGGGTGCCGGCCTGGTGGGCCTCGAGGTGGTGGGCGAGGGTGGCCGACGTGGTGGTGGTGTGGGCGCTCTGCTCGGGTATGACGCGGTGCCTGGTGTCGGGGCCGGTCGGATGATGCGCCCTCTGGGCCGGCGTGACGAGTGGCCCCCTTTGGCCGCGGGTTGTCCTCGGAAGGCGCGCAGGTCTGGTGCTGCGCCCACGCGGTTGCAGACGGCGTGGGCCCGCTGGGGCACGGGTATGAATCGGGTTTTGGGTACCCGTGAGCATGGACATGTTGGCCCTTCTTCGGCAGGCTGCCGGGTCCAAGGCCGTTTTCTAGCCGCCACGTGGGCCTCCCACTCCGCGCATACCGTCAACGCCCGGTGCTCCTCCTTGGTGGCGGCCTCCAATCTAATGCGGAGGCGTTCGCCGGCTGCTCGCAGAGTGTGGTGCATGCTGCCTGGGTGCTGGTTCGCGTACTACTCCCTGGAAGGAGAGAGGCTTGGTTACTGTGGGGCTATGTGTTGTGGTTGGGAGTTTAGGAGTTGTGGAAGGGTTTCAGCTCACTGAGATGAGCAGTTCGGGTTCGGGAGGCTTTGTCGGTTTGTAATAAGACGATGTTGGGAGATACGAAGTTCTTCACCAGGAAAGGTCCTATATATTTTGGAGCCAGTTTGGCCGCAAAACTATCTATAGCTTTCGATTGGGCGTGCTGTTTGACCAGGACGGACTGCCCTATGGTTGGCTTCCAGTCTCGCCGGCGCAGGTTATAATGCCGTGCCTGCTCCTTTGCTGCCATAGATAGGTTGTGTCGGACGAGTCCGAATATCTCCTGGAGATGTTGTGCCCTCTCGTCGGGCTCTTGCTCGCTAGTTCCTGTGCCAAGGGTTACTTCGTCGTAGAGTGCTTTGGGTAGACGTGGTTCTCGACCCTGGGTCAGGAAGGCTGGGCTAAATCCTGTTGAGTCCGAGACACTGGTGTTGATCGCTAGTGTTATCTCCGGCAAGTGCTCGTCCCACAGCTTCTGTTGATTGTCGGCGAGCTGCGCGATCATGGTCTTGACGGTGCGGTTGATCCGCTCTGTTGGGTTTTCTTGCGGCGTGTAGGGGGCGGTGAATTGTTGCCGGACTCCCATCTCCCCGAGGTACTTTGCCACTACCTTGCTGGTGTACTGGGTCCCATTGTCCGTAATGAGGACCTTCGGCACTCCGTATCTGGCGAGGATTCGCTCGCGGAAACCTTTGATTAGCCCGTCGGCGGTGGCCTTCCGGAGCGGTATGAGTTCTGTCCATTTGGAGAACCTGTCAAAGAAAACCAGCAGCATCGTGTTTCCGTGCTTGGAGCGGGGCAGGGGTCCAACGAAGTCGGAGCATACCGTGGCCCAAGGTTCTTCTGGGATCCGGGTCAACATTTGGCCAGCAGGTGCTTGTTGGCTACTCTTGTAGCGCTGACAGGAGTCGCACTTACGGACATGCCGACTGATGTCGCGGAACATGCCGGGCCAATAGTAGCGGTGCGCCACTCTGGAGATGGTCTTCCGGATGCCCAGGTGTCCGGCGCTGGGACTCTCGTGGTTCTCGTGCAGAACCCTTTCTCTCAGTGGGGTGGGGACGCAGAGTTTCCAGGGGATGTCATCTTCATCGCTGATCGAGCGGGGTATGTGGCGGTAGACCTGGCCTTCGATGATCGCATAGTCCGGGTATTTTGCGGGGTTTTTCTCGATCTCCTTCTTGCGTCGGTGTATCCACGGGCATTTGATGCTCTCCGATCCGGTCGTGGAGATACAGTGGACCGTCTCCTGTGGTTGGCGGGAAAGAGCGTCTGCTACAACATTTTGCTTACCCCTGCGATACTGGACGGTGAAATTGTGTTGTTGGAGTTCCAGTGCCCACCTGGCGATACGTCCCGATGGACTCTCGATGGAATTGAGCCATTTCAGGGAGAGATGATCCGTGATCACCTGAAATTGGTATCCCTCCAGGTAGGGCCGCATCTTGCGGATGCCCCATACGATGGCTAGGCACTCCTTTTCCGTTGGGGTATAGTTCTTCTCGGCGGGGTTGAGTTGTCGACTGTCATAAGCGATCACCCGCTCGTCCCCATCGATTATCTGGGTTAACACCGCACCCAGGCCGATATCGCTGGCGTCGGTTTGGAGGGTAAATGGCTGGGAAAAGTCTGGGCAGACTAGTACGGGTGCTTCGGTGAGCCTCTGCTTTATCGTCTCGAACGCCTCCTGTTGTGGCTCACCCCACTTCCACTTCCAGGTCTCGGATTGCTGCTATTTTGTCGGGGTCCGTCTTGATACCTTCGCGGCTGACCACATGCCCTAAGTACTTTACCTCGTCCTTGAAAAACTCACATTTATCTGGGTTTATTCGTAAGTTGGCCGCTCTCAGCCGTCGGAACACTTCGCGCAGGTTCTTAAGGTGTTCTTCGAGGGTGTAGCCGGTGACGATGATGTCGTCCAAGTAAGCAAAGGCGTGTGGCTCTAGCTCTGGTCCGATAACTTGGTCGAGGGCCCGCTGGAACGTGGCTGGTGCAGAGTGTAGTCCGAATGGCATGACTCGCCATTGGTAGAGCCCTCGTCCAGGGACTGTAAAGGCCGTGTACTGCTTGCTCTGGGGTTCCATCGGGATCTGCCAATAGCCATCTTTTAGGTCGAGACTGCTAATGTATCGGGCTAGTCGGAGGCGATTCAGGATGTGGGTGATGCGAGGTAATGGGTAGGCATCCGGGATCGACCGGCTGTTTAGCTGCCGATAGTCAATGCAGAGCCTCCAGGCTCCGGTTTTCTTCCGGACCAGCACAATCGGCGCGCTATAGGGGCTGCGCGACGGCTCGATGCATCCTTTCTCCAGTAGTTTGTTGATTTCTTCGTCGATGATGGCTTGCATTGCTGGGTTCCGCGGGAAGTATCGCTGTTTGATCGGGCGGTCGTCGGCCATCACGATCTTATGTGCGGTGACGTTCGTGAGCCCCTGCATCTGTTTAAACTGTCGGAGCTCGTCCTCTAAGAAGTTGGTGATGGTCGTAGATTCCTCGGCGGCGGAAGTTGTGGTGGTGTGACAGGTAGTACTGGTGGTGATCGTGGCGGGACCTCCCAAGCGGATGGTGGCGCCGCCACAGCTGAAGATTGCACCTACTTGTGTAAGAAAGTCGAGCCCCAGGAGAATCTCTTCGGTGGCATTGGGCATTACTAGGAAGCTGAAGCGGCATCTGCTTTCGCCGAGGTGGATGTTGCTTACGACCATCCGGTCCAATACTCTGACGGTTCCGTCGGCTAGGCGTACGTCTACTTCCTCCGGGGCTGGTACCTCCGTGACCCCCAGGCGCTTGGCCTGTGTCTCGCTGATGAAGCTCCGAGTAGCTCCAGTGTCGATGGTGGCGGTTGTCTCGATGCCATCCATCGTGATTTCGGCAAGGAGATGCTTGCCGTTGGTTTTGAGTGGGTTTATTAGAGAGGTTGGCCACTTGGGTTGGGAGGACCGGCCGGTGGCCTTACGCGTCGATCCTCTGTTACGTTTCCCGCTGGCCGGCGACAGCACTCGATTGTACGCATGCCGTCTTTTCCGCATTCCCAGCAGAAATAGCGTCTGGGTTGCTGGCAGTCTTTTCCCTGGTGGCCGCTTTGGCCGCAATTGTGACATGCGGAGTGGGGGTTCGCAACCCGGTTGTCTAGGCCTTCCTGCACCAGTTGGTGTTGTTCGGGCCGCCCGGGCTTGGCAGGAGCTCTTCCGTCTCCGCGGCTCACCGGGCGGGCTTTTGAAGGGTATTCTTCGAGGGCCTGTTTGGCTCGTATTCCTTCCAGGTCTTCGGCGAGCGAGAGCAACTCTGGGAGAGAAACGAAGTCTTTCCTCTTGATGTACCACTGGTAGTCCGGGTGGCTATTTCGGTACAGCCGCTCCAGCCGTTGGCTTTCCGTCATGTTGGCGTGCCGCATCAGGGCCTGCAATGCTAGAACGTAGTCCTTCATTCCCTCGTCGGTACCTTGGGTCCGGCAGCGGATGGCGTCGTCGAGGTCTTCCAAGTAGCGAGCGGGTAGGAAGAATTTTAGGAAGTCTTCCTTGAAGTGGGCCCAGGTGCGCCAGTGGCCGTTGTTGTTTCGGAACCATGTTATCGCCCGGTCCGTAAGCAGCTCTGGCATGGCGCGGGGCAGGTGGTCGGTGTTCGTGCCGTAGGCTTCGGCGAGCTCCTCGAGCCGTTCCACGAACTCTAGTGGATTTTGAGTTCCGTCGTATCTCACGGCCCATCTCCTGACCTGCTCGATGACGGCAGGGTAGGGCAGGGGCCGTGGTGTATCCTGGGGTGTTGCTGTGTCGCTGCCAGTGGTGACCTGGACCTTGTATTTCGGCTTCTCCTTCCAGGCGTTGGCGGTTTCCGGGTGTTGGAATGCCATCGCGGGGACAGGGGAAGGAACCCGGCGGTGGGCTTCCTGCAGCTCCGTTAGGCGTTGGAGTTGTGGCGCGTCGTGTTCCGGGTTACCGACGAATGCAGCGAACCGTTTTCGCATCTCCTCGACCGTACCGGTGGCGTCTAACCCGAACTCGCCGAGATACTCCATAAGGTCGTCGCGCCTTAGGGAATAGGCCCACGACACATTGAGTGTGTTGTTACTAGTTGCCTGGGTATTCATAGTGTTGGTTTTAAATGTTTTTTTAATGTTTTTGTTATTAAATTTCCGCGCACTCGTGTTATCGCGACGACGGTTTAAATGAAACTGAACGTTTGATTTGTGTGATGAGGAATGTTTGACTATAGTCCCTGCTCGGGCGCCATTGTAACGATGCAAAACCGGGGTCACGCTCGCCGGTGTCCAGGGCTCGTGTCACAAACATTTATAAATCACAAGTTCTATAGTCTTAGTTCACAGTCTTTATTCTTTTCATCAACACTTAATCTATTACAATGTGTGCTTAATCTACGTGAGGTTTTGCATGCGCGACGGCGACGGGTAGTCACGGTGGCGATGGTGACAGATGGCTCGGCTACGATGTTTCTCGTCCGCGCGGTTGACGGCGGTTCATGCCTGTCCGACGGAGGCATGCGCGAGCGCGTGAGCGATGCTTGAGCGAATCGTGCGTGAGTGATTTACGCATGAGCGAATTATGCATGAGCGATTGATGCATGAGCGAGTGATGCATGAACGAGTGATGCATGAGCGAGTAATGCATGAGCGAGTGATCGATGCTTGATGTGCGTATCAAGTGTTTCCCCCGCGTGCTGATATGGCACCTCCCCGGTCGGGTGGAACTCCGTCTTGGAGCACCCCCGTTCTCCGAACCCCGTCGAGCTCCCGCCCAAAGTTGTCCCGCTCGGTGGGATTACGGAGCCCCGCGTAATAGGATTTCGGAGTCTCAGATGGAAACCCCTAATCCTCTCCAGCTTCGCTGGACCCGACCCCGATGGTGGAACGTCGGATTCTCAGATGGAGACCCCCAATCCTCCCCAGACCCCCCTTGTCGAAGCCCAAGCCGATTGGACGTCGGAGACTCAAAACAAGCCCCTAATCCTCTCCAGCTTCGGTGGACTCGACCACGACGACGAGACCTCGGAGTCTCAGGATGGAGACCCCTAGTCTTCCCGGAACCCCCTTGTCGAAGCCCAAGCCGATGGGGCGTCGGAGACTCAAAACAAGCCCCTAATCCTCTCCAGCTTCGGTGGACTCGACCACGACGATGAGACCTCGGAGTCTCAGATGGAGACCCCTAGTCTTCCCGGAACCCCCTGTGTCGAAGTCCAAGCCGATGGGGACGTCGGAGACTCAAAACAAGCCCCTAATCCTCTCCAGCTTCGGTGGACTCGACCACGACGATGAGACCTCGGAGTCTCGGATGGAGACCCCTAGTCTTCCCGGAACCCCTGTGTCGAAGCCCAAGCCGATTGGACGTCGGAGACTCAAAACAAGCCCCTAATCCTCTCCAGCTTCGGTGGACTCGACCACGACGATGAGACCTCGGAGTCTCGGATGGAGACCCCTAGTCTTCCCGGAACCCCCTGTGTCGAAGCCCAAGCCGATTGGACGTCGGAGACTCAAAACAAGCCCCTAATCCTCTCCAGCTTCGGTGGACTCGACCACGACGATGAGACCTCGGAGTCTCAGATGGAGACCCCTAGTCTTCCCGGAACCCCCTGTGTCGAAGTCCAAGCCGATTGGACGTCGGCGACTCAAAACAAGCCCCTAATCCTCTCCAGCTTCGGTGGACTCGACCACGACGATGAGACCTCGGAGTCTCAGATGGAGACCCCTAGTCTTCCCGGAACCCCCTGTGTCGAAGTCCAAGCCGATTGGACGTCGGCGACTCAAAACAAGCCCCTAATCCTCTCCAGCTTCGGTGGACTCGACCACGACGATGAGACCTCGGAGTCTCAGATGGAGACCCCTAGTCTTCCCGGAACCCACTGGTACCAAAGTCCAAGCCGATCGGACGTCGGAGACTCAAAACAAGCCCCTAATCCTCTCCAGCTTCGTTGGACAAAGCCCAGCCGAGTGGACGTCGGAGACTCAAAACAAGCCCCTAATCCGCTCCGGCTTCCCCAAACACGATTGAAGATTTGGCGTTCTCAAAACAAGACTCCAATTCTTCTCGTGTTCCCACCCAAAGTTGTTACTCTACCCTTATATTCACCTGATGTGTCCTGGACCGTGGTCCGCCGCTAAGTGATTATCCTCGGTTTGATCCGAGCTTAGCTCCCCTTTGCAAAAATCGCCCCATGACATTTGCGATCGATCAGCTGTTCGGACAGCTGTTCGGACAGCTGATCGTCACGGGGATGTTGCTCTTCGCTCGGTGGACAGGGATGTCCCGTACGGTCGCCGTGTCGCGTAGTGGGTGGTCGTCGCGCCATGCAAAAACTAATTACTAATTTAAACTGACTTAAATCTACTTTATTTCTATTATAATTAAACTTAAAAATAAGGCCTCCAATGGCAAACAAACTAAATACAGCCTTCGTTGGTGACTTATAAATGAAACCTGAGATAATAACAACTAGCGCACCGGGGTCGCTTCGCTCCCCCGGTTTGCCTGGTCCACCCAGGCAAAATCTGTTAACTTCGGCCAGGCCGAAGTTTACATACCCTACACCCTGCATACAACGTTTATTAAAGGAAAAAGAGTGAATTTCTATCAATAATTAGTGAAAATGCATCATTACACTTCAATGCTATTAACTCCATTGTGCGATTTTCACAACTGTGGCCTCTTTCAAAGAGAAATTATATATTTGAAGCTATTTTCGTATTCCAAACACGATTATACCCTTTTTGTGTCGATTGTCTAATCTATGAATAAGAGTGAAGTTAGGAATCTTATAGGGGCCCATGTTTCTACAAAACGAAGTAGTTCTGGTGTTTGCAGCATTGTGCCATTGCTAATATCTTGAAAGTGCGAATAAAGCTCAGCAATTTATGGAAGAATAATTGAATCGATGATTTTTTGTGTGCCATAAAATCATAATGTGCCTTTAGTTGCTTTTCCTATTTTAGATGTTCATTTCAATGCAGACAAAATCTGATTCAACAACAGACTTGGGAGGGTAGAAATTTTCAACAATATAAAGTCCAGAAGTACTTGCTGCGCTACTATAAGCAACATATAGTGCCGCGTGATTGATTCCACTTTGAAGATGAACAGCCATTTGGAAATATGTAGCTCCCTGACTTTTGTGGATTGTGATCCCATCAGCAGGGATTGTATTCTCTCAATCGTCACCTGCTCATTACGTTTATATTGAAAAGATATAATCAATTTTTATGGGCGTCCATTGAGGTTCAGTTGGATGTGGTCTCTTTCTTCTTGGATTCACTCCCACCTTTCATCAGCTAATAACATCCATAAAGTAGTTGGATTTCTTGTAGATCTACGATTTTGTATGGAAGGTGCTCGTGTCCTATAAGAGATATTTTCCATTTGATTCTTGGGAACTCTTAGTAGCAATATTTAATCTAATAACTGTCTATATGGTTACCATATCAACATTGAGCTGTAGCTTTTGAGCTGTAGCTTGTCAATTTTTAGTATGTAAACTGGTATCGGTGGTACATGATCAGACGCAAAAATTCATCTCTATATATACCATAGTTTATCATATACCATATTCAACTTTTGCGTTATATGGGAGGGCGATGTTATCCATTTTTGACTTGTAAACTCGTATGAGTGGAACATGACCACACACAAAACTTTATCTCGATATATACCATAGTTCACCAGATATCCCATATAAACCTTTTGCTTTATATGGGAGGTGGGCGTGTCCGATGGGCGATGTTTTCCATTTTGCCTTTTAAACTCGTATCAGTGGAACATGATTACACACAAAATTTCATCTCGATATATACCATAGTTCACCAGATATCCCATATAAACCTTTTGCTTTATATGGGAGGTGGGCGTGTCCGATGGGCGATGTTTTCCATTTTTGTCCTTTTAAACTCGTATCAGTGGAACATGATTACACACAAAATTTCATCTCGATATATACCATAGTTCACCAGATATCCCATATAAACCTTTTGCTTTATATGGGAGGTGGGCGTGTCCGTTGACCGATTACGTCCATTTTTACATACAAGTAGCTTATTAATATAGAAATACTAAATCCAAAATTTCAAGTCAGTATCTCTTACCGTTTCTTCACAAAATCTATTTCCACAGACAGACACACAGACACACAGACAGACAGACAGACGGACAGACAGACAGACAGACAGACAGACGGACATAGCTAAATCGATTCAGGAGGTGACGCTGATCAAGAATATATATACTTTTCCATACCTACGACCTCTCCTTTAATGCGTTACAAACGGAAGGACAAAATGAATATACCCTTACCCACAGGGTGTAGGGTATAAAAATGTAGGGGGAAAATGGTTTAATCCATTTTCCTCCTCACAGGCCTGCGAAGGAACTGCGAAAAGATCGCGGTCCATTCAAAACAAAAAGCATTTAATTAATAATTTTCTCCCAATAATGAGCGTCTATTTTTAGCGACCATTGATTATAAGCTCCTATAAATTATTATTAAATGCGAAATTTGAATTTCTATTCATTAAGCTCTTCAGCGGTGGCTGAATCGAGAGCTTCTCGAGGATCCGCGTCCGTCGCACTCTCCGATCGTCAATGGGCCAACAACAACAACAACGGGGACCCTCTTTAAGCCCAGCTCAACTCATCGCAACTTGAGTCGAGTCGAGTCGAGTCCGACCGAATTTGACGGACAATTGTTTTCGCATTCGCAGCAAAAATCGAAAACAACCAACAACGTTCAATGCTCGATGATGACTTTTTAATTTTCTGGCTGGCCAAATTCGATCCCACCTTCGTTCGTTCGACCGAGCCCGCGTCGCCTCCTCCGGGCTCTTTTGTTAACAAGATAATTTGTAGCTGTTCAATTGGCCGTGGGTCGGCCAGATCTTCGAACAGAGCGAGGATCGCGGAGAGATTGCGATTCGCGATATCGCGGCTCGCGGATCTTCAATTGTTCGTGAACATTAGTCGTCGTCCATTGAAATCCCTTCCCCTTGCCTCGATCGTCCTCATCCTCCATGAGATCGTCATTGTTTGCGATGAATATGATCTTATCTTGTTGCTGTTTGCGATCGTTGGCAGCGCCGTGGCGAGCGTGGGCGGCAGCAGCTTAACTGCCGCCTAATGATGTGCAGAAATTTTGATTTATCGCCCGATGGAAGCTCGTCCAAAGCCCGGTTTTTTTTTATTTTCTTTTCATTTGTCCATCATTCGGAGACTTCGGAGAAAAATTGCAAATTAAATATTAATAGAATAATAGAACAAAGCAGTGGAAGTAGTGGAAGTGAGAGAAGACACAAAGACATACAACAGAGAGAGAGAGAGAAAGAGAGAGAGGGAGTGTGAGCGATAGGAAGGAGGGTGAGTGAGGGGGGAAGAAGGATGTTTCGTTGCCTGAATGGAATGGGGAGAAAAAGCGATCGCCCGAGGCTTGTTTGGAATTTCCAAAAAATCTCCCGCACGCTCGCGTTACGGGAATTTGAATATCATTGATAGACGACGAATAAGAATATATGTATGTATGTAAAATAGAAATCGAAAAAGTGTCGGTTGATATTATTTTGAAATATCTCGAAATTATGAAAATCTTGCAGAAACATAAAATATTTGCGTCGTTCGGTTTCAGCTATGCGTGGAATGCTTTCGAAGAAGCAGAAGACAACAACAATAACAACAACAATATCATCAACATCGTCGAAATATCTGTTTATATGGCAGAGATATTATTATTTATCGGTGACATATATGTTTCGATAATTTGTTGTTGTTGTTTTCACGTTACGTGTTTTTGTTTTGTTTTCGTTTCTAAATGTGAGGCGACGAATTTAATTTATGCTAAATCTATTAAATAAGCTTCGGTTCGACAATAATAACAACATCACCAACAACAACATGCGTGACGTTTTTTTGTTGCAAAAATCAAAATTAAGTTTGAAAAAATCTAAAATTCCATGAAATTCCCAAAACGAATTAAAACACAAACATCAACAAGAAAAAGTAACAACAAATTATTGATGTAATTAATGCAAGAAGTTAAAAATAACAAATATCGCGATTAATTAAGCTGAAAGCCAATAAATCGAAAGGCTTCTTCACAATCGCTCAGGAGAGGTCAGAAAGAAGTTCTCAGTGGAATAAAAAAATATGTAAACAATGCAATTAGATAAAAATCCAATTAAAATTAAATAAAAATTCAATAAAAAATTCAATAAAAACTTTAATAAAAAATTGAATAAAAAAATAAATAAAAAGTTCAATAAAATTTCAATAAAAAATTTAATAAAAAATAAAATCTTATAAATTCAATAAAAAATAATAAAAATTAAAACAAATTAATTTAAAATGTTCGATTAAATGAAAAAAATTAATCATAAAAAAATAACAAATAAATAAAAATTAAAATGAAAAAATATGTAAACAATGCAATTAAATAAGAAATTAAAAAAAATAATATAAAAAATTCAATAATAAATAATATAAAAAATGAAAAAAAAATCCAATAAAAATTTAAATAAAAATCCATTAAGAAAATTAATAAAAAATAAATCACATTAATTCAATAAAAAATATATAAAAAATTAAAACAAATTAATTGCAAAAGTTCGATTAAATAAATTAAAATTCATATTATTCATAAAAAATTCACAAATAAAAAATTTATTAAAAAAAAAATTAATTTAAATTCAATAAAAAAAAACAAAATTAAAAATTTAATTTAAAAAGTACAATTAAATGAAATAAAATTAATCATAAATAAATTCACAAATAAATAAAAATTAAAATAAAAAAAATATGTAAAAATTCAATTAAATAAGAAATTAAACAATGCAATTAAATAAAAATCCAATTAAAATTAAATAAAAATTCAATAAAAACTTTAATAAAAAATTGAATAAAAAATTGATACAAAATTGAAAAAAAATTAAATTAAAAATAAAATCTTATAAATTCAATAAAAAATAAATAAAAAAATGTAAATGAAATAAAATTATTCATAAAAAATAAAAAAATAAACAAAAATTCCTCGATTACATGTATGTTGATGTGAAAACAAATGAGGCCTTGAAAGCCTCGTGATAATAAAAAGAGAGAAATTGTAATTATCGCGAAGTTTCAAGAGCGATTAATTTCATTTCAGAATTTCTCGCTTATTTCAATTACTTCGCTGACAAGAGATTTTTTATTTTTTGTGCGAATTTTTCAAATTCTTCATTATTTGGTTTGCATTTAAATTCGATTTTGTTTACCGACTTTTTTTTACCAAACAACCAAAGTTTACGAGCTTTTGATATATGTGACATTCGGGATTGAAATCCGGATTTTGGAATGAAAGAAACATTTTTATGAATTTAATATTTTATTGCAGACTCTTTCGATCGAGCCAAATAGCCACAAATTTCATATTTAATATTTCAAAAAATTATTTTTAAAATATTTTTAAAACAGACAAAAAACGTCACCAACATCCTTGACATAGTTTATTCAACTCCGCTTGACTTAGACCTAGATAGACGACGACTCGTCGAAACAACAACAACAATAACCACCACAAATACAACCCGAATCGAACAACAAACGTCAACAAACAACAACTTGGAAAAAACACGAGGTTCGCTGTCTTGCAACAACAACAAATCAATCTCATTATGTATTTTATAAGTCGCAAAAATCCCAAAATCCGACAGAAAACAGAAAAAATATAAACAGTTAAAAGTAAGTGAAAAAAGACGAAAAAGGAGAAAAATAAAATGTTATAAATTTGCAAAGACTTCGAGACAAAAAATCGTCTCGAATTGATCATTCAGTCTTCGGTCTATTGCCGTCTCTTTCTAATATCTCCATTTAGGGAAAACCCAGACATTTCTTCGATGTTTTCGTTGTTGTTGTCTATAATTTGTTTTTTATACCCCGTTGTTGTTGTTATTGTTGCTTTCATTTTGCAGACAGTCTGCGTCCATTCGAGTTAATTAATTAAACTACTTATTTCTTTATTTGTTTGTATTTGTTTTTCTTATTGTTATTGTTATTGTTATTGTTGTTGTTTTTAACAAGTTTGCATAATTTATAAAATTTTACACATTTCTTGACACCGGCAACAACAACAAAAACACCAAGAAAACAGATGCGATAAAATCAGCAACAAAATCGTCAGATCGAAATCTGAGGAAAGGCGACCAAAAGGAGGCGGACGGGAGTTGGAGGGAGGCGGGGGGAGGGCGGTGAGTCTGGCGCCAAAGAAATTGGCGGCAATTAATCTTGGTTTTTGGGAAATTTCACGATCTCGTTTCGAGGCGGATCTGGTGAAGAAGCGTCTGAAGAAGAAGAAATGGCCTGAAGAAGAGAAAGAACGGGTTTCGATCGGTAGATCTAGAAATCCCACAGATTTTGGGGGGTTGGGTCAATGGGGCAGATGTTTTCGATAGAAGGAACTATATAAATGGAAATTTGAAGAAATCCAAAAAAAAATAAAATAAAATTCATATCACATTTCATCATTGTATGAATATTTTTCAAATATTATCGAAGGATTTTTGAGAAGGATTTTTGCCAATAGGACCTGAGTTCTTAATATACGATATCTAAAATAGCAAAAAATATAAATTTTTCTATTCTAATTTAAGTAAACTGAAATATTGGCCTATTCTTTTCTCCTATTATATTTGCCATTATCTCTAGCTTTTTCTAATGAAATTTCCTTTTAGTTGCAACAATCGTCTCAAAAAACTACATAAAAATGGAATTGAGGCAACAAAGCCTTTGATAGTTTTGATGGCGTTCCATTTGGCGTCAGCCACACGATGGTGCGAAACGATAAATTACCACCAGCAGCATTAATAACATTATATGTTAAACATACAAAAACAACAACAATTTAAACCAACAATAACAACAAAATTAGACACAGTGAATTCGTCTATCGAAAAAAACAAAACACATGCGAAACATGTTTCAATGTTTTCGAAAACAATTTAATTGATATTATAAGAAATGTGTGAATCGCAGTCCCATTGATTAATAATGAATTTTCAACGCGATAGCGAGAAAACCGGATGATTTTTGTCAGCCCCACCCCATTCTCTGGGTCTCCCCCCGCCCCTGAGTTTTTGATGTAAAATCACGTTGTGGACGACAGGTTTGTCAGATCTGGAACTGGATGATGTCGTCGTCGTCATCGTTGTCGTCGTTGTCTTCGATCGATCTGAGTTCGGTTCTGATGGCGGTCGACGCTGCGAGAAATTTTGGGCACCGAGTTTCAGTCGGAGTCCGAGGGTGGGAGTCCGAGGTGGGGTTCGGCTGGGGTTCGCGAGCGATCGGCACCCGGATGTCGGGCCACGGCGTCTTCGGCCGTCGTCGTCGGCCGTTATCGCGACCTCGGCCATGCAACCGACGTTCTGACAGTTTAATTTGTAAAATTGCTGTAAAGTGTTGCCAACGACACGAGATCGCGATCGACGCGACTCGCTTCGGTTCGTTGTTCTTGTTTTTGTTGTCGTTGTCAGCTGCTGGTCAACACTCTGTGGGTTGTTATTGTTGTTGTTGTAGCTGCCCTTAGGTTATCGGAGCGTGTTCGATACGAGTTCGAGCCGCAGACAAACGGGAAGAAAAATTGAATTTCAAAAAACGCGATACGGAAAATGTTTCCAAAAGACAATAAAAGATTACAAAATCATTTTTGTTGTGTACCAAAACACAAAAATAATATAAAAAATAATAATAAAACAATCAAGAAAGAAAGATACATGCAAAAAAATAAAAGCAAAATATAAATATTATTAACAAATGAAAATTATTAAAAGAATTAAAAATTATAAAGCTAATATCAAAAAAAATATTATAAAACCAAAAACAATAAAAAATAATTAAAACAATAAAAATAATAATAAGAACAATGAAAAATAACAAAATTAATATAAAAAACAACAATAAAAATAATAAAAATTAAAACAATAAAAAATAATAAAAATTAAAAAAAATATTTAAACAAGAAAAAAATGTAATATAATCAAGAACAAAGTAAAAATAATGAAAACTATAAAAAATTTTAAATACAATAAAATATAATAAGAAAAACTAAAATATTATATATGAAAATAATAAAAAAAAACTATTTAAAAAACAAAAAAATAATAAAACCTATGAACAAATATAAATCTAAAACAAAATAATAAAACCAAAAATATAAAAAGAAACGTAACAATAAAAAATAACATCAAAGAACAATACAAAAAAAAACATTCATATTCTTTGTTTAACTTCCTTTTAATCCGACACACGCGAAGGCAATTAGTGTTTATTATTATGGCAAAACCTTTTTGAAATAATTTCAAAAATTTTACAACCTCCCAAAACCGCCCGAAAAAATTCGTAATGGGCCGAAACATATGTTTTAATAGTGTAATTAAACCAGATCCCCAGAGACCTCGCTGTCGGCGTTGCCACCTGGTCTGCGTCATGATCATTGCTCCATTTTCGACTGCTTGGCAACAATTCATAAGAACAACAGAAGAGGAAAGTTCACTTTTTTACATAAGTCGTTTAAGACAAAGTGTCGTAAAGTGAAAATTGTTTTTTTTTTTTAATTTTCGGCCATTTCATGGGACAAGTTTTTCTGCCGTAGCGTTGCCGCCTTTTGCATTTTGGTCATAAAAACAATGGACTATTTTTGCGCCATAATTTTAGTCATTTAAGTTCTTCTCTACTTTTAATTATTTTTTTAATATTTATTTTGTGTTTCTGGCTTTTTCCCTAATTTTTTATTTTCAACTGTTAACTTTTCTGTTAAATTTGTATTTGTATTTTTTATTAATTCTTTATTTTCTTTTGTTTTTATTTGCTTTTAATTGCGTTTCCTTCTTTGGGGCTTGTTTCCTTTGTTTCTCTCGTTTTTGTTGCTTCCATAAAAATATTCCTTTGGCTGTAGGCGTCTGTCAACTGTCGGCGTCAATTCGTCGTATCCGCAAAAATATCGCAAAAATCGCCAACGCCTGGGAGGCGGTAAAATGTCGCTGTCTCTTTCGCTCAGCAGCCTCTTCTCATACTATCTCTCTTCGAAATGGGGCGAGAAAAAATTAGGAATCTTCGGAGCTCCCGGATGTGAAAACTTAGAGCTCGATTAGAGCCCAGTGGACTTTTTTTATATACTTATTTTGATAGTTTATATTTTTTCGTGTCTACGTTTTAATATTAATTTATTTAATAATTCTATAAAATGTATTTGAAATTAAGATAAAAATAAATCAGAATTTCATTATTTATAGATTTCGCATATCTTTCTCTTTCAACGTTTTATTTAAATTTTTTTTTATATTTTTATAAATTTAATCATATATTATAGTATTATTTTTTATAGATGTTATTCATATAATTTTACTTTGAAATTAAAATATTTTACTTTATTTTAATAATTTACTTACTGTTTTATTTATTATACGCAATACACTAAATTCCTACTACATATTGAAAATGGTTATTTATATAATTCCTTTTTTTTAAATTTCTTTATTTTTTCTGAATAATTTTCCTCCAAATTTCGATATTGTTATTTTATTTATATTTCATTTATTTTATTTAAACATTATTAATAGATTTCCATTATAAAATAAAAAAACAACAAAACACAATTCTATTATGTGTATAATTTCTTAAATATTTTTTTTCTCATGTAAATTTCTGTTGTAAATTGTTTTCCCCGTTCGTGGAATTTGTTCGCTAGTAAATTTGTTTACATCTCAACGATTTGTCAATCGATTCATGGCCAAATATGCGCAGATCTCTTCGGATTTCTTCTCCAACGATTGTTTGTCTGTTTGTCTTGGAATTTACGAAAAATAAACAATCGCTAAATACAGTAGCTGCCGCCGATTTGTCCGTCCGGAATTAATTCCAGCTACCAGTGGTTATAATTATGGGAGAGTGATTAATTGAATCAATAAATAAATTGGAATTGGAATTCTGTAAACAACAATTAGTTTCTGTTCTTTGGGCGATGGATAATTGGAATGGACCAAGGGGGTGAAGGAGGCGTGGTTGAAGGGGGAGGAGGCGTGGCTGGAGAGGAAGAGGCGTGGCTGGAGGTTCATGAGGCAGATGGAGTCATCCCCAGGGGCCGATGAAGACTTCCTCCAAGCCATGATAATGGGATGCTAGCCAGGGGTTTGAGGGGCACCGTTCAAAGGTGGGGTCGATCGCTCTCCACATTCATCACGATCTGCGAGCCCGACAACGGTTGCTCGACAACGAGATTCCCGCCGAGATATCGGCGATAAATTCTGACAAGTGGCCATAGAGAATGACATGAAAATAATAATAACGAGAATAAGAATAAAAAACTTCGTCAAACACGATCGAAAACTCTTTATAAATCATTTGCTGACGGCAGGCGAATAAAAGCTGGCCCACTATCGAGCTATGAAAGGCGAGTGCCCACACAGTAACAACAACAACAAAACAACAGTTAAAAAAACAACAGAATAAAAATAACAAAAAAAAAACTGGGAGAGCGAGAGCAAAAAAGTTCACGAATTTAAGAAAATGTATCTACAACTGGTTGAAGAATTTCAGAATAAATTGAATCGAAAATAAATTTTGAAATACAAAAAAAAAATAAAAAATATATATGTCAAATAAATCACAAAACAACAAAAATATAATATGAGCAAATTAAACAAACAAAATCAAAGAAAAGTAAAATCTAACTAAAATGCATTAAAACATAAATAAAATCAAAGAAAAGATCAATAAAACAAAAATAACAAAGAAAGCAATTTTAAATTGACAAAAATGCAATAAAACAACAGAAAATCAAGCCTAAATATAATCGAATAAAAATAAAATCCAACTAAAATAAAATAAAACAAAAATAAAATCCAACTAAAATAAATCCTAACAAAAAAAAAATCAAACAAAAAAAAAATCAAACTAAAATAAAATCAAAGAAAAATAAAATCGAACAGAAATAAAATCAAACAAGAATAAAGTCGAACAAAAATACAATTTAACAAAAAAATAAATAAAACCAAAATACAATAAAACCAAAAATTCAAACAAATACACAAATTTTATAAAGCAAAAAAAAATTAAACAAATATTTTATAAAACAAAAAAATCAGACAAAAATTCAACAAAAAACCAACAAATGAAAAAAACTCGAACGAAGGAAAAAAAACAGGAACGACAAAAAACACAAACGACTGAAACAAATATGAAATAATGAAAAAAAAAACAAATGAACGAATGAAAAAAACAAGAGTCAAAAAATACTCTGAGCGAAAAAGAGCGCAAAAAATAACAATTTTGCTGTCGTCACGAGCGACGACCGACGGCGACCGATGACCGACGGCGACCGACGACGACTCGCGTCGACTGAGTCTGAGCCGTATTTAAATCTGAGCGGCGAGCGGCGAACAACTTTAGTTTGAAACCCGATCTCAACGTGTTCAGATCCACAAGCCAAGTGCTCGCCAAAGAACGATCAGAAAACCACTTCAAAATCACTCGCTCGAACCACAAACAAGTGAAAAACAATCGCCAAGCGAGAAACAAAATCCAAATCAAAGTGTCGACAGAAGTTGAAAGAGAAAGAACTGAAAATTCGTATTCTTGAAATCAATCAAAGAAATTTTAATTTAATTAGCTATCGTTATAAACTAAAAAAATAAAAACAAAATGTGCTCGAAATTGTGCTTCCTGCTCGTCGCCGCCGTCGTGGCCGCCATCTGCTTGGCCCAGACCGAGGCCGCCGTCTTCACACAGCCCGCCGTCCGCCACCCTGGTTAGTATCAAATCCTCCTCCCTCTCTCTCTCTCTCTCCGCCTCGTTGCTCGGGGAAACGTGATCAAGTGAAGGATTTTTTTTTCGCCCCCACCGCAATCCGGAAACCGCGTTCGCTTCTGCAGTCTTCCGTTTCCTCGCCTCAAATGCAAATTCTCTAGTTGTTTTTTATTGTATTTAATGCAATTCATTAGCATTTTCTCGCTAATTTTCTCGCACGACAATCATCGCCACAATGATCGATGACAAAAACAACCACAATGAGAGGTGTTAATTGTTTTACAACAATAACAACAACAACAAAAACAACAATTACACAGTTAATTAATTATAGGAAATATCTGAAATTCAAAACAATCAAAAAAATTTCATGTTCAATTTATGTTTATTGGCGTTTAGTGGAATGCAATGTTTTTTTTATGATTGTTGGCGATTTTGTTGTTCGAGAGGTTTTTATTGTTAAGATGGTTTTTGTCGTTGTAATTGTTGCTGCTTCTGCTCCTGACATTGACCTCAAATACCGATGACTCGTTTCAACAGCAACAGATGAGGTTGTTTTATTGTTGTTTTTATCATTTTTATTGTTATTCTTATTGTTGTTGGTTGCATTCCACAATCCCAACAACAAAAACACCACCAACGATCGATCTTCGTTGAGTCGCGTTGATGTTGATGACGAGAACAAAAGAAGAAAAAAGAAAAAAAGAATGAAATAAAACCAATAAAAACTCATCGATTGCTCACTTGAGCGAAAATAAGCACTTGACGTCAGCAGAAGCTGAAGCGGCAACAGTCAATTGTTATTCTTCGATGTTGTCGCCCCAACAACAAAAACAACAACAATAACAGTAACCAGCATACGACAAGAAGAAGTTGAAATCAAGTAAAGCCTGACGTCAAAGCGCAAAAAAATATGAGCCGAAATGGAAGAAGACGAAGAAATGTGTTTGCTAGAGTTGTTGTATTTATTGTTGTTGTTGTGTTTGTTGTTGTGTTTGTTGTTGTGTTTGTTGTAGTTCTTGTCTGAAAGCACGGCCCGCAGCCACAGCCGGCAACCGGATCGAATCGTGTTTGCCTCCGAAAACACAACAATAATAAAAACAACTACAAGAATAAGAACATTAAAAACAACACAAACAACAACACCAACGTCATCAACCACAACAACAGAAATAACAACAAGAACAATATTAACAAGAACAATATCAAGAACAACAACAACAACAATAACAATACCATTAACAACAATAAGCAGTCATTCCTTAATCCATCCGAAAACACGGAATTTTCTTGACTCACGGAATATTATCGTAATTTTTAAATTAAAAGCTTTTACCCCCCCGCCCTCCGATGTGTTTCATTTAGAAGAGAAGTGAAAAAAACAGAACAGAATGGAAAAAAAGGAGGCCCGAACGAAAATAACCACATCAGCAGCAACAACAATAACAAGAACAACAACGATGCTGCCACAATAAAATTAATTAACATAAGAAATGTTTTTCTTCGGGAGATCTTGTTGTTGTTGTTATTGTTGTTGGATGCTTCCTAATTTGCATAGCTATGCGGATTTCGTACCGTTGTAGACGACAACAACAACAACAACGATGACGGCGATGCTGGAGACGACGACGACGTCGCTGTGCGTTGGGACGTCTTTGTGAAGGTCGTTGCTGATTGCTGTTGTTGTTGTCGTTGTTGTTGCTGGTGTTTTTTGACGATTTTTTCCCATTTTTTTCAATTTTTTTCTGTCGATTTTTTTTCGATATTTTTTGTCTATTTTTT
Organism: Coelopa frigida; assembly: GCA_017309665.1. NCBI lineage: Eukaryota > Metazoa > Arthropoda > Insecta > Diptera > Coelopidae > Coelopa > Coelopa frigida. The sequence continues at coordinate 12,313,243 of CM029563.1, forward strand.
TTTGTTTACCTCGCGGCCACCTTTTAATAACTTGATTTTATGGGCCGACCACAAAAGTCATTTAAGCCGTAAAAAAAAGCGGAGCAGGCAGCGAGGAGGAATTCGGATGGGTTTCCGAAGGAAGCAGAAGTAGTTGTGATTGCGAAGTTCGTCGCTTGAGTCTTGCGTTTTCCGTTTTCTCTTCTCCCCACCACAACCAACGCCAACGGCTTCGTCTCGATCACGTTTCTCAATCACATCCTGTGTTTTTCATTCCTCTTTCCGTCGTCGTCGTTGACTCACTTCCTGACTAGTGAAAAATGCCCATGAATAATTTACTAATTTCCGTTTCTTCCTCTCTCTCTTTCGCTCTTTCTGCAGCTCATCCTGGAAAGTGCTTCGACAAGTTCACGAGGCGCGCGATGCTGCCCGACAAGGAGTACAAGCCGAAGGGCATCTGTGCGGCGATGACGTGCGACATCGAGACGCTGACGATCAACATCGAGACCTGTCCCTACGTCGAGATGCCCGGCTGCGAGGAGCTGCCCGCGGACCCCAACTGGACGTTCCCCAAGTGCTGTCCGCAGTTCAAGTGCGTCGACTTCAAGACCGGCAAGGAGTTCGTCGTCTCCGTGTAGACCTCGACCGTTGGCCTTTAGACCACAGACAGACAGACAGACAGACAAACAGACCGACAGACAGACAGATGGGACAACAACAAGAACAAGTATAAGGAGAAGAACAACCAGTATAAGAAAAACAACATCAACTCAACGTGATTTCCATCGGCCGCCTTATGGCGTCATCGGCCTCAAGGAGCCAACAACAAACCAGCAGACAAAAACAAAATAGAGGAAAATGAAATACAGAAGAACAGAGAACAGAAAAACAAAATAACAAAAGAAGATAACAGAAGAACAAAACAACAGAAAACAAAACCAGTGAAAATAAAATTACAGAAAAACAACAGAAAACAACATAACAGAAAAAACATAATTCAAGAAAAACAAAACCACAGAAGAAAATAAATTACGGAAAAATAAAACAGCAGAAGAAAATAAAACTACAACAGAAAACAAAACAGCAGAGAACAACATCATAGAAAGCAAAATCACAGAAAACAAAGCCACAGACAAAACAAAATTAAAGAAAAATCCAATTTACAGAAGAAGAAAACAACTATTTTCTACAGCAGACAACAAAATTGCAAAAATAAAACAAAAATAATACAAAGCATCAAAAATAGAATGAAACCTAAAAAAACACAATTACAAAAATAACTCAAAACCACAGAAAAACAAAATATCAAAGGAAAAGAAAATAAAAATATCAGAGGAAATGAAAAATATCAGAAACCGTAAACAACCAGATGAAACCCAAGCAATCAACCAACCAACAAACAACAATAACAATGACAACAACACAACTCTCATGATTACTTCATTAACGTTTAAGTATTTATTGAAACCTGTAAATAGTAGTTGTAAATGTAAACGTATTTGTAAATGTAATCGTATTTGTAATTGTAATCGTAATCGTATATGTAATCGTGATTGTAATTGTATAATTGTATTTGTAATCGGAACGAATGACGATCGCATGTGATTCCCTAACGAATTTAATACCATTATTTTTTTCCTCACCGCGTGAATGTATCGATGTGTGAAAGTCAGTGTATGTAAGAAGAAAGAAGAAGAAGAATTGAAAATAGAAGAAAGAAAAATTTTGATTTTGTCAAATAACACGATATGCGATATTTGCAAAATGTTTATAAATTTAATGAAACGTATTCTAATTTTATGTTTAGATCTAAGAAAATACAACTGAAAAAATAAAATAACAAACAAATGCTAAATAACTAAATAGAAGAGATTTTTTATTATGGGAAAATTCAAATGAATGGGATGTGAATTTAATTGATCATAGAATACAATAGAATTAATGCACAAATGCATTATTTGAAAAAAATAGAGATTTTGTTATAATTCGAAATTCATTTCGAATACGATTAACAAATTAAAAATAAAAGTTCAATTATAAAAAAATAATTAAATTGTTTTATTATTTTAAAAATTAATTTAAAAAATACAAAAAATTAATCGAGAAAAATAACCAAAAGAATCGATTATTTAATTATGAGAAAACAATAGAAAAATAGCAAAAAAATTCATTGTACTTCCTTTCAAAACCAAAACATTTTTAATATTAAAATAAAAATAACCGAATGAAAAATGGTAAAAAATTCAAATTGAATTGAATTCCATTCTAATTTGTCATATTATATCGAAATGTGATGAGTTTTCCACCGAAACGAAAGACTTAGGAAACGAACATGCTCCAGGTTCGTGTCCCAAGTCTTTCGTTCCGAGGAATATGAATCACACTTGAGTTTCGATTGATTGAAATTCAACACATTTGAATTTTATTTGAGTAAAATTCGTCACCTTTGAATGTCGATCGATTTTAAATTCGCCGGAAATTGTTGGAAATTTGTACTTTCCTCACATTTTCGAATCACGAATCATTCTCCATCCCACCTCAAAAGAAGTTCTTCTAGTTAGGATCTCGTGGTCTCGTCAGTCGAGTCAAATTCTTGTCTACGTGCGACGTGACGCGAGGCGACCCGACCCGACCACGTTGCCGCAACCCGTTTCCCCCTCCCCCTTTGCGTTTCGCATCAATTAACTTCGTCTCGAATCTAATCGAATCGAATGGCGAAAAATTCCGTTCAACTCGTTCTCAGCGGATCTCTGGGATTATCCCAGAAGAAGCTGCGCGATCTCTGACGTCGTCGCTCGCTTCGGCGCTCCCGTCACGTCGTCGCCATCGCCGGCGCCGTCAACATCGACGTCGACGTCGGCGTCGGCAGCAACTTTCACGAACTTGAATTTGTTTTGATTCCGATTTCGATTTGGATTCAGTCGCGATTTCGGGTTTGGATTTTGTTTTTCGATGTTTGTTACTATTAATATTACTGTTGTTGTTGTTAATATTGTTGTTGTTATTCTTCTAGTTGTTGTTGTTACTATTGCTATTCTTCTTGTTTTCGCTCTTCTCTATGTTGTTGTTGTTTAAATGACGTCCAAGCAATTTTATAAATTTGCACAATTTCGATATTTGTTATCTGTTGACGTTGTCGTTTTTGTTATTGTTGTTGTTGCTGTCGGCTCTTTGGCTAGTGGGCAGCACGTCGCCATCTGTCTGTCTGTCCGTCCGTCCGGCTGTCTGAGCGTCGTAAACAACAGATAGACAATCAATAACAACAACAACAACTAAAACAACACCATGTCGAGCAATATCTAGAGCGAGAGGTCGTGAGTGAAAGAGACCGACGATCGAAACGAATTTGTTTATCTCGCGTAGACGATTTTTTTATTTGGGAATTCCCAAATCTTTCATTTCGAATTTCGTTCGATGGGTTGATCTTAATGATGTTGTTGTTTTTGATAGTGTTGTTGTAGTTGATGCTGTTAATGTTGTTGTTGTTGATGCTGTTAATGTTGTTATTATTTCGGTCCATTTACACAGGAACACGTCGATGTCGAATCTGTTGATTTTGCTATTTTTGTGTACAACAATTGCTGTTGTTGTTGTTCTTTCTCTATTGCTATTTTTTGTCGTTGTTGTTGTTGATGCGAAAATCTTTCACTTCGATCGATTTGATTGCTGGAATTTTTATGATCTCGCGTATTTTTAGCCCTAAGACGATGGCTCGAAAATTTCAATATTTTAAATCGTAACATTTCAGAGGAAAAAAATAATAATAAAATAGACAAAGTTGAAGAAGATGAAGAAGAAGAAGAAGCAGAAAAGGGGTAAAAAGCAGGCCTATGAAAATCGAGTTCACCGGCCGATGAGTCAAAAAAAAGTCAGATTGAAAAATTCAAATTTAAGGCGAAAAAAATCCGTTCGAATTCCATTTTATTTTATTTTATGATTCGTTTACCCGATTGTGGGTTTTTCAATGTTGATGACGACGGCGACGACGGCGACCACGTTGAGGATGACTTTCGAAAAAAACCAGAGGAGCGAAGTTCACTCAACAACAAAAACAACAACTTCGTCGCACGTTCGCACCCTGAGTCTTTCGTTTGGGTGTTTTTTTTTCTGCTTCTTTTTGTCTCTTCCTTTCCTTGTCTTACTTCTTTTCTGTGTCTTACTTCCTTTGTCTCACTTCATTTGCCTTTCTTCCGTCCACCCTTCCTTCCTTCCTTCGTTTCTTTTGCGGCAGCTCAAAGTTCAATTCGAATCACGTTGAGATGTTGTGAAAATCCCATCCGAATTTAGTTTTACGTGCGAAAATCCCCCGAAATCACAGCCGGTTGGCTTCAGGTGGTCGCTCGTGGATCCGGCCGGTGCCTGCCCCGCCCCCTCCTGCTCGGTCGCCCCCTCTTTCCATCGAGTGGAAATAATCGAATCAGAATTAAGCGAGTCAGAAATAAACGAAGGCGAGAAGAAATCCCGAGGAACCTGAAAATTCGCACGCGTGTTAAAAGCTCATTACGTCAATTTGCATCAAGTGGTCTCGATGTTCTTATTGTTGTAGACGATGATGATGTTGTTGTTGTTGTTATTGTCATTATTTTTGTTGGGAATTTTTTGTCATTATTTTTGTTTTTATTGTGATTGTTTTTGTTGTTATTTGTGTTGCATTATTTTTTTTTTTCATTTTCCTTATTTTTGTTGTGAATTTTATTGTCATTATTGTTGTTCTTCTCAATGTTATTATCATTATTGTTTTTGTTCTCATTATCATTGTTATTCTTGTTTTCGTTGTTGTTATTATTTTAGTTTCATTGCTTCGGTCTGCTTCCGCCTCCCAGATGCAGCATCTGGTCAAAGCAAGCTGCAACTCGTTTTGTTATTTTTTTCATATATTTTTTTATTCGCTGTTATTTTTATATTTGCTATAATTATTACATTACTTTTATTTGTTGTTGTTTTTTCGAAAAAATGGTATTTTCTGTTATTTTAAAATTTATTAAATATTCTGTTATTTTTATAATTTTTGTATTTGCTTTTATTTGTATACTTTCTTTATTTACTATTATTTTGACATTTTTTTACCAGCTATTATATATTTTTTTGTATTTACTGTTATTTTGATATTTGACTATTTCCCGTTATATTTTGGTTTTATTTTCTGTTATTTTTTCTTATTTGCTGTTCTTATACTTCTTTATTTGCTTTTTTTACATATTTTTTACCAACTGTTATTTTTTATATTTTTTTGCATTTGCTGTTTTTTTTAATTGCTATTATTTTGATATTTGTACTTTCTGTTATTTTTAGATTTTTTGTATTTTATTTTCTTATGTTTTTACATTTCTTTTTATATATGTGGCTTTTTTTGTTTATTTGCTCTTATTTTAAAATTTTTTTATTTGCTCTTATTCTTATATTTTTTTGTTTGCTGTGATTTTTGACTTTCATTATTGTTGCTAATCTCAAGTCGTTGTGATGTCTTGTGTCAAGCGCTGCGATTTGTGTAATTTATTTCAGGATTTCGACGGCTACGTCGCGCGCTTCACCATCGTCGGCTCCGTTAGTCATCTGACGCCGACCTACCGACGGCGGATGGTGGGAATCCCAAGACATAAACTTGGCTCATTCGCGATCATAAATAATCCGGCCACGGCTGGTTGCGGCCAGACGTCACTAGAGGGCGGGCCAACGAGCGATCAACCGACCGACCGACCGACCGACCGTCCGTTTGTGTTCAATCGATGTCGCCGACATCGCCATCGGCGGCGTCTTCGTTGTCGCCAGCGAGACGCGTCTCTTCATCCTCTTCTTCTTCTTCAACCTCAAACTCAGCCTCGGCTTCTTCTTCTTCGCCAAGTTAATCACTTATGCAAATTGTGAAAGTTATTGAATTGTTCGGTGGCGACCGAGTTGATGTTTGAACCTTTGTTTGTTTCGACTTTGATGGCTGTAGATTGCATCGATCGTTGTTTGTTTCGGTGTTTTTGCTATTTTTATCAATGTTTTTGTTGTTTGTATCGGTGTTTTTGTTGTTACTATTGGTGTTTTGGCTATTTTTTTATTGTTGTTTTGCTTATTTTTTATTGTTTTTTTGGTTATATTTTGATTATTTTTGTTGTTGTTTTACCATGGTTGTTTTGTTTGATATTGTTATTGTTATCGTTTTGCTCGTTTTGTTTATTTTTTCGCTTCTCATTTGGTTTCTTGGGATTTCCAGACCAGAATGAGTTTGCAAATAATGTTTTCTGAAGCGAGGAAATTCCGTATCTAACGGTATTTTGGCATTGTTAACACCAGCAACGGCAACAGCAACAACAACTATAACGTTTATTTATGTCCAATTCAACACCTCCATCAGAACCCTACCAATTCCATAAATTTGAATTATTTCTCGTCCAAAAAACGAAAGACTTAAGCAACGAACTCGAAAAAATCTCACTTCCCAAGGTCTCCAGTGGACGACGGAAGGTCTGTCAGTCTGTTTGTCCGTCCGTCCGTCTGTCCGGAGACATTATGGGCTATTTATCTCCTCGAACAGCTCTCGATGTCAAGCGGTGCATTCATCATTCGCCCCAAACAATTAAACGCAAACAAAGGAGCTTCCGATCTCGATGTGCGACCCCTCGAAACCCTCGAGACCGAAAAGCTCTCAATGAAAAACGTGACACGAGATCTCAACGAACAATTAAGCGCTCAGCGCAGAACGAGAATAATGACGGCGAGATCGAAATAAATTAACCGAGGCAGCGAGCGCTTCATTCAAAGCGCGCCGGACCCTCGGTAATCGGTTTATTTTTAGCCACCGCCATGGGACGATTGCAATTGTTCCCGCGATTGCTTGCGGTCGCTTTAGTGAACAATCCTTATATTTAGCACCAGCGGCGACTCCGTCACGCCCACATGCGCCCACATGTGTCACGTCGTCGTCGCCGTCGTTGACGTCGCTCATCCAGATGTCGCGCACGCCTTATTTGCACAAAATCAAGTTGTTTACACACTCGGCGCCGCGTAATAAAGTGTAAATTTCATTGACTCGGCCGCTCGACTGAGTCATCGCGTGTGGCTCCGGTCACGTTCCGGCCCTCGTCATTGTGAAAGAATCATTTGAGACGAAGTTAAAATTGACAAAAACTGAATTTAGTCAAATTTTACTGTTTGACCGGATTTACTATTCTTAAATTGAGTCCAAAATTTATGTCAACAATTTTTTTAATTAATTATTTTCGGTTAAATTCGGTCAAATCAAACCGCGAAACGATCAACATGGCAACCTTGTCTAAGAACGCAATTCCATTGCATACTTTCAGGCTTCATTTATCAAAGATTTCCACCAAAAACCAAAATCACCAAACTTTTGAAAAATTCAACCCTGGACGCCGCGGACAATCGACGCAACAACAACCACACACCTGTCAAACGTGTTGAGAGCAAGTGTCAGAGAGGGCAAACGTCATTATAATTTCGTTGTTGGGCGTTGTTTTGTTCCCGAAATTATTTACATTTTTCGTGTTTTGTGTTCGTCCCATTAGAATTTTTAATATTTTAAATTATTTTATTATCTACGGAAGGAACAAAATGTCAAAATATACCGCGATTGCTCTGCTGCTGGTGTTGGTGGGCGTGCAAGAAGGTGAGTAGTGTGTGAGTCCCATGTGAGGCTTCGCGGAAGCGAGTGATGGACGGGCGAGAAGAACTCTTAAATTGAAAGTGTAAATAAATGAAATATCTTCAGGCCTGGCCATTTGGTGCTACCGCTGCACCTCCGCCACCCCCGGCTGCGCGGACAACTTCAACTGGCGCGGCATCGGCTACCTGGGCGAACACTGTCCCGAGGACAACGACATCTGCGTCAAGGTGACGGAGCGCCGTGGCGGTAAGCAACGCTCTTCTCCCCCATCCCCCCACACAGACATTTTCATACCGGCCTCGTTGCAGCCAAGGAAACCATCATTCGCGACTGCCTCAGCGCCCTCAGCTTCCGCACGGACATCCCCGCCGACAAGTACGAAGGCTGTCGACCGGCGGCGAAGGACGTGCGTCTGGCGCACTACGTCAACCACACGATCAAGGAGCACGACGTGAAGCGCGACTTCTTCACCGACGTCACTTTCTGCTTCTGCTTCCTGGACCATCGCTGCAATGGCGTGGAGTCGCTTGTGAGACCCGGTGGAATAATAGCCATCAGCCTAGTGCTCACAGCCTTGGTGAAGTGGTTCCTGTAACGTGGACGCGCGTTGGAACCGCGAACTCTAGCTTATTCCTCGAATACATTCCATCCCAACATTAAAGTGCCTTTGTAATCTCGTATTTAGTACATGCATGTGAAAGTAATTCATAGTGTTCAACCTCGAAATCCGTCCAAAAGTTTATGACCAAGGGTTTATTCCCGTAATTGTTAATATTTTTTAGTTGAATGTACAACTATTTATCACACCAATTATAGAAATTCCATTTTACAAACAAATATACATTAAGAAATAAAATAAAACACGCGTTTAAATATTAAAAGTATATTTGGAAAACAATATTTGAATTGAATTATTCAATCCAAACTGAAAGTTGTGAACAAGTGAAATAAATGAAGTAATAACCAGGAACTGCAATCACGACCACGCGACTTCATCCTTCTCGGTGAGCTCAACCTTTGGACCACGATAGTCGTAGTCCGCTACCTCCGGGTGTTTTCGAATGAACTCCTCGTAGACAGCGCTCAAACGCAGACACTCCTCAACAGTCAACTGAAACGGCCTTAGTGTGTCCTTCACCTCTGCACGCTTGAACAACTCCTCTGTGGCCTCCTCACGAATGTTGGGCGGAAACAAGGTTGAGTAGCCGCGACGACAGAACTTTTGGCGCATGTTGAAAATTTGCCGCACCACCTTCTCCACCAGCTTAAAAGGCAGCTCCGTCTTGGGCCGCTTCAAAGGAATGAACTTCACGACTCCGACGTCCACATCTGGCTTCGGCACAAATGCCTTGCCTGGGATGACGAACTTCAGCACGGGCTCGGTCCAAATTTGCGACATGACCGAGAGACGGCAGCGCTGTTTTCCCTTCGCCGGCGAACAGATCCGGTCGGCCACTTCCTTCTGAAAGGTGAGCGTCATGCACGTGTCCGGACGACGGAAGGCACCGCGGCGCAGCGACAGGTCGTGGAACCAGTTGATCAGCAGCCGTGTGGAGATGGCGAAGGGCAAGTTGCCGATCAGATGGAGCCGTTGGCTGGTGTCCGGCAGATGCTCGGCGATGTCGAAGCGCAGAATGTCGTCGTGAAAGATGTCGATCTGCATATTTATCGGAGCGGCGCATTCCTTGAGAAGGTTCAGTGTGGGCATGAAGCGATGATCTTTCTCGACGAGTATCAACCGGGCGGGCTCGCGTCTGATGATGGAGCGCGTGATGCCGCCCGGGCCGGGCCCCACCTCGAGAACAACGTCGGTCGGGTCGATGCGGCCGGCTGACTTGACGATCTTGTCCGTGAGGCGCTCGTCCATGAGGAAGTTCTGGCTGAGCTGCTTGATGGCCTGCAGCTTGTAGAGCTTGACCATGTCGCGGAGGGTCGGCATGGGCGGCAGCCGCATGCCGCTGGCCAGCATTCGAGCAGCGGGCGCAGGCATGGTTTCTATCTAGTATTTATTACGAAATCACGGAACTCTCAGCTTTTTTGTTGACAAATCAACTGCAACACTTAAAACTAGTTTTGACTTTTTTTGTTTTGGTTTTTTCGATTTTTTTTTATATTATTTTTAAGTTATTTTGAGAAATTGCGCAACTAATTGGAAACCTTCTTGGGCTCGTCGAAGTCGTCCAGGAACTTCTCCTGCTGCACCGAGAGCATCGAGTACGCGTAGATTCCGATCACGGAGACGCCGATGATGCCAGCGGTGATGAGGTTGTTACGTCGCACCCGGTTCAACTTGGCCACACGCTGCAGATTCTGCTCCTCGATCAGTTTCATAAACTCCAACTGGGCTTTGTCCAGTTTCGGCGCTGATTCGGCGTACTTGATTTTTGGCTGCTGTTCCGAACCGGACATTATTTTAAAATTCAAAATTAATTTAAAATTACTCGGACTTTTTTTCTTTTAAAAAATTGTGAAATCCTCCCGAAATTTCTACAATTTTCACTCAGCTGTTCGCGAATTCTGTCGCTCGTTGTCTGCGGCAGAAGGTTTGAGGTTAATTTCTTGGGGGAGATTGTATATCCAGGGATGGTACATACAAATCGAAACTAATCATATATCGTCGATTTTTAACCAAAATGTTTAAACTTTTGCGTATGTTAAAGAGAATTACAAGAAAAATAATCAAAATGGTTCTTCATTTACCGAATTAAGCAGCTTTTGTTTAACCAAGGCAGGGTTGCTGAATGCAAAACAGTACATCACTTATATTCGCTACAAATTTTCGTCGTGGCATCCCTGTCTTCGACAACGCGTTTAAGGTTAAAACACAAGTAATGGAGTGTCTCTCTCTTTCTTTCTCTCACTTGCAGGATTGTCGTTTCGAATTCTTCAAGTTAGAGAAGAAAAAGTGAAGTTAAACGGACAAAAGTGCAGTGTTTTGTAAATGTATTAATTTCATTCAAATTCATTAGTAACACATAAACATAACACTTATATTTATATAACTAGCAAACAATTTTTTTGTTTATGTTTTACAACAAATTTTTAGAAAAGTTAATTATTATTCAATTTTTGAAAACAACAAGTTTTTCCAAAAAAAGTGTGTTTTGGGTCAAAGTGAAGTTCAACACTTCAATTGAAGTGACAACGACAACCCTGCGCACTTGTAGAATCCAATCCAATTGGCAGAGTTGAGTTTGAAAATTTCTATAAGAATCCAAAAAGAAAAATCAATTTTAAAAATTTTCTTTATTTACATAATTTTTACTAGAAAATATATATGTTTTGTCTTTGGACATTTACATTTGATTTTCTCCAGCAAGACGAAGTTTGCACTGAAATCTCTCAGTGTACATTGGGAATATTTATAAAGAACAAAACAAAGGAAATCTCGCATAAAAACAGAGAGCCAACTTAGCCAGCTGAGAGAGAGAGAGCGAGCGCCATCGTCTCCGCTCTCAACACTGCAACTCGTTCAACGACGAACGACGTTTTCCCCAAAATAACAACAACAGCAGCGACGAATGTTTTCCAATAAAAACTCCAAATGATTTTCCAACAACAAAGCAAGCAGCTCGCGTTGGAGCCGTTGGCGTTGGATACGACGCTCGGCTCGACTCGGCTCCGTTCAGTTCACTTTTGTGGCTCGGCTCGTGAGGAACGCAACGCAACGCAAGGCAGCGCAAGGTGAAAAGTCGCCAACAACGTTTGAACCGAGAAAGAAGGGAAAAAAACTTCAGATCTCACCGTAAATTGAATTTGTGAAAAATTAGATTTCCGCTGCAGAAGAAGAAGACGAAGTAAGGCAAAACTCAAAATCCCACACCGTGATCCGAGCGCGATTCAAGTCTCCGTGTTTATTTCCGCTTCCTCGCGAAAATATGTGGCTAACAAAGAGGTGTCGAGGGGTGGGTGGTGAAGGGCTCGAAAGAAGGCTCACAAAATAACGCCACAAACAAGGAAACGAATAGTAATTGTTATGAAAAATAAAATAAACGCGGAGAGACGACGAAATGAAGAAGAGAGAAATATGTGAAAACCACGGGCCAACAGGCAACCAACAACAAAGGGAGAGAAAAAACTCGATTTTACGTCGTTTGCAAAGCGAGCTGCTGCGAACGAAAAAATCCAAAGCAAATGCGCGAGAAGTGTGAGCAAAACAATAACAATAACAACGCTGCTCTGCTGCGAAAAAGACGTAAAGCGTAATTGCAGAAATCAGCTGTGTACCCACGGACAAATAGACAGACGGACGGACGGACAGACAGACAAACTGACCGAGCGACCGACCGACGAACGAGCTCCAGCTGCTCGGCCCATTCGCTCCAAACGCACTCCTCTCGACTTTCGTTGGTGGCTCCTCCGCCCCCCTCCCCTCGCTTCGTTCTCCTGGCCACGACGCGATTTCCCTTGATTTTCCACATCTATTTTTATCTGATGTGCGGCTGGCTCTGGCTGGATTTTTTTGCTCAGTGCAGTGGATTAATTTATTGTTTAATGCATTTCGTGAACTCTGTGTGGACTGCAAACGCAAAATATAGCACTATCGATGGAACTCAACCTTTTTTGCGAGAGCAATAGGTTTTATTCAAATTCATGGTGCTCGTTGGTGGTGAGAGGAAGATTCAATTAAAATCGCATTTCCAGAAAAATAACTCGCGATTAATTCGCGACTAATTCGAAAGTATAGCACATCTTGCTATGAACCAATCCTATGACAAAATTATATTCCGAATTCGTTATGACAGATTTCCATTGAATACAAATTTTCCAGTCTCCAATGAGTTTCGCATATAGCACTCTCAGTTTGCATCAATCTTTTTTCAACAATTAGCAATTTAATGGATTTCTATTTTATCCACCTCGAATCCATATCTACACATGTTTCAATAATATTTTCCTCAATATTCTCAAAAGGTTGACTCCACTCGTTAGTGCTATAGATTGATAGAAAATTTCTTTTGTTTACCCCTCAGCAATAACAGTGTGTTTGTTAGTTACGTGGTCAAAACCGTCCGAAACTTAATTTTAATAAAACGCAACAACGCCAGAGATTTTAAGTGAAAATTTCGTGCAAATACACTGAGAGAAATTAGTTGATCATCTAAACATAAGTGAAGTAAGACAACGAAGAGAAGGACAAAAATAAAAGGTTTTTGGAAAACCATAAAAGTGCTGAAAACACAACACACGGTTGCTGAGACCAGGAAACTCCTTCCACGGAGGCTTTAGGAGCCACAACAACAATAAAACACCAGTATACAATTACAACAACAATAACTAGAGCAACAAAAACAACTAGAGCAACAACTTTCCGAACACCAACCAACATCAAGATGCCGTTCATTTCGAAAGATTGGCGCTCGCCGGGCGAAGCTTGGGTGAAAACCGACGAAGGCTGGGAACGATTGAAGGTGCTCGAGTGTGGCAAGAGGAAACGGTGAGTGTGCAACCAGAACAAGCGACGAATCAATATTAACAACAACAACAACAAGTAGAACGATACACAAACACAACAACAAGTAGAACGATATCAAACAAAACAACAAGAACAGTAGAAATAAACGCAAGAACAAATAACAGTAGCAATAAACGCAACAATAACAATAGTAATAGCAACAATAACAACAAACATCGAACAAATCAATGGGTTTTAAAAATCGACGACCGACGACTCTTCGAGGAAACCCAAGAAGAGTCGCGTTTTCTTTTACTAAATATGGTAAAAGCTTTCAACTGAGTTCTATTGAACTCCACTTGGCTCCCTCCCCCTGGCCTCCTCCCCTTTTCTCTGACCTCCCTCTTTTCTGTCCCTCCTCCTCCTTCGTCTTCCCTTTGCTGCTTGTTCTTCCATTGCTGCTGCTGTTTCTGGAGCTCGATTTGTCGGATTCTCTGTCTTTTGTTCTCGTGAATCTGTTGCTCGCTCGCTCGTTCTTCGCATGACTAATATGACGACTGTAATACACTGAGAGAATCGCTCTGAAGCGGGTGTGAGAGTGGGGAGAGAACGAAGCCGAAGCATCGAAGAAGTCGAGGTGGAAACGATCACCTTCGGGGCGGCGACTGTTGTTGATGGCGAAGTAATTGCCGACGATTTTCGTCTCGATGTCGATGTTATATAAAAACCAATTGTCAAAGTCGGCGACAGTCGGCCATTATGTCTGTCCATTCGACTATCTGTCTGTCCGTCCCTTGTCTGTCCATCCATTCGACTGTCTGTCTGTCCGTCCATCCGGCTGTCTGTCCCATGTCTATCTGTTCACCCGCCTTTCTGTCTCTTTTTGGTCCGTCCCCCAGTCTAATTTCCATAATTATTTAATGCACCGAGGTGGAAGTCGGTGAATGTGGCCACAGAGCGAACGCCGTTCGCCGCTCACTGTGATTGCGATACGCTTTTTTGTGCTCGCTCGCTTCGGTGTTGCCACCTGTTTTTCGTGTTGCATGGAACGTTGAATGCGATGAATGGTTGATGAAAGAGACAGAAACAGAAACGAGTGTGAATCGTGGTGGCGAAATCATCGATTGTGACGATGATGATGAGCAACCTTTTCTTTCTTTGTTTCTGTTGAATTGTTATTATTATGGGATGTTATTGTTGTTGTTGTTTGGATTATTGTTATTGCTTCGATAACTTTTGCTTTTATTGCCACTGTAACTGTTACTTTTATTTGATTTGATTATCATCAGCATTAGTTGTTGTTGTTTTTGGTCTTGCAACAACTCAAGACAAAGTCTTGCTTTCAAAACGCAAATCGCAACGAATCAACGATTGCGCTTTTTTTCAATGAAACCACTTATTCTTCCCCCCTCCCCTTCTGCCCCTCTTCTACCACCTCCTTCGCTCTTCTTCAGCCTCTCTTCTGCCCACCTCCTCCCCTCCATCTTCTGCTTCGGTTCACCACGGACTCGTCTTAAAATGCATTCATAATTTTTGCAATTTGCAGAAAATTTCACCCAGTGCACCGGGTGTGTTTTGTGAAAGCGTTCAGCAGAAATTAATCATGGAAATTATTTAGTTTTCCACTTCGGTAGGCTCCCAAATAAAACATAGGGAAACTCCCATTTTTGGTTCTTCAAAAGAATAGGTTCATCGAACCTGAGGTTCTTCAAAGAAGAGCTTCGTCAAAACAGAGGCTCGTCAAGGTTCTTAAATTGATCGTTTTTTTGATAGGCTATTCAAACGATAGGTTCTTTAAATGACAAGTTCTTCAATAGAAAAGTTCTTTAAATTACAAGTTATTAATCGATAAGTTCTTTAAACGATAATTTCTTCAATCGATAAGTTCTTCAAACGATAACTTCTTCAATCGATCATTTCTTCAAACGATAAGTTCTTCAAATGCCGAATCCATTCTTCGGGACCTCTTTGAACAAGCGCAATTACATAATAATCCCGTTTCAGTGTCTCGCGAAGTGTGGAGAATGAAATAAGATTAAATTCATGTTCCAAACAATGGCCACACCGGACCCACTTCTGGCTTTAATAAACTAATAAACTAAAACTAATAAAGCCCTTTGTAATGCGCGGTTCGCGTGACTTTCATTCACGTTGCTCCATCGCCCACCCACTGGAGCCGATGGAAGGCATATTCAAATATTTGCAACCTTTTTCAACAACACCATTCCCCACTCCCCCAAACCTCCTCGCTCCAATCTCCCTCCCCCCAACCTTCCACAAACGAGTCGACCAAACTCCAACCCCATCTGATGCCAATCTACGGTCGAGTTTTTGTTCATCCACCTCTCGGTTCGGTTGCTTGTTTTTCTTGTGTAGTTTTCTGTTTTATTTCCTCCTCGAATGGCTTTTCCTTGTGCTTTTCGTCCTCCGTTTCTCTCCCCGTCTCTTCCGCGTTTTCTATCCTCCCCTTCCATCTTCGTCTCCACTTCCATCCTCGGCCTCCCCTTCCATCTTCTCCCCTCATTGGTCGGAATTTATTAACTGTTTGCATGCGGATTTTCCGCAATCTCGACATGAAACAATGCTGAGCTGAGCTCCCCGAGTCTCGACTGGTTAAACCACTGACTTAGTTTGTCCTCCTCCCCTTCCTTCCCCTCTATACCCCCCTCGCCCCCTCATCCTCATCGACCCATACAGAGGCCTCTTGCACACAGGTTTCGGATGCTTCCAACATTGATGGTTAATTTAGTTCCACGTTAGTTCACCGTGAAAACAAACGCTTGCATAATCCTCCATTTGCCTTCCTCCCCTTTTGCTCTGCGATTCGTTCGTATTCATTTATTTTTATTCTGCCACGCTTTTGAATTTTCCGTTCTGAAATTCAAATGGTCTTCTTTTCGCCCCTCGTTTTTTCCTTTCCCTTGTAACCCCAACCCTCCATCATCGCCGCGGATCTTCAATTGACCTCGTCTTGAAATCACAGCCACTTGTTACAACATCTCGGAACAAATCTTTCCAGCTTCTTCTTCTTCGTCTGGACCGCGTCATTGTTGTTGTTGTGCAACCTCCATCCCCGTCGTCCGATAAGCAACAGCTGAGCTTCTGACTTGGAGGCGCCGCCTCGACCATGACTGACCCACATTCTGACCCACATCAGAAGCTGTCTCAAAGTTCTGTATTTCTTTTAGGAAACATTCGGATTGAGATGATAGGCGTTGAAATGTCGAGATTTCTTAAAACTTTCAAGGTCTTCTGTTTCTGTCAAACATGTGAAGGTTTCCATTCTGTTTCCAAATTCTATTGTGAAGGTTTCTATTCCTTTATTCAAAAGTTTGAAGGTTTTCATTCCGTTTACCAAATTTTGAAATTTTTTGCATTCTGTTTTCCAAAATATAAAGGGTTTTTTTCAGTTTCCAACCGTGCGACAAATTTCACATTTCTATCCTCAACCGAAACTGATTTTTCTTTCCTTCCTTCTTTCATCTCTCCTTCCCTCTTATATTTGTGACCATAATAAACAGCTTTTTGTGAATCCATTCCGAATTATTTATGGCCGTTGTCTCGCCTCGTTGTCTTGGCTCCGATCTGCACCATCTATTTGTGTCTAAAGAAGGAAGTGAAAATCCTCCTCTCCTTCTCCTCTTCTTCCTCCTCCTGTCGTTTGTGTCCGATTTCGAGTTTCTCGAAAAACTTCACTCGACGACGCCAACAACAACAACAACAGTAGATAAAACAACAAAACCGTAGTGAAAACAACAACAATTTTAAGTGACAACATAAATAAATCTCATGTCTTAGTCCGATCTGTCCATGTCTGTGTTTTGAGTTTGTCTATGTGTTAGTTAGACCAGAAATGCGTTTCGAAAACTCAAATAAGTTTCGAATCTCTGGCAGTTGTTGTTTGTGCCGATACTGCGTCGATGGCTAAATTTAGAAACCTCTGTAATGGGAAAAATTTCGAGGGAAATTCCCTCATTTCCAAGAGTAAAAATACACTTAAGTGGAAAAAAGTGAGTTCTCTACCGAAAACAGGCTGTTCCTCTCAATAAAGAAAGAAACATCTTCTTTATATAGAGAATATATGGTTTTATGGAATATTCTAACGCCTAATAAGAGCAATTTTATTGGTAATAATGCGTCCAAATGATCTGGGGAGACGTCTGAAGTTGTTGAAATCATTTGGTTGCTCCTTTGGGAGGAAATTAGTAGAACTTTAAAGATACTTTTTCTAAATGAGCTTAAAATTTATAATTAAGTGTCGAATAAATACAATACAAGGTTTTATACGATTTTATCCAATATTTTAACGCCTAATAAGAACAATTTTATTGGCTATAATGGTCCCAAATTTTCTGTGGAGACGTTTGAAGTGGTCACAATCATTTGGCTGCTTCTTTGGAATTAAATTAGTAGAACTTTGTTGAAGCATATACTTAATGATGTTACATTTTACGACTTAAACATATTTTCTATTGATGTCTCCTCGTTTTACCGTTGTCTACATATAATAGACTCTTCTTATAAGGTATATCTATACTTCCGGGTGAATTCCCACTCTTGATAGAAGCAATTAAATCGAATTCCCTTTGACCTCTCGCAATTTGAACTTGAAAAGTCCGGGGTAATTTTGTACCTTGGACGCGGCAAAAAGGTGGCAACCCTTATCGCTCGCTCCTCCACCCCGTCGTCGCCACTCACGCAGCGCCCGCCACATTGAAGCCAACTATGCGAAGGACACGTCGCGGCCAACCATAACTTCCGCAGGATGTTGGTAAATTCGGTCAAGTTTATCTGCGTCTTTCCTCGTCCTTTCCACTCTCTCACTCTCTCTCTATCTCTTTCTTTCTCCCTCTCCCTCTCTCTCTCTTTCTCTTCCAACCTTGTTCTGGTCGTTCATGGTGGAATTGCAATCGTAGTATCTTTTCTGCATTCACCATGTTTGTGTTTGTGCATTACGCTGGTTGTTTGTGCATTACGATTGTATGTGTTAGTGCGTGGAATCGATGATGACCCAGTTTTCGATTCCATCTCTCGCCTTGTTGTGTCCTTTTGTCGTTGTCGTCGTCGCTTGTTGCTTCTGTCTCTCTTCGTTTCGACAAGCGACAATCCATGGAATCGACAAACCAAATGGTTTCCTGAGACGTCTAGGTTTGAAGTTTGAATACTTTGGGTCTTACCTTTGAGTTTATTTACAAGGTGGGACCGATGTTCGATGTTCCTCGCACCACGTGCCACTCATAAATCGCTCAACGCCTCAAGCATTAAGCGTTCATCCACCTCGCGATAGTCTCGCACTATTTCGATAGTCTATTTCGAGTGCGACCTTTTGTTGCAGCTCCCGGCGTTGCAGTCGATCGTTGATGCTGCAGCCGAGAAAGCCAACATAAACAACGGCCATGAAGAAGGATGAAGACAGATATGAATAGATCGAAATACATGCAGCGAGGAGTATTGGGGGGAAGTTAGGGCCCAAATCCTTCTCTTCCAATCGAAATCAAATCCATGCTCTTTTCCCTTTCATGAGTATAAATAAATTAATGGCAGTTGTCTCCGGGACTTCCGGCGACATTTGAATATTGAAATCGCATTTGAAACATGTCCCTCCATCTATTCGCCAATTATTGCCACGATTGCAACTGATTCGTTCCACTCCATCTCCAGCTTGCCCTCCACCTCGGACGATGGCTACGATGAGGAGAACGACACGATACCGCCCCACTGCCACATCACGATCCGGTGCACGCGCGAGATCGCCGGCTTCAATGGGCTGGGCGAGGCCGTGCGGCGTCTGGACTTCCGGAGCTCGGTGCGCGATCGGCGCCGCTTTCACTACATCTGCGCCCTGCTGCGGCTCCTGGTGGCGCACAAAGGCATCGCCAACTTGTCGGGCAGCGCCCAGCGACAGCTGCTGCAGATGGTCGAGGAGGTCGCATCGCATGGTGAGTGAAAGAGAAACGTGTGCAAAATCCAACTTCCGGCTGTTGAAATTGCGAACATGAAGCGACGGAATCGCAAATGTTCCGGAGTGAAATGAAAAATTCCAATTGCTTTTTAAACGGATTACGAGCCAAGTCAGGGGACGCTACAAGCGGCTCGAACGACTTTCCGAGTCGTTGGACTGCAGCTTCCACTGGCGAGTCTTCCGGATGTCGTCTTTTCCATTTCTAATTTCTCGTCTCTTACCATTTCATTTTCATCCCTCGCAGTCAACGACAACCAACAACACATCAACGTGCTCCGAGGCCTGGCGCTTCAACTGCAGCACATCGTCTACCAAGAGAACCAGAAGTGCTGGGGCAAACCGTTGGGCAGCACGAACCTCTGGCAGGAGCACGTCGAGACGATCAAACGCATCCAGACGGTCGCCAGTCAAATCGAGATCAAGGAGGTGAGTGCGAAAGAATCTCGTTTATGAAGAAATTGTTTCCAAATCCATCTCCTTCCGTAGCCTGGCCCGGAAATTCGTCCAAAGCTGAGTGAGCTGCCGGAGGAGTGCGTTCGCGAGATCATCCTACGAATCGCCGACCATCGGGACCTCGAGGTAATTTTTACCAAACTCCATGACCATCAAACCAATCTAATATTTCTCTAATCATTCTTTTTCTTTCTTCGATTTGGCTTCCAGGCCTCGGCCAATGCGTGGACTCTGATGGCCGCCCTGGTGTCGGAGCAGCGAATCTGGCGCGAACTCACGCGCTTCCACTTCAACCAGAAGCAGATCAACTCCATCCTCGACCTGAACAAGCTGAAGCTGATGGGCGACGTCAAGGACTGGAAGAAGCTCTACCATCAGCTGCGTCGCACCTACGGCGTGAACGACGACTATCAGTACGCCGAGGTGCTGTCGCTCTGCCGCTACTGCTGCTGCCTGTTCTGGCCCTCCGACGGCCATCCGTGCATCGTCGACCAATGTCCCGACTACCGGCAGCGCCTGGTGGAGGCCGGCGGGGAGCTGGCGGTGTCGCAGCCGGTGCCGCCCGCTCAGTTCCTCAAGTTCTTCTCGTTGTAAGGTGTGGGTCCGGCGAGAGCGGGAGGAGACTGTAATGGAGGGCGGGGTTCGACGACGACAGAAGACCGGAATACTGGGGATGCTGTGGATATGATGGATACAGGGATCGCGCTGTGCAACGAGGGGATCAACCACAATCGCAACAGGGAGTGGAGGAAGCCGTCTGCTTGTGTGTGGGTTTCGAGCAATCAAATTGGTGATAACAATGAAAATCTTCTTCTCAAGCAATCATGCCAAAAGTCAAAATAATAATGCTTGTTGTTTCAAGGAACTTTCGCTGACTCTGTGTGTGCAAGTAAAACGAAATAATTTATTTACTCTCAAATCTACGCTATTTTTGAATATTTTTCGATGATAACCTGTAGTATATAACGATAGTTTAGGAAGCCCGGTGAAAAAGCAACTCATGTAAAGAGGATGAAGGCGGGCTTGTCTTTGAGTCTTCGTTCTTACTTTCTGTTTATCTATGTATAGTTTTAATCTCTCTTTTAGTCTCCTCCTCCCATCCACTCAAATTGATCTGTAATTCTTAATCAATTAATCAATACATTATGATTAAGCTGCCAATATTTGATAGGGTTTAAAAAATAAATCATTAAATTATATATTCTTACGACTCTGACGAATGATACGATTATATACATACATATTAGGAAAAATATGTTTATTTCAAGTCTGCCGCAGTGAAGATAAATACAGTAGAAATCAACTTTGCATACGTTTAATTGCAGTTTTTATGCTGATTTTTACAACTATTTTAGATTAGCTTTCGTATTTCAATCAAACGAAAATATTAATAATTAACAACAGATATACATAATATTTCGTATTAACAATATTTTCAAATTAACCATGAATAGGCATTAAATACTAAACGGGAAGTATTGAGAAGAATACTAAGCTAATATACAGAAATATTGGTTTTACTTTTAAATAATTGTATTTAAACACTAAGTAGTCTGTGGAAAACGAAAATTTACATACAATAGCAATAAAATCGCTTTTAATAAAATAAGAAATTAAATCCTGAGACCCCTTCGTACTGCACAAAGTCCAAGTCAAAGACCTCGCACCCTGTATTCTTTGTTGTGGCCACTGTGGGGGAGATTTGAGGCCGACTCCTTTTGGGCCTTGGTTGATATTCCTTTTGATAACACTTACCCTAGGCGCAGAAAATCAAAATCAAACGCATGTTCTTAGAAATGCTTTATCTTTTGAAGTCCTCCCCCTCACTACTAATCTACATAAGCTCGTTTGACTCTTTCTTTTTGTGCAGTGTAGTCTTATTCTGCTTTGCTGAGGACTGAGAACACTGTAAGAAATAATTGTGATTACAAAGTCTAAATGTGTGTGAATTTATGTGAAACCGAACCGAGCTAAACCGGAAACTAATACAACTTTTTGTATAGCATAGGAATAGGAATGTATTTTTAAACACTACTATATAGACCGAAGCGGGTGATCGAGACAGAGAGAAACTTTGTCGTCTCATGATCGTTGAATGATGATTGGTGATATTGTGAAAGCCAGATTAATGCTGACACTGAACAGTAGCAGACTTTTATCATTTTATCCTATATTTTTTGCTATTCATATTTGTTACTCTCTACAATAAAAACAGAAAAAGAAATCAAAGAAAAAATTTATAAATTAAGGAAAATTATGAAAATTAAGAAAACAGCTGCTAATTGCTACTATTTCATTATCAATATCCTTATGAAAGAAATGTTTGGAGATAAATATATATAATATATAAATAGATGCAAATGTAACAAATGTCGAAATTGAAGAATAATAAATGAAATTCAATCCAAACGAAAAAACATACAATATATTTATGAAGTGATGTGCATCCTGATGTAAAAATACATATATTTATGAGAATAAACGCCAGTGTTATTTAAAGAAAAGGCATATCAAAAACAGAGTTTTCTTTCCCCCCAACCCTTCTTTCCCCTCGTCGGTGGGTGCAAAGGACAAAGGACCCTGGGACACGAGCGAAAGTCGGTCAAGTTTACGCTCCAGCATATGTTACCAAGGAGAATCGTGTGTGTGCAGCTCATCGAATGACGTTGACCCAGTTTCTGGCGATAATCTGAAATTTCAGCAACGGATTCGTTCTCCCACCTGGCGGCCTGCCAACCCAATATTTGGAAACCTTTGTCTCTCCATCGCTCCACCGCCTCCCTCAAACAGTTGCATAATTCCTTCCTCCTCGTCCTTCGGTTCTCGTTCCAGCGAGACACAGCAACGAAGATAAAACAGATTCATGCAGCAAGGACAGAGATTGGGAGTTACGGCCAGAGGGAGGTGGATGGGGGGAGGTGTGGCTGTTGGACATGGAGCGGATGTTCTCACCATTCGTCACCGTCACATCCGTGCGATTAGCAAATGGCAGATGGGTTTGCACAACTGGCACTCGGTGTAATTGCCATTGAATTCATTTGTGCTGGGTGGGCGGAAGAAGCTCGTCCGCCGTTTGCCCATCTCTGCATTGTATCGATTTTCGATTAGAGCCCACTTTCGTTTCTCTGATCGTCTCTCGTCCGACAGTTCTATCAACTATCAACTATCAACTTCAAATCGAAAAACATAAATATATAAATATATTTTCTCCTCGATCCGAGACTTAAATCGTTCACTTCGAAGACCCACCCACAAGCCCACTGCCACGCCCCCACCCCACGTGCGACGCGATGCATTCGTACAACCAGTTCATCTTCTCACGCGAACGCCGTCGCTTCGGACGCCAATGTCTCTTCGGCGATCGCACCCAGCTGATGCTGAGCATCCCCTCCAGTCGCAAGCTGCGCCTTGCGTACATCCTGCAGAATCCCGTCGATCGTGCGACCCAGCTGAGCGACCAGAAGGCCTTCAGCATCATCGAGACGGAGAACGTGACGTACACGCAGCACGGGATGTTCCACTACGAGGGCGGCTGGCCGAAGGACGTGAACATCAACGACGAGGAGCAGACGCTGCGGCACCGCAAGAAGATCGAGCGCGAGGACGCGTGGGGCGTCCAGGTGAACCACCTGATACACGTCACCCTCGACGGCGCGGCCCAGAACAGTGCCGTCAACATCTACCAGGAGTTCTTCGAGGACCTGCCGCCCGACGAGGGCAAGGACATCCGGGCCCAGTTCGAGGCGCGGCCGCTGACCATCTTCCACGACCCGTTCCAGATCAGTCGGCGCGTGACGGTGATCGACTGGAAGCCCAACGACCTGCTCAAGTTCATGGCCCAGCACACGTTCGTGCCCGTCGAGGGCCCGGAGAAGGCCGAGGAGGAGGAGCCGCCGATCGGCAGCCACAACTCGTTCTACATCTGGGACCTGGAGAACCCGCTGAAGCCGATCACCGTCTTCGAGTCGCCGGAGGTGGTGCGGCGGGCGCTCTTCTGTCCGCGCGACGAGAACTACATCGCCGGCGGCCTGGAGTCGGGCAAGGTGACCGTCTGGGACTCGCGCACCGGCGGCTCCTCGGTGCAGAAGTGCTCGCTGGAGTCGGCGCACCGCGAGCCCGTCTCCGCCCTCTGCTGGGTGCACTCGAAGTCGAACTCCGAGTTCTACACGGGCTCCGTCGACGGCTCGGTGAAGTACTGGGACGGCCGCAACCTCTCCGAGCCGCTGATGGAGATCCTCCTCGACCCCGACTACTCCGACGAGCAGCTGCGCGAGCGGGCGCACGGCGTCTGCGTGCTCGAGTTCGAGTACACGATCCCGGTGCGCTACATCATCGCCAGCGACCAGGGCCACATCTTCATCGGCAACCGCAAGGGCATGTCGCCGACGGAGACTCTGCTGGCCAACTATCGCCTCTTCTCGGGCCCGGTGCGCACGATCGAGCGCAACCCGTTCTTCGTGAAGAACTTCCTGATCACGGGCGATTGGTGCGCGAAGATCTGGTCGGAGGAGTGCAAGGGCTCGCCGACGACGCTGCTGGTGCGGAAGAAGAACCAGATCATGTGCGGCACGTGGAGCACGTCGCGCTGCTCGCTCTTCGTCACCGGCGACGCCAAGGGCGAGCTGGACTTCTGGGATCTGCTGCTGAACCAGCGCAAGTCGATCTACACGATCAACTTCAAGATCCCCATCACGCACGTGAAGTTCCGGCCCGACGGCGAGTTCGTGGCCGTCGCTCTGGCCAACGGCGACATCCACATGCTCGAGCTGGACGAGGCCATCAAGCGGAGCGGCTCCCGGGACAAGCCATTGATCGCTGCTGTGGGATTGGCTTGAATTGGATCGTGTGTGGATTGGAAATTTAACTCCACTCTCTTGCAGATGTTCGAGCGGGAGCAGCTCCGCTGCAAGCTGCTCGACGGCCGCGTCGAGGAGATCAAGCTGAAGCGCAAGACGATGGCCATGGAGGCCGAGCAGCAGTTGCTCGCCGCCGCGGAGCTGGAGCAGGTGACCGTGCTCGATCCCGACGATCCGGAGCAGTTCCTGATGATGGTCGAGAACGACATGGAGTTCAAGGACGCGCTGCGAACGTTCGAGGAGTTCACGCTGAAGGTCGAGAAGAAGCGACAGGAGCGCGAGTACGTCATGGAGCGCACCGACTTCGAGATGGACTTCGAGGAATACATCGTGGAAGAGCCGCCGGAGGAAGAGGCGCCCCCGTTGGAAGCCGTGGACCCGGTCGCGCTGGACACGGACGAGCTGGACATGGGCGAGCGGAATCTGTGAAGCAGCAGCTCTAACTTATATTCTTCCTGCCCCCATTGAACTGTTATTGAATAAACTCACTCGTTTTGACAGTTGACATTTTGTTTGAAGAGCGGAAACTCCTCGTTCCGAAAACGGAAATAGTTGGATTTATGTTTGTCAAGTTGGCAATACTGCCGTCAACTGTTGCTTTCGTGCAGGGTTGCCAAGGGGCCATTGCAGATTTATTGATTAAACAAACGGTTTTTCATCTTTTTCAATCGAATAGTGGGTTTGTTTACAACAAACGGAGTTTATTTACAATAACTTGAGATTATTTAATATAATTTGAGTTTATTTACAGTAATTTAAGTGGATTGGAAATAGTTTGCAAATATTCCGTTTTAAAATAAATTCACCACAAGAATATGGAGTACTCGTACACCAGGGAGCGCCGGAAGTTCGGTAAGCACTGCGCGTTCGAGGACAAGGATGAGGTGCTCTTCACGGAGAACTCGAATCGGGAGCTGGTCAAGGACTACATCCTGCGCAACCCAATCGAGCGCTCCACGCAGTACACACACCAGATGGCCCTCAGCGAGGCCAACACGGAGCGAGCCACCTACAAACACATCGGCATCACGCACAACGAGGGCGGCTGGCCGAAGGACATCAACATGCAGGATCCCGAGCAGACGGTGAGGTGAGAAGTCACCCATCGCTCACCTTTTCTCTTTCTCTAAAAATACGTCCCTCGCTGCAGGTACAAGCGTAAGATCGAGAAGGATGAGAACTACATCACCCAAGTGCTCAACCTCACCAAGCCCATGGAGCACTACATCCACCAGAACAACGCCGTCAACATCTACGAGAACTACTTCGAGGATCTCGACCCCGCCCCCCTGCCCGAGCCGTGCAAATCGCGCACGGTGAACGTCTACCGCGACCCGAACCCGATCAAGGTGCCCGTCACCCATCTGTCGTGGTCGCCCGACGGCGGCATCAAGATGGCCGTCAGCCATTGCGACATGAAGTTCCAGGGCGACAAGACCGGCCAGCGATGCAACTCGTACATCTGGGAGGTGGAGAACCCCAACGAGCCCTTCCTCACGCTCGAGCCGAAGGTGCCGTGCGTCTGCCTCGAGTACAACCAGAAGGATCCGACCAGCCTGGTCAGTGGCATGTACAATGGGCAGGTGGCCGCCTGGGACACGCGCCACGGCAAATACCCGGTGATGATCAGCGAGCGCGAGGTCTGCCATCGCGATCCGGTGAACTCGGTGCTGTGGAACAACTCGAAGAGCGGCACCGAGTTCTTCTCGGGCGCCTCCGACGGCCAGGTGCTCTGGTGGGACACGCGCAAGCTGAGCGAACCGCTCGACAAGCTGCTGATGGACCCGGTGCGCACCGACGACCAGGATCTCTCGCGCTCCTACGGGATCTCGGTGCTCGAGTACGAGACGACGATCCCGACACGCTTCATGGCCGGCACCGAGATGGGCATGTTGTTCGGCTGCAATCGCAAGGGGAAGACCCCAATGGAGAAGATTCAAATAAGGGTGAGTGCGAGGAGTATCATAGGGGAATTTATTCTAAAGTCCTGTCGAAACTCGTTGACTTTTTCCAGATGATGTGCCACCTGGGCCCGGTGTACGCGATCACGAGGAACCCGGCGTTCGTGAAGAACTTCCTGACGGTGGGCGATTGGTGTGCGCGCATTTGGTCCGAGGATTGTCGCGAGAGCTCCATCATCTGGACCAAGAGCAGTGCGGCCATGTTGACCGACGGCGCCTGGAGCTACACAAAGTGGGAGAATATCGTCTATTTCTACGATGCAACCCATTGACTAGTCCTCTTTCAGAGTCTCACAGTTCTTTATCACCCGGATGGATGGGGTCCTGGACACGTGGGATCTGCTGCAGCAGCAAAACGAGCCCGTGCTCACGGTCAAAGTGTGCGACGAGCCCTTATATTGCGTGCGGACCAACGAGAACGGCAAGTTCGTGAGTTGCGGCAGCAAATTGGGCGCCACGTTCCTCATCGAGGTCTCCGACAACATGGTCATGTCGAACAAGAACGACAAACCCTTGCTCACCGCGGTTCGTAGTGGACTGGAGTTTGCATGAGGTCAGGTCCCTTGATTGATTCATTTGTTCTTCCTTCGCACAGATGTTCGAACGTGAGAATCGTCGCGAGAAGATCCTGGAGGCCAAGTCGAGGGAGATCAAGCTGAAGGTGAAGACGAACCACGGTCAGGATCAGAACGACCTGACGATGCTCAACGGGAAGGTGAACGTGGCTCCGTTCAAGAGCGCCTGCGAGCAAGCGGAAGCCGAGTATTTTGCTGCCATCGAGCAGGAGCGTTTGCGTCGAATTCCTGGTGGAAAGCGTAGGTGATCGTTGTGCGAGTGAACCTCGATTGACACATCTGTAAAGTATTATTTTTAACATCTGCACACATATTTCAGAGGATGCGGAGGAAGCTGAACCACCATCCGAAGCTGAGACGAGCAAAACCTAAACGAACTGATTCTTCAGATCTGAGTAGATTTTAGAAAAGTGAAATAAATGCGTAGATTACAAGTGAAACATGGGTTCATAAACGTTTTTTTTCGATCGCGTATTTTTTCCGTACTTCGGCCTATTTTTGGACACCAGGTGGGAAATTAAAAAATTTTGAATTTTCTATGAAAATGATCAAATTTTGAATGTTCCATGAATATAACCAAATTTTGAATTTTTCTTGAATAAATTTTCAATTTTACATGGAAATTATAAAATTTTGAATTTTCTATGAAAATGATTAAATTTTTGAATTTTTCATGAAATTATAAAATTGTGAATTTTCCATGAAAATGATCAAATCTATGAAAATTATTAAATTTTAAATTTTGTAAGAAAATGAATATTTAATTTTCGATAAAAATTATCAAATATTTAATTTTTAATGAAAATTATCAAAATTTATCAAATTGTAAATTTTACATGAAAATTATAAAATTTTGAGGTTTCTATAAAAATAATCAAATTTTGAATTTTCTATAAAAATTATCAAATTTTGAATTTTCAATGATCAAATCTTGAATTTTCCATGAAAATTATCAAATCTTGAATTTTCCATGAAAATTATCAAATCTTGAATTTTCCATGAAAATTATCAAATCTTGAATTTTCCATGAAAATTATCAAATCTTGAATTTTCCATGAAAATTATAAAATTTTAAATTTTCTAACAAAATGATCAAATATTGAATTATCCATGAAAATGATCAAATATTGAATTTTTCAATTTTGTTGGAGAATATTTTTTTTAATTATTTTAATATCAATATATGAGGGTCTTGAATTTATGAGTTGCCCTGTTAAATTTTCTCTCCGCACAGCTGTCACAATTACTAACTTCGCGTAGAGTCCCTGAAATGTTCAGGTGGTGTTATTAAACACAGTTCACGGAATTGTTGACAACTAACCAGGGTTCGGACTATACTACGATCGTAGTAGATCTGCTTCACTCTTGGAAAATTTTTGAAATCTCTCCGCCACACGCTTGAACTCTAATCTACTTCGATTTTTGAAAACAATTTTTAGTGGAATTTCTTCATGGGATGGTTCATTTCACATGAATTTCGCATCCTAAATTTGAAATTTTTGGCTCATTGATGTTGTTTTTTTTTGCTCATCACATAGTTTTTTCAAATCTACTTCGGAAATGTGCCGCCTACTACGATTTTTGTCCAGCTTCACTACGATTTCAGTTTCTCGAGGTCCGAACCCTGTAACCAACCCACCGAGCGACGACATTCCAATACATTGAAGACCTACATTAACAACGCGTTTCTACACTCGTCCACTTCGATCTACTGTTAAACGGACAGTCAATTAATTTTCTCCTGCAGTTGTTCGTGTTTTCACGCAGTTCGTTTGCATATTTCTACCCAAACACTGGAAGAATATTCGCCGAATTTAAGGATACGACTCCCATAGTGCGAGAAGAGTTTCGTGACGTGAAAACCAACATATAATTTGTGAAAGAAATTCAACGATTTTGAAGTGAGTGATTGAGGAATTCCTAGTTGTGAAGAGTAAACGAAAAATTTGTGGAAAAAAAAATTACTCAGTGGTCATTTTTGTGCGCTCGTATTTATTCCACTACCACAAACAAACTCAGCGGCTCTCTCTCTCTCAGCTGCTCGCTGTGTGCGCTCGCTCTTCGGGTTAGAGATGGGACCACACCTGATATATTGAATATCGGCGAATCGTGAATGGTTTCGTTGTTCTCCGAGTTGTAAATTCGTTTGATAAATCGGAAGTGTGTATAATATTATTGTGCTTATTTCCGTTCCGAGAGGGCAAACAATAGTTTGAAAAGGGTGTTCTTTCTGTAGACAACTAAATTTTGTTGAGTGCGACTTCGTTGACGAGTGCGAGAGTTATCGATAACTCGGCTGAGCGAGTTGTCATCGCTAACGGCAGCGTCGCCTGTGTTTTTTGTCTGGTGCTCTTTTGGTGTGGCTCTAGCGAGCGTATCTTGTTTTTAGGCCTTTATTATTCTATTCTGTTTCGTTGGCGTAGCGCAAAAGTAAGAATTTCGTTCGTCTCTATTATATTCATTCAACGCGAAAATTTTCCCCAATAAAGCGTAAGAGTCAAGTGGACGACGGAATTCTGACCAGACCAGCGCGAGAAAGAACAACAACAACCAACGTTCCAATATAGAATCACAAATCAAAGGGTTTATCAGGAAATATTTCGTTTCGTGAAGAGTGTCAGTTTTTTTCTTTAAACGCGTTTTCGAAATTCCTCGGAACTTATGTAAGCAAGACGATCAAATACGGGCCGCGCCAATGATAAAACAACCAACCAACAAAAAAAAAAAAACAGTTAATACCTGTCTTGCCTATTTTTAGCGCATAGTTTTAGCTGGAGAAAATAACGCGCTCCGTAGAACAAAATCGTCGTCACCTTCGACTGCTTCCAAAGTACAACAGAAACTAATTAATTGG
Source organism: Coelopa frigida (assembly GCA_017309665.1). Lineage (NCBI taxonomy): Eukaryota > Metazoa > Arthropoda > Insecta > Diptera > Coelopidae > Coelopa > Coelopa frigida. Next base: position 12,342,890 of record CM029563.1, read on the forward strand.
GCAGTGATTCGTTCGTTGTTGACATAAACAAAAACACGTTAATTGACATTCATTTAAGTCAGCTGCTAGGCTGCAATAGAACCGAACTGATCTGATTTGAACTAGAAAAAACATCCCGAATACATTTCCGATTGATTCTCCTGCAGGCCATCATGTCGCACCACAGCGATGACCAACTTCTGCAGGCTGGAAGTGACTCGTTTTGGGAGCCCGGCAACTACAAACGCACCACCAAACGCATCGAGGATGGCTACAAGTGAGTAGATTATGATGCTTCTCATGCAACCGATGTCCTTCACCTGTATCAATAATGAATTCCCATTGATCCAGGCTCTGCAACGATCTGCAGCAACTGATTCAGGAGCGCGCCGACATCGAGAAGGGATATGCGAAGAGTCTGCGCGCCTGGTCGAAGAAGTGGGGCGAATTAATTGAGAAAGGTATGTTTGGAAGTGGGCTATCGGACTGAGTTCTTGGGGGAAGCTCTCTACTGCGTTGTTGCCGGGTTGACCGGCTCACTGCCCTCCCCCCTGGGAACACAGAGAGTAGACGACCTATAAGGTGCTTAACAAAGTCTTATTCGATTTTGTTTTGCCTTCATATTATTTTCGTGTTCATTTAACACTTTGCTTCGAGTCTATGATTCTTTTTTTTTTGTGGGACACGCTTTGTGCCGACCGTTTGTTGGATTCGCAGAAAAAAGTGAAAAGCAATGAAATCGTTACCATTGTAGCTAAACTATTTATTATTTTGACAATTCGGAGAGAGTGCGCTTCTTCTCACTTCTTCTTCTGATTCTTGGTGGAATATGCTCTTGATAATACTTGTTGATAAATTCGGCCAAAAAAACACGAACGAACTCTACGGCCGACGACGCTCTGTGTGAAGGTTTTCCTGCATTGATAGCACTGCATTACTCATTCACCATGCCATGCCTAAATATTTTTCAATCAGATAATAACAACAACCCGCCGCCGCCACAACAGACAGAGCTTCCATTGAAATAACAAATAGATGAAGTCATATTTATTGAATTTGCATCAGTTCAATGTATTTTAACTGAGCATTCCAACTGCCTGTTTCAATGCGCTCATCACTAGCAGGGCTTCAAAAATCAATTTAGTCGGCGACGACAACATCGCAAAGAGTGAGTAGCCGGGCTTTAAAGGCTTAAATCGATGCGATAAGTGGACGGTACAACCAATAGAGTCGTATTTCTTCGAGTCGCATCGCATCGTATGGCGTCGATGTGTTCGGAAGGCAAAAGGCATCGGAATTGTTTCTAATTATTGCACAAATCTGCTAAATGTTTACTACAGAGACATCGTAGGGTGGGTGGGGTTTTCTCTTGTTGCTGTTTGTTTAAGACTGAATGAGATTCATGTATAACTTTCCATTATTATAGGCCCAGAGTATGGAACTACAGAGGCCGCTTGGAAGGGCGTTCTCACCGAGTCGGAACGCCTCTGTGATGTACATATGAAGATCAAGGAGAATCTGTGCAACGATGTGAGCACACAAATCAAAGGCTGGCAAAAGGAGAACTATCACCATACGCTTATGCAAATCAAGGAACGCAAAGATATGGAGGATCTCTTCAAAAAGGCACAAAAGCCTTGGGCCAAACTACTAGCCAAAGTGGAGAAGGCAAAGGCCGACTATCATTCGGCGTGCAAGACAGAGAAGAGCGCAACCAATCAGGAAAGAAATGCCACCGCCGACAGCTCATTGTCGCCAGATCAGGTGAGTAATGTTATATAAAGTAGACAGAATTTCGTGTGCGGTGGATAAGAAAATATAAGCAAGCAATTGAGGATTTTTCATTAGCAATATATGTAGTAACGAATACCCAGATACGGGCACAATTTTCCCCTGATAAGAGGCCGCACACAGAAGATACGGCCAATTCCGAGAGATATTTCAAGTATTAATGGAGATAAATTTAAGATAAAACCTATTTACAGTATCTCCACTTATTCGTTTATATAATTTAATATTTATATAAACAATTTTGAGAAAGTTGAACTGAACTTAAACTTTATCAATTTATCTTATCTCATTATTATTTCTAAAAGCATATATATGTATATATGTATATATAAAAGCATATATATTAAAGGTGTACCTTACTTTCATTGCTTAGGTTAAGAAAATGCACGATCGCGTTCAAAAAACCAAGGATCATGTGCAAAAATGTCGCGAGAAATATGAGCAGGCAATCGCTGAAATCACCAAATATAATTCAGTATATATCGAGGATATGACGTCTGTATTCGATAAGTGCCAAGTCATGGAGAGGACACGTTTAATGTTCTTCAAAGAGGTTCTCTTCAATATACATGCATGCTTGGATCTAACCAAGGTTCAATGGTGAGATGTTCGTGAGATGTTGTTAGCATCATTTTTAATTTTATAAATGTTTGTCCTATTTTCAGTTTACCACAAATCTACGAAGAATTCTATCATACAATCAATAATGCAGACCAACAGAAAGATTTGAAATGGTGGTCAAACAATCACGGTGTAAATATGGCTATGAATTGGCCATCGTTTGTGGTGAGTTTATAAGTTGAAGGATTTTCTTAATTGAAAGGCTCATTGATTTAATTTTTTATTCTTAGGAATATACCGAAGAATTCCGCGATATAGCAAAGGGTAACAAATCCAAGGAAGCCCTGCCTGCAGCCCCAATAACGCTAATAAATCAACGTCCCGTCGCTGAGGATGTTCATGTATGACTCTTTGAAGTTTTTAGAATTGCAAACGTTTATTTACATGTTATCTCCATTTGTAGGAATATCAACACTCCACAAACAGTTTGAAGAAGACATCTACAAACTCATCGAGCAAATCTAGTGAAAAGTCGATCAGCAACACGACAACGGTAGCAGCAACAACAGTACATACTCATGAACCATCGTCGGCATCGGCATCATCACCGACAGGGGGTAAATCAATTGCGGGAGCTGCTACAAATAATCGCAATTCAAGCGTAACGTAAGTCATCTGCTTCATATTCAAGCAACAATGAACATTAACAAACTACAAACACACAAGTTATATTATTTTTTAAACTGAATCGTACGATTATACAACACAACTGCCATATGTTGTGGAGTGTAAAATGTTGGAAAATATCCGATTTCATTCAATTTTCTTTGTTGCTTGAGCCGCCGCTTCATTGTTGGCGTTCATTGAGAATGAATGTTCTAATTGACTCTGTTTTTTATTGCCCATAGAAATGGCAATGGCAAATCTGAAGCTAATCCATTTGAGGAGGAAGAGGAATGGGATGAAACTGATAATGCTCTGGTAGACAACGGCGAACCAGGCGTTCCGGTTAAGGCTCTTTACGATTACGAAGGCGCCGAAAGCGACGAACTCACATTCAAGCAAGGTAAACAATTACTTTCTAACTAGAAATACTTAGAAAATGATAAATGATTTTTTTGTCATTTTTTCAGGTGATGTGTTTGAGAAGCTAGAGGATGAAGATGAACAAGGTTGGTGCAAGGGTCGAATGAATGGCAGAGTTGGGCTCTATCCGGCGAATTATGTGGAAGCTTTACATACGTAAATGGCCACCCATACGCGCTTACTAAAATGATGGAACAACAAGAAATGCATTTAAGAGCTGAATATTTATGCAATTTGAATAAGTTATTTATTCAAAATTTTAAAATATTATAAACAAGAGAAACAAGAATACGCAAACTAACTAATTAGACCGATTTTATATTTAAAATTTAACTATACAACCAACATATAACGTTGATCGAGTAGTGAAGCAGCAGCATTTGAGAAGAATGAGAGGTTCAAAAGAAATTTACAACTGTACATACGATTCTGTTTACAACTGAGCGCGGTGTCTGACACGCGAATTGTTTAGTTGCGTTTTAAGCATTTAAAACCGTAGGGAAACATTAATATAGACAAAATGCAATAAACTATGTTGAGCATTATTGAGTGTTAAATTGTTGTTAATTCAAATGTCGTTTATCGGGTAATCGGTGCACACTTCCAAAACTTTCTGTTATGTTTTCTGCTGGTTTCCAAATCAAACCAAACCAAACCATTCGAAATTAATTCTCGTTGATATTTAGTTTACTTCAAAAGCAATAATTATATTTAAGCAAACAGATTACGATTTTTACAAGCCCTAACGCTCTCAACAAGTGTAAACAATTTCATCAAAGTCGTTGTGTGTATAAAGGAAAGTAATTGAAATGCTGATCGAGACAGACATACATGAACACAACATATTGTCATATTATGAGTTTTGTTATAGAACAAATATATAGGATGAAAAACAAATATATATATATGAATTAATAAATAGTATTCTTAATTTATTGAAGATGAAAATATAAGGTCAAATATGTTCTACCCTAATATACATTGCAAAGTAAATTGAAAACAATTGGTTTTCAAACTACACATAATTCTAAGATTGAAATATTATCGTAGAAATATTTGCTATTATACATTATACAACAACAAAACAAAAAAAAAGTAGCAACCAATTCAACTACATATAATGTATGTATATGTTCGTGTTTGTAATTTTCTTATTTTAAATACAATAATAAATCCTAAAATAAAATACCGCTAACGATAAGACGTTCCTTGAGAATTTAGTCTTAAGACATAAGTAGTTTTAATTACATCATCACTGTCCTATCTTATCGTAGAACTTTTTATTATAATGTAAATACCATATCTGCTGGGCGCTTTGATTACGAAGCATTTGACGCTTATTTTGCAATTCATTACGCTCCGTGATTGAGCTACGGAACAGGTTGTTTACACAGCAAGGCACACTCAAATAGAACTCGGAAACTTTCACCAATCGCCTATAAGTGTAGTCGTTGTCTCGCCACCAACTTATTGGACACTGTTCTAAATCCAATGAAGGTTCACAATTGTACTTATTGATCTCGTGTTCAATACTGTATTTTTGTGCTGACGCCACGGACTTGTGGTTTATTTCAGTGCTTCGTTGGAAAAATGATTTCAAACCTTTTTGGAATATAAATATATATATATTATTATTATCATATTATTCTAATCTGAATTCAGCATACCCGATCTTTTGTTGCTGTTCGCACTGCTTATTTCAGCCTCTTGTTTAATTTGCATTTTAGTATTGACCAGCTGGTCCGTGAGTGGTTTGAAACGCTCACATACAGATTCTTTAATTGTAGTTACATGGGATGCGTCTAAGAAATCGCGTCGGAAACGGCCATCGAAAAATGTGGCCTCGTTGAGAAACGTGTTTTTGAGCACCCTACCAGTTTAAATAATCAGAAACACATGTAAAATATGAGCGATAAATATTTGTTGGGACATTTCTCGTTGTTGTACCTGTTTGTTAGCTCATCATTTAGTATACGTTTAACGTCGATCAAATAGTCGTCTTCGCTAAAATATGTAGAGAAATGCTCTTCGATCAACTTGAGGATGAACGGTCGCATAAGAGAGCAAAGTGGCAGCGTTTCCTCGGCGATTGTTTCGAGAGTGATCTGGAAGGATGGAATTATGCTTATAATTTCCGAAGAAAGCTTAAAATTATGTATATAATACCTTTAATGGGTTTATATATTCGCTTAAGTCTCGCGATTTTTCCAACATTGAAGTATCTTCATAAGTATCGTACGTGATATTTTCATGAACGAACTGAAGTAAACTCAATTTAGACCACGGGCACTTTGAATACATTTCCGGCATAGAATTGGACTGTGAATAATATCAGAATATATTAGAAGGATAAAATGTATTTAGAATTTTTTATAGCTTTTACCAATGCATTGTTTTCCTTAGCGAGTTCTACAACTTTTTTAAACTCTGCAGTGACACTCGGCAAATCAAAAATCAAGGCCATGCAGCGTCTTAAAACTGACTCTAGACAGGGAATTATCGGTATAGCTAAATAGAAAAGTAAAGTAGTAGGTAGGACGTGGTATCAAAAATCGAGTAAATATTACCGTGCGATTGAAAGAATGATTCCACCATAGAGTTGGACCCATTCATTACAACGGCGGCACAATGAGGTAAATGCAATCCATCTACTAAACTCTGGATGCCAAAGTTCTCCCCGTCTGTAAGAGTTGTTGTTCGATATAACACACTCAATAGCTCGTTCTCTTCAGTGCAATAGTAATTCACGTAGATGCACATGACCAGACTCTTGTCCACGTTTCGATTCAACTCGACACCTAGTGAAAAGGCTTGTTTTTGACTAATACTGTTTAGATGTGCTGTTATTTTGGCAACCATTGTATCATAGAGGGAACTTATTGTTTCTTGAACCTGTGAAAGAGGTAAATAAAGATCAAAACTTTGAGAAACGCAATACTTTTAAAACATACCGTCGTCTTGTCAACAGTGCCAAAGTGACTGATTAAGCTCTTGAACCCAATACCCTCCACTGTAGATGTTGGTAGAAGGTCTGTGATCAGCATGTTCACGATTGCACTATCTAAATCTATTTCGGATGTGTTGATGATCTTGCTGCCTTGCTTTCCACACAAGTTGTCCATATTGACAAATGGAAAGATTTCGGATATACTCGACTCTCCCTGTTGGTCTTCACCATCTTTTTGCGATTGTTGCTCAATTTCTCCGTCATCGGACTGGATGGTTGTCGCATAATCGCCATAGTCGATTTCATCTGCTGTTGCGATCTCCACGGGATCCTGTGATGACTCCACCGCATCGTCGGGCTCTTCAACAATCAATGAATGTGCGTGTCTCTTGAAGGTGAATGAGTATTTCAAGTTCTCATCCTCGGCATCTTCGGCGTCGGGCAGTTTCAATTGCTCCAAGTCCATGTGAGCTCTTTTGCGTGGCTGCGAGGGACTGCTGACCAGTTGTTGTTGTTGCGTCTGCTGCTGCTGGAGCTCGTGCAGCAATTCGGTGTGCTTCGAAATTAGATGCGTCCGCAGATTCGATGTGTTCTTGTTGTAGGCAATGGCTGTATTGCACAAGGTGCAAATAATTTTCTGTTTTGTTAAAATGTTGTTGGCATTGTCCGATGGAAACCCGAAGTATTTCCAGTACGGACTTCGCATAGTGGACGGCACAATAGTGCGCGAGTACTCAATGCTCTGAGTTGTGATATCTTCTGCCTTCATGGTGGATGATGCTTCTTCACTTCACCTTTTCAGCACTGAAATTAATTTAGATTTACTAGTGAAAAAATAGAATTTTAGATTTAAAAATTTCAAAAAATGTTGACGCCAAAAACAGATTGTTTTTATCAAGCGTTGCTTTTGCTTGACATTCGTTTGACAGCGCTAAGATAGCAACGTCTGTCAAACGTTGCTGAACTGTCAAAATAGCCAGCAACGCTTGGAGGGTGACTCAGAAAGTCAAAAACTTGAAAATAAAAGACATGGTCAGGAAGAGTTTTCTTCCACCGTTGGTTGCTGGGGGTATTCATCGATGGTGTGACCAAAATGTGAGTACACCTATTTCTGTTTTTACACGGTAGATTGGTTTCAGAAAAAAACCGTGTAAAAAAATAATTAGGTGTATACACAAACAAAAAAAAAACGACGAGAAACAAATCTGTAGTACAGATAAGGCTATTACGACCATACCCGGGTATTCGAGCTATACCCGGGTTACTCGATAACCGGGTAATCGAGACCCCTGATCTGTACATATTCTCGTAATGCTCTTTCTTGCTTTCGTATGGTTTCTAGCTGTTTGTGTTTTTATTTATTTGTGTTAATTTTGAATCGTGCTAAATGAAATATAATCGTGTAAAAAAGTGTAAAGTGTAAAATTTTGATTTTTAAACCGTGTTAAATCGAAACCGTGTAAAAACAGAATTATGTGTATGAGGGATGAAGGTGGACATGTTTCCCCACATTTGGCATACTTCATACTTCTTCCTGGCTAACTTTGTATAGGAGTTCCAGAGGATTCATGGTGAATCCTCCCGTGGTTTCATTGCTACGGTTCCATTTAATGTGATTTCCACGAAATTTTCAAACAAAAGTAAATAATAAATAGTTAACTAGCCACTCGAAGATTCGCCACCTGCAATTGCTACATTGTAGCCATGCGTCCTCGAGCCATTTCCTCCGCAATCTCTGTGGGTCAATTACTGTGCAAATGCGATAGCTCCTCCAGTGGGATTATCTGGCCTGGTCGACGATGTGAGTAAGCCGTTGATTCAATCCTCTTAAAATCGATGGTGCCAACCAAAGACCTATCAGTTGCTTCGCGACAACGGTGGGAAAAACCTCCAGTATTCAATTGTCTCTCTCTGAAAATGGCTCGAACTAAGCGCCAAATTTCAAATACATCGTTTGGCTGGAATTTTCTTTCAGTTGGAAACTTCGTCGTGATCCTCGCGACATCGCTGTCGGTTATTGCAGCAGCTACCAACCAGGCTCCCGTTTTCAGCCCGTGCACTGGACTACCAATGGGCTACAAAGTACCCGATCCTACCGATTGCATGGCATATTTCCTGTGTCTCGAAGATGACCTGGCAGTGCCACAATATTGCTCGAGCGGTATGAAATTTGTGGCAGCCCAACAGAATTGCATTGTCGGCAAATGCCCTCCATGCAATTGCGACTGTGGGTCGACGGCTCCAACGACTCCGGATCCATCGACTGCAACGACTCCGGATGCATCGACTCCAACGACTCCGGATCCACCGACTCCAACGCCGGGGGACTGTCGAAACTATCCGAACGGCTTTCGATTCCCGCATTCCACGCACTGCCGTCTCTTCTGGCAATGCTTGAATTTCCGGGCCATTCTGCAGTACTGCGAGAAAGGCATGTGGTACGATCGATACCACTTCGTGTGCAACTATCCCCAACTTGTGGAATGTCCTGCCAACCAGGATTGAAATAAACCACCAATCGAATAGAACTAATCACCGACTTTTGCTTTTAATAATGCAATTTTTGCTTTTGCTTTTAATAATGCAATTTTATTATGTGCTGAATATTTATCAATGGCTACTTAATAAATAATTATTATTCCCACAACTGTTGGGGGGCGTCGGCTACTTGGCTATTGATCAATTGCAATTTGCCAAGCAATTTGTCACAACTCGGCGCATCTTGCAGACCTGCAGCTCGCTGTCGAACCAATTGCCGAACTCGCATTTACGTGGTCTGGCTCTGCCTCGCTGACAAATGTAGTATCGGCGGCAATGTTTGGGATCTGCCAGCATGGTTCCATCTCGGAGAGTCCAACAGATGTGGCGCTGGTAGATGAGTGGAGTTTCCAATGCAGATCCCGGAAGAACTGGTTTCGTTTCATCTGAGATAGCAGATGGGCTTAGGGTTGTTGAGGACGATGGGCAAGGGGTTGTCGAGGAAGGTGGGCACGATGTTGTTGACGAAGTTGGGCACGATGTTGTTGACGACGATGGACACGATGTTGTTGACGACGTTGGACACGATGTTGTAGTGGACGGTGGACACGATGTTGTTGACGACGGTGGACACGATGTTGTTGAGGACGATGAACACGGTGGGGAAGGGGTTGTAGAGGAGGGTGTGGGCGGTGTCGTGGAAGATGGACACGGTGTTGTAGTGGTCGGTGGGCATGGTGTGGTCGTCGTTTGGCATGGTGGTGGTGGTGGTGTCCCAGAGCAAGGCGTCGAGGCTCTTATTTTTGGAGGAGTTGGTACTGAAGATTCTTCAGTTGAGCTGGACATTCCGGGTGGAAGTGGTACTGAAGGCTTCCCAGTTGAGCTGGGTATTTCCGGTGGAGGTGTTGATGAAGGTTCGTCCGGTGAGGGGGGTGTTTCCGTTGTCGAAGATTCATTTTCCTCGTCCAAGACAGGATAGAATTCTACAGTGCAATTGACCATCCTCGCGAAATTGCACACCAACAGCTTCGCGTCGAAACAATAGCCCCGACCGCAACTTTGCAGCAAGGCGTGGCCATTTTGGCACTTGTAGAAATGGGAACAACTGTCGGGATCGCGCAGCAAGGCTCCATTCGCATACAGGCTGCAGTCCGGAGTCCTCAATGCGTGAACAGGATTCAAGGCAATGACCATGAGAGTGGCCAAAAGAAAAGTAACTGTAAGAAAGAAGATCAACAAAATTCTCGTCCAATTACGATATTTTATCACCACTTACCAAATCGCATCTTCTCGGAAGACACAGCTGAAACTCTGTGATTGATGTGGTATCGATCACCTTGTCTTTTATACCCCACGAATCGGACATTTCTTACTAGGAAGTATTTCCATCCACTTGTCTATTTCAAACACTTCAGAACAACATGTCAGATAAGACAAAAGAGAAACATTTAAATGTAACACCGGTCTGCACTCCCTTAATTATGCATTTCTATATTCTTTAATGTAATTAACACCCCATTGCAATTCATTAATTACATTATTTTGAACTTAATAAACATTATTGACGTTGAAACCCTATTAGGAAAACAAATTTGAATTCATAAAGGATACGATGTCGGTGTCTCCATAGAAAACTCTTTCCGTACAGCCTCAAAATAAAATGAAATTTGAAACTACAGAACGAGAACTTCTAACCAAGGGCCTTTTAAAACAGCCCAACTAAGCAAACATGAGTTAAATATATGTAATCTAGTATTATGAGTGTAGGTAGGAAACCTCCTACAAAATTATATGTGGTTGGAGATCTCGAAAGAAGTTTCTTCTTTCAAATATACATAGTATTCATAGTTAATCGTTAGGCATTCACCAAAAATCACAATGAATGACCTGTGGCGAAATTTTTTAAAGACTGAGACCACAAATTGGAGACAATATGAAGACCTGGGACTCCCAAATATACTCGTCGTCTACCTAATTGAATTGAATCCGTATTCCAATTATATTTTTACTAAAAAATACAAATTATTGGCCTTTATAGCCTTACGAGGGGCTATTGTGCGTTTGTAATGTTTTAACACCAATGAAAGAGACCTACGGTTTAATGCCGATCTCCGAACAGCTGGGTTTTTCATTGCATATAATACTCTCAGATGTTTGTCATTGCTCGCCGATTGGAGGAGGAAGTAAAGAAAATTTGATTTTGGTGAAGCATGGCCCAACAAATGATGATATGATATAATATGTGTCCATATTAAAGTATTACATGCGAATATTCATATGGGGGAATTCAGAAACAGCGTCAATTCAGGAAGAGAACCCACCGAAAAAAAATACAACCAAGGATCCGAAAAAGAGTATTTTTAATCCAAGGAAAATATATCTGTTACGATAAGATGTTTATCTCACATTAGATCTTCATCGCTTTTCGTCCTCGAAATTATTTTATTGTGTTTGATAAAACAATATTTTGCGCGAACAAGAAGAAAATATTTTCCGACCACAAATAAGATACATGCAACGCGGAAGAAGTGAAATATTTTAATAAATTTCCCAAATTAATTATTCATTGAATTAAAAAAATATTGAAATTTAAAGTTTTTATTACGGAACGATAAAGTATATTTGAATGTTTAAAACTTTTGATTCGAGTTCATTCATAGAAATCGTTTTGATGAAATCAAGTATTGCTTTTGGATTAATTTCAAATTATTTTCAATTAATAGTACATTTGCATCAGTTCAGATCTTTCAATAGTTGTTGTGGCACGGTTTGTGTCTCTGCTTTGTTCATTTAATTTCTCGAATCGAACAGAGCGTCCGCGATTTGTATCTTGAAAACAACGCGCCCATAGCAGTTTCCCTTAAAAAAACTAAAGTTTTTCATTTTGTAATGCTCTTATAAATATATTTATTTTTTAATATTTTCGTATTAAACTAATTAAAGGAATGTATACATAGAGTAATCTTTGTGTGGAAATAAAGTTATCTAATATTTTCGTAGCCATTGAATTGTGAGTGAGGATCATTGGTGAATATGTATGTATATACATATATCCGCATATGTGCATTTATATTTGGTGGGTCTTTTTAGGCGGAGGGACAATTGCGCACTTGGCTCTTGAAGTTACAGACGAAGCGCTCGTTGTCGAACCACTGTCCTGGGGCGCAGTAATGGGTGATGGCCTTGCCGTTCAGGCACACGTAGTACTTGTTGCACTGCGAGGCGTCGCGGATGAAGGCCCCGTTGGGAGCATGGCTGCAGTCCTTCGGGCCGTCGGATGTCGCGGGGGCTGACGTTGTTGGTGGTGCAACCGTCGAAGCTGCGTTCGGCGAGCAGTTCTTGCAGTCCACCAGACGTGGGTAGTTGCACACCTTGGCCTTGGTGTCGAAGAACAACCCGGTCGGGCAGAGCTGGGGAATCGCTCGTCCGTTCAGGCAGACGTAGAACTTGTTGCAGAGGGCGCCATCGCGTACAAAGGCTCCGTTTCTGTACTGCTTGCAGTCGGGTGGGCCCGAACGACATTCATTGGAACCGGTGGCCGGGGTGGCTTTCGTGGCGGGTGGACAGGTGCACGTCTTGGTCGTAGTCGCTGCCCATGGCGTTGTTGTGGAAGTAGTTTCACATGGTGTTGTTGTGGAAGTAGTTTCACATGGTGTTGTTGTGGAAGGATTTGACAGGGTTTTTGTTGTGGAGTAGTTTTCACTGGTGTTGTTTGTGAAGTAGTTTCACATGGTGTTGTTCTTGTGGAGTAGTGTTTCACATGTGTTTTGTGGAAGGAGTTTGGCATGGTGTTGTTGTGGAAGCAGTTTGACATGGTGTTGTTGTGGAAGGAGTTTGACATGGTGTTTGTTGTGGAAGGAGTTACGCATGGTGTTGTTGTGGAAGGAGTTTGGCATGGTGTTGTTGTGGAAGGAGTTTGACAGGGTGTTGTTGTGGAAGTAGTTTCACATGGTGTTGTTGTGGAAGTAGTTTCACATGGTGTTGTTGGGGAAGGAGTTTGGCATGGTGTTGTTGTTGGTGGAGATACACATGGTGTTGTTGTTGGCGGAGTTACACATGGTGTTGTTTTTGGCGAGTTACACATGGTGTTGTTGTTGGTGGAGTGACACTGGTGTTTGTTGTTGGCGAGTTACACATGGTGTTGGTTGTTGGTGGAGGTTACACATGGTGTTGTTGTTGGAGGAGTTACACATGGTGTTGTTGTTGGTGGAGTTACACATGGTGTTGTTGTTGGCGGAGTTACACATGGTGTTGTTGTTGGTGGAGTTACACATGGTGTTGTTGTTGGCGGAGTTACACATGGTGTTGTTGTTGGTGGAGTTACACATGGTGTTGTTGTTGGCGGAGTTACACATGGTGTTGTTGTGGAAGGAGTTTGGCATGGTGTTGTTGTGGAAGTAGTTGACATGGTGTTGTTGTGGAAGGAGTTTGGCATGGTGTTGTTGTGGAAGGAGTTTGGCATGGTGTCGTAGTGGATCGTGTTCCACAAGGTGTTGTTGTGGATCTAGTTCCACATGGTGTTGTTGTGGACCGGGTTCCACACGGTGTTGTTGTGGATCTAGTTCCACATGGAGTTGTTGTGGATCGCGTTCCACAGGGTGTTGTTGTAGACCGTGTTCCACAAGGTGTAGTTGTGGATCGTGTTCCACATGGTGTCGTTGTGGATCGTGTTCCACAGGGTTTTGTTGTAGACCGTGTTCCACAAGGTGTAGTTGTGGATCGTGTTCCACATGGTGTTGTTGTGGATCGTGTCCCACAGGGTGTTGTTGTGGATCGTGTCCCACAGGGTGTTGTTGTAGACCGTGTTCCACATGGTGTGGTTGTAGACCGTGTTCCACATGGTGTCGTTGTGGATCGTGTTCCACAGGGTGTTGTTGTAGACCGTGTTCCACAAGGTGTAGTTGTGGATCGTGTTCCACATGGTGTCGTTGTGGATCGTGTTCCACAGGGTTTTGTTGTAGACCGTGTTCCACAAGGTGTAGTTGTGGATCGTGTTCCACATGGTGTTGTTGTGGATCGTGTCCCACAGGGTGTTGTTGTGGATCGTGTCCCACAGGGTGTTGTTGTAGACCGTGTTCCACATGGTGTGGTTGTAGACCGTGTTCCACATGGTGTCGTTGTGGATCGTGTTCCACAGGGTGTTGTTGTAGACCGTGTTCCACAAGGTGTAGTTGTGGATTGTGTTCCACATGGTGTCGTTGTGGATCGTGTTCCACAGGGTGTTGTTGTAGACCGTGTTCCACATGGTGTCGTTGTGGATCGTGTTCCACAGGGTGTTGTTGTGGACCGTGTTCCACATGGTGTTGTTGTGGACCGTGTCCCACAGGGTGTAGTTGTCGATCGTGTTCCACATGGTGTTGTTGTAGACCGTGTTCCACATGGTGTAGTTGTGGACCGTGTTCCACATGGTGTTGTTGTGGATCGTGTCCCACAGGGTGTTGTTGTAGACCGTGTTCCACATGGTGTGGTTGTAGACCGTGTTCCACATGGTGTCGTTGTGGATCGTGTTCCACAGGGTGTTGATGTAGACCGTGTTCCACAAGGTGTAGTTGTGGATCGTGTTCCACATGGTGTTGTTGTGGACCTTGTTCCACATGGTATTGTTGTGGATCGTGTACCACAGGGTGTTGTTGTAGACCGTGTTCCACATGGTGTGGTTGTAGACCGTGTTCCACATGGTGTCGTTGTGGATCGTGTTCCACAGGGTGTTGTTGTAGACCGTGTTCCACAAGGTGTAGTTGTGGATCGTGTTCCACATGGTGTTGTTGTGGACCTTGTTCCACATGGTATTGTTGTGGATCGTGTACCACAGGGTGTTGTTGTAGACCGTGTTCCACATGGTGTCGTTGTGGATCGTGTTCCACAGGGTGTTGTTGTAGACCGTGTTCCACAAGGTGTAGTTGTGGATCGTGTTCCACATGGTGTTGTTGTGGACCTTGTTCCACATGGTATTGTTGTGGATCGTGTACCACAGGGTGTTGTTGTAGACCGTGTTCCACAAGGTGTAGTTGTGGATCGTGTTCCACAGGGTGTTGTTGTGGACCTTGTTCCACATGGTATTGTTGTAGACCGTGTTCCACATGGTGTGGTTGTAGACCGTATTCCACATGGTGTCGTTGTGGATCGTGTTCCACAGGGTGTTGTTGTAGACCGTGTTCCACAAGGTGTAGTTGTGGATCGTGTTCCACATGGTGTTGTTGTGGACCTTGTTCCACATGGTATTGTTGTGGATCGTGTTCCACATGGTGTCGTTGTGGATCGTGTTCCACAGGGTGTTGTTGTAGACCGTGTTCCACATGGTGTCGTTGTGGATCGTGTTCCACAGGGTGTTGTTGTAGACCGTGTTCCACAAGGTGTAGTTGTGGATCGTGTTCCACATGGTGTTGTTGTAGGCCTAGTTCCACAGGGTGTTGTTGTGGACTGTGGCCCGCATGGAGTAGTCGTTGGTGGGGTTCCACATGGAGTCGTTGGTTGTGGCGTAACGCACGGTGTCGATGGTGGAGCGGGCGGTGGTTGCGGCCGAGAGGGTTTGCACGAGGGACTCGGTCCACTTGGTGGCAAATGGGGTCCTTGTTGCGGCGAACATGGACATGGGTTCCATGGATGGTGTGGTATGACCGGTGGATTTGGACGGAAGTTGTGTTCACCTCCGAGATAGCATGGAGGACACTTTCCTATGACGCATCTTTGCAGAGCTTCATTGAATCGGTATCCCATGCCGCAGGTCTCCAGAAATTCACCGAATCCACCGAGGCAAATGTAGTATCCATGACAGTCCTCCGGGTCCTGGGCTTTCTGGCCAAACTGACGACCGGCACAAGGGTTCTGTGCGAGTATTTGGGGCGCCGCGAGGACTCCGATCAATATAATGTATCCTGCGGGTAGGAAGGAATATCAATGCCAAGTCCTTTGCCGATGCCACCAATACTCACCAATCAGCATTTTTCCTAGCTCGGCTGTCTGTTCTTGAAGAGATTCCGATGCCAATGCGAAAACCTCTCCACAGACCATCCTATTTATGGCGAAATTCCACCACCCGACCCATGATGGGCCGCGTCTCCTGCCGATGTTCACTTGAAGGCGAGTAGGAAAGCGTTTCAAGATAATTGCGGGGCATCATTTACATATGTGTTTTCGCAGACATTCCCCACCGTAGACGTTGATGCAGAAGTCCACTCGATCCGCGGGAATCGCTTCGGCACGTGATGCAGGCCAACAACTAAAACACATTAATATTTTGGTATGCCTGTAAGAACATCAATTAGCGAAAATCATTCTCAAGTGCGGAAGGAAACGCGCGACATCTGGCAGCAAGCGAACTAATTCATTTACAGTAGAACATCGACGGGTAGCCAGCAGCAAGTGTCGAGATAGCAAGCGCTCTATCTGCCCATACATACATGTATATTGCTGAAGAGGGCAGGCGAGCTCATGTTCGAAGTCAACTGGGTTAGCAAGAAATTCGTTGCCAGATTTATGTCGCATCGAGCGATCACCCAATCTTCCCATCGTTTACTGCCGAGAAAGCCTTCTTCCGTGCGGGTCCGGGCCTTAAGGAGGCCATCACATGCCGTGCGGAGTTCTGGGGGCGCAATGTAGGGTGCGGCGAGGGCCAAAGATCAGTTCCTAGACTTGTTTTCTTGTTCCATTATCTCCCACACGGCTTATACTGGATACTTAATTGAACGCTTGTATCGTTTAATCGAGATAATGCGAAGAAGGCTTTAGTTGCCCAATTCACCGCCTGGCCCGAATCGATTCCTATAAAAGCGGGTGAGCTGAAGCCCCATTACAGTGATTAAATCGTTAAGACGCGAGCAAGAAAGCAACCTCTTCACAAAATGTCTCTTCGCCGTTTCACAAGACTTCTTTGTCTGGTCGTTTGGCTCGATTGCCTCCTCCTGGCCACTCGAGGCGTGTATATCGCGGATTGTGAGGGCCAATCGGGATATCTGACGAACCCACACAGTTGCAGCGACTACCTCTACTGCGATGGCGCCAACTCCATATATTGCTCCGGACAATGCACCGACGAAATCGATTGTGCTTCCATCATCGCAGCTGAAAATGGCGGTACTTCACCGCCGATCATATCGGACTCAAGCTCCGAGAGTACTTCGGCTGCAACAGCGGCAACAACAACCTCGACTTCCACACCCGAAGATTCATCGACCTCATCGTCCACATCAACTTCGCCATCGACAACGGCGGAAACAACAGAAACACCGTCAACGACAACCTCAACAACGACTTCCGCCACCGACTCCACCAACGCGAACAGCTCAACGACGGAGCCCACGACCGCGACCACTCTGAGTGTGAGGGACTCGTGCGTCAAGGGCAGGAATGAGAAGATTCCCTTCCCGCCGAACTGCAACTACTACTACAATTGCCTCGACGGCTTCCTGTTGCTGCAGCAGTGTCCCTTCGGATTCGGCTGGGATGTGAATCTGAAGCAGTGCCGAGACCTCAGGGTGGCCGAGTGCGCCACTAGACCATAGTCTAATTTGCTATTATTATCTGTATTATTATTATCTGTATAATATATGAGATGTATCAGCATAATTTGAAAAGAATTAAAGCTTTGGTTGCATTGAATTCACTGACACGATGTCATCACATTTTATTGGGAAGACTCGATATCTTCGAAAGGTGTTTTTTTTAGGGTTTTAACTTTTCGGTAGCGATATATGAGTCATTCATTGGAATTACTCCGATAAGAAGGTCATGGCTAAGTACGCGTCTAGAAGCAAAGCGAGCTGTACCGTAGTAAAGAATTCACAGAACGGTAACAAGCGACGGGAATCCGAAGATTCGATCGATGACATACGGCGGATGAGAATTTCCTACCTATCCACATATATGTACATATATGTATGTGTATGTGTCTGACTGATAACGTACATACATTCGCACGCACTCACACAATCACCGTTGATTGCACTGCGCTGTTGTAAGATCAAATTCGAACGCACACGATTCGACTGACTGGAGCCATCATCATGTGTTTTTCGGTATTTAGTGTGGGGCGTCTGCAGACACCCCATTTAGTTCGAGGTAAACGCTGCTCCGGTCACATCTCAAAGACGAACGCAACGCAATCAGACCAAACCATATTGAAAACGAAGAATGAAGTCCGACGGGCGATTCCAGCTGGTCCTCCTGACTACTGCGATTGTGGCCAGTGCTTGGCTCATGGCCACGGTATCCGGCGAGGTTTTCGCCGAGTGCGAGGGCGTGACCGAACGCACCTTCACGGCCAGCACGAAGAGTTGTCGCATCTTCATCTTCTGCGATGGCGACGAGTCCTTCGAGGGCTTCTGCGAGGAGGACGGCTACTTCGATGCCGTGGAAAGAGTTTGCGATGACAGAGACAAGGTCGAGTGCCGCCTCGACGGCGAGACCAACGGGAATGGAGTCGCGACTCCACCTGCGCCAACGGTTCCAGCACCAACCCCAACGACACCAACAACAACCACCACAACGACAACCACCACACCGACAACAACAACGGCACCAACACCATCCACTACTCCATCCACCACTGTAGGTTTGACATCGGAATCTGTCGCTCCATCGAATGAACCGATCACGGAGACGACAACAACAGCTGCATCAACACCCACAGCCCTTGTGTCCACCTTATCTACGACAACAACAGCAGGAACAACAACAACAAACACATCATCATCATGCCCAATCGTCGACGATCCTTTTCAGATCGTTTTCCTGCCGAATCCGAACTCCTGCAGCGAGTACTACGTGTGCATCAATGGGGTTCCGGTCGACATGTACTGCTCGGAAATGCTGCATTTCAACGTGCAAACGGGCAAATGCGATTACCCGGAGAACGTCCAGTGCTGGGTAGGTATTTAGACATTATATCACACCGGGTATATCTAACAAATAGATGGCATTTGCCTTCCAGACGGACTACTCCAGGCCCAAGGAGCAGTGCCAGCGACACATCGTGGACTTCTATCCGCACACGAGCAACTGCAACTACTTCTATCGCTGCCAGAACGGCTTCCTGATGCTGCAGCAGTGCCCGCTCTCCTTCGGCTGGGACTACGAGAAGCGCACCTGCGTCGCCCTCAACAAGGCCAAGTGCTTCAATCGAACGCGCCCTTCATAGACAGACTATAGACCTACTTTATTTAGCATAGTTCTATCGATTAGATTCTTTAATAAAATCACACTCAGCAAACCCATCAACTACATATTTGCCTATGACTATTGCCTATTGTATTTGACCTGATTTTTACTACTTTACAACTTCTACTTTGGGCCCATTGGTGTCGTTGAGCAACAACAAACAATTCATCAAATATCCTCCTCCATCCGTTCTAAACGTATCAAAATCAATAGGCTCTTGGTTATCTTCTGCTATTTAACTTTTAATTTAGATTATTTGTCTTTGCCGGTTTGGGCCAACGGGAAGTGTATCGTGAAATAAATAACAGGTAAAAGGAAAATATTTAACTTCGGGCTACTGATGGGCATCTCTAGCTGCCAACGATTGCCGCGGTATCTTGTGGAATGTAAATCTCGAAATCATTTGCCTTCCGAGCCGAAGCGGTGCGATACGAAAGGCGAGAAATCATCATAATTACAAGAAAGAAACAGTTCAGTTCACCTGTCTAGTTTATCTGCGAACAAGCGGCATTTTAATTTTCTCCAGATAAACTGCGCCGTTTTGGCGTACATACATACGATAAAATATGACGGAAATTGGAATATGTTCGATAGTTAATATTTGAGTCTTTGAGAAACTAGTGGTGGCTGTGGCAGACATACGCCCACGCAGTTTTCTCTGGAATACAACTACGCACCTGAATCGGAGGACGTGTTTTCGCACCAGGCGCCGACATCAGAGAAATCGAAGCATGAAATATCCCATTGGAATGATGGGCAAATCATTGCTCGGAGGTGAGTACACAGAAAATGCGATCGACAATTTCTATAGTTTCCCTCACATATACATAGTTCTGGCCCTACTGGTCATCCAGATGCCATGGAGCCCCAGTGGACTCCGGCTTGTTTCGCGCCAGATCGTCTACAATGTGACACGAAGGGCGAGCAACGTGTGCGTGGGCCACAACACGGGCGAGTTCGTGTTCAACCCCGACGATTGCTCCAAGTTCTACTACTGCCTGGAGGACGGTGAGGGCGCCGAGGCCGAGTGTCCCCACGGCATGCTCTTCAATAAGGAGAGCAAGCTGTGCGACCAGGAGTCGAACGTCGTGTGCCAGACCAGTGGCGACCCTGACCAATCGAATTCGCATCAGAATAATAACAATAATGATAACAATGAGGTCGCTTCGGTGGCTCGTTATTGTGCCGGACAAGCGCTGCAGCAGAACGGGCGGATTGAGTACGTCAGGAGCAGGGGCAGTTGTCGCCACTACTACATATGCTACTACGGCCAGGCGATCCTGCAGGAGTGCTCGGCGAATCTTCACTGGAACCCCAATACCAAGAAGTGTGATTTCCCCGCCGCCGCCGGATGCAATGGCTCGCAAAATGGCAGCCCAACGGACGTCGTCGGCAACTTGATCCAGTGCCCGCCTTTCGGCGAACACATCTATCCGCACATGCGCCGCTGCGACTACTTTGTGTATTGCGTCAAGGGACACGCCGTATTGCAGCAGTGTCCGTTCTACAACGAATTCGACATAGATACGAAAACTTGTAAGTCCCGCAATATTGCTCGCTGCGTTACAGACCTACTTCGATAACTGTAGCAATGGATGTGAATTGATGGAATGTCCATGGAATACTACTTGCATAATTCATATAAGCACAGTGAAATCTCCCATAACCGGACACCCAGCGTCGACTACGCATTCAAATATAATTTGAAATTTCATCATAGTTATGCAAAATGTAAAGAAACCCCGGAATAAAATTCAAATTTCAAAATTTTCAATAAAATTCAAAAGTTTCAATAAAATTCAAAAGTTTCAATAAAATTTCAAAATTCAATAAATTAGTTCAATAAAAGTAAAAGTTCATAAAATTCAAGTTTCAATAAAATTAAAAATTTCAATAAATTAAAATTTTCAATAAAATTCGAAATTGTCAATAAAAATTCAAATTCATTTAAAATTCAAATTCAGTCAATAAAATTCAAAATTCATTAATAAAATCAAATTTCAATAAAATTCAAAATTCTTTCAATAAAATTCTAAATTCATTTCATCAAATTCAAAATTCATTTCAATAAAATTCAAAATTTTCAATAAAATTCAAAATTCATTTCAATAAAATCCAAAATTCATTCATTTATAAAATTCAAAATTCATTCAATAAAATTCAAAATTCATTTCAATAAAATTCATTCATTTCAATAAAATTCTAAATTCATTTCAATCAAATTTAAAATTCATTTCAATAAAATTCAAAATTCATTCAATAAAATTCAAAATTCATTTCAATAAAATTCATTCATTTCAATAAATTCTAAATACATTTCAATAAAATTCAAAATTCATTTCAATAAAATCCAAAATTCATTCATTTATAAAATTCAAAATTCATTCAATAAAATTCAAAATTCATTCAATAAAATTCAAAATTCATTTCAATAAAATTCAAAATTCATTTCAATAAATTTCAAAATTCATTTCAATAAAATTCAAAATTTTTTTTCATAAAATTCAAAATTCATTTCAATAAAATTCAAAATTCATTTCAATAAAAATCAAGATTTTCAATAAAATTCAAAATTTCAATAAAATTCAAAATTTTCAATAAAATTTAAAATTTTCAATAGAATTCATTATTATTATCATTAATATGATAATTAATTTATTTCATATATTTTTTAATACATTTTGATGTTCTGGGCGACCCAGTGGAAATCCAAGAATCAAATTCGTTGCTATCTTTACGCACGTATTTTTTGCATGGATGTCAAAATATATCAGAATCAGAGAAATAAAAAAAGAGACAAACAAATTATTATAAAGAAATAAATATCAAATAAATAAATATAATAATCGTCATGTTGAATTCAAAATAATCATCTCCATAAGAACCAGAGATAATTATCTCTGATAAGAACTAATGTAAAAATATTTTGACGTTTTACGCATTGTCGCTGTCGCATCGAATATGTTTCCCCATAACTTCGCTTGAAGTGACATCGACAACACTGGTCTGTACTATTATTATTCTCGTTACTTCTAGAAATAAATAACGTAAATAAAAATCAATCAGTTAATAGTGTTTTTTAAAGTGGAAAAATCAGATATAATCTTTGATAAAAATTTCCAATAAATTCAAGTCTTGGTTCAGGCATACAAATATTGAAAAGCCACGTAATTTTTCGCCGATAATATATAGTATTTATATACATAAACACCTCGGTTTGAAAGAAGCTGAAGTGGTGCATTCGAGTGTGTGATGAAATTCATTTTCAACTGCATCGTTGAAGATATACTACGCAAATAATTTTTGTCTTAATTTTAAACAGTTTAGTGTTTTGGATACGTTCCTATAAAACATTCACATAAAGAGACAATTCGAATAATTATACATAATGGGAAAGAGTAAGTCTAAATCTACATATAACATAACATATAACATATAAAAGTAAATTTCTATTTCATATATATAGATAATATATATATATATATATATTCTACAAGTAGTAAAACATTTATTCATATAATTTTAGAAAATAAGTTCCAGCAACCTGCTAAAGAACCATCCACTGCGGGCACAACAGGCGCTGGCGGAGCCCCATCTGCATCCCGAGATCAGCCAGATGTTCAGGCTTTTGTTTTTGGTAGTTATAACAATGTTTAAACTTTCCTCGAAATATATATAATGTATGTATGTATATAAAAAAAAAATAAAAAAAAACAATGTACCAGACGAACGAAGTCGCTTTACGAAATCAACCAATTTGTGGTTCTATTTGGAACACTCCTTACACGATTATAAATTGTTTGTTTACTCTTTTAACAAAAGAAGATATTTCTTAGGTGCCAGTACCAGTGGAACGTCTGTAGGTGGTCCCCAGCAACAAAGATCTCAAAAACAGGGAGGTCCCCAACAAGGAGGTCCTCAACAACAATGGGGTCCTAAGCCACAAGGAGGTGGCCCCCAACAACAAAGACCTCAGCAACAGGGAGGTCCCCAACAAGGAGGTCCTCAACAACAATGGGGTCCTAAGCCACAAGGAGGTGGCCCCCAACGACAAAGACCTCAGCAACAGGGAGGTCCCCAACAAGGAGGTCCCCAACAGCAATGGGGTTCAAAGCCACAAGAAGGTGGCCCCCAACAACAAAGACCTCAGCAACAGGGAGGTCCCCAACAGCAATGGGGTTCAAAGCCACAAGGAGGTGGGCCCCAACAACAAAGACCCCAGCAACAAGGAGGACAACAACAGCAAGCAAGAGGTGGACCCCAGCAACAAGGAAGTGGACCTCAACAACAAAGAGGACCTCCACAAGGAGGACAACAGCGAGGTGGCTTCCCACAACAAAGAGGACCTTCACAACAACATCAACGGCAATCAGTATCAACTTCATCCTCCTGTTCGTCGATAGTATCAGTATCATCTGGAAATATACCTCGTGGTACTCTGGGGCGCCGTGGGGTTGTTGATGTCAACTATTTAGACATTTTCTTAGAGAATTTGCCCTCGAAAGCTTATCACTATGACGTTCAAATTACTCCAGATAGGCCAAAAAAATTTTTGCGTCCTGCATTTGAGCAGTTTAATCGTCAGTATTTTAAAGATATTGAAATGGCATACGATGGAAAATGCAGTTTCTACACCTGTCAAAAGTTAAAAGTACCGAAATGTGAAAATGATGTAGAGGTAGGAGGAGTCTTTATGCTACTTTTGGTATATTGTTTATATATTTATTTTTTTAGATCGATGATACTAATTCTCGCAAAATCAGCTTTAAAATTGCTGTAAAGGAGACACAAGATATGGAAATAGATTTAAATTCGTTGCGTAGGTGCGTATCAAAATTTCAATCATAAAAGTATTTTCTTCTTATATTCCATGTTACTTCGTTTACAGTTATCTGAAAGATCGTATCTTCGATAAACCTATGCGTGCACTGCAGTGTCTTGAAGTTGTACTAGCTAACCCTTGTCACAAGCAAGGCGTTCGTATAGGTCGGTCATTTTTCGTGAAGCCGAATGAATTCTATGATCTGTACGATGGCTACGAAATGTGGACAGGCTTGTTTCAGGCAGCAATACTCGGCGATCGCCCATTTTTAAATGTTGACATATCGCATAAATCCTTTCCGAGTGAATGTGGTTTGATTAAATATTTGGACATAAATCGATATCCACTTAATGCTACACTAGATAGGACAAGCATATTCAAATTAAAGGGCTTCCTTAAATCTGTACAAATTGAGTACGTGCCTCCAAGTTGTTTTAACTCATTTCCACGAACGTACAAGGTGAATGACATTAGTGCAGAATCGGCAGCTAGACTCCAATTTAAATTAGAGGATGGAACACAAACTACCATTGAAAAATACTTTCTATCCAAAGGATACAAACTACAATATCCAAATTTGAATTGTTTACATGTGGGATCTACTGTGAAGAATATTTATGTACCTTTTGAATTGTGTAAAATTCCAGCTGGGCAAGCAATAAATGTAAGTCAAGTCACGAATGCAATTCGTTTCATACTAAACTGATACTTAAATAACATTTGTTTCTTAGAAAAAAGATGGACCAAAACAAGTTCAACAAATGATAAAATATGCTGCCACATCCACGAACGTGCGAAAGGATAAAATAATGAGAATGTTAGCATATTTTCAGCATAACGTTGATATGAAAATGCGTGCATTTGGAATACAGATTGGTGATCAGTTTAAGGAAGTTCCCATGCGTATTTTGAATTCCCCATTGATCGAATATTTAGGAGGTGAAACGGTTTCACCCTTTAAAGGGGCATGGCGAATGAACGATACTTCCAAATTTTTGATAACTGGTAAAACAGTTTATACGTGGGCGATCATTTATAGCAAGCGGAATAGAATTGATTACAATAAGATACAAGATTTCAGCAGACTAGTAAGTACTTTAATGATCTGTAAGATTCTCCAATTAATATTCAATGAAAATTCTAACCAATGTCAAATTCTAGGTTTCTAGTTTATCTAAAAAACTAAATATGTCGTTAGATGACAAACCGCAAATTATTCCATATGAGCAAGTGGAGGCTACATTGCGGGACTTAAGATCGAAAAAAATTGATTTGGTATTTGTCATTCTGCCAACATTTGGTACTTCGTATGCCGACGTTAAACAAGGTGCTGAACTCAAGCTTGGTCAACTAACTCAGTGTATTAAACAATACACCATCGAAAGGCGTTGCGATATGCAAACAATTCAAAACATTTTGCTTAAAGTAAATCACAAGTTGAATGGAACAAACCATGTTATATCTAAGAAATCAAAGATATCATTGAATAATGTTATGTTCTTGGGAGCTGATGTAACGCATCCTTCTCCCGATCAGAAGTTCATTCCCAGTGTAGTAGGAGTTGCTGCTTCACATGATGCCAATGGAGCTTGTTACAACATGCAATATCGTTTACAAAGAGGAGCAGTGGAAAATATTGAGGACATGGCTTCTATATTTGAAACTCACATGCAGGTGTATAAAAAATATCAGCAAAAATATCCGGATCATATTATTTACTATCGCGACGGAGTCTCCGATGGACAGTTTCCGATTGTAAAAAATAACGAGCTTCGTGATATTCGGGCCGTTTGTACGAAGGTGAAGAATGCGAATATCAAAAAGCTGTTTTTATTACATAATTTATGTTATCTTTTCCCTTTCTTGATGACATTAGCTTGGCTGCAAACCAAAATTGACTTGCATTATCGTGATTAAGAGACATCATACACGTTTCTTCCCCAAAACTGTCAACCCGCGTGACAAATTCAACAATGTTGAACCAGGAACCGTGGTTGATCAAGTTATTGTGCACCCTAACGAGGTACAATTCTTCATGGTCAGCCATCAATCCATACAGGGTACAGCAAAACCAACACGCTACAATATAATTGAAGATGATGCAAAAATGAATATTGACGACCTGCAAGCATTGACATATCACTTGTGTCACATGTTTCCACGTTGTAATCGTGCTGTCTCATATCCAGCCCCGGCATACTTGGCTCATTTGGTTGCCTTCCGTGGACGTGTCTATATTGAAGGGTAAGCACCATAACTGCACTAACTTGGTTTCGTTGTATTAACGATTACTCCTTACTTGCAGAGAGAACAGGTTTTCTGATCCGAGACGCGAATATGAAAAACGTTTGGTCAATGCCGACTTCATGCTGCGTAATCCGATGTATTTTATTTAATACATACATCAGAGGAGTAGTTACCTTTTCTCATTTTATACTATTGTCAGTTTTTTTTAAATGTTATTGAAATAAAATTCCACAATAAAATGCAAAGGTCCCCCATATACTATATATAAATGTCCTGGATTGCAAAGCAAATCATGTGGAGTTTTAATATTATTTTGGTTAATATTCCACGGAAAATGCTAAAAGCTTTACCTTCTGTTTGTAAAAGCTTTACCTTCTTTATAATTTTTTGATAAACTATTTCACGATTGATTTAGTAGATCGAACTGAATAATCCTATTATTGGCAGGAGACAATGAATATATTTAGGAAAACCCTGTTTTAATAAAATTCAAAAGTTTCAATAAAATTAAAAATTTTCAATAAAATTCAAATTTTCATATCGAAATTTCAATAAAATTCAAAATTTTCAATAAAATTCAAAATTCATTTCAATAAAATCCAAAATTCATTCATTTATAAAATTCAAAATTCATTCAATAAAATTCAAAATTCATTTCAATAAAATTCATTCATTTCAATAAAATTCTAAATTCATTTCAATCAAATTTAAAATTCATTTCAATAAAATTCAAATTCATTCAATCAATTCATTTCAAAAAATTCAAATTTCAATAAAATTCAAAATTCATTCAATAAAATTCAAAATTCATTTCAATAAAATTCATTCATTTCAATAAAATTCTAAATACATTTCAATAAAATTCAAAATTCATTTCAATAAAATCCAAAATTCATTCATTTATAAAATTCAAAATTCATTCAATAAAATTCAAAATTCATTCAATAAAATTCAAAATTCATTTCAATAAATTCAAATTCATTTCAATAAATTTCAAAATTCATTTCAATAAAATTTAAAATTTTTTTTTCATAAAATTCAAAATTCATTTCAATAAAATTCAAAATTCATTTCAATAAAAATCAAGATTTTCAATAAAATTCAAAATTTCAATAAAATTCAAAATTTTCAATAAAATTTAAAATTTTCAATAGAATTCATTATTATTATCATTAATATGATAATTAATTTATTTCATATATTTTTTAATACATTTTGATGTTCTGGGCGACCCAGTGGAAATCCAAGAATCAAATTCGTTGCTATCTTTACGCACGTATTTTTTGCATGGATGTCAAAATATATCAGAATCAGAGAAATAAAAAAAGAGACAAACAAATTATTATAAAGAAATAAATATCAAATAAATAAATATAATAATCGTCATGTTGAATTCAAAATAATCATCTCCATAAGAACCAGAGATAATTATCTCTGATAAGAACTAATGTAAAAATATTTTGACGTTTTACGCATTGTCGCTGTCGCATCGAATATGTTTCCCCATAACTTCGCTTGAAGTGACATCGACAACACTGGTCTGTACTATTATTATTCTCGTTACTTCTAGAAATAAATAACGTAAATAAAAATCAATCAGTTAATAGTGTTTTTTAAAGTGGAAAAATCAGATATAATCTTTGATAAAAATTTCCAATAAATTCAAGTCTTGGTTCAGGCATACAAATATTGAAAAGCCACGTAATTTTTCGCCGATAATATATAGTATTTATATACATAAACACCTCGGTTTGAAAGAAGCTGAAGTGGTGCATTCGAGTGTGTGATGAAATTCATTTTCAACTGCATCGTTGAAGATATACTACGCAAATAATTTTTGTCTTAATTTTAAACAGTTTAGTGTTTTGGATACGTTCCTATAAAACATTCACATAAAGAGACAATTCGAATAATTATACATAATGGGAAAGAGTAAGTCTAAATCTACATATAACATAACATATAACATCTACATATAACATATAAAAGTAAATTTCTATTTCATATATATAGATATATATATATATATATATATCTACAAGTAGTAAAACATTTATTCATATAATTTTAGAAAATAAGTTCAAGCAACCTGCTAAAGAACCATCCACTGCGGGCACAACAGGCGCTGGCGGAGCCCCATCTGCATCCCGAGATCAGCCAGATGTTCAGGCTTTTGTTTTTGGTAGTTATAACAATGTTTAAACTTTCCTCGAAATATATATAATGTATGTATGTATATAAAAAAAAATAAAAAAAAACAATGTACCAGACGAACGAAGTCGCTTTACGAAATCAACCAATTTGTGGTTCTATTTGGAACACTCCTTACACGATTATAAATTGTTTGTTTACTCTTTTAACAAAAGAAGATATTTCTTAGGTGCCAGTACCAGTGGAACGTCTGTAGGTGGTCCCCAGCAACAAAGATCTCAAAAACAGGGAGGTCCCCAACAAGGAGGTCCTCAACAACAATGGGGTCCTAAGCCACAAGGAGGTGGCCCCCAACAACAAAGACCTCAGCAACAGGGAGGTCCCCAACAAGGAGGTCCTCAACAACAATGGGGTCCTAAGCCACAAGGAGGTGGCCCCCAACGACAAAGACCTCAGCAACAGGGAGGTCCCCAACAGCAATGGGGTTCAAAGCCACAAGGAGGTGGCCCCCAACAACAAAGACCTCAGCAACAGGGAGGTCCCCAACAGCAATGGGGTTCAAAGCCACAAGGAGGTGGGCCCCAACAACAAAGACCCCAGCAACAAGGAGGACAACAACAGCAAGCAAGAGGTGGACCCCAGCAACAAGGAAGTGGACCTCAACAACAAAGAGGACCTCCACAAGGAGGACAACAGCGAGGTGGCTTCCCACAACAAAGAGGACCTTCACAACAACATCAACGGCAATCAGTATCAACTTCATCCTCCTGTTCGTCGATAGTATCAGTATCATCTGGAAATATACCTCGTGGTACTCTGGGGCGCCGTGGAGTTGTTGATGTCAACTATTTAGACATTTTCTTAGAGAATTTGCCCTCGAAAGCTTATCACTATGACGTTCAAATTACTCCAGATAGGCCAAAAAAATTTTTGCGTCCTGCATTTGAGCAGTTTAATCGTCAGTATTTTAAAGATATTGAAATGGCATACGATGGAAAATGCAGTTTCTACACCTGTCAAAAGTTAGAAGTACCGAAATGTGAAAATGATGTAGAGGTAGGAGGAGTCTTTATGCTACTTTTGGTATATTGTTTATATATTTATTTTTTTAGATCGATGATACTAATTCTCGCAAAATCAGCTTTAAAATTGCTGTAAAGGAGACACAAGATATGGAAATAGATTTAAATTCGTTGCGTAGGTGCG
The DNA here is from genome assembly GCA_017309665.1 of Coelopa frigida. Classification (NCBI taxonomy): domain Eukaryota; kingdom Metazoa; phylum Arthropoda; class Insecta; order Diptera; family Coelopidae; genus Coelopa; species Coelopa frigida. The sequence continues at coordinate 12,372,313 of CM029563.1, forward strand.
TATCAAAATTTCAATCATAAAAGTATTTTCTTCTTATATTCCATGTTACTTCGTTTACAGTTATCTGAAAGATCGTATCTTCGATAAACCTATGCGTGCACTGCAGTGTCCTTGAAGTTGTACTAGCTAACCCTTGTCACAAGCAAGGCGTTCGTATAGGTCGGTCATTTTTCGTGAAGCCGAATGAATTCTATGATCTGTACGATGGCTACGAAATGTGGACAGGCTTGTTTCAGGCAGCAATACTCGGCGATCGCCCATTTTTAAATGTTGACATATCGCATAAATCCTTTCCGAGTGAATGTGGTTTGATTAAATATTTGGACATAAATCGATATCCACTTAATGCTACACTAGATAGGACAAGCATATTCAAATTAAAGGGCTTCCTTAAATCTGTACAAATTGAGTACGTGCCTCCAAGTTGTTTTAACTCATTTCCACGAACGTACAAGGTGAATGACATTAGTGCAGAATCGGCAGCTAGACTCCAATTTAAATTAGAGGATGGAACACAAACTACCATTGAAAAATACTTTCTATCCAAAGGATACAAACTACAATATCCAAATTTGAATTGTTTACATGTGGGATCTACTGTGAAGAATATTTATGTACCTTTTGAATTGTGTAAAATTCCAGCTGGGCAAGCAATAAATGTAAGTCAAGTCACGAATGCAATTCGTTTCATACTAAACTGATACTTAAATAACATTTGTTTCTTAGAAAAAAGATGGACCAAAACAAGTTCAACAAATGATAAAATATGCTGCCACATCCACGAACGTGCGAAAGGATAAAATAATGAGAATGTTAGCATATTTTCAGCATAACGTTGATATGAAAATGCGTGCATTTGGAATACAGATTGGTGATCAGTTTAAGGAAGTTCCCATGCGTATTTTGAATTCCCCATTGATCGAATATTTAGGAGGTGAAACGGTTTCACCCTTTAAAGGGGCATGGCGAATGAACGATACTTCCAAATTTTTGATAACTGGTAAAACAGTTTATACGTGGGCGATCATTTATAGCAAGCGGAATAGAATTGATTACAATAAGATACAAGATTTCAGCAGACTAGTAAGTACTTTAATGATCTGTAAGATTCTCCAATTAATATTCAATGAAAATTCTAACCAATGTCAAATTCTAGGTTTCTAGTTTATCTAAAAAACTGAATATGTCGTTAGATGACAAACCGCAAATTATTCCATATGAGCAAGTGGAGGCTACATTGCGGGACTTAAGATCGAAAAAAATTGATTTGGTATTTGTCATTCTGCCAACATTTGGTACTTCGTATGCCGACGTTAAACAAGGTGCTGAACTCAAGCTTGGTCAACTAACTCAGTGTATTAAACAATACACCATCGAAAGGCGTTGCGATATGCAAACAATTCAAAACATTTTGCTTAAAGTAAATCACAAGTTGAATGGAACAAACCATGTTATATCTAAGAAATCAAAGATATCATTGAATAATGTTATGTTCTTGGGAGCTGATGTAACGCATCCTTCTCCCGATCAGAAGTTCATTCCCAGTGTAGTAGGAGTTGCTGCTTCACATGATGCCAATGGAGCTTGTTACAACATGCAATATCGTTTACAAAGAGGAGCAGTGGAAAATATTGAGGACATGGCTTCTATATTTGAAACTCACATGCAGGTGTATAAAAAATATCAGCAAAAATATCCGGATCATATTATTTACTATCGCGACGGAGTCTCCGATGGACAGTTTCCGATTGTAAAAAATAACGAGCTTCGTGATATTCGGGCCGTATGTACGAAGGTGAAGAATGCGAATATCAAAAAGCTGTTTTTATTACATAATTTATGTTATCTTTTCCCTTTCTTGATGACATTAGCTTGGCTGCAAACCAAAATTGACTTGCATTATCGTGATTAAGAGACATCATACACGTTTCTTCCCCAAAACTGTCAACCCGCGTGACAAATTCAACAATGTTGAACCAGGAACCGTGGTTGATCAAGTTATTGTGCACCCTAACGAGGTACAATTCTTCATGGTCAGCCATCAATCCATACAGGGTACAGCAAAACCAACACGCTACAATATAATTGAAGATGATGCAAAAATGAATATTGACGACCTGCAAGCATTGACATATCACTTGTGTCACATGTTTCCACGTTGTAATCGTGCTGTCTCATATCCAGCCCCGGCATACTTGGCTCATTTGGTTGCCTTCCGTGGACGTGTCTATATTGAAGGGTAAGCACCATAACTGCACTAACTTGGTTTCGTTGTATTAACGATTACTCCTTACTTGCAGAGAGAACAGGTTTTCTGATCCGAGACGCGAATATGAAAAACGTTTGGTCAATGCCGACTTCATGCTGCGTAATCCGATGTATTTTATTTAATACATACATCAGAGGAGTAGTTACCTTTTCTCATTTTATACTATTGTCAGTTTTTTTTAAATGTTATTGAAATAAAATTCCACAATAAAATGCAAAGGTCCCCCATATACTATATATAAATGTCCTGGATTGCAAAGCAAATCATGTGAAGTTTTAATATTATTTTGGTTAATATTCCACGGAAAATGCTAAAAGCTTTACCTTCTGTTTGTAAAAGCTTTACCTTCTTTATAATTTTTTGATAAACTATTTCACGATTGATTTAGTAGATCGAACTGAATAATCCTATTATTGGCAGGAGACAATGAATATATTTAGGAAAACCCTGTTTTAATAAAATTCAAAAGTTTCAATAAAATTAAAAATTTTCAATAAAATTCAAAATTTTCAATAAAATTCGAAATTTTCAATAAAATTCAAAATTTTCAATAAAATTCAAAATTCATTTCAATAAAATCCAAAATTCATTCATTTATAAAATTCAAAATTCATTCAATAAAATTCAAAAATTCATTTCAATAAAATTCAAAATTCATTTCAATAAAATTCAAAATTCATTTCAATAAAATTCATTAATTTCAATAAAATTCTAAATTCATTTCAATCAAATTTAAAATTCATTTCAATAAAATTCAAAATTCATTCAATAAAATTCATTTCAATAAAATTCTAAATACATTTCAATAAAATTCAAAATTCATTTCAATAAAATCCAAAATTCATTCATTATAAATTCAAATTCATTCATAAATTCAAAATTCTTCAATAAATTCAAATTTCAATAAAATTCAAATTCATTCAATAAAATTCAAATTTCAATAAAATTCAAAATTTCAAATAAAATTTAAAAATTAATTTCAATAGAATTCATTATTATTATCATTAATATGATAATTAATTTATTTCATATATTTTTTAATACATTTTGATGTTCTGGGCGACCCAGTGGAAATCCAAGAATCAAATTCGTTGCTATCTTTACGCACGTATTTTTTGCATGGATGTCAAAATATATCAGAATCAGAGAAATAAAAAAAGAGACAAACAAATTATTATAAAGAAATAAATATCAAATAAATAAATATAATAATCGTCATGTTGAATTCAAAATAATCATCTCCATAAGAACCAGAGATAATTATCTCTGATAAGATCTAATGTAAAAATATTTTGACGTTTTACGCATTGTCGCTGTCGCATCGAATATGTTTCCCCATAACTTCGCTTGAAGTGACATCGACAACACTGGTCTGTACTATTATTATTCTCGTTACTTCTAGAAATAAATAACGTAAATAAAAATCAATCAGTTAATAGTGTTTTTTAAAGTGGAAAAATCAGATATAATCTTTGATAAAAATTTCCAATAAATTCAAGTCTTGGTTCAGGCATACAAATATTGAAAAGCCACGTAATTTTTCGCCGATAATATATAGTATTTATATACATAAACACCTCGGTTTGAAAGAAGCTGAAGTGGTGCATTCGAGTGTGTGATGAAATTCATTTTCAACTGCATCGTTGAAGATATACTACGCAAATAATTTTTGTCTTAATTTTAAACAGTTTAGTGTTTTGGATACGTTCCTATAAAACATTCACATAAAGAGACAATTCGAATAATTATACATAATGGGAAAGAGTAAGTCTAAATCTACATATAACATAACATATAACATCTACATATAACATATAAAAGTAAATTTCTATTTCATATATATAGATAATATATATATATATATCTACAAGTAGTAAAACATTTATTCATATAATTTTAGAAAATAAGTTCAAGCAACCTGCTAAAGAACCATCCACTGCGGGCACAACAGGCGCTGGCGGAGCCCCATCTGCATCCCGAGATCAGCCAGATGTTCAGGCTTTTGTTTTTGGTAGTTATAACAATGTTTAAACTTTCCTCGAAATATATATAATGTATGTATGTATATAAAAAAAAATAAAAAAAACAATGTACCAGACGAACGAAGTCGCTTTACGAAATCAACCAATTTGTGGTTCTATTTGGAACACTCCTTACACGATTATAAATTGTTTGTTTACTCTTTTAACAAAAGAAGATATTTCTTAGGTGCCAGTACCAGTGGAACGTCTGTAGGTGGTCCCCAGCAACAAAGATCTCAAAAACAGGGAGGTCCCCAACAAGGAGGTCCTCAACAACAATGGGGTCCTAAGCCACAAGGAGGTGGCCCCCAACAACAAAGACCTCAGCAACAGGGAGGTCCCCAACAAGGAGGTCCTCAACAACAATGGGGTCCTAAGCCACAAGGAGGTGGCCCCCAACGACAAAGACCTCAGCAACAGGGAGGTCCCCAACAGCAATGGGGTTCAAAGCCACAAGGAGGTGGCCCCCAACAACAAAGACCTCAGCAACAGGGAGGTCCCCAACAGCAATGGGGTTCAAAGCCACAAGGAGGTGGGCCCCAACAACAAAGACCCCAGCAACAAGGAGGACAACAACAGCAAGCAAGAGGTGGACCCCAGCAACAAGGAAGTGGACCTCAACAACAAAGAGGACCTCCACAAGGAGGACAACAGCGAGGTGGCTTCCCACAACAAAGAGGACCTTCACAACAACATCAACGGCAATCAGTATCAACTTCATCCTCCTGTTCGTCGATAGTATCAGTATCATCTGGAAATATACCTCGTGGTACTCTGGGGCGCCGTGGAGTTGTTGATGTCAACTATTTAGACATTTTCTTAGAGAATTTGCCCTCGAAAGCTTATCACTATGACGTTCAAATTACTCCAGATAGGCCAAAAAAATTTTTGCGTCCTGCATTTGAGCAGTTTAATCGTCAGTATTTTAAAGATATTGAAATGGCATACGATGGAAAATGCAGTTTCTACACCTGTCAAAAGTTAGAAGTACCGAAATGTGAAAATGATGTAGAGGTAGGAGGAGTCTTTATGCTACTTTTGGTATATTGTTTATATATTTATTTTTTTAGATCGATGATACTAATTCTCGCAAAATCAGCTTTAAAATTGCTGTAAAGGAGACACAAGATATGGAAATAGATTTAAATTCGTTGCGTAGGTGCGTATCAAAATTTCAATCATAAAAGTATTTTCTTCTTATATTCCATGTTACTTCGTTTACAGTTATCTGAAAGATCGTATCTTCGATAAACCTATGCGTGCACTGCAGTGCCTTGAAGTTGTACTAGCTAACCCTTGTCACAAGCAAGGCGTTCGTATAGGTCGGTCATTTTTCGTGAAGCCGAATGAATTCTATGATCTGTACGATGGCTACGAAATGTGGACAGGCTTGTTTCAGGCAGCAATACTCGGCGATCGCCCATTTTTAAATGTTGACATATCGCATAAATCCTTTCCGAGTGAATGTGGTTTGATTAAATATTTGGACATAAATCGATATCCACTTAATGCTACACTAGATAGGACAAGCATATTCAAATTAAAGGGCTTCCTTAAATCTGTACAAATTGAGTACGTGCCTCCAAGTTGTTTTAACTCATTTCCACGAACGTACAAGGTGAATGACATTAGTGCAGAATCGGCAGCTAGACTCCAATTTAAATTAGAGGATGGAACACAAACTACCATTGAAAAATACTTTCTATCCAAAGGATACAAACTACAATATCCAAATTTGAATTGTTTACTGTGAAGAATATTTATGTACCTTTTGAATTGTGTAAAATTCCAGCTGGGCAAGCAATAAATGTAAGTCAAGTCACGAATGCAATTCGTTTCATACTAAACTGATACTTAAATAACATTTGTTTCTTAGAAAAAAGATGGACCAAAACAAGTTCAACAAATGATAAAATATGCTGCCACATCCACGAACGTGCGAAAGGATAAAATAATGAGAATGTTAGCATATTTTCAGCATAACGTTGATATGAAAATGCGTGCATTTGGAATACAGATTGGTGATCAGTTTAAGGAAGTTCCCATGCGTATTTTGAATTCCCCATTGATCGAATATTTAGGAGGTGAAACGGTTTCACCCTTTAAAGGGGCATGGCGAATGAACGATACTTCCAAATTTTTGATAACTGGTAAAACAGTTTATACGTGGGCGATCATTTATAGCAAGCGGAATAGAATTGATTACAATAAGATACAAGATTTCAGCAGACTAGTAAGTACTTTAATGATCTGTAAGATTCTCCAATTAATATTCAATGAAAATTCTAACCAATGTCAAATTCTAGGTTTCTAGTTTATCTAAAAAACTGAATATGTCGTTAGATGACAAACCGCAAATTATTCCATATGAGCAAGTGGAGGCTACATTGCGGGACTTAAGATCGAAAAAAATTGATTTGGTATTTGTCATTCTGCCAACATTTGGTACTTCGTATGCCGACGTTAAACAAGGTGCTGAACTCAAGCTTGGTCAACTAACTCAGTGTATTAAACAATACACCATCGAAAGGCGTTGCGATATGCAAACAATTCAAAACATTTTGCTTAAAGTAAATCACAAGTTGAATGGAACAAACCATGTTATATCTAAGAAATCAAAGATATCATTGAATAATGTTATGTTCTTGGGAGCTGATGTAACGCATCCTTCTCCCGATCAGAAGTTCATTCCCAGTGTAGTAGGAGTTGCTGCTTCACATGATGCCAATGGAGCTTGTTACAACATGCAATATCGTTTACAAAGAGGAGCAGTGGAAAATATTGAGGACATGGCTTCTATATTTGAAACTCACATGCAGGTGTATAAAAAATATCAGCAAAAATATCCGGATCATATTATTTACTATCGCGACGGAGTCTCCGATGGACAGTTTCCGATTGTAAAAAATAACGAGCTTCGTGATATTCGGGCCGTATGTACGAAGGTGAAGAATGCGAATATCAAAAAGCTGTTTTTATTACATAATTTATGTTATCTTTTCCCTTTCTTGATGACATTAGCTTGGCTGCAAACCAAAATTGACTTGCATTATCGTGATTAAGAGACATCATACACGTTTCTTCCCCAAAACTGTCAACCCGCGTGACAAATTCAACAATGTTGAACCAGGAACCGTGGTTGATCAAGTTATTGTGCACCCTAACGAGGTACAATTCTTCATGGTCAGCCATCAATCCATACAGGGTACAGCAAAACCAACACGCTACAATATAATTGAAGATGATGCAAAAATGAATATTGACGACCTGCAAGCATTGACATATCACTTGTGTCACATGTTTCCACGTTGTAATCGTGCTGTCTCATATCCAGCCCCGGCATACTTGGCTCATTTGGTTGCCTTCCGTGGACGTGTCTATATTGAAGGGTAAGCACCATAACTGCACTAACTTGGTTTCGTTGTATTAACGATTACTCCTTACTTGCAGAGAGAACAGGTTTTCTGATCCGAGACGCGAATATGAAAAACGTTTGGTCAATGCCGACTTCATGCTGCGTAATCCGATGTATTTTATTTAATACATACATCAGAGGAGTAGTTACCTTTTCTCATTTTATACTATTGTCAGTTTTTTTTAAATGTTATTGAAATAAAATTCCACAATAAAATGCAAAGGTCCCCCATATACTATATATAAATGTCCTGGATTGCAAAGCAAATCATGTGGAGTTTTAATATTATTTTGGTTAATATTCCACGGAAAATGCTAAAAGCTTTACCTTCTGTTTGTAAAAGCTTTACCTTCTTTATAATTTTTTGATAAGATCGAACTGAATAATCCTATTATTGGCAGGAGACAATGAATATATTTAGGAAAAACCCTGTTTCTTGCTATTTTTAGAAATGAATTATAATTATTTTAAATTTGAGATACTTAATTCAATAACATTTACAAAAGAGTTATTACCTAATTTATGTCATAAAATAATTTTATTAATAAAGAAATATCTATTATGCCACATAGCATAAAATATATCAATAACATTGTGTTTTCGTCCTCATTGGTTTCCATAGAATTTGTCAATTTCTGCAAAAACAATCTTAGACACCTGAGCCCTTAAGCGGTGCTCCGTGATTGCTGGCATCTTTGTGTCCTTTATCATGTTTGCTAGACTAGCGAAAAGCAAGGCAGTCGCGCCGTTTTCGCTCTTTTGGGTTGGAATTGCCGTCTCTGAGAGGCTTGGAGGTCCCACATCGATGAAATTAAATTTGGTTTCGTCCTTTTCCTGACAAATAAAAAAGAGTACACAAATATTATCAAATACCCTAATCTTTAGGGCGATGAAAAACATAGAATATAATCTGTTTTCCAGTTTGAACGTGATTACAACAAACAAACAAGACAGACAGACATATGCATATAAAATGAATATATTGAGTATGGTTACCGTAGACGCATCTTTCGTGGATACATGTAGTTGGGAATTGGCTACTGGATAGCTGTCTATCATGCTCTGGTCATCCATATCCACTGTCTCATAGTCGTCATCAAATGTGGAATTTACACCACGATATTCGGTGGAGTTCTCATTGCGACATATGTTGACCATACTGTAAATGTATCAAAAAAGTAGTGTGAAATAAAAACGTATATAATAGAAAACTGATATGTAATATAGAACTCAAATGTACCGCTTGGAACTTTTTTCAATATCAAGAAATGACATCAAATCGTAATATTTCCACTTTTGTCTCGGGGGTGTCGCCGCAATTCTCTCGGTTCGCTTGACCCGTTTATAGCAATCCCGCAGTCCCTTCCACCTCTTCCTGCATTGTGTTTCTACACAAAAGAAGAAATGCTTTTTAATCGTCCTTATAAGCCGTATAAACCCAATTTAATACCATTCAATTGTACACGCCGAGCCACTTCCCGCCACGCATTGCGCTTCTGATTCTGATTTCTGTAATCTTCTAAATTATGATCGTAAATGACTGGTTGCTTTCTTATTTCCTCGATTATCGCTTCGTCAATGTCCATTTTCATAAAGATGCTTGAAATTGTAAAAGTTCTATTATCATTATTGATTGCATTTAATTAATTTATTACCTTTAAACAACCAGTAAATTTAAAAATTTAAATAATTTTTCCTGCAGAGAAAATGTTTGCAATGTTTGTCGCGCTTGTCAAATTATTAATAGACGACTCCGACAAACGCTGCCAGTCGCCGTGTCGTATTAAAAATCACACACATTTCACCAGGGATGCCAAATGCTCTTACACCGCGATGTGATCCTCTTCACTTCTGAGTGAAACACTAAAGGGAGAACCACGATGAATTTGAGCGAGATAACGTGAATTACCGAATTTAACAAAACTGTACCAAAGTAGCGATACTTTAAAGAATGATCGATTATTTCATTTTGCCATAACCGTGTTTGACAACGATTTTATGAATAGCTCCAACAACGCTGTAATGCCCTAATTTTGGCTATTATGTCTTAAATGTCATCAAAACTTTTTTACATTTGGAAGTTATGGCGTGGAGAGACAGTTTTTTCTTCATCACCCACTCTATTCAAAAACTCCAATGCGGCATCCCTGGATAACACATAAAATATTTCTATTCATAAAGGCCTGAACAGGCCGAATCATTTAGGATGCTACAAGACTACAACGCGACATCATGTCGTCGACAGGTGTTCAGTGCTGCATAACGTACAAAAATTGTTGTATTTGTACTACTTTTCTCTTTACGCGTGATTCTTTACTACGCCAATTTGAATTGTATAATTATATAAAAATTGTGTAAATTCTAAAAAAGTTATTACTTAGATCAATGTTGACTGTTTAATATGTGGAATAGTTACCAAATTTTGGATAAGGGGTGTTCACGCTGCTCTGAGCAGTTGAGAATGGGCGTTATGAACAATTTCGGCAAACATAAACTCTATTTTTTATAGTTAAATAAGTTGCCTTGGGCACTTTTTCCAATACATTTAATACATTTTCACTTTTTCATTAAAATTTTTTTTGAATTTTTAATGCCAAAACTATAATTATTTGATATATTAAACTGCTCCACCTGAGCTGTGGACTCTGTGACTCACACAAGTCAGGGGTCCAGTCAGAGCAGATGAGCAGTGAGAAACTTACTAAAAAATTTCAACTGAAAATCACCTTTTTATTTGAAAGTTATTTTAGTGATTTTCAGCAAAAATTTATTTTTGGTACAAGTTTGTTTGTTTTTAAACACTGTCTGTTTGTCACTGTCACCGTAATTCTACAGCTGTTGTTGACATGTGAGAAAGAAATGTCAGTGGCGAATCTCCTGAAAAAAGAAAACAAAACATTTACTTTCCACGTGCCGTTTTAATTTTAATTTCCTTACAATATTATTTAAAAGCATCTAAACACAATGGAAATGATGGTATCCGATGATTTATTTCACCTCACGCTTGAATTACACGTTTCGTTAAACCATTGCAGCAAGGTGCTTCACTGCTCTCGCGCCCGGCGGAGGAATTCGGCAACGATGTCCTGGTTGAGGAAATGTGGGCCGTTAAGGCGATGGATCATGCAGAAGTATACTTCAATGTAAGCACACGACTCTCAGTTGTATGACATATGCCTGAAGTTAACACTAATCTCCCAATTTGCTTGGTTTTGCATTTCAGTTGTTGTGTAGCATAGATCCGCGGAGTCTGAACTTAACGCCGTACGACGACCAAATCTACCAGACTTTCCGGCAAGACTTCCCCGACCTCAAAGTGGATGTGCTAAGTGACGATATATTGAAATCTCCCGAGGAGAAGCTGCGCTGGCGTTCATTCTCTGAGAAGTTCAACAAACTGGATGACTATTCCTACGGCACACTGATGCGCGCAGACGCCTCCCAGGAATTCTCACCGGACAATGCGCTCCTGGTAGTGCGTGTGCAGTTTTTGGCCATTGAAATAGCACGCAATCGGGAAGGTTATAACGATGAGGTGCATCGCAAGTTCAGGCCGAAGCCACGCCCAGCAGAAGAGGCGAGGAAGATAATAACACAACCTGGGGAAACCACCTCGTAGAAGGCATTTATGCAGCCGGAGCAACCCAAGGGGTTTAGTTATAGTGGGACATTTAATTATAAATTATCAATAATATTACAATTTTGAACACTTCTCCAACTGATCAGAAATATTTGTACATTTTGCAATGTCATCTTTTCAAACATTGAAGCAATTAATAAATATTGACTTTTATACAATGAATCTATAATGAAAATCAATCCATAATTTCCACCAATGCTACCCAAGTAAATCAAATGAAGAGTTTTTTACATTTGTAAAATAACTTTTATTTTAGTCGTTTATTATTTTATCCGTAAAATAAAAAAGGAAATGTCACATCCACTTTCCAATTGTACACAAAGAGCTCCTCTTCCCCTAAACATCATCGATGTTTATGCTGTTTCCATGGGTTGCGCAGCAGTCTCCTCGGTGTACTTGCCCTTGTCCTTGCCCAAGGCAGCCAAACGTCCCTTGCCGCGACGTTCCAGGATAGCCTTGCGGTCCTTGTCCAGCTTCAGCTTGACAATCAAGCACTTCGAGGGATGGATACCAACATAGACGTTGGTTCCGTTGGCGTTTTCGCGCTGGATCTTCTCGATGTACACGACGAACTTCTTACGATAAGCCTGCACAACCTTGCCAACTTGGTTGCCTTTGAAGTGACCGCGCACAACTTGCACCTCGTCGTCCTTGCGGATGGGCATGGAGCGGACGTTGTATTTCTGGCGAAGCTCCTTGGACAGGGGCGCGGACATGAGGCGACGACGGATGTGAGAGGGGGCCTGGAAGTGACGCTTGCGGTTCTTCCTGCGGGACGAGGACACGAACTTGTTCAATTTCATGTTGGCGGCGTCTGTGGCGTTGTGTTTTCTGTAAAAGAAGACATTACATTAATTTTGACAATTACAAATGATTTCAAGCGCAATATACGAGATTGAAATATGCAACGAAAGTAAATAATGGAATCAATCGAGTGTGTGTGTTGACACCAATGATGTAAAATTGCGTCCGCTGAACAGATGTATGTAACGATGTAATAGGAAGAAATGCACAATCCGAACAAATGGCCAGTCCAGGACAGAGTTCCTAGTGGGCTACCTATATCAGGTTTCCTTAGAATATGGGATCAGGTTATTGCACGGCCGAGCACCCCATACATGTCTCCCATCAACGATGGCACCGCCGGTTCACACAAGATTTTTTTGAGGCAATTTCCCAAGAATCTTCCGAAATTTCGATTCCCACAAGTAATTCACAAAATTCGTTGGCATTTCGTTGCATTTTCAATCGAATTATATGCGCTAAATTGATGATGTTTTTTGATTAAATTTTCACAGAGAAAAACTTACACCAAACAACTATCGTAAAAACAACGAAAAAGAAAGAATTTGACAGTTCGCCTGTCGGAAGTACTAAAATTTTCAGGTTAAACGTTTTAGTACACACACACACAATACCGACGAGAAGTTGGTTGTACTTGAGCGACTTTACATGGCAAACGTCAGACAAATGGTTCGTGTACAGAATAAAATCGCTGTATCGAGATCTGTTTAGTGTTTAGAACACGGCGAGTGATCAATTGCAAGAGGAAATTTGGAAAATCGAACGAATCATAATATTTTTCCATTTTATCCCATTAATATTGGAATTTCATATTTTCGAAATGATCCCAACCGTATTCTCACATGTGTGGTGAACACACCTTCAGCTACGCCAGATCCCACCACGCTCCCCACACGGTGTCGCGCTCTCTCTCTCACTCTCTCGTGCTCCCCATCCATCTCCTCCAGCCCCCCCTGCAGAAGCAGCAGCGACACGTCGTGGTCTCCAGAACAACCTGAAGATCTCGTCCGGCGCTCAGTCGTCCGATTGGAGTCAACCGCTGGTGGTCGTCGTCGGTTCTGGTGATCGTGCTCAACCCACAGCGTTTCTCGCACTTTTTTCTAATTTTCCAATTGGCTAAATTGCTCAACAACAAGATGAACTGCCTCAGGAAGGTCCCGATGCGTCTGGTGAGTTCGGCTGGTTCTGCTCTGGCGACACTTGAACTGATCGTAACTGATCCTGGCTCATCCTTCCTCTCTCTCTCTCTTGTAGCTGGCCAACGCCATGCAGCGCCAACAACAATGCATGTCCTCGGGCGCCGCCGGCACCCTGCCGCCCCCGCTGACCTTCCTCACGGACGATGAGAAGATGATGAAGGAAACCGGTGAGTGAGAGAACAATCGATCAATTAATTTTTGGAACAATGGTCAATTGGTCAAACGAACCATGATCAATTGATCTATCGAATAATGATTAAATGAACTAGTTTAGAGCGTGTAGGGTGAAGGGGGCGAGAGGGAGGCAGCCGTGGTGGGAAGGTTCGGGCTGAGGTTGGACCTCGTGGCAAGGACGAAGGACTCGGGGAAGTCGTGATTCCACCCGAAGTCGTTCGGAGTTCGGTGTGTGTGGCTCGTGTTACGTAATTGTAGAAGGCACATCTTCACCGCTCTCACCTCCCCTCCCCTGCTTTCCCTCCCCGTAGATCTCCCCGGGGGCCCATCGAGTGACGAAGAGAAAAAAATCGCGTTTTAATCTCACGGAGTAGTTTTTGTTAATTTTCTTCACTTTTCACGACGTTTTCGCACCCAGACGATTCAGTGGGCGTGGGACAAGAAAAGTTTATGTAATCTCTTCCTTTATTAATTTCTGTATGATGAAGTTTTGAAACAAGTTGAAAATCTTCAATTTATTTTGGAAAAAATTAATGAAATTTTTATCGGGAAAAAAACGTTTTTTTTCATGTGTTGTGTTTGTTGTTGTTTTTTCCTACACAATATGTTTTCTACATTATGCAATGTTATTTTTTTTCCGCGTCAGAGCTTGAAAATATCATTCTCTCTCTCTTTTTCTCGTTATTTCTTCATTTTTTTACATTTCTTTTTAAAATACGATCTTCAAATCTTCCTCCGCTCTCTCAACATTCAATTTTCAAATCATTAATGGACGATGAAGAAGAAAAGAAATGCACGAAGAAAGAACGATGCCGAGGGGAGGGGGAGAAAGAGGGAGAGACAGAGAGAGAGAGAGAGGGGAGAAAGAGATAGAGAGACAAATAGCACTTGAATCGAATTCAATTGAAGCGAAGAATGAGTTTAATTGAATGAAAACGAGAGCGATGGAAGGAAGACATCGTCGGAGTTGATTCGACGATGTCGTCGGGTGAAAAATTGGGGCCAAATTGTGCAATTGACAAATGTCCTCCCAGATCCTTCCTTGGTGAAATCGACTCCATTTGGGGAAATTTCGATCACCAGAGTCCAAGGCGGATCCTGATCGGGGACTTCAGTCTGAAATGTTGCCACATCATGAAACGTGTATAGTGTGCATATTCATGAATGTATGTGTGTGGAAATAAATCAATTCATATAAAAGCCGGACGGCGCGTGCAGGCGACAGCTGTTGGAATAATTTATATTTTTCCCACAACAGCATTTACCATAAAAAAAACAATTTCAATAACAATAATAATTTCAATTACAATAACAATACCGTATATTACAACACATTCAAATCCACACAAACAACTACATGCGAAATTGTTGTTGTTGTTAAACTCGTTTCTCTTCACCGCTCTCTACAGGGTTTTTCATGCCAATCAATACAAATTTAAATCATTTGTCAATCACATGTTTTTTCGCAACACCCTGTGCACAGACACAAGTCGAGCCAACCGCCTCCAGTTCCAATTCCAGTTCCCGACTCTCGGGGAAACTCGTTTTCCAATCGGAGGCTTCGTGCTCCACACACACACACACACTTATCTTTAGAACCGCTTGCGATTCTCGTTAACGTTCATCAGCAACACCATATAATTCCCACATGGTTTACGAGGCCGGCGGCGGCGAACATTTCTTCTTCTTCGTTTGAATCGTTTTGTTATCGCTTCGGCAACGTTTGGGGCAAACCCGAGGTGGTCCGATGCGTTCGGGGTTCGTTCGTTTTCCTCGTTCTTTCTTTATCACTGAGAGAAAAAAATGGAGGCGGTTCGAATCCAGGAATTGTTGGCGGGGGAGAAGAGAAAAGAAAAGTCTTCTTTTCCTGGAGAGGGGGGCGAAATTTCTTGAATTGAATTGTTGTTTGTTAGTTAGTTGTTAATATATAAAATGTGGAAATATTAAAAAAAAAATATATATATATAAACAATTTACTTGCTCTCGACATGTTAAATTTTACTTTACTATTCACAAGCAGTCAGCAGTTTAATTTGAGCCATAAACTAAACAGCGTTACACTTGTGATAGAGCAAATATCGGGCTCTGCTCCGCTGGCGAATGTCTCCACTGTTCTAGTGGAGCTTCGTCTGGTGGACGCGAGCTTCCGGAACTGTCCTAGAGAGTTGAATTGGGGCGGCGGCCACGCCCCCAGAGATGGGGGACCAACCGAGGCCGTGAGAAACAATTGCCACAATTCTTAGTTGGAGAGTTGACAAAAACTAAAAATTTATTATATGAAATTAAAACTGAATGAAAAGCAAATTTTTGAAATTGAATGAAAACTAAATTTATTAAATTTTATAATTAAATGTATTAAATAGAATGAAAATTAATTTTATTAAATTTAATGAAAATTAAATTTATTAAATTTAATGAAAATTAAATTTTTTAAATGGAATGAACATGAATTTTTTAAAATTGAATGAACATGAATTTTTTAAAATTGAATGAAAATGAAATTTATGGAATTGAATGAAAATTAAATTTTCAATTGAAATTGAAATGATAATTAGTAAAATTATATTTTAATGGCTTATCGCAATTTTTGAGATTTCAATGTTTTTGCGAGATCATTTCCGTAGCAAAAGTCTGTCGTCAGTGAAAATGATTGACATGGACAGACAGACAGACAACTGGAACAAGATGAAGAATCCCATTCTAGACAACAGCATTAGAAAATGAGATTCGAGATTTTGAAAAACAAGAAAAATCAAATTTTGAGATTTTGAAAAACTAGAAAAATCTCAATATTTCATCAGATTGTAAAGGATAGAAGATGATAAGGGCTCTGTTTTTTGTTGTGTCTCGATCATTTGATCGCCGACTATCTGTTGTTGTCTTTCTCTCTGTCTGTCTGTCTGTCTGTCTGTCTGTCTGTCTGCCTGTCTATCTGTCCATCTGACCACGAACTCTTAAATGCGATCGTTAGGATGGATCGATGGTTACATAACGAAGAGGTGAAGAGGAGAAATAGTTCTTTACTTTTATTCGTCCCACTGTTGCTCAATTATCCACCTGTGTGGAGAATCTCTTTCTCCTGCTTCGATCGCTGTTGTGTTCGATTCGTGGATGGTGAAGCGGGGGGAGCCGGAAACGTACGTTGAATACGCAATTATTTGAGAGAAAAAATTCTGCAGTCAATGCGGCGTAATTGAAAAATAAAAAAATCAACATACGAAAAAATAACATCACAACAAAAAACATTTCAAATAACATTAGCAAATAAATATAGAAGGCACGACTTCATTATACAACTATATATAGTTTCTCTACATGCTATATACATACATATATCTTATTCTATTTGTATGGATATAGTGATGATAAAGCATAAAATATAAAAAACAAATATAAAACTTGAGAGAGAGACGAAGAGGGAGGGAGGGCGCTTAAAGGAGAGAGAAAGAGAAAGACGTATTCCCAAAGTAGGTGTGTGCGAGATAGCGTTTATCTATATTATACTTCAACAAACAACAACGGACGCAGTGGTATTCTTATTCTTATTGTTGTTGTTGTTGATATATTTATATATAGTGTACATGAGTTGTTGTTGTTGGTGGTGGCGCTGCTGTTAGCTTTGTTTGTTGTCCGCCACTCGCTTCAGATATCTATCTTGGAGCTAAAATGTTTACCAAGTTCTTATCATACCCTCGTCTTCCCCTCTTCTCCCCTCCCTCGATTCTTCTTGCTCTATGTCTATTTTGTGGGCTTTTATTTTTAGCAAAAGCTTCAACTTAACAGAACGGATGGAACAACAACAACAACAACAACTAGAAAATTTAAAAAAAAACAATAACAGACGACACGCGCGCCTTACGAAGGAAATTTTCGGGCCCAGTGAAGATTTTAACCAAAACGATCCGAGCCACGTGCGTCGTCGACGATCGGCGCGAGCTTTGACGAAAGCTCAGCTTGCTCCACTTGTTTTGATTGTTGTTGTTGTTGGCGCCATCGATATTTCACATTCGGTGGCTGCCGAAGCATTGAACTTGAACTTCGTGTCCATGGCTTCGGTGAATTTCAACCAATTGTGAGGTTAATTCGGCTGCAGGGCCATCGTCCAGAGAGAGAATTGGGGGTCGACTGGTGAGAGAGAGAGACACAGTGCGATAGGGAGAGTGAGAGAGAGCTTTCGATTCGCATGAAACTTTCGAGCTTTGGCTCGATTGCTTCCATCTCGTCTCACTCGAAACACCCTGTTGTGCATTTCAATCCGATCTGATCTATGTTCTTCTTCTTCTTCGTCTTCTCCTTGCAGTCGCCAAGCTGGCCCAGGAGCAGATCGCGCCCCTCGTCAAGAAGATGGACCAGGAGCACAAGTTCGACCCCTCCGTCGTGCAGGCCGTCTTCGAGAACGGTCTGATGGGCATGGAAATCGACACCGAGCTGGGCGGCAGTGGCTGCAACTTCATGACCACCATCCTCGTGGTCGAGGAGCTCTCGAAGGTCGACCCGGCCGTCGCCGCCTTCGTCGACATCCACAACACGCTGGTCAACTCGCTGATGATGAAGGTCGGCAGCAAGGAGCAGAAGGAGAAATACCTGCCCAAGTTGGCCCAGGAATACGTGAGTTTGAGCCTCAATCAATCAGTTCATCAGTCTGACCCATCAACCCTTTGACCCTTTCAGGCCGGCAGCTTCGCCCTGACCGAGCCCGGAGCCGGCTCTGACGCCTTCTCCCTGAAGACCGTGGCCAAGAAGGACGGCAGCCACTACGTGATCAACGGCACCAAGATGTGGATCTCGAACTCCGACGTGGCCGGCGTCTTCCTCGTGTTCGCCAACGCCAAGCCGGAAGCCGTGAGTTGTTCTCTCTCTCTCTGACCCATCATCAGTCCCTCAATGGTATTCTCTCTTCATCCCATAGGGCTACAAGGGCATCTCCACGTTCATCGTGGACCGCGACACCCCCGGCCTGACGGTGAACAAGCCCGAGGACAAGCTCGGCATCCGCGCCTCCGGCACCTGCATGGTGAACTTCGACAACGTGCGCATCCCCGAGGAGAATCTGCTCGGCGAGTTCGGCCACGGCTACAAGTACGCCGCCGGCTTCCTGAACGAGGGCCGCATCGGCATCGGCGCCCAGATGATCGGCCTCGCGCAGGGCTGCTTCGACGCCACCATCCCCTACCTGATGGAGCGCAAACAGTTCGGCTCGCAGATCTACGACTTCCAGTCGATGCAGCACCAGATCGCCACCATCGCCACCGAGATCGAGGCCGCCCGCCTGCTGACCTACAACGCCGCCCGCCTGCAGGAGCAGGGCGTGCCCTTCCAGAAGGAGGCCGCCATGGCCAAGTACTTCGCCTCGGAGGTCGCCCAGCGCGCCACCATCAAGTGCATCGACTGGATGGGCGGCGTCGGCTTCACGCGCGACTTCCCCCAGGAGAAGTTCTACCGCGACGTCAAGATCGGCGCCATCTACGAGGGCACCACCAACATGCAGCTGAGCACCATCGCCAAGAACATCAAGAAGGAGTTCTCCTCCTAGATCGTCAGCCATCGCCATCGCCATCGTCATGACCCATGACTGGGTGCCATAAGGGTGTAGTAAAGAAGGGAGGGATGAGTTTTGTAAATAGTCGCGTGGCTTCGTCGTCTGGGTTTTCAATCGTAACAGATACCAACAGTGCATTTATTAGATGTGATCGGGCGGACGGACGTTCGATCGTCCGACGCCCCATCGATTTACGAGCTGTTAACGTATATTGATATTTTTCGCCTCAATGTTTTTGTATAAAACCGTATTGTATAATAAAGAATTCAAGTTTAAATTTTATAGAAATTTAATAAAGCAACATAATGAAATATATAGTATATGTATAAAGAGACCTCTATTGCATTTTCCCCCGCTCACTTTCGGGCTCCTCAGCTCACCTCACTTCCGGCCGTCGGTGGTGGTGAATGCCGCCAGCAGGATATTCACCACGGTCACCATGAACACGCCGCCGACGAGGAATTCGTTGGTGCGCGTGAAACGCTTCCCGTTGCTGCGCTTCATCCGGTGCTGCAAAGGATTCGATTGGTTACAGTTGGAGCAACAAAGATTGAGGGCTCACCTTGAAGATGAGGGCGATGCCGACGGAGACCTGCATCACCAGCGAGAGGACGATCAGGCCGAGGCTGATGTAGTAGGTGGAGGCGTCGCTGTTGTAGGTGATCAGGAAGCGCAGCTGGTTCGCGTTCGCCGAGAGCAGGGCGATGTCCATCATTCCTGCTGGTGGCAAAAAAGAGCAACAATTATCAAAATGGAATAGGAAACCCAAAACCACTAAAAAATACCCTCGGCGACGTTCTTGTTGGCCGCGTAGCTGTTGAAGCTCTGCACGAGCCGCGTGTTGCGCGTCCTCAGCTTCGTCCCTGCGTCCGGCTGATCCGCCCGAGATCCGCCGAGATCCTGACCCGACGACGCCTCCGCCCCCGGCTGCTTCGGGTCCGCGTTGTCGTCGTCGACGTCGGGCGTCAGGTTCGCTCCGAAGGCTCGGGCGCTCTGGAACTCCGTGATGCTGTCCGAGTTGGAGCTGTTCGAGTTCAGGCTGGGGCTGGTCGAGTACGCGACCGCCTCGATGTCGATGGCCACCGTGTCGTTGGCCATTTCACCACTTTTTCGCTTCTCTTTCTGATTCTGTTTTGTTCACAGTGCGTTTCTGTTCTTTTTACAATTCGTTTTTCACACGATTTTCACACATCGAGGCCGAGGTTTGGAAAACTTTCCTTTCCTTGTGTTGTTGTGGCGTTGTGCAAAGAAGTCCAACTGATTGGATTCGAATTTCGTTTGATTCGTTGAACTGGTGCGAGTCCATGTTAGGGTTCTGCGGTCGGGATTGTTTCGTCTTTTGTGGCGAGCGCGCGATCGTGTGATAAGTCTGATAAAAGTTCTCATGCGCCCCATGCCTGAAAGTAGGCTCCACTCGCGGAGCTTCGAAGCCCCATGCCTGAAAGTAGGCTATTTCGTTCGCGGCAGTGAAGACAGGGAAGAAACACAAAAACAACGAGAAGCCTAAAAGTATGACTCAATTTCTGAAGTCATTTTTCCGGACAACTTTTATTTTTTCTCTCGAATCGAGTGAGAATTTGAGTGAGAATAATCCCACCCTGAGCGCGTGACGTCGTCGTTGAGTCGGTCGGAGCCGCCGACGGAATGCAAAACAGTTCGCAGCCAGTGTCGAGAGCGCGTGGAGCGAGCGGAAACTGAAACGACACGGGCGTGTGACGACGGGAGCTGGCCAAAACAGCAACAACAATAGTCAGTCGGAAATCAACAACGCATTTGAAACTGCATCGTGAATAGAAATTAATTAATTAATTACTAATGGTTAATTTCCAATAAATTTGTGCGAATTCCGGAATCGTAATTAATTCATTTTGCGAAGGACAGAAAAGCGGAAAAGAAAAACGAAACGAGACAACGCGAAGCCGGCTGCAGAGAGTAAAAGTGAGTGAGTCAATGAGTGAGTGAGAGAGTGAGTGGATGAGAAGAATCCCGTCGTGTGGTCCGTGGGTGCGAAAGGGAGATGGATGATGCCGAAAGAGAGAGGCAATTGCAATGCGGCATCTGTCTCGTTGGCTGTGACGTCAATCGGAAAGTTTACATTTTCCCAATTATCGTTGTTGTTGTTCTTGTTGTTGTTGTGGCTCTTGTTTCATTCTTAACCTCAACACACAACGTGAACTCACGTAAACAACCGCCTCTCTCTTAATGTATGTTGTTGTACAAATTGTTGTTGTTGCACAAATTGTTGTTGTTACGCACGTCCTTCCCATCGACGCCCAATATGAAGTATCGAAGGAAATCGATCGATCGATGGGAGAGACAAAACCCTGCGTGTCATCGTGAGACCTCAAGAACAGCTGACGCTTTTGGCTCGCTCGCTCTCGCACGTTCGTCCGCTCAGGTAGAGGGGTCTCGTTGTTGGGGAGGGGGCGGTAGGCGTGTGGTTGGTGGAAAAACATGTGCACTGTGAACGAGACCTGGGCGACGGTGACGTCAAAGGCAAGTCGTCCGAAACGACAGGACAGACAGACGGACGGACGAGTTTTTCGGACAATTCTGAACACTTCCCAAGTGCAGGAGGAAGTGTGGCCTAAACTTGGAGCCAACTTCACCTGCCATTTGGGCGCATTCGCCGCCAGCTGAACCTGAGAAACCCAGGGATGCCGCTTTGGAAGGAATACTGGCCCATAAGATTTGGTGTGGAATTCGCTTCTTTCATGGAATTAAAAATAATGCAAATATTGAGCATTTTTGATCAAGTGATGTGTTGGAAAAAAGTTTACTTCCCTTGTTAAATTGAAGAAAAATGCTTCAATAGAAGATTCGCTCGCCATCCCTGGAGCAGACCATGACTTGAAAGTGGTAACAGAGAGCGAGAGAGAGAGAAAGTGCAAACAAAGAAGGAGCGAAGTTCCTCCCAGGGTTGCCGGTTTGGTAATTTATTACCAAAACTGGTAACTTTTTTGGTAGCTTGGTAACTTTTTTTCATACTGAATATTTTTGAATATTTTTAATATTTCAATACATTAGGGGTATTCAGACAAAATGATTTAGAATTGTGTGTCCTGCAATTTGTTTTTGTAATACAATTCTAATCGAGTTGAAGCCTGAATAGTCGCAATTGCCTTTGTAATTTGAAAAGCAATACTCTAAGGAACTAATGAAAAAAACGAATTTGGATGCTCAGACTTGAAAAGATATACAATTATAGATATACAATTCTAAATCAGTCGTCGTCGTGAATACCCCTTTTAAATTTAACATTTGCAATATGCAAATATATAATAATATTAACGCAACTTATATGAAGTTCGTTTAAATCTTGCTTAAATCTTGCTCTGTCATTTTTCGTCGGGTTTGAATCTTTTGGCATCACTTTTGAACAAAATCAAATGCGCGATTTTCCAGTTGACCGTTGATTTAAATACGAATTTTTCGAAGCAACATCATTTCTAATTTCAATACATACAAAAGTTTTAATTTAAAAATACATTGATACATTTTTTTATTGAATGCTGTGTTTTTAGTTTAGATTATTTTTTTGAATATATAAATTATTAATTAATTAATTAATTAATGAACTTATTAATTAAAATGTTATAAACTTTAACAAATTTATATATACTTTAAAACGGTGTTTTTTGATTTTTTTTTAAAGTTGTAATTCATTGGTAACTTTCCATAATCTGACATGGTAGCAAAATTTTTTCTTTAGCGGCAACCCTGGATACTCCATGTGTCCGCTGTCAAAATTGCAAAGAGAACAAAGAAAAATTCTAGCGTCCGGTTGGAGACTTGAGTCCAGCTCAAATTGAGTCTCTTCAGCGAAAGACAAAGAAAGAAGGGAGAGTGAGTGAGTGAGAGAGTTCGCGCATGGCACAACTGCTCTCTCAACCTTGTCAGGGCTGAAAAGACCTGATGCAGCAAAGCAGAAAATGTCAAAATCTGGTGAACAAAATGTCAAAATCGTATAAACAGAAGGTCAAAAAGTCAGACTCAGTTGACAGTTGTGTCTACAGAAAGATCTAACAGTATATTTATTTTCAACTACTATTTGACAGCTGCTGCGTCGTCATGCATTCATGCATTGACGCATCCATTCTTCTGCTCAAGCCCACAGCGCGCCACTCGCTCTCCCTGTCACTCTCTCTCTCAGCGATTCCCACCCTGAGCGCGTGGACGTCGGTGCTCACCACGTCGTCTTCGTGTTGCCGCCGCTTCCTCCCTCCCCTCCCCCCGAACAGAAGTCGTGCCGGCGGGCGACACTCCCCGGCCCTGTCTCGCTCCACCCTCCGACACGAGCCCCGTCCGATGGTGCCATCCATGCACGGTCGAGTCGAACGGCCCTCGTGCGCCACCGTGGTTCACGACGACAGCCGCCGCTTCGAGCCCTTCTTTCGGCCGCTCCGAACGCTCTGCAGCTCAGTTGATTTCGGTCGCTGGTGCATAAACGACGACGACGACGACGACGACGACAAACGACCAACGGCTGCGACGAAACGAAACGAAAGGAGACGAGACGCGAACCCCGACGAAGTTCTGTTCTGTTCTGCCCGCGTTCTGCTCTCTTGTTCTTCTCGCTCTCAACTCGCCCCACCACCGTCGCGTCCGGCGGCGACAACGACAACGTCGACGACGACGACTGAACGAGGGAAGGACGCGCCGAGAACCCGTGCTAGGAATTGATTTTTCAAGTGATTTCGAGTTCGAGTGACTGCGAAGACCGTCGTCTCCGCGTTCTTTCTTTCACCTGCTCCTTTCGCACGACGCAAGTGAAAATATAAATAAATAAATATCAAATCGTGCACTGCAGACTCCCTCCCGTGACGTGAAGTAACGTAACATAACGTAAAGTCCGCGCTACACACACGACACTCGCATCGAGCGACGCCAGCTCACGTGATCACGGTGTTCGGAAAACCTTGAACGCCTCCGAAAACTCGGCTCCTCCCCCCAGGCCGAGTCCTGCGAAGTCGTCGATTCATTCTATCGACCGTCTCAGTATCGATTCCAAGAGACGGCGTTATCGATTCGATTCCCCCTCGCTCGCCCGTTATCGATTGAATCAAGTGAAATAGACTAAACTAAGGTGAGTTGCTCCACTCACTGCCCATCATGGGCTGAGTTTGGGGGGTGGGGGCGGCGGAGGGCGGCGGCTCCTCCTGTCTGGGAACGGGACGCGTGTCCTTTGTCTCAACCTGTGCTCTCTTCTGCGGCCTGCGGGTCGTCGTCGGGCTCCAGCCAGTGCGAAAAATCGATGCACCTCGACGACCTGCACCGCATTCTCTTGGCTCATTCACTCACTCACTCACGACACCCAGTCGCAGACACACACATGCATGTTGTGCTGTGGCCTCTCACGTGTCTGTGTGTGAGTGTGTGCAGTGTATGCGTGTATGCGTGTAGTGTTGACGGTTGTTATTGCCAAGAACGACAGGCCACTTGGTCGCCTCCTCGTGGACGCGCCACGAGATCATCGCTCACTGTGTGTGATTCACCGAGGCTCCGAAAGAGTCGAAAACTCAAACTCATGTGATATCAAAACAACAAGATCTTTACAGCTCTTTACATTCCTCCACAATCCCGAAGTTATCCCTTTTGAATCCTGATCCCAAACAAAGACTTTAAATGTTCCTTTTTAAGAACTAACAAAAGTTCCCTCAGGTGTTCAGTTGAAGCGCATCAAGGGGCGGAAACTACAAAACACTCTCCTGAATTCCGTTGTCCAAGTCGTCCTCCCAATTGGGTCGAGTCATTCAGTCAGTCGGTCAGTCTGTCATTTATCGGGAACGAAAGAGACTATTTTCAAAATATTCGTATTTCAGCCTCAAGTATTTTATTTTGTTTTGCATTATATTTTAATGTATGTTATTCTATATGCATGGTTGTTATTGTGATCGTTGTTGGGATCGTTTTTGCTGTTGTTCATTTTCTCGTCGTCGTCACTCTCATTCGCAACAAAAAGCGTTCCGATAGCGAGACCTGCAGTGATAACAGTTGATATGTGAAAGAGGTCAAAAGTCGTTGTCGTCAGCGGCATGTGAAAGCAACAAAAGCATGAATTTAAAACAAAATAAATCGTAAATTAGGACAAAATAATTCGTAAATTAGAACAAAATAAATAGTAAATTGGAACGAAATCCAAATCCACGGCCATGAAATTAGAAACAGGCCTTTGCTCGGTCCAAAGGTGATGTCGACTCTTGACTCGAAGCACTTGGCTCCAACGAAGTCAAGGTTGATGAAATGCCGGACTTTCGCCCCCCACCTGCCTCGGCGCGATTATACATACATAGTATTTGTTTTGTCAATCGCTATCGATGTATTCGAAAACATTTTGTGAGAGCTCTGATCTGGAAAGAATCGCAATTGCCTTGGGAGGGAAAAAACAGAGTAAATATTATTTAAATGCAATTTTAATTGCCAGCATGGGATCGTAATTGTTTTCACATTGGGATTTGTGTAATGGACCGTGTGACGATGAGAGTCGAAACCACGCACTAAAACAAATTCTAGTATATTATCTGTAGAATAGTATCACGGACTTATCTGATCGCGATTAGACTCATTATTGACCGGTTTAATTGTGGACTCCAGCCACCGGCAATCGTTCTAATGAGAGAATAAGGGTCTGGAATGGACTGGGTTCAGCCTGCGTGTCCTCTTCCCCCATCCTCTTCCTTCATCCCCGCCCCCTCCCCTCCTCCTCTGGCAGTTCCACTCCGGGAATTCGATATTAACCCGAAACCGCAATCGTTTCATTGAACTCTCGTGCTCGTCTCCGATTAACCCTTTGCCGACCGGTGGCACCTCGGGTTGACACTTCCAACCGTCCTCCTTGTCCTCCTGGATGTCGTCTCTGGCTTTATCATAATCTTTCCCTCTTCACCTCGGTGGTTAGTAGAACACGATCATATTATTACTATTATTACTCTGTAATTACATGATGATGGACTTCGGAAAGGTTACTGAGAACAACTTGTGGTATTCGTTTAGTGCAGGTGAGACAAGTTCTTTCTCTTTCTCTTTCTCCCACATCTTTTCTTCTGCTCTTGACATGCGGTTGGTATTTATTTCTGTATATCTATAATGGTAACATTTTGTCCAGCTGTCTTTTTGTCACCCTTTTCATCTCGGTTTCGTTACTCTTTCACTCACTCTTCACTCGTATGTGGCAAGTACTGCATTCACTCCTGGTCACCTGAGTGGTCGCCACCCCAGCAATCGAGACAACGGCCTCCTTCGAATCATCCCTTTGGAAAATCCATCCATTCTTAACCAAGTCTTCCTCCTTACCAACCACAAACAAGTGTCGAAGTCTCACACATCACATCTTCTCGCATGAGATTATTCTCGCTCTCTCTCCCTCTTCTCGCCTGCCAATTCCTTCGAATATCATTCGAGTATTTGTGCAAGTCAATAATTTATCGATTTTAGTCAACGTCAACGTCATCGGTGTCGTCTGTGTCGCGTAATAGTTTGTGTATTGTATTCATATACAGAGGCGAAGACGAACATGTGCTCGACCCTACAGGGGGGCATTAATATTTCATGACACTTTTACTCAACGCGACTGACAATCGCATGACAACCCCCTCCTCTTCCCTCTCTCTTTCACCCTTCACCACTCCTCACCTCATTGTCGCAAGTTGTGATTCTGACGTTCGGTATGTTGTATTCTTGTTGGTTGACTCGTTGTTTTTTCCCATCGATACAAAAATACGTGTATGTGTTTTAATTTTAGTTAGGAGCCAACCCCGAGAATCCACGTTTTGTCTCACTCTTGTAGCCGGTCTCTGTCTCTCTCTCTCGGGCTATTGATTATTTCGGAAATTGTTTGAAGTGACTTTTCAGAAGTACAATATTTTAAACTGCAATCGTTGTGGTCGCCTCCCGCCCCTCGGTCGCTCATCAAACCGCCGCCCCCATGTGGGAAGCCAACATGTGCGACCTGGTGAAGGGAGCCCATGTGTCACCCAATTACAGAACCTGCTCTACTTTTTCTCTACCGCTAATTATTGCTTTCCCGAAGGTTAAGCACGACACCTAACATTATTCTATACATATATCCATCCACTAATCGCTTCTTTTCTTTGCTCGTCAGGTTAATCATCATGGCGAATCTCATCGACTCTAGATAGGAAGACATATTGCAGGAAACTCAGTGAACCGTGAACATCTGTTAACGGGGAAAAAACTGTCTCTGATTGCAGTAATAGTAATAATAAATATCAGTCCCTCGCCTCCTCCCATTGAAGAATCCGGCAGAAGAATCCACTCAGGAACCCAGCTCTCATCAACAAGCGACACTTGAAAAAGACACCTGAACTATCCTTCATTATCCTGCATTATCTAAATTGAAAAGCTATATCAGTAGTTGGGACGAGCTGAATTTTGGATATCAACAACTCCGTGGGTGAATCAGTGAATCAGACCTAATGTCACCGGAGAAATCAATTTGGGCGTACTTCAATCACTTCATTATGAGCAACATCACATATTTCTGTAAGTATTACCTTTATCTTTCTATCTAATGAATATGCCAGAGACAGATAGTTGAGATTAGATTAGACTTAACCGGATAAGCACGAAGTTAACTCAAATCATCTCCCCTTTTGTTCTTATCGCGGTGATGTTTGATAGCTTTTGGGATAGAGATAGTAGAACACCTTAATTTCATCTATTTTGGGCATTCAAATTAATCACAGATAAAGGGAGAAACTCTTGTACTTTCATTTAAATTTGACATGGCAAGGTGTTTTCAAAGAATATTATTATATTGAAGACTTATGTGTAATCTACATATGTTTGCTACAAAGAGACAGAGAATTGTGTAGATGAACGATTGATCTCATGTTAATAGGTTTTACGTATGTATATCAGAATAGTGTGACAAAATAAGAGAAGAGACTGCCGTAAAAATATCGTGGATTAAGTTTGTTTAAAATATCATTAGATAAATTATCAATAAAAAGATAAACAGGTTAACATTTTTGTAGAAATTCATAAAATTTTGTTAGTTGGACTTTTTCTTTTTAATGAAACCAATATCGACGGTATATTCTGATTATGGGATTTTATCATAGGTAAATTACTAAAACTATAATGTTTTGAGATTCAACAGTGAGCAAAATTTGCATCAAAAGTGAAAATAGTATCACTAAAACTACGTCCTAGCATCAATGTATGAATGGAGTCCTTTTCTACCATTTCATTTAATTCTATAAACACTTCTAATTACCGTCTATACCCCATACCATCATCGGCTACCTACAAATTTCACACCAAACAAATTTTCAGATCGCTTAAAACTCAAAATCAAGGTGGAGGAATATTTATGCTATACCAAATATAAAAAGTTCTTTGAACCGAATGTTGAGAATTTCAAATATTTCAAACATTTCGTGTTTGAAATTACATTACATAATTCTATTCTATTGTTCCTGTTGTAGTAACTGTATTTCTTTTTTCAAATTTTCAGTGGATGAAATCGACGGCTATCTGTACTATTTTGGCGGCACCGCTGGCGCCCTGACGCTGACTGGCATCGCAGCCGCCTCGGCGTATTACTTTGCCTCGCGACCCGTCCCAGAAAAACCACTTGTGCCTCTGAACAACCAATCGCCGATACTTGATGTAAGTAGAAACCTCATCCCAAACTATTCCGATTATTTTGGAACATTTTAATTAAATGTTCCGATGTATAATGACGACATTGGACAGATGGATGGATGGGTGGCACATGTTGCCATGCATTTAAAGAAAATCTATATAAATAAATAAACACCTTGCGACAACAAGTATTAATTATTCCATTCTCTCGGACACACATTCCTCACCCATGTTCGACTTTCCACACACCCTCGATCCGAGCCAGGGTGGCCAGGGTGGAAAGTGAAAGCGGCATTTTCCCGTTGACAATTCTTGAAAATTCAGAAATTTCGTTATTTGGGAATTTCCAGCCCCCTCCCCTCCCCTCCCACCGTTCCGCCCCAAATACGCAATATTCAACAAAATTTAAATTACGATTAGCATTTGTACATTTTTCTCAGAATCTTCAGAAGATTAATTGGAACAATCAATTCAATTTTCATTTCTGTAAATGCGAAGAAATGTCGTGAATTATTTCGAATAATATTCAATAACAATTTTTCGCTCATCTCTTTGCCAAATGATTTACGTTCGACGTGAAAATTAATGGTAAAATTGCGTTTTCTTTTGCAATTTTTGAAATTATTGCGAAAGAGTTGCCGGACCTTCTGAGATTCTCTGGGGTCAGCTTGTTTTTCGATCACCGCGGGATATTGTTTTTATGAAGCATTATTTTTTTAATGTTCAATGTGGATCGGTCGGCGGTGACGTCAAGGGAGGGAGCGCACAGTGACGCAAATAGCACGAGCATGGGGCGAAGAATCCCATCCCTAGAGTTGGAGAACTTTCCCCCCCACCTTCCCTCCTATACTCCTACACGAGATTCATTGATCTCCACTCCGATGTCGGACGATCGACGTTCGTCACCGTCTCGTCTCATTCATAAATGCGACCCCGGCGTTGCCACCCGACGGACGAAGGCGGCCGTCGTGAATGAATTGTATCGTGGGCGACGACGAATTATTGCACGGATTCTTTCATAATTAAAATCTCGAGTGGTCAAAACTCAACATCGAATTAAAACAATTTCTGAAGAACTTCCAATAGTTTTTTTATCGTCTCGATCGCCCCTCGGTGGAAATGGGAACAAATGGTGAACGAGTGTTTTTTGTGTTTGTCTCAGATGTTGTTGTTTTAATTTAGAAACGTTTTTATAAATAAATAGATTCCTCGGTCTGTCGTGCGAATTGAATCGTCTGGCGATGCACGAATGGCGAAAGAAGCAGGTCGTTGCATCGCGGTTTTGGCTGCGACGGCGATGCCACCTATTTGTTGTTATGTCGCCGATATTCAGTGTTGTCTCCCAGTTCTCCTCCCGCCCCTTCTCTTCCTCCTCCTGCTTTGGCAACGGCAGCGGTTCCCTTCTGTCAAATCACATGCGAATTCGTCATCACGAGATCATAGAAAAATAAAAAAAAAAATGAAATGAAATAAAATGAAATTGAATAAAAATAGAAAGAAAAATTCCAATTGGAAAAAACTCGAAGCACGAATACATTTCACGAATGTTGCAGAGAGCGAGAAAAATCCAACCGTGTGACTTTAATTTTTTAAGCGAGTTCGCGAAAACCCCGAACTCCGGAGGTGTCAACATGTTGTTTTTTGGGGGGGATTTGCCTCCGAGCTGGGCGAATGGTGGGCGTTGGCGGGGTCCATCGATGGCTCGGGCCTCGGGCGCTCGGTCTGTCGCTCTTTCGCCAAATCGCCAGCATCACCGAAATCTCTACAACAACAACATTACAATAAAAAACGACACTCACCAGAGAACGAAAAAAGAAGAAGAGAATTCAATTCAATAGACATAAAAACAGAAAAAGAAAATCGTTCGCTAACACAAAATCCGTCATCGTTTAAGAATTTTAAAAATAGTGTCCTAAGGGTTGTGTTACAGATTATTGCGGATGGGATCTATATATTTGGGATTTCGAAGGATCTTGGGATAAGAAAGATATATTTTCGTATATGGTTAATATAATTAGTCTAAGTTTTTCCAATTGGGCTTGACTGGGATTGAGGATTGAATGAATTGTTGATACCAATAGAAAGATAAATCATTGGATAGGATAGTGAGAATCGAAAACCATCGATCGTGGTATGGGATCTGCGTCATAAAGATTTCGATGAAAAACTTTTTACACATTGAGAGTTTGAATTCTGATCGAGTCCCACATTAACTTGATGAGGAAATTTCGATCAAACACCAGACGATCGATCGATGTAGTATGAGGAAGCGATCGATTGATCGAATGCTCAGGGCTTCCCCCCGTCCTGATTCGTCTCCTCCGATTCGCCCCCTCCTCCACCCCCTCCTCCACCCCCTGCCACACCCCCACAATCTGACGCTCGAGGAAAGAATTGTTCAGCGGAGCGATTCTCACGAGGTGATCGCAGAGAAATTCCCACAAGAACAAGATGAACAAGAACAAGAATAAGAACGATCGCAAAAATAATAGGAGGCGGAAGAAGAAGAGGAAGCAGCATGAGACGACCACGGTTGGTTTTTGCCTCACCACAGCCACAAGATGTTGCTCGAAATACTCAACAACAAAACGGCTCAGTACGATTTGAACCGTCGTCGCGACGCGATTTGGCTGCCGCGAGACACACGAGAAACAGGAGGCGTATGAGCAACGCCTGCGAATCACGAGAACCCCGTGAACGACGTCTGTCCACCGAGATCCATGTCCAAGTTCTTCCCATCCAAAGTGTGTACAAGTGTGTAAATCTCCAAAGAAAATTGTCCAAAAACGCCATCGACTGCGATTGCAAAAACTCACCAAAATCTTCTCAAAGTTCTCGCAAAAGTTCGCGATCGATGCATTCGGAAAACTCTCTGTTGAAAAATCGTACTAACAAACGCAACAACAACAATGACAATAAGACAATAAAAGCAACAAAAAAAAAGACAATGTAGGATTTTCGAATATTACGTAAAAGTCGGATGAATGCAAAAAATTTGGGGGATCTCAGAGAACTCTGGGGCCTTAAACGTGGACCGAAATATGGAAAATGTCGATTTTCTCATTGTAATTGTATTGGTGATATGGTTTTTGTTGTTGTCCTCGTGCACTTTTTGGTTGTTGGAATGCACCGAAAGACATCAGTTGAAGCGATTTTGCTCTATTTTCGGATTCATTTAATTAGTGCGGGGGTTAATGGACTGCAGGTGTAACAACAACAATCGCCACCATAGATAATTTGGAACATGAGAGCCAAGAGAGGCCAAATATCGAGAATCCAAAGACCGTGAAATGACGGGACCTTCAGCCGTTGCAGTGAAAATTCAATTATAATGGAAAGATAAAATTCCAACAAGTGCTTTCCAAGGAGTTCTCTTCAATGTGGTGACATCCAAAAAATAATTCAAATCTGAAAATTAAAAAAAAATTATATATAACTTATAATAACAAAAATTACAAAATAAAAATTGTTTAAAAAAAAAATACTAAAATAAAAAATAAATAAAACTTGTTTAAAAAAATGTAATAAAAAATTGTTTAAAAAATTAAAAATATAAAATCAAAAAATAAAATAAAAAATTAAATGAAAAAATAAAAATTAATCCAAACAATTTGGATAATAAAAATTATATGGATTTTGTGAAGAACAATGAAATCCGACGAATAAATTATGGACATGCATTTAATGGACGCCCACCACGACATTCCTCGTCTTCCCGCTCGCCCCCTCCCCGCCAGAGGTCGATGAGTGGGACTTGTCATTGACCACTCGCTCGACATGTTTGTCCGACCATCGACAGACAGCACGATTTGGGACATTTGCTGTCTTGTCAAAATTTGTCATTTACTAATAAATAATCCCAATTAAAGTAAAGTGTTTTGGATTAAATACAAAAATTCACGAAGAAACAAATTCGAAATGGAAAAAGGTTACATGTTTTTTATGGAAATATAAAAAAATAATGAAATATAAAAAATAATTCGAAAAAGGAAAATACAAAAGGTTAAAAGAAGTAAAAGTGAAAATATACAATATAAAAAATATATAGTACATAAAATTTAGTCGTGCGACGAACGGAGTTCGGGTTGTTTCTAAATATTTATCTCATACAATGCTTGTCGTTGTGTTGTTATTCTTTGGTTTTTGATTTTATTCGTGTTGTTGTTGTTGTTGTTGGGTTGTCGCTCTTCAGTTGTTTTTGTTATTGTTGTTGTTTGTTATTATTGAGGCTATCACAGCTTCCATTTTTATCTCGAACACTCACAACCAGACATTCACAAGTTTCCATACGACGAAATGCGACAGAAAAGAGCGAAAAACAAAGATCGAAAACGAAAAAAACAAATACTTGGTTAATACTCTTTGATATATGAATGAATAAAATTTAATTCTATTCTGTCGTCGTTTACCTTAAAATAGAACAAGCGAACGCAACAAATATCGCAAATTGAAGCAAATATATAAATTTAGAGATAAACTGCGGTTCGACAATTGAGGCCTTTGAGGGACAGACCGACAGAAAGGATAGACAGACAGATAGCCAGGGGGTGGCGGAGGGGGAGGAAAACATTTCATTAATTGGCCACTCGTAGCAAATTTCGAATATTTACATCCGAACACGACGCTAAACAGCTGACTCGTGCTTCCTCCTCGTGTCTCTGTTCCCTTAAAATGTTTCTAATTGCGGAATTCAATTTGTATTCAACATTTGAACAGTGATTAATTATAGTATCAACCTCTGAAGTGATACAAATTCTCTAGGAATTCCTATTGAAATTATTCATGTAGCTTCAGACTATAATAGATAATTTAATTCATATTATTTGGATTAAATATCATATTATTTGGATTCAATTTCATATTATTTTAATTCGATTTTAATATCATATTATTTTGAACAGATTCTCAAAAATTGAAACATATATTAAAAAAAAACAAATAAATTGGGTAATGTTTTGCGAAACCGTTTTTTTTTCAAGAATATTTGCGCAAATTACTTGATTGACGCCAAAAGTCCGAGGTATTGAATTCAAACGGACGATGATCAGACGCTGTTCCAAAATAACATCCGATCTGTTGCGATAATTTGCAAAGTGTCATCGAAGTGGGGGCGTCGTGACGACTGACGACGACGATGGAGACGCTCGTCGTTGAACCCTACCTTGGACGAGGGCGACGGTGCCACTTGTGGCCCCAACACTCAATTCTTTGAGTGGACTTTGAGGGGTCTTCTTTGGGCAGGAATGGAGGAAGCAGTTGAAGGGAAGGAACCAAGCGTCAACAGATGGGGGAAAATACTACTATATGGGTATCAGAGGGCTTGTGGAGTGGGTCGATTTAGTGCCCAGAACACATGTTGGCCACATTCTCCATTGGGACTTCGTAGTGCGGTCGCTGGTCTCCAAGAGGATGGATTTTATTTGTGTTTCTTTCTTGGTTTTGTTTTTTTCATTTGTGAATTTTCCAACCACAACCCCTCCACCCCCACCTCCTCCTCCTCATCGTCGTCGTCTGTCTCCGATGACGACTTTCACCTTGAAATTGAAAAATTTTTGAAAATAAACACATCACGCCCAAAAAAGATCGAAGCGGAAGAAACTAATGAGACAAAGACCGATGGCAGACAGAGTGAGCGATAGTTTGGTCAGAGGGAGAACGAGGGACGACGGAAAGGCAGAGAGGGATGAGGCGACGACAGAGACAGAGACAGAGAGAGGGACGAAGTTTGTGCGTCGAAATATTGATTTTCCGAACGAACAATTTAAAAGAAATTTGCCGAAATATTGTTTTTGGCGCAATTCGAAAACCGATCGACGACATCTCGAGACTGAAATGGGTGAAATGGTGAAAATTAATACGAGAAGGCCCAGAAGGCGACCTGGTCTCGAGCTGTCGAATTTAGTTTCGCGTTTCCGGTATATTTCAGGAAAACTCAATGGAAATGAAAATTCTGAATGAAGTGAAGTGAGAAAACACATGTTGTAATTTAGAGAACAAAAAAAGAACAAAGAGAACAAAAAAAAACAAGGAAACTATTTCCAACGTAAATTTAATTGTATATAAAAAAGCGATTATTACGGGAAAATATTAAAAGAAGAAGAAAGAAAGAAAGTTGAGTGTCGAAAATGTCGTGCTGCGGACAGATAACCACGATTCGGCCGCCGATTGAACTGACAGACCAAAGCGATACCCTCAAGGTAAACCTTCCTTCAACCTCTGTGTAAGATCCCCGAAAACTTGCTTAGTTTTAGTCAGAGGCACCCTGTATCACCTGACCATCGAGTGCATGCCATCGTGGTTGTTGTAACTTCTCTCCCACTCTCCCCTCTATCTGTCTCTCTTTTAACACAACTAACTTCAGTTTCTCTTCTCTTTAAACTTTATTTTATTGATTTTAGCTGAAATATGACCCTCGTCAGGATATTAATTACAGGGTAGGCAGGAGAACCCTTCCAACCCCTAACAGGCAATCGCTACAGCTCGCATCGAGTCATTCATCCATTCATTGAAACCACTACTAGTCCTTTCATCAGTCCGTCAACTCAACGATGTTTGTGAACATTTGCGATAATCCTTTGTTTCGTTTATATTACGATATAATCCTTTGGTTCCTTTATATTGCGATATAATCAGATCCTTCCTCCTTATGTCCTGATCTTGATTCTAATCTGATTGAATGAAAACCTATTGGAATTTGATCTCGCCAAACTGCAGTCATTATTCAATAAACACCGTACGATATGATAATGAGAACTGCAATGAATTTGAATTAAGCCCAGAGTCCATGGATTGAATATTCTCACCGTTGAATGGGGTTCTTTTCTAAATTTAGTACTTGTCAAATTAAAATTCCGCAATTATTACCGATTTGTTTGAAATTTCCATAAACAGTACTCGCACGTTTTGTGTTTCAAATCAAATCGATAGGCAAGGGTTAATTACTTGACTCCAACTGCATTTGATACGATTCCACAGTCCGTGCAGAAGTCGTTGCAGTTTTGCATTTCATTGACAAATAGTCGATTTTTCGTTTCATAGACCAATAGTCGATTTTTTTTCCAGCAACGAACAATTATGCCGATTAGAAATGCAATTGAACTCTTTTGACTTGAGTCGCAGTAATTAGAGAACCCCCGGCTGACCCTCGATATCATAATGAATCCATCCAACAAATCGAATCGAATCGAACTGAGTTCTTCAAACATTTCCCACGGGTTCAGGGGAGGAAGATCAATCAATGGGATTTGGAATGATCAATCAATCGGATTTGGAATGATGATTGGATGAGATCACGAGTGCGAAATCACGTCGGATCGAAGACAAGATGAGGAATGATGATGAAATGATGATGAAATAAATATTCGCCATCGGTGAAATAAAATAAATAAATGCGGGGCCAACAGATTCTTTCCATCATCGTTTGGACAAGTGCTGAATACAGTGTTTTTTTTTTTTTGTGGAAGAGTATCAGGAAATAGTTTTCAACGCCAGAATATTATTTCCAATCGGATCGAATCGATTGTCTTTCATCGTTCGCAACAAATTGTAAACACAAAAATAGCCAATGGAGGGATGATGGGAGAATTTCGTGGTGAATTCTTCCTCGAGCGAAAAGAACAAGAACAACAACGAAGTTTTGGCGATCGCGCTGGGTGCGTGGGCGATCGAACGACCGATCGATCGATTCATGAAAACGGCTGCATTTGGCCATAAACAATAACAGAAAGCACGTCTAAATTATGTTTTTTTTGATGTGCGAGGATTTCGAAAAAAAAAAAACATATTCACACTTGTTTCGAATAAACTGAAAGCACTGTAATTTGCGGCCAGCGATTAACTGAGAATGTTAATTATTTTAAAAACATAAACGCGGGAAGTGGTTTGTTTTGAACTTTTCATTTCAATGGCTCTGTGTGTTTTTGCTTTTGGCTTTCTAAGCGGGCTAAAAATATCGCAACTCGGTTCTTTGAGGTGCCGCAGGAAGTCTGTTTTTTGGCAGCTCCAGCAGACTTCTACGATTGTGACCAATGGAGGAATCCTTGACCTATGCCAGGGATTCCAGGACTCCTTCCCACCTTCGTCATGTGAACTGTGTCTCTTCTCATTCTCATGATGTTCTCTTCTACATTCTCACGATATTATCTTCTCATTCTCACGACGATCTCTTCTCATTCTCCCGACGTTCTCTTCTTCATTCTCTCATCACTCTCTCTCTATCTCTGTCTCGTCTTGTTCCATGCACACTACTCCAGGGCCCCGAACAAATACACGTCTCCAAATTCTACAAAGAGTCCAAGAATGGCAAATTCGTCAGCTACATCACCGAGAACGTGCGCACACTGTACCAGACCTTCCGCGAGGGCGCCTACGCCTCGAACAACGGACCCTGCCTCGGCTGGCGCGAGACCCTCAGCTCACCCTATCAGGTAATCAAGAGAACCTCCTCTTCTTCCTTTGGTTTCAGCATTCACTCTCTCTCTCATTCCGTCGTCTCCAGTGGATCAACTACGATGAGGCCCTGTTGCGCGCGAAGAACTTCGGCTCCGGGATGATCGCCCTGGGCGCTCGGCCCAAGCAGCTGATCGGCATTTACTCGCAGAATCGGCCCGAGTGGATCCTCTACGAGCAGGGCTGCTACAGCTACTCGCTGGTGGTCGTCCCCCTGTACGACACCCTCGGCCCCGACGCGTGCGCCTTCATCATCCGCCAGACGGAGATGACGATCGTGATCGTCGAGGACGACACGAAGGCGAGCATGCTGCTGGAGAAGGCGCCGCGCTCGCTCAAGATCATGGTCGCGATCAAGCCGATCCGCCAGAGCACGCTGGAGCGCGCTCGCAGCCGCGGCGTCCAGATCTTCTCGTTCATCGACGTCGAGAAGTTGGGCGCCAAGGGCAACCACCCCGAGGTGCCGCCCACCACCGACGACCTCTGCACCGTCTGCTACACGTCGGGCACGACGGGCAACCCCAAGGGCGTGATGCTGACGCACAGCAACGTGGTCGCCGGCGTCTGCGCCGTCATCCTGCAGATGGGCGACCATCGGATACGGGCCGGCGACGTGATGATCTCGTTCCTGCCGCTGGCGCACATGTTCGAGCGGTGCTGCGAGAACGGCATCTACTACGTCGGCGGCTGTGTCGGCTTCTACTCGGGCGACATCAAGGAGCTGACCAACGACCTCAAGATGCTCAAGCCGACGGTGATGCCGGCGGTGCCGCGCCTGCTGAACCGCGTCTACGACAAGATCCAGAACGAGATGGCGTCGTCGCCGATCAAGCGCGGCCTCTTCAACATGGCCCTGCGCGCCAAGGAGAAGGAGATCGCGCGCGGCATCCTGCGGCGGAACGGCTGCTGGGACAAGTTGGTCTTCAAGAAGGTCCATCAAGGTGAGTTCCACACTCGTCCACCTCTTAACATTTTATTAAATAACAATCTCTTTCTCTCTATCTATAGCATTTGGCGGGAACCTGCGTCTGATGGTCGTCGGGTCGGCGCCGCTGGCGGGCAACGTTCTGACGTTCATGCGCTGCGCCCTCGGCTGCCTGGTCATCGAGGGCTACGGCCAGACGGAGTGCACGGGCGCGATCACGCTGACGGTGCAGGGCGACTACGTGCCGAACCACGTGGGGCCCCCGGTCTCCTGCAATGCAGTGAAGGTGAGTCTGCTCTAAATAAACTCCTTCTAGGAAGCCATCAATTGAACCTCTTCTTTCTCTTCCTTCTCAGCTCGTCGACGTGCCGGAGATGGAGTACTTTGCCAATCAGAACACCGGCGAGGTCTGCGTTCGCGGCTCAAATGTATTCCATGGGTAGGCAACGATCAACCACTTCCTCCTTGTCCCATTTTCATTCACCTTTCCTTCTCTCTCTAATTGCAGCTACTACAAGGATCCTGAGAAGACCGCCGAGGCCATCGACCCAGACGGCTGGCATCACACCGGCGACGTGGGCAAGTGGCTGCCGAACGGAACGCTGCGCATCATCGATCGGCGCAAGCACATCTTCAAGCTCAGCCAGGGCGAGTACATCGTGCCGGAGAAGATCGAGAACATCTACACGCTGAGTCAGTACGTCAACCAGGTCTTCGTCTACGGCGAGAGTCTCAAGGTAATTTAAGGTCTTATTCTTCTCTTTATTGAGTTGTAACAGGTTTCTTTTTCCTCCCCCACAGAGCTGCATTGTTGCTGTGGTTGTGCCCGACGTGGACGTGCTGAAGCAGTGGGCCTCGGACAATCACGTCCGAGGAACGCTGTCCGTGCTGTGCAACAATCAGCAGGTGAAGGACCTGATCATGAACGACATGCTGAACTGGGGCAAGCAGAGCGGCCTCAAGTCCTTCGAACAGGTGAGATCCTTATTCTTCCATTCACTTCTCAGCACTAACGAAAGACTTTTCTCTCTTTGTGTTATAGGTGAAAGACATTTATCTACATCCGGATCCGTTCTCGGTGCAAAATGGACTCCTGACGCCCACGTTCAAATCAAAACGGCCACAATTGAAGAGTTACTTTAAGCCCCAGCTGGAGGATATGTATAAGAATCTAGACTAAGTTAAGTTAGTGGAGAGGCGTGAGCAAGAGCAAGAGCAACCAAAACCAATAACAAGAGGGAAACCCAAGAGAAATGCAAAACAAAAATGAAATGGCAAGTAACCAGTGAAATTACTGCTGTTTCGTATACGCAATAAAACTTGGCAAAAACAAACAATTTACTTAAAACAAATTAATTGCAAATACTTTTTCATTGAATGCAAATACTTTTTCATTGAATGCAAAAACGCATATATTAAAAGAAGCAAAATATTAAAGGTGAGAAAAACAAACCAAAACCAACTGTTGAAACAAATACAAGACAAAAAGTCTGTTGCGAAAAAATGAGCGGTAGAAATAGAACTTTATTTCAAAGATAATCTTTCAAATATAAAAGCATCAACAATAATAATAAAAGCGTCAACAATAATAATAAAATCATCCACTATAATAATAATAATAGTATAGCAGTAACAACTACAACTAGAACAACAACAACAACAACCTACACAAGTTTCAATTAAAAAATAATTAGACTGTAGTTGAAGAAATCCTGTAGAAACGAACGAATGAGAAGCAATAGAGAATGAGGAGAAGAAAGAAACGTGCAGACATAAAGAAGATGAATATAAATATTAATAACCCAGAAAAACAAAAAGAAGAAAATTAAATTTTTATGTTGTTTTGTAGCAAGGATCTTTAAATAAATCAATAACAACAAAACAATATCAATTAAACAATTAAAAGAATGCACGCAATTTTATAAGAAACTAAAAACTAATCATTATTAATTAATTAATTAATTACTATGGGGAATTTAATTATGAATTATAAATTAAATGGAAGCTCGTCGTAATATTACAAATTTGTAATGAACGTTTTAAAGGAAAATGTTTTAATTAGTACAACAGCAACAACTATTATAATATTCAAACAACAACAAAAGGTCTTTTAAAGAATTAAAGGAATCAAGGATCGAGCGACTCAAGGATGAGGAGTTGAAGAAGTAAATTAAATTAAATTGAATTAAATTAAAACCAAGAGAATTATAATGAAATGAGGGAACGAAAGCAATCGAAGGAATTCTGAGAGAATTTCGTTAGTTATGAAATTGTAGTGAGGAAGTCGAAGTCTGGGAAAATGGTCTTCTTAAACATTTAAGTTCTCTTCTAAGTCGTCTTTTAAGTCTTTATTTCTCACGTGTTTTTTTGTTTGTTTATTTTTCTTATACGTTTTTTTTTCGTGTTCAAGTTGTGTTTGAGCTTTCGATTGCTTTACGCTTAGCAATAAAAGAATATCAGAAGTAAACGAAAGTCTAGACTAAAAAAAAATACTATAATTTAGCGCTTTGAGTTAGAACGAGTAGAGCTTTAATAGAGTTTTAAAGGAACTCTTTAGGAATATCTTTACATTATTTTGTTTCACTTCTTTCTTTCTTTCAATCTTAATTTATTATTAATCTATCCATCGTTTTTTCTCCAAATATCTCTCTGTCTCTTCTTCTTCTGTCTGTGTTTTTTATTTCATTCTTTGTTTGGACTGCGTGTTTTATGCCTTAAAATATAAATAGCGACAAATTTCAACTAAATGAATTTTTGAACTTTTCGGTAGCATTTTTTTATATAGATTTTCAATATTTAGGATACTTTATTTTTCGTTTCGAAGCAAGTGTGTGTCAGGAAGTTTTTTTTAGCAATGGAAAGATAATGCAATGAAGATAATAAAAATGTAATAATTTAAAATGTAATTTTATAAAATAATACGTTGAACTTAATAACAATTAATTAATTGATCAAATAAAACGAATACCTACACAAACAAATAAAATTGTTTTTCAATTAATGGATTGAATCGAATTGTGTTTGAATCGAAACACCCCACTTTTTTTAAAATCACTTTATTTTTTGTATCAGTGGAAAAAATCCAATTGGAAAGATGAGAAAAACTTCTTCGTTGGCGTTTCTTCCTAATTGAGAAAGCGCCCTCTCTTGATAGCAGTGGCAACTGCGTCCACTTAGCAAAGACACCAACCACATGTACTATATTCGTGATCTTCGCTACTCACCTCGCCCTGTGGTGACCAACTGTCAGAAAACAAACAACTGTCATAGGACACATGAGAGAAGAAAACAGGAGACTTTCGTCAGGACCTGCGCCGTCCGTTGTCCGTTGTCGTCGTTTCCTTCGCTCGGGACATCTTGAATAAACACGTGAGCCACCCTCTCCGAAAGCAGAATGCAAAACCAATTAAAAACATCGGCACAGTGGCGTCGACGCGAGAGCCAGGGGCCAAAATGGACATCGGCTCGTCATGGGCCCAGGGATCCCTGGTGGGGTCGGCGCCACTGGCTCGCCCTCGCCCTCAGGACACGGGGGCAGGAAGGGGACAGAAATCCGATACATATGGCTCGAGGGTTGCGCGCTGACGGTCGACTGGTTGGTGTGAAAAGATTCAGGATAACAAAGGATATACGATATTCGTTAAATTATTAAAAACGAAAGTGTTTCGACGAAAACTTCCATTCATTCATTATTTGTACTCGAAACTCGAAGGACGACGCGACGAAAACCCGTGAAAAATCCAAAAAAATCAAAAAACCAACCAACCACAGAGCGACTGAAGTAAAACACAATTTAGTGGAAAATCGACCACGAATCCGCAACACAGAAGTAGACTCGACCGAGGGACACAAGCGAAAAAACTTCGTTTCGGGTGCGAGCAAAACGAAATCGGGACGTGAAATCGCGCTGAGTTTTTGTAACGAGCGAACGTTCGCGAGCCACGGACGGTTTTGGCCAAAGATCTCTCGCATCAATCCATACAAACGGAGAGATAGACGGATAGACAGATAGACAGACAGTCGGAGCTCCAGCCCAGCGTCATGTGGCGATCGAAGTCCGAGTCGAACTCCCACAGGAGCAACAGCGGTCTCGCATTCCCATGCTGGATACTTTTCTCCGTGATTCGTAAGTAGACCATCCGCCCCCCGCCCCCCTCGTTCCCAACCAACCCCCTCGGCCTGTTCTTGTTCCGCCTGCTCCGGCGGTTCCTGCTCGACGTGTGTCGCGAGAGTCCTTTGGCGGCGGGTTGTTGGAAAATCGATTACGTGTTAGTCATTTTTTCGGCCCTCGCGACACTCGCGGCGCCCGAGGAGAACGGGAACGGATTCGACGAGCGGGTTGGTCGAGGACAGGTTGGGATGGGATGGATGGGTTGGGATCGGACATCGACGTCCATCCAACTATCATGTTCAAAGTTCACGCATCTCGTTTCCTCTCTCGCCCTCGTCAGTGTCCTTCCTGTGCGCCCCATGCAACGGTCTGCAGCTGGGCGCATTCACGACAAAAACGCCCAGGGTCACCAAATATACAACAAAGCCACCGTCGGTGAGTACACCCCAGCCTCCCTTTACCCCTGTGCCCCCCTTCCTTTTGTGTCCCAATGCTCCAGTTTAAGTTCTGTTCTTTCATCATCTTCATTTGTCATTAACTTTGCCTCAGTTCGCTGTGACCTTAAGTCGGAGAAGTCCTTGGGACGGCCACCGAATGCAAATGCACTCAGCCCCGATTGTCCGTTCGAGTGGAAGGAAGAGGAA
The DNA here is from genome assembly GCA_017309665.1 of Coelopa frigida. Lineage (NCBI taxonomy): Eukaryota > Metazoa > Arthropoda > Insecta > Diptera > Coelopidae > Coelopa > Coelopa frigida. Next base: position 12,415,111 of record CM029563.1, read on the forward strand.
TCTCCCCCTCTCTCTCCTCCACTTCTCCCCCTTACCCGCTCTCTGGTGCGTCCTCTAGTTGATGTCACTCTTTGGCTCTTTTATTGATCTCCTCATTTCGTAGTTGTTTTCGCATTTATTTCGATTTGTGATCGCATTTATTTCGATTCCTTCTTTTCGATTTATTTTCGTATTTAGTTTTGCCTTCTTTGCATTTATTTGAAGCATTTTAAGAATTGATTCCGAGACAGAGCACAAAAGCCCATGTTTTCAGACAAAAAACGATTTCATCGTACAAAAGACGATGTCATCGGACAAAAGTCGACGGATTTCTAGAAGGGATTCCTTTGTTCGACTTATCTTTCTCTTTTTATTCCCTTCGTTAACCTTCTGTGACCTCCATGGAGTTGTTCAGGATGCCTAGTTCAAATCCTGTCTCTCAACTTCCTCCTACGTCCTCCCGGTTGACCTCTAAACCGTTCTCTCTGTTTCCAGGCGGCGTCGATGAATCACGACGCGACCACCTCGCTCTACCGCTTCAACGCGACCAACGGCATCACGTGCATCCTGATCAGCGTCGACGGCCTGATCAGCATCAAGTACCGGAACAAGCTGAACGAGGACGTTGAGGCCGATCTCTATCTGCCGGACAATCCGCAGTTGAGCGGCGAGTGCGTCGAGTCCAACGTGGAGCTGCTGACCATGGAGTTCAGGGGTTTCCAGCTCTCGATGACGTTCAAGAAGGTGAGCCAGAGTCGCGTTCCCCAATCGAACGCTCCAGCTGTCTATCTGTCCACTTTTCCATCTGTCGCTCTGTCCACATGTCCATCCATCCATCTGTGACCAACCATTTCCTAATCAACTCTCTCTCCATCTCTCCACCCCTCCCTCATCATGTCCATCATCGACATATCGACACAGTTGGGGGGTTTCATGTCGATTGTTGTTGACCTTTTTCCGAAGCCAAGTGCTTTGACGACCTCTCGTTTTGTTTTTGCTCTCGAGTAACGAGCCAATGGCGACCCCTGACAGTGACACAATTCACCACAAAGCTGCACTGCTGCCGTGTGACCCACTCACTCACTCTCTCACTCTGGCGGAAGGACCTTAAAGTTTAAACTGCGTCCAAACCCCGCCGTCCGCCCCTCGTCCTCGTCGTCGTTGTCGTTGTCGTTCGGGCAATCAAATTCAATCCATTTGGCTGAGCGAAAAGTCGAGCGGCTGTTGCTCATTTTTGTCGCTGTTTTTACCGCGGTGGGTGGTGAGTTGTTGTTATGGGTGGTACATTGTTTTTGTGGGCGATGACTTGTTGTTGTGGCTGGTGATTTGTTGTTGCTGGTGCTGAGTTCTTTGCTGACATTAACATTATTGGTTTTGTGCGCTAATGTTCTCCGCTCTCCTCTGCCCATGCCGCCCGCTCAATTAACGTCACTTCCGCCCGTCGTCACCGCTCCATCTTCCACTTCCGGCGCAGTCGAAGCCGCAGCCCCTCTGCCCAATCGCCGTCTCACGAACGAGGGGAAGAGACGAAGGGGAAGAGAAGGAGCCAAAGGTGGAGGAGGCGAATGAGGATCTGAGAAGATAAAGTGTAGGAGTAGGAGGCGGCCCCTGTGGCATTCAGCCTTGAAGTGTAATTTTCCGTTTTTCGAGCCGCTCGATGTCCTTTCGCCAGCCATCCACACGACACATGGCCTTTCCACGCCCCCCAGTCTACCGCCCCCTCCAGAGGGAGCAACTAGGGGAAGGGGAGGAAGAAGGCGGCAAGGAAATAAAGCTGTTTATTAGACGGAGGCGACGGAGACGAATGTATGAATAAAATGGAACAGGCGCAAAGTGAACAAAGCGAAAACAAAAACAACCGCAAGAAGAAGTAGAAAATGCCGATGGCGCGATAAGCGTGGGAACGAGTGAAAGAGAGAGAGAGAGAGATGGAGGCGTTACCGAGAAAGACAACATCGAACCGGGGTGCAAAAGGTCGAAGGGCACGAGGGACGGATTTCTTTACGTTCCCGATTAAGACCGAATTAAGGACACGTCGGCCCACAGCCATCCTGTTGAACGGAATGTCACGCATGTCCCGGAGTTAAGCGGGAAATTAATGGGCCTCGTCATGACCAGCATAATCGGGAACTTCCTCCTTCTCCCCCGAGATATCGGACCCTGGCCATTGAACCAGTGGCACTTGTCACGTGTCCATCGAGAGCCTCCGGGGCACGTGTGGCGGCGACGTTTACGACCTCGTAAACGGTTTTCTGCGCCACCATCGGACGCTAATCGGCCGCGAGGCGTCGGTCGATTCGGAGAATCCGTGGACGAGGACGCTAATTACGGTAGAGGACGCGCCACGCCCCCTGTTACGAGGCGCCATCGTCGTCGTTGGGCGAAGGATGGCGTCGTCCAAATCGCCCGGAGGATCTCGAACACCTCGCGATTCTCTGGAATTCACACCAATCTCTGTCGCATCTCCTGTCAACCATTAACTTGATCACTCTTTCACCCTCTCTCTCACTCCTTCACTCCATCTCTCACTGTTTCCCTTCTCCCTCTCACTGTGTTAACCTCTTTCTAACTCCTTCTCATTCTTCTCCTCTCTCCCCCATCTCATTGCAGTCGTCCGGCGGCGAAGGCTGGTACGTGAATCTCCTGGAGCTGACCTATTCGTCGTCGAACTCGCTGTTCGAGCACCCCGACCGCCCCGGACTCGACGTGAAGCTGACCTCGCCCTCGCACACGCCGATGTACTTCCCGACGCCGGTGGGCAAGTCGTACGTTTGCGGCGAGCAGACGGTCATCATGTACGCCCCGCCCGAGTCCGGCGATCAGTCGGGCCACATCGCGAAGCTCTATCTGCGCGACATCCACATGCAGAGCTTCATGTTCAAGGACAGCGGCAAGTGGGGGCCGCCCTTCCACTGCAGCGCCACCGGCTCCTATCGCGACGAGACGGCTCCGCTGGCGGTGGGCACCGCTCTGGCGGTCGCCGTTCTCATCACCATCTCGGGCTACGGCGGCTGGAGGTGAGTCACAATCATCCTCTTATTTAATTTCATCTGATTTCGATCCGTTTCTTTGCAGGTACTTCAAGATCAAGAAGGTTCAGTACGGCTCCATGCAGTAAGCGGCGACTCGATCCGGCGCCTTTTTCTCTCTCTCTCTCTCGCTCTTTTCTCCCCCTCAGTCCCCTCTCACTCACCCACTCACCCACTCACCGACTCCCGGTTAAGCTGCACACGTTCTCCATCGGAAAGTTCACATTTTTACAATTTTCCCCATCGACCCGCCGGCATCTGCCGCAGAAGTGATGTAGAGAGTTTTCGTCGCAACTTTTGTTAATCACACTCACACGTACATACATCACATTAACACACACACACACACCCACACTCACACGCATGTATATATATTTATATATGAATATATGTATATCATACAAGTATTGATAAAAAGTTATGATAAAAATTGAAAATGTCTTCCATATTGTTAAAGAATTATTAAACCAAAACACAAAAAAGAAAACCAAGCAAAAACAAAACCAAAAAAAGAAACCCAAAAAACAAAAGCAACATAATTGTAATTAATTAATAATTGAACTATTGAATTGATTAATTATTATCAACTATTATATATAAATTACAAATTTAATTGAAACTAGCGTAAATTGAACGTAAAGCAAACCAAAGCAAGAACCTATATATACACAGATTTACACATATGTATGTCCGTACATATGACATCCAGAGAACGATAGATAGATAGAAGGATAGAAGAAGAACAAGAAGCCACTTGTGGTTGATTCATCCGAAAACTCCAAGCCCCATACTCAATAGAAAGAACAACCAAACCCCAAGAACAAGAATAACAAATACAAGAAGAACAAAATCAACCCAAGTATATCTGAATATAAATAATATATATATAGTTAATATGAATATACTATAAATAAAAGAATTGACTAGTGAATTATATATATACACATATATATATTTTGAAGCATCTACATGTGTGAGCGTCCGTTATAATTTTCCTTTCGTATTCAATTCAATTAAATTTAATTCAATTCAATTAAATCACATTAAATTACAAGCATAAAACTCTCGATGTTGTTTTTCGAATCTAATTGAAATGAAGTTTAAATACATTAAATACATACACACATATGTATATTTAGCAATGTTGAATATTTTAACATTTTATATAGTAAACATTTTGAATTATTAAACAAATCAAATTAAAACACAACAAAACCAAACTAATTCAAATAAAACAGAATTAAATCAATTGCCATGTTGCCAAAGACAAGAAAAAGAAGAAGACGAAATGTATGAAAATCTCCGGACCACAAATGGAGAGATCACGATTTTAAAACCTTAAAAGTATTTGTATATTTTTAATTGCATCCAAGTCACGAGGTCAGCGAAGGACGAGCCGGACGTGTACGTGGACGAAGGATGGAAAATAACTCAAGAAGCACCGAACGACGACGAAAAAAATAACGTTATTTTTGTGAGGAAATCCTAGAAGAATATTTATTGTTTCAAACTCAATAGTTAAATTTAATTGAATCAATCGCAATTTAAACATAATATGATGATGATAATATAACACAGAGCAGCGGATATGATGCAACTATAGCTTATGATGGACATGAAAATAGAGAAACAGAGTATTTATGAAGTGTTAATGAGATATTTACGAAAACTCCAACCAAAGCCCCGGAACGCAAAAGTTTTATTTCGTCTTTGTAAAATGTTTGAAAGTTACTTCGAATATTGAAAAGTTTTAGATAGATATATGTATTTACTGATCGACACTCTCTCTCTCTCTCTGTGCCCTAAAACCATATCATTTCGACCCCAACTGGCCATTAACCTATATTGCAAGGCTTCTGAAACTGTTTTTAAATATCGTTCAATTTATATCCGTGCAATTTTTGTTCAATTACTTCTCTTCAATTGAAAATTTCGCAAAATCATGGGAAGAATAAGGCAAAGAAATGCATATCGAGAGCAACTTTTGCACTAAAACCCCAAACGATTGATTGATATTTGAATGAAAAAACCAAGACAGAACTTATTATAAAATTAATATTCAAAAATTAAAAATTAAAATTCGAAATTATAGAACGGTGTGTTTTTCTTTGGACAATGAGTTTTTTCGTATTTACGGGGGGAAATTGTTTTTATTTTCAAATTATTCAATTGAATATTTTTGAGAAAATGGAAGAGAAATGGACGAGCAACAGCTCGGGGCCGACGTCGAGCACAAAACAAACGTCTGCGCGGCCATGTTTCTGAGCAAACAACCTACGGCAAACACACCAAACAACAACACAACACTACCACCAACAACATGATCCATACAATAACAACAACACTGTAGTACAACAACAACACCGTCGTAGAACACAAAATAAAAGAGGTTTACACAGAAGAGGAAGAGCAAACAACGAAACTGCATACGAAATGTGAAGTAGAAAACTCAGGTCGCAGCCATGGCCGAGACGCGCGGGACGGGGGCGGCTGCGGAGGGCCGAAGGAGGCACCAGCGCTCGACACCGAGGCGGAGTCTCGACGACGCCGCTTTGCATAACCAGGCAGATCGCTTGCCTGGTTATGCAAAGTGGCCGTGAGTGGAGTGAGCGAGAGTCTTCAATTACACGGAATCACGGGAGGCGAAGGGAGGGGAGGTCGTTGCTAGATGGAAACCTTTGGAAATGGGTCTTTGAAACGAGCCACGTTCGAGACAGAGAAAAAAAGACAGACAGACAGTAAAATAGACCAAATACATAGAAAAAAATCATACAAACACAGATAAAAAATCGAAGAAAGACAGAGAAAAACTCGAAGAAACTCAGGGAAAAAATCGAAGAAAGACAGCGAAAAACTCAAACAAACACAGAGAAAAAATCGAAGAAACACAGAGAAAAACTAAGAAGACTTGTTCGACTTGAAGTTCGCGCCTTAAGTCTTTTGTTTCGCCAGCTCATTGGAAAAATTGGAAACAAAGTGTGGATTCGTTCAAATGAGGGAAAGGAAGGGAAAATGGAGTTGGGGCCAATGACTGGGGAAAGTGAGTTACTAGGAGGAGTTATTCTTCTTGAGTCTTTTACTACACTCATGGAAAAACTCTTTAAGCTTCAGTGCAAAACACTTTAAAATTAAAAGTGTTCAAATATGAAAGGGCGCCAAAGAGAAAAATAGTTAAATTAAAACAGAACACTTTTAAATTTGTATTGAAATTTTGCACTTTAAAATTTAAAGTGAACACGTTTAAATTTGAATTGAATTTTTTCACTTTAAAATTTAAAGTGAATACTTTTGATCACAATTCAAATGTGATCACTTTCAATATAAAATGGCTCAAATTAAAATACAATTGAATGTATTCTTTGTTAATTTATTACGTGTTTCTGTATGTATTTGTTACATTTTTATATTTCTACATTATGTACAATAGTTTTAAGTGATGCTGATAAGTTTTACATTAAGTTGTGGAGTTCATTCGGTCTGGATCGGCCTAACTAATGTCCAAAATGCTGTCTTTCGGGATGGCGCTTCTAAATACAAGAGAGGTGGTCCGATGTTGATGCGTCTGGGGGTACGCCGATGACAACCAACCATTCGAGTTTCTGGACATCTTTCTAGAATGAGGGGGAAAACATGGTTTAATTTATTTAATACAAAAGTGAAATCCCAACTCACCTGGTCACCGATTCTCTTTGTTTGTTTGCATATTTTAAAATGTTTGAACAACTGAAGGCACGATTGCTATTATTTTTGAAGAATTTACTTTGAAATTATATATTTTACAATGTTTTATTTTAGTTTAAAAGGGTTCACTTTTAATTTCAAAGTGAAAAATCTCAAAATTCAAAGTGAAAATTTTCTAAATTAAAAGTGTTCACTTTTAATTTCAAAGTGACAAATTTCAAAATTCAAAGTGTTCACTTTTATTTCCAAAGTGAACACTATTGAAATTCAAAGTGAGAAAATCGAATATTAAAAGTGTACACTTTTAATTTCAAAGTGAATATTTCCTCAGATATAATGAAATATTCAAAGCGAACACTTTGAAAATAAAATTGAACACTTTTAATTTGTATACGTTTTTATTCACATTTACAATTTTGTGGAGAAACGCTTTAAATTCCATCACTTTGAATTCAAACGTGACCACTTTTAAATTTAAATTAAGATTTTTCCCTTAGTGTAGAGTTTGGAAAATACATTTCAAGAAGTTCTTTGATAAATTAAATGGAATGTCTCTTCCTCCTTTAAGAGGACCATCGAACGCAAATGGAACCCCTCGGATTTTTCCACCCACGCACTAATTACTTCCATTCTCTCCTCGCGTCCCGCAGCCCGCGTCTTCTCTGTTTCGATTTTTACAGCCGACCTAAACGATCGTACTTAATTTGTTTACGGCTTTGCACTAATTTAGTCTGGCCTATGTTTTTGTGCCGCTAGTCAGCGACGACCGTTTGCTACTGTTGTAGTTGCTGCGACTATCGGCGGCAGCTACCGAGCATAAGGAGGCCATAAACAGGCTTTCTTCTTCCATTGAAAGGACCATAAAGAAGCCCGGGGGCAGCAGGAGAAGTGCGGTAAATATTTGGTGCACAGAAACAAAGCCTTCGGATGGCGAACACAATCGAAATTAGAGGAATTCCTGCGACGAAAGGGTTGAAATGTTTTGGTGAAAGGGTTGCGCGGGTTTGGGAACGGGGAAGGGAACGAGGGCGAGCGCACATTAGCGGAATTTCCCGACATTTATTGATGTTTATTGAATAGAGGCGGCGCGGCAGGCACGATTTGTTCCTCTGTCTGTCTATCGGTCTGTTTGTCCGTCCCGGAGGTGTGGCTGGTCTCTGAAGCCTGCCGCCGCCGTCGAGGTTCATTCTTAACTACAGGTAGTTGAGCCATTTACGAGGTCTTCAGGAGGCTTCCCATTGACCTTGCAGCATCGCATTGATTGAGGCACTCGGCGCAAGGAGTCGGCGACTACGATGGAGATCGATGAAATGGAGCGTCGATTGCCGAAAGTTCAACACCTCCTGTGGGGACTCCCCGCACCCTGCCTCGGTCTCTCTGGGCCTCGTCCGCACTCCTGCTTCGAGCTGGAGTCGTTACTCCACAAAGCAACAATGTAATAATTGTTAAAATAAACAAAATCGCGCCGACGATGAAAAAACAAACATTCTCAAACGCAATTCAAGCGAAAACAAGGCGAAGACGTTGACGACGACGACTGCGACGGCGAGATATCCGAGAAAAGCGAGAAAAACATGTGTAATAAGTAAAATGTGGAGGAATGAAAAAAGGGTAAAGAAGAAAGGAACACAGAAAGAGTCGCTTTGAACCTGGTCTGGAGGAAGGTTTGGGGAATGGAGAAGACGACGCCGAATCCAGAGAGTTTCTTTCCGAGAAAAAGAAACGAACGAGAAACGTCGAAGGTTCGATCGATCGCGAATTTGGGGATCTCCTTCGATCGAGAATCCAGGGATTGGACATTTATTTTCGAGTTTCGGCCGCCATGGAGTATGATTTCATTAAAAATATAAAAAGTAAAAAAAATCCACTTCTGTTGACTTCACGGATATCGAAACACGCTCCATTTGACTTTGTTTGCCTATCGATTAAAAAATTTAAAATCATCTCGAATCGATCGATCGTTTATTTATTGTGTGTTTGTGGAGAAAATAAATTCAAAGTACAAATTCTTGCTGTTGTTGTTGTAGTTGTTGTGATTGTTGCTTTTGTAGTTGTTAGGGCTGTTTTTGTTGTTGCTTTGTTGTTGCTGAACACATGTGATCAACATTTACAAACACACGAATCGCGCTAACAAATAGTCGGACAGACACAGATACAGACGGATGGATGGATGGACAGACAGACGGACAGACAGAGAGAGGAACAGGTTGCTTAGTCATGTCAGCCCCGACCCCATTAACAACAACAACAATAACAAAACTCGACTCCAGCTTGAGGAAAGAAGAAGAAAAAAAGAAATGGAGAATAGGAAGAAGAAGAAGATGACGACGAAAAAGCAAACAGAACAAATATACAAACTTTTAATTGGCAACGCACACAGAGCGTGATGCCTCCGACTTCTAAACAACAAATCACAAGCGGCCGAGAGGCGTTCGGGCCACAATCGGAGGGGCGGGGTGAAGAAGGGTGAAACGACACGAAGCACGAGGGGAGAGGAGGGTGAGGAGGGCGAAGGAAGCAGGAGTGGAGGGGAGCAAGCTATTAGGAAGCAGACAGACACGAAAGATGGGCTGGGAAACAGAGGAAAAAGTAGTTAAAGCGATCGTTTTTCAAACAGACAGAGGGACGATCAGTGGAACATGCGGTGGGACAGACAGGAAAAGACAGCGAAAAGGACAGCACCGGCAGGGACAGACGATTTGTATCCAGAGGAGGTGACAGACAGCAGATGAGCCGTGAAGGGGTTAAAAACATGATGATGAGTAGGAAATATGATATATGAAAATTAAACGTTCAAGACTTCGGAGGCCAAAAGGGATATCATGAGACAATTGATAAGTTACGGAAAATGAACCTGAATATCCCCTTATATCGACTGCCGGTTTTTGATTCCCGGATATCAATCTCTGAATATCGACTCCCTGATTTTGATAGTCAGAAATGTATTCCCAGAAATCGTTCCATGGCGGTTCCATTTGAAGCGGTTCCATTTGAAGCGATTCCATTGGCTGCAAACGCTTGCCACGAGCGCCATCGATCGAGAGGCTTGAAGAAGGGTTGAGAGGAGGGAACCATCATTCGTATGTAAATGCAAAGTGATCGAGATCAGACCAAAAACAACACCAACAACAAGCACAAACAACATTAGATGCTTTTCAATGGAAATCACGACCGAGATCGAACTTGCGTAAGCAATTCGGTAAACAACGATCGAACCAACTACAACTACAACGATAGAGGACACAGAGAGAAATCCATTAATTCGGGATGTTATTTCCAAAGGGATTAAAGAGGAAGATTTTAATTGTTAAAAAATGAATGAATGAAGGAAAATTTATATATTTAATCCTCGCCAATAAATTATGTTTGTGAGAAAAGAGGATTTTTTTCTCAGTGTCCACGGGGTCTTCGCAGACCGATCGACCGCCGATCGTCGTTTGTCGATTGTGGATTTACCTGTTGCCATGTTGCGGCCCGCGTCTGACTCTCAATGGCAGCAATCAATGGCCGGCCGAACGAACGAACGGAGGGACGATGACGAACAGCGAACGAACGAACAGCGAACGAACAAACAGCGAACGAACGAGTGAGCGAGTGATCGTCTACCTGTTGACGAAAGGTGTGGTTGGTCAATGCGCGTGCGGGAGCGAGACAACGAGAGAGTGTGGCGCGTGAGAGCGAGCGAAAGGGTTGAACGCGAGAAGGTGGACTCAACGATCGGAGTGATCGAGAGGAGGCGAGCAAAGAGGTAAACGGCGACAACAACACAACGATAAATACCAACAACAAGACTACCAGTAGCAACAACAATGGCAACAGTCCACCAACAACAATGCGACACCGTCGACAACGACGAAAATCGAACGAATGCGGAGAGTTTGTGATGGCTGAAAAAATTATCAACTATCATTAGCTCAAAAGTTGGCGACCGGGTGCGAAGTCTGACAGATTCGGAGGCGACTGCGGAAGACTCGATTGGACTTGTGTGTCGATCCATTAATCGTATTTTGCTTTACTTTACTTTACTTAATAATTATTGCCATCTGAAATCGATCAACGGCGAAAAGAGGTGAAGTGAAAAGTTATATAATTTAAAAAATTTTGAAAAATTAACCAAGTGCTATTTGAAGTGAACAATTTTCAAGATAAAGAACATTGAAAAAAAAACAAGAAAAAGTTTAACAAAAAGTTAAAAAATCGATTTTACACTTGAACAAGAAATCGTCGATTGTGTTGAGAATTGTGAAGTCAGAAACAGAACTTTGTCGAATTCAACCGACCGACCACGACTAGTGTCAAAACTGCAGTTGTGCCCAAGTTCGCACGCAAATTAGTGGGATCCCAGCCACCGAAGCCCCACCCTCGACTGACCTCCCGCCCCCACCCGGAGGAAGGAGCCACTAATCGCAAGCCCCAAGAGCCGACGGTCGACTCGTTGTGGAGGAGGAGCCCGCGCGGCAAAAGAAGACTCAATTACGAAGCTTGTGAAAATGATCCTCCTAAACAGAAATAAAAATAAGAATCTCAACATTTAAACACATAAACAAAGCAGTGAACAAGAAGAGGAATCTGTCCGTCTGTCCAACCGAGATCGCGAGACAGATCCCGGCGCACTTGACAAATATATACTAATTAATTACAGTTTGTACAAGAATTTAGTACAACACTCGAAAGTGCGTTCATTATCATCCTCATCGTCATCATCATCATCGTCAGCATCGCCGGCAACAGCAGCAGCAACAACGGAAGCGGCAGCCATCGGCGAATCGACCAACGACAAGAGCCGAGGAATTATTATAAACTTAATGCGATAATTACTCGCTCATAATTGCAACAATCAACAGCAACAACAACAACCACAACAACGATAACAACACCCTGCCAACTGAGGAAAGAAACCGTTTATGAATGAAAATCTCTGCGAAATAAAAAGTCAACATTTCCAGCGCGAGTCCCGAAAGTGTGTATGAAATTATCGCGATTGGCAACGCCGTGACAATTTTCCCACGCAAGTGTTAAGCGTAAAATACAAAAACAACAACAACAACCACCATAAGAACAACAACAGCAAATACAATAAAACTGAAACGTATCAAAGTGGGAAAGAAAATCGTCACCACTCGTAAAAGTTATCAGCGCCCAAGTGTGAAACGCCACCGGCTCCAGATCGGATCCTGCGCTTTATTGTTGCTATAATTGCACGCACAATCACAGCACAGCAGAGAACCGCCGTCCAGCCCACATTCGGAGCAGGGGCGTGGCCGAAACTTGACGCGCCGCGGACAGCACTTGTCGATGCTGTGTTAATTGCTGCGAGAGCGCACGCGACCCCCGACCGCGCGAAGGCTTTAATTGAACATTGTTTGGCGACAATTTAACACGTCGTCGATCGCAATTGTAGCAGCGATCGCCGCCCGTCATCAAGAGCGATAACGATATCGCTTGCGGATTCTCCCCGCACCCCTTGTGAACCAACAGACAATATGCGTAAGTATTTGATAAAATTTAAATTTGTTTAATTTGGGGCTTAGAAAACGAGAATCCCGTCGGCAATGAGAATTAAATAAAATGAAACATTCAAAAGGGGAGGCAAAATCAAAAGACTTAAGACAGAAACTCAAGCGGCAAACTCGGGGTTTCTCTCAAATCAAAAGACTTAAGCGGCAAACTCGTGGGTTTCTCTCACCTTGATCTCCTCAATCGACAAGTGGAGAGCGCGATCGAAAAGAATCTCATCGATCGGCAATTGAGACGTCTCAATCAGAAGCACCGACGGCTACAACAGCAACATTGCCGTCCATAAAAATTCCTGCGACCAATCGACATCGATATTTCCGAATACCTCGACCCCAGCCCAAAAAGTGAGGAAGCAACAGTGGTCACTAAAACAAAAGTAATTTAAGCAACAACATCAATGTCAAGAACAGAGAGAAAAAAATCACAGAGCGACACAACAACAAAGAGTTAAATGATCACGAGAAGTGTCAGCGGCAACAAAAAAGAAACGAACAAGAACAGAAGAAAAAAAGAAGCAAGCAAGAAAGACATCAAGCACCAGTCAACACTTCTTAGGCATGCGAAGAGATTTTGTCGGAATCATAAACGAGGGGTTTCGACGTTTTATTGGCCCAATGAAGCGCCCGGCCAGACGCATGCGGCCCGGGTCGAGCGTGGCCAAAGAGTCCAATATAAGTTAAAAGCCGACAACAGGGTTCATCCTCGCTGCTACTCCTCGTCCATCTTTCGCCGCCTATTCGTCCTCCTCCTCTTCGTCCTCCTCCTCCTGCTTTTCTTCGTCTCCTTTGCCTCCTGGTTCGACATTTTTGTTGAGAAATTAAACATTTCCACTCCTTTCTCAATTTCTTCCACTCCATCTCATCTTCCGCACGGCTGTTATCGAGAGGTTGGGCTTCTTAAAGAATTTGTTTTTACAATTGCGGCAACGGCTAATGTTATGGCTTATATTGTTGTTGTAAATCAATAAAATTATGATCGCGCTTACAAATACCATCGACCAAAAACATCGCCAACAACAACAAGAAGATGAAGAGGCACCACGACAAGTACAAAACGCCCGCTCCGTTGGTCCATAAAGCGCGGCGTTCGGTCTTTGATCAGGTCCAAAGTCTCGGTCGCCTCGGAGCCTGGGAAGCGGAGGAGCGAAATAATGTTGTTGTCGCTGGCATCGGCAGCGAAACGACGACGACGGCGGCGGCAGAAGTTCATTGGGTCAGACAAGGCGTTGTTGTAATGCTGTAAATGAGCATAGTTTGTTGCTTGAGTCTTTTGTTTGTTGCAGATCAGCTCTCGGCGAAGGAGTTCCGCAGTGAGATCCGCAGACTTTGCCTGCAGTGTTTGATTTGTAATAAAACCCGAGGGAAACTATCAGAAAACGTTGGAATGTCTTTGGCTTTCTTATTTCACCATCGCTAGCAGCAAAAGGCAACATCAGAAAGCTCTGGAGATGTCAAAAGCAGCCATCGATGATGGATTTTGTTCAAAAGCAGCCAACGATGATGGGTTTTGTTCAAAAGCAGCCATCGACGGTGGAGTTTGTTCGGATTCCAATCAAACTAGGCAGAAGCGAATGCGGGAAATCACGTCAACACCGAGGTGGCGAGAGAAACGATTGCTTTTAAGACACAACAAAGAGTGTTTTCGTCAGACGACGATCTGTTTGCACGGAGCTCAAGCTTGACGCGCAGGAGCAACGAAACCCGGGGCCCGCGGCGATTATTTCGGCTCTGTGCGGCGGGAACGGCCGGCGCACATCGTGACTCAAATATTTGTTCAAAATTAATACAAAATGCCAGCGCTTTGGTTGAGCACGTCGAGCTCTCGCGGTGCCTCGTTTGGAATTGTTGACTTTTTGGTTGGGTTGAGGGAGGGAGGATGTTGATGGAAGGAAGGGAAGGCGTCGACACTCGCTCATGTTGCGCCCCACAAAATGGCGGACTGAAGACGCCATTTGGATGTAGTTTGATGAGCAACGATTCCCCATTTACAGACAAATCGAATGCCCGAAAAGTCCGGAAACGAAAGAGTCGGGAAACGAACTCGGCTAGACAAGAGTTTTCGCATTGAATTTCCTCCAACTAATTTCTTTTCTATCTCTCTCTGTTTTCTTCGCGCACAGAAGACATGACCACCTCGCACATTTTGTCCGCCGTCGACCCGACCGGCCTGGGTTCGCCTGGCTCCAGCTCGGCCACCAACAGCGCGGCGCATTCGCCTCAACACGGCGCGCACAATGGCGGCAACGGCAATGGATCGTCCGGACACCATCACATTAACAATAACAACAACAATAACAGTAGCAACAACAACAACATTAGTAGCAGCAGCAACAACAACAACAACCCAATGGCCAACCGAAGTCCAGGGATGGAACGGAATCTACACGTGTCTCTGGATGATCGCGAGCTGTGGCTGCGCTTTCAGAATCTCACCAACGAGATGATCGTCACGAAAAATGGCAGGTAAGCAACAAGAACAACAAAAACAATATTGACAACAACAAGAACATTGACGACAAAGACATTAACAACAACCACATTGGCGGCAAAAACAACGACAATGACGACGTCGACAACAAGTGCAAAAACATCGAAGATCAATATTTACAACGCCCCAGATGAGGAGGAGATGAGGTGGGCGGCGGAGAAGGGGGCGTGGACCATGTTAAATAGAAGGCAGCGACGCAAATGGAACATGAATGCGATGGCGAAAATTGGTGTAGATTTTAGCGGCGTTCGTTCGTTCGCTTGGCATTGTTTTTCTTATTGTTGTTCTCGCATTGATAATGAGTCGTTAACGAGCAGAAGCGCAAGAAGAAGTCGGAGGGGGAGGGAGGGGATGGAACCATAGATTGGCGAGGTGCTAATTGCAATGGTTGCGATGCGGTTGCAACCGACGCCGGAGCCCGACCGACAGTTTGGCAAGCATTGAGATGCAATTGAGCTGCCTTCGATTCGATGAGCGATCGAAGCCCATTGGAAGCGGAGCGTTAATCAGATGTTTTTGTTGTTTCTGGGCTCGTTGCAGACGCATGTTCCCCGTGGTCAAGGTCACGACCACCGGCCTCGACCCGGCCGCCATGTACACGATCCTGCTGGAGTTCGTCCAGGTCGACACGCACCGCTGGAAGTACGTGAACGGCGAGTGGGTGCCCGGCGGCAAGGCCGAGGTGCCGCCCTCGAATCCCATCTACGTGCACCCGGAGTCGCCGAACTTCGGCGCCCACTGGATGAAGGAGCCGATCTCGTTCGCCAAGGTCAAGCTGACGAACAAGACCAACGGCAACGGCCAGGTGAGATTTATAATAAGAATTTTTCTGGGGTCCATAAAAAAAAATAACAATAAAAGTTTGTTTGGAAAAAATGATCGGTCAATTGATTTCTCGATATTTTAGATTGATAAATAAAGATCAACAATTTACTGATATTTCTAATCGAAAAATAACGATCAAAATTTGAACGATATTTCTGATTGTAAAAATAAAGAATTAAATTTGATCGAAAAAATATTGATCAAAATTTCAATAGAACACAAAAAATATAAAAATGTTATCGTTTCGATCAGAAAAATTTCATATTTATCGATATTTTATGATCGGAAAATAACGATCAAACTATTGCTAATATTTCCGATTGAAGAAATGAATATTTGAATTTGATTGGAATTTTTATTAACTTTAATCCATTCTATAAAATATCGTTTAAAATTTTTACAATATTATTATCGAAAAAATAATGGTCAGAAAATATGAAGATTGTTACTATCCTAAAAAGTGATCCTATCAAGTTATTACCATCCTAAAAATCATCAAATGTGAAATGACTTCTTATTGGTATTCTAACTAGGATCAGTTTTGTGTACTAAAAAATATAATTAAGCAAAACAAATGATCTTTTAATTACAAAAATTTGAAAATAACCATATTTTTGGACCCCTTTAAATTGCTTCTATCCCCACGAATCGATGACGAACCCCCTTTTCTCCCTCTCCCCGCCCACAGATCATGCTCAACTCGCTGCACAAGTACGAGCCGCGCGTGCACCTCGTGCGCGTCGGCACCGAGCAGCGTCACGTGGTCACGTATCCGTTCCCGGAGACGCAGTTCATCGCGGTCACCGCGTACCAGAACGAGGAGGTCACCTCCCTGAAGATCAAGTACAATCCCTTCGCCAAGGCCTTCCTCGATGCCAAGGTAAGTT
Organism: Coelopa frigida; assembly: GCA_017309665.1. NCBI lineage: Eukaryota > Metazoa > Arthropoda > Insecta > Diptera > Coelopidae > Coelopa > Coelopa frigida. The sequence goes on from CM029563.1 coordinate 12,431,516, forward strand.
TCGGCCACGCCCCCTCTCTCCTTGTTCGTTCACCCCGCTAATAGAAACACTCGCCCTCGCACAAAGGAGCGCCCCGACTCGATCTACTCGCACGACGCCCACTACGGCTGGCTGATCCCGCCCCACAATCACCACTACACGAGCTCCGCCGCCGCAGCCTCCGCCCCGCCGCCCGCGTCCCTCTCGCCCGTCACCAGCTCCGCCTGCGATCGCTACGGCCGCTCGATGTCCGCCTCCCGGCCGGCGGCCACCACGCGCCCCACGCCCTACTCTCGCCCCCGGATCGTCGCGGGCCCCGGCTCCGGCGGCCACTCGCACGGCAGCCCCGTCCACAGCAGCGCGGGCAACGCATCGCCACCCGCCCCGCCCTCGGCGCCCCAGACGCCCACCTCGCTGGCGACGGCGTCGAATCCCTCGTCGGCCTTCGCCAGCGCCTACTCGCAGTCGAGCTTCATGCCGGTGGAGCCGAGCTCGCCGTCGGTTTTCTCGTACGCGGGCGGCTGGCAGAGCAACGGCAACTACTGGAGCTCGCCCGGAGCCATGGGCGCTGTGGGACCCGGCCCGATGCCCGTCCAGGTCTCCGGCGGCGGCGGCCAAAGAGCGCTGAGTAAGTGATTCATCAACTAACTGAGGACTTCACACTAACGAGAACCCTCTCGCCCACAGCTTCGCACAACTCGCCGACGCCCTCGAATGGGTCGCCGAACTACACGACGCCCTCGCCCGGCTACACCATCCACCACCTGACGCCGCACGGCCACCAGTACAACATGTCGCAGGCCGCACCCCCCCACCCGGCCGAGATGTACCAGCCCAGCACCGCTTCGCCGCCCCAGGCGTACGCCGCCTCGACGCATCAGGTCTTCCACCCGACGCCCACCTCGCCGACGCACCAGCTGTACACGAACGCTGTCCTGAACGCGCCGCCGGCCCTCAGCTACCCGACGAGCTCCTGGCACAACGGGACCGAGTATGGGCTCTATCAGAACGCCTACCCCTACCAGCCGGAGTACATCCCGCTGGTCTCCGAGATCGGGTGAGTGTCATCGAATGGCCTGAACCCGCCTCCCTCCATGGTGTCCCGTGTGAGTGGGGTTGGGTCTTTGGCATTGATTTATGTTGACTCGCTTGGACAAAAAATGTTAATAAATTGTAGTTTAGTTACCAATGATTTCCCTCACCACCTTCCAGCACCTATGCCCATCCACTAGAGCCCGTTGAGGTCCACAAGACTGCGCTCGACGAGTCGCAGGCCGCCATCTACAAGGCGAACGGGGAGGAGGGCACATCGGTGCTGACCCTGGAATGCGCGACGCTGAAGTCGGCCTCGCCGCACGAGCCGATCAAGCTGGAGTCCCTGGAGCAACGTGGGAACGCCGTGGCCGGTGGCGATCGAAATGCCGCCGCAGCTACGTCTGTAGTGACCTCTGCCGCCGGTGGGAGTTGGACTCCGTTGACGCCTCCGCAAAGCGCCCTGCAGTAGCTCCACCCTTAAACATTGGATCTTAGTTTTAGTCTAGAATGTACTTTAGTTTCTTCTATTAAAAGTGTTTTAACCAAGAGACAGATTCCGTCGCGCTGTATTCAAATAGCCCTTAGATGCAATAATATCTATAAAAATGTAATATTAAAAGGAAATCCTTAAACATGTGTAGTAATTTAAACATTCAACAAATATATGAAATATAGTTAAATATAATATGTCTGGAGTGACTTTTTCTAATGAATTTCTAATTGCGGGGAATTGTGTTGCACTTTTACTGATTACTAACCACTTTTCGTAATTGATTTCAATGAATCAGTTCACCAAGATGAAAACAAAATGTTTGTGGTGGATCGGCAATGTAGAGGTGATCAGTGTTTAGATGTTTAGGCTTCAGTGAAGACCTTAGTCTACGTGGTGTCATACTTTGGTTAACCATCTCATTGGTATTTATACCGTGAGTTTATGAGGAGGCTTTGCTTGGATGGATGTTGAATTATTAGACTTCTCCCCAACCCCCAAATAGCAAATACATAAGTTTTTTTTTAAAAACATATTGAAATACATAATGCTGAATTGTAAGCTTATAAAATAATTATTTTTGGTGACTAATTAAAATTATATATAAAGAAAAACTAGTATTTCTACATAATGTGTAATTTTATTTGATTCTTTAAACATATAAAAAACTTATTTATAAAAATTTGGAAAAATCAAACGAATACAAATAGATTTGGTAGAGCAACAAAGCTAAGCTATTCTTGGTAAGTATTAAAAACATATTTCTGTGTTAAATGTTTAATAAATATACTGAACTTTTGATGAAAAGTCAACCTATGTATATTTAATATTTACATAAAATATTATGCAAAAATATTAAAATAAAAAAAAGTTACAAAGGAAAATATTTCTTAATTGTTTTCGTATATTGTAAATTTAATATATATTAAAATTACTACTTTTATATTAAAGTCATCTTTTAAATTATCTTATTTTATTTATTTAAAACTTAATATTAAAAGAGTTATGTCCTTTTATTATATTTCAGATCAATCTCGTATTTTGCAATACGTTCTTTTTGATCAATTTCATATTTTCTCAACTGAAACGCAATTTGAAGTTTTTCCTCCTCAATCTTCAATTTCATATGTTGCATTTCTTGGTCCAATTCAAACCTCTTTGCCTGTTCCTCTTCCTGTATTTTAATTTTTTTCCATTCTATTTTTATTTTCTCTTTTTCTAACTCCAACTTTTTCTCCAAGAATGCATCCCTTTTGGCCTCCATTTTACAAATATCCTCATATTCAGACCTTATAGCCCGTCTTTTCATATTTCCAGGTAATTTGTTTTCAATCTTCGGTGTTGAGGGTTCTGGTGCTGGGGGAGAAGGTGGTGGTGGTGCTTCTAAAACAACCTTAGGTTTTATTTGCGACGGCCATGTTTCGGCTGAGGGAAGTGAAGGTGATTCCAGACTATTTTCGGATGAATGCGAAACTTCAGAGAATCCGATGTATTCGAACTTATTGGGCATCTTAATTTCACCGGTATTACTATTGAAAATGTAAGCAAGTTGATCGTAATGTGGACACATCTTTCTGACTTTTTCTATATAAAAAGAACAAAATGAATGAATAAATAACTATGCTATCTGATGTTTATGGATCAACGTACCTTCTACTTCGGCCGTAGAAAATCCTTCTTCGTCCCCAGCTCTCACAGAGTCCATATATTCGTTGGCCCTTTTAAGTGTGGTCTTCAGATTTCTCACTCTGTATTTCACAAGTTGCCATGTTGCATCCTCTATTTCAATTTCGTCTAGCATTTTTCTATAGAAGATTTGAGCAGTGGGTTTCTGAAAAATATAAAATATATACGATTATATACTAATTTTTTGCTGTGGGGTTTTAACGTTACTCTCTTGTATTCTTTAAAATGGAAAAAGATCCTTATTTGTAAACACATAAATAAGGCCACTTACTTACCTCCAAGTAACCTTTCTCGATTATATATCCCAGAATAAGGTTTGTTTCCTCTTTGGTCCATCTTTTCGAGGCCTTCTTCTCACAAGATGAAGAACCAAAACTTTCATACTTTATATTCATTCTTAATTTATTTAATTTTTTCGCCTTTATTGTCGAATAAAAGTAGTAATATTCAATTCAAAACACCACACAAAAATGACATATGTCTGTTGAGTGTTGTCAATAATTCTTTCTCGCTCAGAATTTTGTCAGTTTGCGGGCAAAAAAAGTATACTTTCATACTATTATCCCGAGATATTACTAACTGTTTGGATCTAAAGATATGAAATTTATGTTTAAATTCTTAAAGATATTTCTTAGATTTATTAATTAAGAACTAGACTTTGTAGGAAAATATTACGAATTTTACGTAAAGAAGGTAACACTTAAATAAATCATGCCAACCAAACTCATCAGAGTCGAGTTCGTGTGAAAACGTGTATTTGTAAAAGGGTAAAATGTGTATACACATCTGAAATATATATAAAAAAATCAAATTGAGCGCCATTTATATTCCCCGCTTAGCAGTCAGAATATACTAAATAATAAATAACTTTGCGAGTTTAAATATTTGCAATAAATTTTAAACAAAATTTGACATATCACTAATGAAATTGAATATTTGAATCGCCCTGTGAAATTTTTCCGAAGCATCGTTGAACATACCGACTGTTTGTGCATCCACTCATTAAACGAAGCTCTTGTTTTAGATTGTTTTGCTGCAGTTGAGTCACTGAAAGAAAGTTTTCTCACCAATTTGCAAGATTTTTATTTTGTTTTTTTGTTTGGAATACAAAAACTTATGAATTATAATTCCATAAACAACAACGTAAGCAGCACCAGAGCCACGCAACAAAAGCGACCGAGTCAACGGATACGTGGAGTTGGGAGCAGTTGGAAAAACGGGGCAGGTGGAGCAACAACTGTTACGACGTCTCGGCCTCATAGTAGCGACGACTCCGAAGCGGACGAACACACACCATTGATGGACGGACACGTTGGAGCCGGCACCTCTTCGGGCAGTGGGAGGCTGAGTGGGTTGGAGCGCCCCGAGAGGGAACACAAGCGTCAGCGACCCAATGCAAATGAGGAAGAAGTGGTCGATGGGGTAAGGAAACAGCCTTACTTAATGATTGTTTTAATTATTCAATAATCTCTCTGTCACAGGCGTACCTAGACGTTCCGAATGTGACAGTACGCGGCGGACGCAATCGTTCTGCACCGAGCAGTGGAAATAATCCCGGCGGTTCCCGTGGGCCTCCTAATCCTGCCGGTGCAAATCCTACGGATGAAGAAGAGGAGGGTCTCAAGTATGGAGCACAGCATGTGATAAAGCTTTTTGTTCCGGTCTCGCTCTGCATGCTGGTGGTAGTGGCCACCATCAATGCTGTGAGCTTCTACTCAACCACAGATGTGTACTTGTAAGTTGATTATGACATTTCCATGCTATAAAGTGCTAATATTATTATTTTAATCCCTAGACTCTACACACCCTTTCATGAACTTTCTCCAGACCCCGGCACGAAATTTTGGAACGCTTTGGCCAACTCTTTGATCCTAATGGTCGTCGTCGTCATCATGACCATTCTCTTGATTGTACTCTATAAGAAACGCTGCTACAAAACCATTCACGGATGGTTGATTCTGTCATCTTTCATGCTGCTCTTCATATTTAGCTACCTATACTTAGAGTGAGTAGCAAATAGTTGTATATTATATAGTAATAATTATATTTGGAAATGTATTCTAGGGAGTTGCTTCGCGCCTACAACATTCCCATGGATTATCCAACAGCACTGCTGATACTGTGGAACTTTGGAGTGGCCGGAATGATGGCCATACATTGGCAAGGTCCTTTGCGGCTGCAGCAAGGTTATTTGATATTTGTTGCGGCCCTCATGGCTCTCGTGTTCATCAAGTACTTGCCCGAGTGGACAGCTTGGGCTGTGTTGGCTGCGATATCCGTTTGGGGTAATTTGACATAGAAATAACAAAAGACAAAAATTGTATTTATTATTGTATTATACAGATTTGATTGCCGTATTGTCGCCAAAGGGTCCTTTGCGTATATTGGTTGAAACTGCTCAGGAGCGAAATGAGCAAATATTCCCAGCGCTTATTTATTCCTGTTTGTAACATATAATATTCAAATGTTATAATAATCACTATGTATTTATTCTGTAGCCACTGTCCTTTATGCCTACATGGGTACTCATCTAGAAGACGACGATGAGGCCGCACGTCGCATTCGAAATCATACAGCAAGAGCTGTATTGGCAGAGGAATCTAGCACAGCACCTTCGTCACATCGTGCAGGTAATTCTGGGCAAACCGCAGCTGTTGCCGATGCAGAAGGTACGCCACTTGTGACTTTTAATGCACGCAGAAATGGTATATACCAAGGTTTTTTTTTAATATTATTATTTTAATCGCCTTTTGCTACACTTTCACATGTACTTGTCTCAAAATTTTCAATGTTTCCACAGTGCAATCTCTTGGTGTGGGTCTTTTCTGTTGTTGTATTTGTGTTATGTATAATTTCATAACTTCATGTTGTGCTAACTTTATTTATATTCGAATGCGTGCTTAATTCTCAACACAAACACATATATTTTAATCCATTCTCCTTTTTGCTCCAGCTGGCTTTACCGAGGAGTGGTCGTCTAATATAGACCAACGAGTTCATCGTCGTCAAATTGAGGTTCAAGCCAGCAATGGACAAAACGCTCACCGCTCAACAGAATATCGCACGGTTACCACGAGCGCCGGACAAAACGTGGGATCTCATCAAACAGAGGCACAGGAAGAGCGTAGGTTTCTCTAGTCGTATATTTAAGGAGTTTTATTGAACTGATTACTTTTCAGGTGGCATTAAACTGGGTCTTGGCGACTTCATATTTTACTCGGTGTTGGTAGGAAAAGCCTCGAGCTATGGCGATTGGACCACAACGATTGCATGCTTTGTTGCGATTCTCATTGGTCTTTGCTTGACTTTACTTCTGTTGGCGATTTGGCGAAAAGCCCTTCCCGCTCTACCCATCTCTATAACCTTTGGCCTAATCTTTTGCTTTGCGACAAGCGCCATTGTGAAACCCTTTATGGAGAATTTATCGGCGCAACAAGTTTTCATATAAGCTAAGACTCTCTATAAATATAACCAGTAAAATACCCATTTAGTTGTAAATTAGTCTTAAACATTTCCATGCAAAGTATATTAACTACATACTAAACCAAATTAATAGAGGCATCAGCTTCCACGATATATGATAATAAAACATTGCAACATTAAAACCACTAGACTTTCGCTGTTTTTATTCAAATTTTAATTAACACTACAAACCAGTTTAATGCTCAATTCTGATCTACGAATTCTTTGGGCTTAATAATAGCTTTATCCTGCACGCTGATGATCCAACCCGGCTCCAGGCCAAAGAAAATCTGACGCGCGTCCTTCATAGAAGTCAGCATTTCGTACGCGGGATCTTCTTCGATTTTGGGTAGCTCATAGCCATACTTCTGCGCCAGCACCAAGCGTTCTTTACTAATTTCCTCTGGGTCTGCAAGATAACCGCGATTCTTAGCAGACGTGTAGTAGGCGATCGCATCTTGAGGTGGCATTGCGCGACGAGGAATTGGGACACCCTTCTCAAACCACTTCTTGGGGTTCACCATCACCTGGAACAGTAGGGAACGTGATTAAAGAGAAAATTATTCATGTCAATCACGACCAACCTGCAGACTTCTGGGATCATAGTAGGCAGTGCGAATAACGCCACCATGGCGTTCAATGGCCGCGATAACAGACTCCTTGGCATGTTGCACTTCGATGCAGATTTTGGCCTTGAAGTTATCGATTCCCTCGTCCGTCAACTGGAAGCCGAAATGCATGTCCGTTGGCTTAATACTCAGCAGCCCCGTGTTGCACAATGTCGTCAGATCGATGGGTTGGCTGATATCGATACGGTTTGTGTCGATCAGAACCTGCAGCTGTGTCATCGAGATCGGTGGATACTGACGGCGCAGATGGTGTCCCTTGTAGTAGGGCTCGTAGGGGAAGCGCGTGTAAAAGGGCGTGTTTCCCGTTTCGTAACCCAAGCGCATGAAATTCTGTCGCTGGCCAGAGCCCTTGTTGCCGGCGCCGTGTTTGTCGCCACCGTGTTGCGCCCTACCGCGTTTATCCTTTGAAAGTTAGTTTTGATTAAGTAATGCTCCACATGTATGTCGATATGTTTTTGCTCACCCTTTGCTTGGAGTTGGGATTCGGCCGGAGGTTCGCGATTTGCACTCTGGGAAGAGTGCGCAGCATTTTCAGCGCCTTGTCTGCGGTTTCCCGAATAGTCGCCATAATGTTTCACTTATCAAAAGGTCTATTGAACAATTATTTATTTATTATTATTTTTTATATGCGGCGAAAATTAAAATGAAATTTCACACTTTTCGGAGATTTTGAATGTCAAATTTTTGACATTCGGTCGGTTCTCAGCTGATTTATTGTGGTATGTTTAATAAGTGTCTTGAATCGCGATGGTTTGGCAACACTGACGCAAACGATCGTTTTTTACGAACACACTCCCGGATAATTTCCGCCAAAAGTATTGGGAGATGATTTTTTTTCGATAAATAAATAAATATTTAGTAAATTACTTTACGTGTAAAATGACGACTTGTTTATATTGCATTCACGAAAATAAAGAAGACTTCAACAGTTACAATGATTGCATATTAGGTGCCTTAGAGAAAATCAAGAACCACTATTTATGTCGGTATCAAATACAATATATTTTCTGATTAACAAAATATGATTTTCTGATTAACAAAATAATACAATTTTCATTTAGACGTTAAAAATGAAGTTAGTGAGAAGGAGAGACAGCTCAAGCAGTTGCAACAACGCAATGAGAAGCTGACCAAAGCGGTGGAACTGCTGCAGCAACAGAAACTCCAGGAATCGATCTCAGCCCTCGACTATCGATCGCCGCAGAAGCGCCGTAAAATCAACATTCGCACCAGCCGGGACGACTTGAGTTTCAGCGATGAGGCGACTGGTCAAGCCCCAGGCGTCGTGGACCTAACTGCGGACGAATTGAACATGGCCTTGAACAGCCAACAGATTTTCGACTGCTCCTCGGCGGACACAAGCCCATCGCGGAACGAAAGCATTGGGGAAACCGAAACAATCAATAGTCCTCGCATCTTGCGGACGACTTTCGAGGAGCGTCGCGAGTTTCCAGCGAGGCGGAATTTGCTGGATTCCAGCGGCAACAACGAGAATCGGAAGCCTGTCACACCTGTGAAAGTAAATAAGGATGCTTGGGTGGGAAAGGAGAAGCCAGATTCAGGAAAATCGCCCAAGGGAAGAAATATCGCTTGGAACGGGAGTTTTTTGAAACCTCACGCTGTAGAGGGAATGAAGATCGAACGAAAAACTAGCCTTTCTTTGAAAAAGTCCGCAAAGATGAAACAGACACGCCTTCAAGTAGTACCAGATAAGTCCTTCAGCGAGGTGTGTATTCCATTGTATCAATACATTTCATAGTAATTTGTTATTGTCTTGTCTTCCAGTTGGACTCTACATATTGCGAAGATGCCATCGATGCCAGTCCTAATACGAGCAAATCAAATAAAATGAAGTCCAGTCGAACCTTGTTGCTTAGGTATGTTTATATTCGACTAATTTTACCCTTATTAGTTCGCCTAAACTAACTCTCTATAAGGTTACAGAAACAGCAGCATCGGAAACGCAAGTCGAAAAGCCAGTCCAAAGGATCCGCACGATTTGACTTTTGATCTGCGCGAAGAGGATGAAAATACTGATAATCCATCGGTTGACACTCATGATATCCCATCCTCTAGCCGGAATTCCGTGAGGAATAACGAATCATCTGACCTTTCGAATAAAAATCTTGAACTGAAGGTATCAGATAGTCATGAGAAAATGAATTCGAATGAGTCTAAGAACTGTGATGCTGATTCATCAAGCGTGATGATTTTAACGCCGGCCACACAAGACATAATTTTTCTAGACGACAGCTACAATCAATCTATGATAGAATCAATGGATCTATTAGAAGCTTTGATGAAATGTGGTGACCAAAGTTTAGAGAATTTAAAACGTGTGGAGAGTGAAAAGTATGTTTATTATTAGAACTCCATAGAACTCTATGTTATCCACATAAATATTCCCACATGTTTTAGAATTAAACAACTGCAACGAACAGCTAGTGCAGCTCCCCGCCTTGAAGGTTTAAACAAACTTTATACCGAAGCTAAGCCTGTAAAATCAGTGCCAGGATCTTCAACGACAAAGCCACCGGTAAAGGCAATTGAAAGCACAGCCGTTAAAATCAAACAGGAAAAGACGACGCAGAAACCTATAGAGGAGGATAGCAAAAAGACTGAACAGGAAGAAAGTAGTGATGATGATTTCATTCCACTTCCCATCATAGTGAAGAAAGAACAGACAGAGACTAGTGATGGGGATAAAAACAATGGGGGAAAACGAAAGGGAATTAACATTAAGGATAAATTCGGCATCGAATGCAAGGACTGCCAACGGGTGAATTTCTATTTAGATTTCAGTACTGACTATCTTTATTTCATGTCCTTCATTACAGTATATTGATGTGTTGGGAGATCGCATGTCGGACGAAGATATAATGGAGCGCTTGAAAAGCTGTATGCGACATAAGGAGGTCGAAATTAACCAGACGCCCGACGGGTTTTGGGATCCATTTATTCCCACATTCGATGAAAACGATCCGCGCAACGAGACGCTGGTCGACACTCGTTTTCGAGGAAGGAAAACATAAGAATAACAAATTGGGTATCAAATTATTGTTGGTCATGTGAAAGATTCCATTTATGTTGTAGGTTTTATATTTAAGAGACTATGTTTAAAGTTATGCAAAGTGCCAAATAATATATCATTACTTATACTTAGATGTTGGTTTTTTATAAATTGCCGCGCTTGGCTTGTTCGAGCTCGATGGCCGTGAAGAGAGACTTGAAGTTTCCGGCTCCGAAGCCCTGCATAAAAAACGATTAAAGTGGTTCATCTTTTCACGGAAAATATTTGTACTCACGTTGTGATTGTGTCGCTGGATGACCTCCAGGAAGACCGTCGGCCTATCCTGCATGTTCTTGGTGAAGATCTGCAGCAGGTAGCCGTTCTCGTCGTAGTCGATCAAAATGTTCAGCTCCTTCAGGATCTTCATGTCCTCCTTGATCTTGGTGCGCGATTGCTTCAGGTTCTCCTCGAGGATCTCGTAGTACGAGTCGGGGATGGTCAGGAACTCCATGCCGCGAGCGCGCAAGTTGCGAATGGCGGTGATGATGTCGCTGGTATTGAGAGCGATGTGCTGGACCCCGGCGCCGCCGTAGAACTCCACATACTCCTCGATCTGCGACTTCTTCTTGCCGTTCGCCGGCTCGTTGATCGGCATCTTCACGGTCTCCTCATAGTTGGCCATCACGATGGACCGAAGGGCCGAGTACTCGGTGTGGATCTGCGAGTCGTCGACCGACCAGAAACGATGGAACTGCAGGATGCGCTCGTACCAGGAGGCGACGCTCTCCATCTGCAGGTCGGGCTGGTTGCCGACCACGTGGTCGATGAAGTCCAGCTTGGCCGGCGGCAGGTTCGCCAGCAGGACGTCGCGCGGCTGCGTCTTGAAGCCGGGCAGGAACTCGCCGCGGTAGTTCTTGCGGTCGACGAAGGTGTGCGTGGTGTCGCCGTACTGCAAGAGACATGGGTCAACGATATTCACTCCGACTCTGACTCTGACTTTGACCAACTCCAACTCACCGTCTTGATCGTGGCGAAGCGAACTGAGCCGAACTCGTCCTTCTCCTCCCAGATGTCGCGCACGACCTCGGCGCCGCGTTCCCGGGCCACCTTGAAGATGACGTCGAGGTCCTCGACCTCGAAGGCGACGTCCTTGACGCCGTCGCCGTGCTTCATCAGATGGGGTCCGTGCTCCTCGTCGCCCGGATTGTAGGCGGAGACGAACACGAAGACGATGCGGTTCTGGCGGACGGCGTGCTTGGCGAAGCGTCGACGGCCGGTCTCGAGGCCCTGGTAGCCGAGGGGCTCGAAGCCCATGCGGGTCGTGTAGTAGCTGGCGGCCTGCTTGGCATTGCCCACGTAGAAGGTCAGGTGGTCGAAGCTGAGGAACTTTCCTCCTTGTGGCTGCGGACAAGAGGAATTTCGGTTAGAGCCGATGAGGAGAAACCGGAAGAAGAGTCGCTTACCTTGGGTCCCTTGTCGGTGTATGTGGTCTGCAAGGGAAAAGTGTGTGATTAGTATCAAATTGAAATTGGAAAACAATCAAATTCAAATTGGAAAAATATCAAATTCAAATTGGAAAAATAACAAATTCAAATTGGAAAACAATCAAATTAAAATTTGAAAAAAAAACAAATTCAAATTGGAAAACAATGAAATTCAAAATGGAAAAACCAAATTCAAATTGGAAAACAACCAAATTAAAATTGGAAAACGATCAAATACAAATCGGAACTTTTTAATATCCAAAATATGTTGAAAATCGATTTGAATATTTATATTTATATATATAACGATCACAATAGTTCATAAAAGTTTTCTTTGTAAATCGCAGTTCTAGATCCCCGTTTGGATCTCATTCCAGGAATAGGAATTCAACAATTGATTACACACTACGTATATATGAACAGGTATAAATAATTTATAATTGGAACATCTGCTCCCATGGCAACATCTACATATCGTTCACAAAATATTTCACCGACTCAACTAGAACTTCTCGATTCGATTATGATTTAATTAATTTCATTAATATTCAAAGTCTTTATTATATCCCAATCATGCTGGCATCCGCCACGTGTTAAAATGAATTTTCATTCCATTAATTCGCACTACACTGAGTCCGAGTCAATGTCCTTTGAAGTCCTTCAACTCCTCGCGCTGATCACCGGTCCCGATCGTTAACGCTAAGGACGAAGTCACAAAACTTGCCATTGTCACTGGGAGCTGCTCTGCAACTTGGAGAAAACTAGATTGGTATCAACACTGGTAACTGAAGAGAAACTACAGCGGCTTTAGAACTCAGCCTGGCCTTTTATAGATTCGCTTCGATCAATCGATTGATCGAGAGTTGGTTCCCCAGCCACCATCCGACCAAAGCCGGCCCTGCCCCACCTCCTCCCCTTTTCATCTGCTCCACGGCGTATAAGGTGAAAATCCTGTCTCGCTTGTTCGCCGCATTCTGTATTAAAGTTTTATTTAAATATTGAAAACTTGTATTTTGTTTATCTCGTTGTGGCGCTTTGGTTGTTGTTATTGTTGTTGTTGTTGTTTACCAGTGTGCTCTGGTTGTTGTTATTGTTGTTGTTTACCAGTGTGAATTCGTTGTTGTTGCGGCCGTTGTCAGGAACGATATTCCAAATGTTGTTTTTGTTTTTGATTTTTATTCAAATCAATAGCCATATGTTAAATATTCATTAGTCGTCGTTTTCACGATCGCACTAAATGTAGCAGTAATTTTTTTTATTATCTCTTGATTCCTCATCACATGGCTACAGAAAGGAGAAGGAGCTAAATTTAGTTAATTCGTTGTTAACGAAAATCCAATACAATGACTGGCGGTTTTTTATTTTAAATCTGATGTCCTTTGACCTAATTTAAAGAAGTATTTATTTATGAAAACTTATCACTTACTCAATTAACAAATTATTTATTTTTAAAATAAGTTATTTTTAAAAACACGTTATTTATAAAAACTAATAAAATTTGTTTAAAAATACAAATTAGATTCGTTTGTTTAAAAATGTAAATTGCATTGACTTAAAAATACAAATTAAATTTATTTAATAATACAAATTACATTCATTTGTAAATACAAATTATTCTTTTATGTACCACATTGTATTACAGATATGTAGATTCTACATGTCTATTACTCATGCTTTCCATGCCCACGACACCTTGAACAACTCAATCACACCTGCTCCAACTTTCATCCAATTGAGTTTCTTATCACCGGCGAATGTCGTCGGCGAAATTTCTAAAAAACATGAAAGAATCCACGTAGTTCCAGCCCCCTTTTTTTATCATAACTTTAGCAAGAAAAACTGGTTCATTTTTTAATTTTTTGGCTTTCCGTAAACCCCTCTGCCTCGACCCTCACGCATGATAAGAGACAACGAAATAAAAATGCAAATGAGAATCTATTTTGAATAAAATGCTTACAAACCCGGGCTCCGGCTGGAGGAACATCACACGCCGCTCATGCGCCGACTCCGAGTCCGACGCCTCGGTTCGGCTCACGAGCGACTTCTGCTGCTGCTGTTGGCGACACCTGTTTTCCCGCTCCGTCGCTGTCGGCATCGCCAGCGACCGTCGAGCGAGCCCCCTGAAATCTGGCGAATGGCGGGAGAGGCGCGAATCATTCGATACCCCCTCCGCCCCCTCAAGGGGTGAGATGGTTATTTGCATAAGAACTGGTAGCCGATCGTGGACGCGTGGATCTGGTTCCAGTGCATTTGGAATGGGACATCAACAACATCGTCATCAATAACAATAACAACATCAATGACAATAACATCAACAATAACAACAACATCAACAATTATAACAACATCAAGAAGAATAACAACAACAATAACAAACATTGTTGCAACGGGGCTCTCGTGTGTTTTTTATTATTGAATGACTTTGAATTATTCACTGAAATTATCCCAATAAATTACGGTTTATTTGTTTACTTCCTCGACTGGCGGTTGTTATTGTTTGGATCGGGTTCTGGAAGTGAGCTTCTTTCACATCCATTCAACGTCGTCAGGTGATTTCTTGGAATTCTACACCTGGACATGGAGAGCCAGAGCCATTGATAAACACCACATTCAGATCGGTAAGCAGGCATCGAATTCCCGAGACGATTAATAATAAATAACTCTGTAATGAGTTATAATTTTATATATTGTTAATTTTCAAATTTTATTGAAAATTTTGAATTTTATTGAAAATTTTGAATTTTATTGAAAATTTTGAATTTTATTGAAAATTTTGAATTTTATTGAAAATTTTGAATTTTATTGAAAATTTTGAATTTTATTGAAAATTTGAATTTTATTGAAAATTTGAATTTTATTGAAAATTTTGAATTTTATTGAAAATTTTGAATTTATTGAAAATTTTGAATTTTATGAAAATTTTGAATTTTATTGAAAATTTTGAATTTTATTGAAAATTTTGAATTTTATTGAAAATTTTGAATTTATTGAAAATTTTGAATTTTATTGAAAATTTTGAATTTATTGAAAATTTGAATTTTATTGAAAATTTTGAAATTTTATGAAAATTTTGAATTTTATTGAAAATTTGAATTTTATTGAAAATTTTGAATTTATGAAAATTTTGAATTTATTGAAAATTTTGAATTTTATTGAAAATTTTGAATTTTATTGAAAATTTGAATTTTATTGAATTTTATTGAAATTTGAATTTATTGAAAATTTTGAATTTTATTGAAAATTTTGAATTTTATTGAAAATTTTGAATTTATTGAAAATTTTGAATTTATTGAAATTTGAATTTTATTGAAAATTTTGACTTTTATTGAAAATTTTGAATTTTAATTAAAATTTTGAATTTTATTTGAAAATTTTGAATTTTATTGAAAATTTTGAATTTTATTGAAAATTTTGAATTTTATTTAAAATTTTGAATTTATTTAAAATTTTGAATTTTAATTGAAAATTTGAATTTTATTGAAAATTTTGTAATTTATGTAAAATTTTGAATTTTATTGAAAATTTTGATTTTATTGAAAATTTTGAATTTTATTGAAAATTTTGAATTTTATTGAAAATTTTGAATTTTATTGAAAATTTTGAATTTTATTGAAAATTTTGAATTTTATTGAAAATTTTGAATTTTATTGAAAATTTTGAATTTTATTGAAAATTTTGAATTTTATTGAAAATTTTGAATTTTATTGAAAATTTTGAATTTATTGAAAATTTGAATTTATTGAAAATTTGAATTTTATTGAAAATTTGAATTTATTGAAAATTGAAATTATTGAAAATTTGAATTTTATTGAAAATTTGAATTTATTGAAAATTTGAATTTTATTGAAAATTTGAATTTATTGAAAATTTGAATTTATTGAAAATTTGAATTTATTGAAAATTTGGAAATTTATTGAAAATTTGGAAATTTATTGAAAATTTGGAAATTTATTGAAAATTTGGAAATTTATTGAAAATTTGGAAATTTATTGAAAATTTGGAAATTTATTGAAAATTTTAATTTTTTTTTTAAATTTTGAATTTTATTGCTTTACATGTTTCAGGATTTTTTTGAAATATAAAATTTTATTTATTATTATATCGACTCTGGATATTCAGTTATGGGAGATTTTTTTATTATTATTAAATTATTGAATTCCAAAATAAATTTAATAAATTATTTAAAAATTGTAGTTATTTAATTAAATTTAATATATCCTATGTTGATGTCATTCAGGAATATGCTGTAAAAATTTCATAAAGATCGGACAAACGGTTTGGCATATAAGATTTTTATAATTTTGATGCAATTTTTTAACTGTTTCTCAAATTCTCCCAATTTATATAATTCTTCTTTTTTAATTGAATAATTGTTAGAATTCAACTGATTTGGATAATTGTAGGAGTTCTTAGAATTCTTATCAATTTTATAAATTGTATAATTTTTATAGTTCATATAATTTAATGATTCTTCCAGATTTTATTATTTATGCATATGATTTACATGGCTTATGGCACCTAATAATAAATGTCGATCCTTCCACCCCAAAGGAGGCGGACAAATATGAAATATCTGGCATTCCTCCGAGAGCCACTTTATGAATCGAATACCTAATGATTTAATTCCCCCACTCAGGCGCCTAATTAACCGCCTCATTAGCTGGAGCACTAAAACGTGAAGACGTCGTCCCATAAAACGACGCCCCGCACGAGCTCCATCGCCCATCAGCCGTCGAACAATTAAACTGTCACTCGCGTCACATCGCATCTTGTCGCACAATCAGCCCACTGTCCAAGTTATAGGAGAGAGAAAGAGAGAGAGAGATGATAACAACAACAAGGACAAGGAAATGCCAACTTCTTGGCCACTGGCCAAAAGAACAAATCCACTCGACATCCATCGACATCGAAGGGCTCACGGAGCGTGTCGAATCTCGGTCGAGAAACACTTTTCACCACTCGATCTCGATCGCTGCCGGGTGCTGCGTTGACATTGCGGTGGAATGTTCTACAAATTAAGACAGATATTTGGCGAGCAGTATTTTGAGGGCTTACAAACACACACACACACGCATTAACGTGGCCACTACATATAATTTGTACTCTGATTTATTACAAACAATACGAGTTTGTTAAGCTTTAAAATTACATATCGGATATTGACACCGATCGTTGTAGTGGTAGCTGGGTACAATTTAATGTTGTAATTTGGTAACAACCCAATTGCCCATTTACCCAAACAATATTCAAGAATATTTTAATAAAAACTTCTTGGTAAAAACCCAGCAGAAGTACATTTCCATAGAAACTTCATCAACTTTAAAACACAGAATTCCCCGAATTGAAACTTTAACTTGGCGAAAGTCAACGCCTTCACTTTCTTCTGACTCGTTCTCGGGTTCTCCTCATTCCCTCCGCGGTCTGGATTTTCCACAGTCGGTTTCTACGACGACCGCTCCCTGCCCTCGTTTCGAGCTTTCATGGTGATTGAACTCACACCTGGTGCAAATGCAAATGTCAGTCGCCCCCGTCTGGACACGTGGACTCCATCCCCCGCGAACTTCATCCCCAACCACGATCCTCACATATTTGATTAAATTTTCACCCTTCCAAGGTTAACGAAGTGCTTAAAATAAGATTTTCTGTGAATCCATAATGTTTCTTGTTTATTTATTCTAGCGACAATTGTAAAATTTTACATGCATTGTTAGAAATTTCAATAGAAATTCAAAATTAGCCCTTTCTATATAATCTAATAGGGTTTTCTATGGTTAACAATTCGAAATACACCCTGTATTTTATGTTCGTCTCTGTCTTTCCGCCATCGTCTGCCAAGCTCGATATAATTTTATTACTTTCTTAAGTGATTCCATGATGTCCTTGGTTTGAAAGCTGCAAAGTTGGGTGTGATGCAGGAAGCCTGTTGCTGCTGGAGGAGGTTCTCTAGGACGCGATGAAGACCCTACCAAATGGAGGGAAGTCCTTTTTGGAACCTAGTTGATGCGATTCACTTACATTTCAAGGACATTTGGTAAGGTGGGGAAATGCGTCGAATGGACTTCACTTAAAACAATCGCCCACAATTGAATTGTGAAAAGCATGAATCAGCTGACAATTGAAGAAGGCGGAGGCCATGTGTAGGGTGCGGAACGATTAAAATGCAGTGTTTGAGCTTCGCTCCACGCCATCCGTGACTCCGGTATCCTGGTCTCGAGCATGCGCCGCGAAAAGGGTTGCCAAGCGAATTTATTTCTTATTCTTGAATTCTTAATCGAATGAAATACGACAACACTCGAATAAGACCAAATAAATAATCTTCTTCGATATCCCGAGACCTCACTGAGACCTCTCGAAGACCACGAAGAAACCACCCTTAGTGGTGCTCAACTGAAGGTAGCTCTGGGAACCCTGTCTGCATCTGAGGAACCCCTTCCAATAAGAAAGACGCCACCGCGCCCCGAGCGAAGCTGCCACGGGCCGAAAACAAGTTTACTTCGACCTCTCTTAAGGGTAGTTTTTCGTGGGCCACGCCACGGAGCCTCCGGCCGAAAACAATCGCGTTTAGTGTTCGAAACAGCGCGATTCACGGCGCAACGCATCGAGTTCGAGTTCGCGCTCACGTGACGCGCCGCGACTTCTGTGAATTTATTTTTATGTATTTCGCCTTCAGTTTCGAAAAGGCGAAACGCATAAAATTCAACATAATTTCCGTAAGAATTTGTTCCAACGTCTGACAAACAGAAAGACCGACAGACGGACGGACGGAAATTTGGGACTCGCGAACACCTTGGGCTGACTCCGTTTCGTGCGCTGTCGTTTGGACGGGGGTCGCGGGGTCGGGGCCGCGACGTGCGGGGGAAGCGTTTGGCGTCTGGCACAGCTGACAAAAGATTTCCCCACGATGGAGCGAACATAAATTATAAATCGTTAAATTTACAAATAACGAAAAGCCGACCGACTCTCGGGGAAATTTCTCGCACCGATTATGATTATTTATGAAATCTCCCGTCTGTCTCAGCGGACGAGTGAGATATTTGTAAAAGCATTTTTATGTTTCGCCCCGGAGAGAGAGAGTGAGATTTTTGATTTTCAATCAATTTTGAAACATTTCCGAAATTATTTCACTGCCCTCCGATCCAAGTGTTGATGGACAGAAGACCATAAATTAAAATTTTGAATAATAAAAACAACATGGCTTCTGCATATAATTTTCCACAGATCAGTTTCCGACACCCCTCGGTGACCATGAAGTGCGCGTGGCGAAAGTGTTGAAAATAATTTATTTACTCGGGCTCGTGTTGATGGAGCTGCCAGAACTTCATCAACTGCGGAATTTCCTCCCATTCAGGATTCTGACTCATGGAGAACTTTCATGTCGTCGACTCCAACTGAATGTGAAATGAAGACATTTTGAACATGAACGCGATAATGGAATTCTTAATTAACTCATCACATCTGGGTCGGGCGGCTCTTCCTGTGTCTTCCACTGGTCCCGGATCCCGCCTGCCTCAACCCAGTTTCGATGGCGCCTTCGCACACAATCTGAGCCAAACACGACAACAACCCCAACATCCCAACCCTTGGCCCCAGACACGACTTCATTCTGTGGTGGGGCGTCGACTGAAGCAAGGGAAGATTTCAAGTACAAACCGTAGCAATTGCGGTGATGTCATCTGGTTGGCTTGGTTGGTATCTCGAACGCAGCCGGAGATGGGCAGGACACGAAGACTTGGCCCAGTTGCACAAACGCCCTGTCGTCACATCATCTCAAACCACGGATGCAATCCTCGAGCTCGATCCTCCATCGACCACCAGAGATGATGTCATGGGTGGGCAGAGAATCCTCCTCCTCGACACCCACTTGTTCACAATGTCTCGAGAATGCTGTGATTCCTGCTGGAAGCCACTGGTGCTGGTCGGCCGTCGATTAGCTGCCCCAGTTGGCGCGATTTACGACTCCTGTCCAGCCCTTTCATGTTTCCCCGGAACCCAATAAATTCCCGGCCACATCGGAGGGAGAGCAGCAAAAGGGAGGAAGCCGGGGCATGTGGAGTATTCGGGGGAAAATTCCGGGACGTCGACACATAAATCCGAGCAGGGAATGTTTCGAATTCTGAAAGAGTTTTCTCTCGAACGACCATTAAAAGGGAAATTATCGTTAGCAGGTTGCATCCCCCGCCTCCTGCCCCCGCCCCCAGACAAGATACCTGCATGGATGATGCGAAAGGAATGAGAAAGAGAAGGAGGAGGTGGAAAAAGAGGCATTGTTTATTTTATTTCAGTTTGTTTTTGCCTCCATTTCGGAGCCCAGCGAATGCCGAAAGGGAGCCGATGCCGATTGGGGTTTATTTTTAACACAAGCGAGTGGGCGCGGGGAGGCTGGAGCGGGGGGTGTGGCCGTTCACTAGGGCAGCAACTCGATCTGTCTGGGCGGAGAAAGTGTGTCAGTGAGTCCGACGTCTGGCCGCCGCCCCCCGGGGGTCGTGAGTTCCCCGTGTGTTTGTGTGTATGGTTAATGAGACGTCGGACCAATTGTTCAGAATCCTCCGCCTCCTCCTCCGGTTGCATTTTTAACAAATCGTCAGACGATTAGGCGAATAAAAGACGCACTAATTGAGTGACTGAGAGGAGGAGGAGGCTTCCGACCGAGACAGGGTTCATTACCTTAGGTGTTTGAACTCGGGGCACACAGACAGATGGACGGACAGATGGACGGACGGACAGATGAACAGACAGAGACAAATGTGTGAGAGAAAATGTTCGTTCGTTGGATGGCGAATATAAACATGAATTGCGAATTAACTTCGCAACTGCAAAGAAACTCAGGTAAACAAACGCTTTCTCTCTTCGGCCCTCCGCCCTCCCTCTCGGGATCAACCCCGACTAAACGATTGGAAATGTTTACCTTTGCCTGAATCCATCGTTCCTCGGCGCTGGAACATGTCTTTCGCAAATTCCGAAGGAATTTTATTTACTCAAGATATGAAAATCCGGACCCGGACTGAATTCTTGGGTTTTATTTAAAAATGATAGCCGTGGACAAACTCCAAGCCTGGAGTGTTTGCAATCATTTTGACAATCTGCGGAGAGATAACGTTCGGTTCGTTAGGTAATCATGCGGCAACGCCTTGGCCGTAGTCAATACCATGGTATCGCCTTCCTCAAAGGTGGACCCAATGCCTTGATGTTTGGGGGATCAGTATCAAAGGGAGTTCTGTTCTTCTTGGGATCACTTTCAATGGGAATTTGGTACTTCTTGAAACCCCGTTTTAATCTTAAACCAGGTCAATTATGTGTATTTTCCTGTTGTTTTGGAATCTTCTCTCGATTCGACGACTCGATTTTCAACAAAGGACATTTTATAATACTTTCTATTCAAACAACTCTAACAATGATAGGATGAGGGTGGAAAACGATCGCATGCCCACGATATCTCTTTAATTCTCTGTCCATCTTTCTGTCTCTCTCTCCCTCATTTTTTCTCCCTCTTTCTACTCGCACAACTCCAACTCCATCGTAATTATTTCACCTCAATTGCATTTTCCGACGAACTTTTATTTTTAATCGAAATATATTACAATGGAAATTTCTCTTCCTCTTTCGATGGCGCTCTCTCGATTTCGCCGTCGTCTCTCGCGGGCGAAGAAACAGAGCGAAGCTGAAAAACAACAACAACAACTTCTTCCGAATTCATTGTTGTTCGTCGATTGGATTGTTGTTGCTCGATTGCATTGTTGTTGTTGTTGCTCGTTGTTGTGTTCGTTTGATAAAAACACCGAACAGCTGTTCGTGCGTATTATCATCGGACTCGGACTCGTTCTCACTCTCGCCGACTCTCTTTGCTCTCGCGCTTCCGTGCGTTTTCTCTGTTTATTTACATGCTTCTTCTCGCTCGCTCTCTCTCCCTCTCTCTCTCTCTCCATCCATCTCACTTTCGCTCTCCGCAATTTCCAGCAATTGCTGCGAGTTGGATGAATTTTTTAGAATTTATTTGCATGCGAACGGATGCGGACGCCGCTGCTTCTCGTTGTTTTCCGAATCGGTTCCGCTGGTCTTTCACCAATTTCGATTTCGAATCTCGATTTGAACTGTCCGTGTGGAAATCGTGTGGAAAATCGCTCGTCGTGACGCGTCGTCCCACCCACCGATCGATCGGCTGGACAGATGAGACTTCGTCGGCCTGAGATTCGTTGATCGTCGTCGTCGGAAATTTATGAACTCCCATCGGTGGGTTCTGGGCGCGAAAATAAATCACTCCGTCGCCGTCCACGGCCTGATCCGGGCCCATTAATCACGCGAAGGAAATCCGGACGAGGATTAGCACTCGATTTCAAGGCAACCGAAAGGGAAAAGTGCGTGATCAACGAAAAAAAAAGTTCTCAGAGAAAATCAAAATTCTCTGTTCAAATCGAAATTTTCTATTCAAATCGAAATTCTCTGGGAAAATCAAAATTCTCAGTGATAATAAAAATTCTCTGTAAAAATCAAAATTCTCTGTTAAAATCGAAATTCTCTGTAAAAATCGAAATTCTCTGTTCAAATCGAGAATAAATCGATGTTGATATCTTGTCGATCAAAAGGACTTTTCCTCAGCTTTTTTAAATCGAAGAAAATTATTGTGTGAAAAAAATTAAACAACGAATCGATCGATCGTCATTGATCGTGAGGTGTTTCGGGAAACCGTTGAAGGACCCGGTAGTGATTGATATCGATATCACGATCTCGATATTCCTCGTCGGTAATCGGTGACAATCGACGCGGTCCGGGGGCGTATCTGAGGAAGGTGTTAATTACCAACACCGCGCCTCGTCGCACGCTCCACCAGGCAGACAGACGCGACCCACCCCCGCTCCATCCATCCGTCCCACCCACCGGCTGAAACATTTGACGATCTCCTCCCAGAGCTCTTTCCATTCATCCAACTAACCGCCCATCTATCTATCTCTCTGTTTGTCTGTCTCCAGTCTGTCCAGTATTGGGAGTATCGCATTACAACGACAACAACAACAAAGAGCATAACAACAAAACAAAACCAAAAAAAAAAACACAAAACACATAATAAAATAAAGTACAAAAACCGCAAACACAATTGTGTTAAAATGAAAATTCATTAGAATGCAAATGGATGGAGGAATTGTGAAGAGTAGGAAAATGTGTCCACAAATTGATTATGCGTTGGCAGCACTGACAGCCTCAGCAACAACAATAACAACAACAACAACAACCACTCCAGTCACAACAAAACCAACAGAAGCAACAACAACAATAAATCGTTGCTTGTGCTGTTATCAGTTGAAAGCATTCTATGTCAAGAGTTCAAACCATGAAAACATCGCCAACAGAACAACAACAACCAAAACAACAAGAATAACAACAACGAGCGAAACACCTTCGACAACAACAACAATGCGAGGACATACACGAAGGAGAAGAAGAAGAACAGACAGCGCCAACTGGTGGCATTTTCTCGCCATCCTGACCACGATGCTGGCGGCATTCGACCTCGGCTTCCTCGGCGTCGGTGCCGCGCCCCAATCGTGCGTTCTCTGTGATATCAACGACCTGAAGGCCCGCGGTGACAAGGGCCCAAGCAGCGGCAGCAGCTACGAGGAGTTCCTCTTCGAGCATCAGGTGACGCGTCAGGACGCGATCAACGCCCTGAAGCTGCTCAACGACAGCTTCTACGAGGGTGAGTGGGATCTTCTTCCGAGCCAAGGATAATTGGTAATAAACAAACTTTGGTTATCTTTCAGGACCTGCGCCGGAGATGTCCTGCAAGTCGGTGTCCTGCACGAAGACCGTGATGAAGTACTGCCTGAGTCCGCAGTTCATCAACGATCACTGCTGGTGCGAGCTGGGCCATTCGGACGGTGAGTTTTCCATTTCCATCACTCGAGACGAGTCAGCCGAGAGGAATGTGGAACCGTCAGATTCACTGAACAATCACCAACGATCGCCATTGATCGCCATCGGTCGCCATTGATCGCGTCAGGGAAGCGCAAAAGCCTCGTTCGATCAGCAACCGATGGATGAATCGATCGATCGATCGCCTTGAACGGCCGGCTGAACGTGTCTCCTGCGATCAACTGCGTGCGACGTTGATTAGAATCGAGTGGGCTGAAAACTCGAATGGGATGAATCGCTGATGAGCTTCATCAGAAGACGGAAAACAGCGTTTGTTCGAGTAGAAGGACATCGCTGAATCGGGTCTTCGAAGCCCCTCGGACTCAAAGCGTTCTCTGTGTTCGTCTTAACCGAGTGTTTTTGTTTCATTCGATGCATTTCGAGGTTCGTCGATTGGATTTTCATGAAGCGATCACAGCTACACAATCGACAGCTCGCAAGACGGGTAGAGAGACCGACAGACAGACAGATAGACTAACCGACAGACAGATAGACCGACCTACCTTGCAATCGTGCATTCAACTGGAAAACTTGCAGCGGTGCGAACTCCATGAGGTATGAGGTTTTCTTTGTTCGATGGCTCCCTCCCGTCGACGACTCGAGGTTCGATTTAATTGCCGAAGTTTAAGTCGCAAGAAACCAAGTAAGAAAGAAGCAGACACACTGAATCTGAATCCAATACATATCTAATTACGTTTTTATGTAAATCACCTCCAAGCGAAATGAGCGAAACGCACCAATAATCAATTTCCTGTTTCGCAATCGTCACATCGTGGAGAACTTTTGATCGATCGAAGGTTCGATGGAATGCCATCTGGGACTGATCGTCGAAGTCCCGCCTTTCGCCCCTTATGGTGCAATCTCCACCTCCGATCTTGAAGGACAGACGAGGTCTAGGAACCTAATTATGATTAGGTTCCATTAATAAAACCCTACCCATCGTGTGCTCGCTTCCATCGGACCAAACAAAAGCCGGCTTTTCTCAAAATTATCGAATTACTTGCAATTACCAGAGCCATTACCTCGGTGTAATGGGCCCATAATCGCACATATGTGTGTGTGTTTGTGTGGTGACATGTCTCCACGGACTGTTTGCGCGATCTGCGATTGAATTAACCAATTAGCAGACCTCCGGCCCAACTGAACGCCAAGCGACTCGAGTCTCGAGCCATTTGCGTGCCAGCCGTCGAAGTCGCTTACGTGGAATTATTTTAATATGATTTTAAACGGTTCGAACTTCGCCAGAAGTGGGTTACTGGGGCCCCCAATGCAGATCGAGACCAGGTGCGATCGGGGTCCGTTCTTCTCACTCACTCGCTCTCGTTCAAAATCGTTTCGATCCATGAACGATTTCCATGGCACGCTCGATGGAGGAGCCTCGGATCGATCTCTGGGGTGACCTTTATGTCGAGCAATGATAATGATAAGATTTATTGACTATTCATTATCAGTTAGTCGTTATAAAAACTAGTCGTTATATAGACGAAATTCCGGGAAGCTTGCACTCGACAAATAGGAGGAGGTAACCGAGGAGTGGGGGAGGAGGCAATTGGCGAATAGATAAGAGCCGGGCATAAATAAACAAATGCAAATTTCTACGCATTATCGAGAGAGTGGCATCTACGTGTGTGTTAGTGACGCATGTCCCACGGAGCGATGGCCTTAGTCATGGTCTTCTGGGAATCGCGTCGCGTCCTGCGCCTCCATTTTTAGTCCTTAGACAAGCCGAGGTTCCTCTCACATCGTCCGAACGAAGCCCATTCACATGGCTCAAGTACCAAACGACAACTCATTAGCCAAAGACGATGCGTGGGAGGGGGCGGGGGCAGGGATCGGAGGGGTCTCTTGGTCACTTGGTATGCAGCGCAGGCCCTGGAACGCTTGGCGGAAAAAAGTCAACAAAGACGTGCACTTTTTCCTAAACACCTGGCGTTCGATCGCGCAGTCTTCTTCTTCTCCTTCTGTTTATCTGTCTGTTTGTCTGTCTGTCTATCAGTCCGTTTGTCTGTTCATCCGCCAACCGTCAATCGGCCGCCCCAACACGATCGATTGATGACGACGGATCGACGATGCTTGTTTAGGAATTCGGAATTCTCTAAACTCCGTCGTTTGTTCCCCAGGCGATGATGACGACGATGACGAATCGAGTGTCGGGTGTCGTCGGGTCGTATTTGGAGAGCCTTCGGGAAGGGTCATCGTCATCGTCGATCGTCGTTCGTCGATAGCCCGCTATGGGACGACAGGTGTTCGCTGCGGCAGCTGGGATGCCGATTGGATCCAAGGCGCGGAGGGGGCTCGATAGAAGGAGAGGGAGGAAGGGGACTCGTGAGAAAGAGAGAGGGAGAGGAAGAGAGCTTTCATTGCTTTGTTTCGAATGAATGTAGGTTCGGCCAAAAACGAACAGAATCGAGTGAAACATTCGCATTCGTTTTACCGCTCAATTTCGGAAGCCATAAAGCATAAAAAAAAACAAAACTCTGCATCAGGGACGAGCGTAAAAAATAAACATCTATTTTAGCATGGAGTTCGGTCTGAATGAGCAACGAGGCAATTAAATTGTTCAAAACGCACACTAAAACAGACACGCCGGACACACACACACAAATTTATTCAGTGAAAATGAAATTTTCAAAGTACAACAACAACAGCAGCCAACAGCCAACAACAACAATAATAACTCATGCAACAGCTCTTGCCAAATGCAGCATAGAAAATTCTATTCAGCTTCGCATGCAACAACAACAACAATTCCCAGGAAAGTCGTTTGTTTCTCACTTTCCTCTTGTTTGTTTGCAGTATGCAGTTGTTGTTGTTGTCGGTTTGTTGCTATTAGTGGTGTTGCCATATTTTTGCAAAATGGCTCAATAACAACACATGCACTAAGATTTTTTGTTTACTTCTCTGCATATCATCGATTGACGGACTCCGTCGACCACTGGACGTCGTCATTATGGAAACCAGGGATCCAGGAGATGACGTCACTGTCCTCCACCCATTTGTCTTCGTTCCAATAATTTCCTATCTCTCTATATACCTAAGATCTTGAAGCAAAGATCTTTGGGTTTCCTTCAATTGCCTCCTTTTCTGACAGAACAAATCGTATTAATTATGTTTTCAATTCCGAGTCAATTCGCAATTCCAAAGCGATCGTAACTCAAATCCCCCAAAGACATTAATGACCACCGATCGATGGGAATATTCTGCATTTAATACCATTGAAAATTTGCATTGCATCGGCCACTGGGCGCCGTTGAGCTGAGAATTGGATTAGATTCCCGAAATAGACGCCTGACCATCCCTCGACCGAATCGGGCCACAGGGGAAATTAATGTTCAACGCATCGTTGCACTTTCCATCGATCATGTTTGCCGATCTGAGGTGAGGTTAAGGTACTTTCTGTGAATCGGTTCTGTGGGTCTTGTCTTCGATTTTGTTGGTCTCGTCTTCGGCTTTGGGACATTTCCTCGCGTTTACAGCGCCGGGGAGTTCTCAAGGAGCGACGGCGGATCGAGGCACGGAAGGAAAGAAGGAGGTCGATTGATTTATGTCGTCGCACGCTTTGATGCGGTCGATTTGGGTTCCGTTCAATGAGGCAACTGGGTTTACTGGCGTTTCTTCCTACCCCCACCTCCTTGCCTTTGCGCTATAGATTTTCGATAAGTTCTTATGCATTTTATTGTTTTTGTTTCTTTCAGAGGGCCTCCCCTTCATACCGCACATCTGCTACGTTGGCGAGAAAACGTATTCGGCCTCGGTCGGCTCGTGCTTCTTCTACGAGGAGGTGAAGGAATGCTGCTGCGCCCCCGCCCTGGCCAAGCAATGTAGGTAGTCATCAGAGTCGAGTCTAACGACTAATCACAATCCCTACATACCGTCCGTTATCGTTAAGTTATGCTAATTTACGACCGACTGCAGATCATGTGATCGCGTTCCAGTCGTCGGCACCATTAAATTAGGCACCGTTCTTCTTTATCCCATCTCCTTTATTTATCGCACAAACAGTCATAAACCATAAAATCATGGCCCACGAGCGAACAACGCTTTGGCAGACAATTAGCGAGTTTATGAAATTTACTCAGCTCGCCGAAATAAATAGTTTTTCAAAAAATGTTGCTAAACAATTAGCGGCTATTTATGTCTAATGGCTGCTGCTGCTGGGCCAGGTTAATAACAGATTCTTCATTTCTTCTCACCCCCACACACGCACCCCCAACCCCCGCACGAAATAATATCGAACGAAAACCAAACAAACAGAGATGTGAGGAAAATTCTTGGGAATGCGTTTCTCACTCACTCTAGTCCGGGAGGAGGAGAAACAAAACCAAAAACACCTCCACTTCCTTGGCAAGTGAGTGTTTATGGCTATAATATGAGGAGCTTCCACGTATGAAGAGCTTCTACGGAGCTTCGTATTACACTGAAGCTATTTTTACATCCAGTTTCCAGTTTCTCGGTTGTAGCCTCCTTGGGTCGTTCAGAAATCCAGTTAGAAATCCATTGATTCCATCGGAAGTCCCCGAATTATACACCTACACATCCCACAAACACATACACGAGACCCACCAACACATATACGAGACCCCATTTACTTATATTATTTTATGAAGTGCGGAGCGTGTGGGGTGGGATTATGATGTCCGATGTGCGCTGTGGCCCGGCTGGTCGTTGTTGTTGTAACGGTGGGTGGTGGGCGGTCGGTGGAGTCTCCAATCCAAACAAATGGATCATCAATATGGAATGGCATTGTTGTTGTAATTTTCACTTCTTAACTTTACTCATACAAAATTCTGTGGACTTTTGACAAAACAACTTAAATCGAGATATGATCGTTTAAAAAATGTTGTCATCATATTAATTTTTAATATAAAAATTTAATATTTAACAATTTTTGGAAAAAATCAAAATAAGCGCCACATTTTTACTATAATACAATATTTTTAGTTGTGTACAATTTACTTTTTATTATTCGCTCTCCTCAAGAATTTCAATATCAGACATTATATATTGATTTTCTTGTCTAATAATGATGGCATCTTTCTTCCTCCAGGGCGTCACATTTCGGAAGCCGCCGCCACGAGAAACGTCTCCCACGCCGTGCTGACCCTTTGGCTATTGGTGCTGTTGATATCGAACCGGAGCAGTTTTTGAAACATATTCTTCTCAAAGTACAAAGAAATTTAGTTTTAACATACGTACTACGTTTAAATTGAATCTGTTGTAAGCAATGAACCTAATCTAATCAAAAAGTAGGTCTTAACTGTGAGTGTTTTGTAGTCAGAATATTGAGAGGGCTGTGGATTGAATCCGAGCATAGCTATTGATGGAACAAGGCAAGAATCCATATGTCGTAACATGAATCTAATTGTGAAAATATTATATAAACTATTATTTAAGATATTGTAATTATTTAGACATGTGTGTTTGCAGGAATCCCTTTATAGTTGAAACATGTTTTAGCATAGAAAAATAATAAATCAATAAAAATAATATCAACAATTTGATTGTGAATTTCAAGTTTTATTAAAATGCTTTATAAAATTATCAAAGGAACGTGTTAAATATTATTATTTTTTCAGTAGACGTAGTGCGTAATAAAATAAATAAAAACATATTTAAGGAAAATCCAACTGTGACCATTCTTCAATGCTTCACAAAGTCTAAATAAATGTTTCTCTGGCTTAACTAATCCTGACTAAGATATGGCTTAGGCTTCTACAACTTGTAATTAATTTAAAGACTTAGGAGAATTATTGCTAACAATGGCATAACACATTTTTCTTAGATTGCAACATTACAAATACCAGAAAAATTCGTAATTTTTAAATTTCAACATTTTCCTCGTCGTCGAGAGAGAGGCAAATGCAAAACGAGTCCAATAAAATAAAAAATATATAATAATATACCGGATACTAAAGAATCCTTAGTAAGTCTTTCTTTTAAAAATGTTTACAAAACACACAAATAAGCAATCGTTGCCCTACAAACTATTGCGTGACTTGACTAACGTTCGGTTTAGCGCATTTACACACGACAACACCTCCTCGTAGTCCTTGGACCACTCCTTCAGATTCCGCTCCAACGTGTGTAACCTCTGGGCGCCGAGGCGAAGGCCGCCGTACTTCACGGCCGCGATGCAGTGGCAGGAGAGCACTTTGAAGCACTGACGACGTACCGTGTTGTGCACTGTATTGTCCCAGACCGGCGTGGCTCGCACATGACCCCAAGCCATTAGCACATAATCCAGCAACGCATCCCAGTGGGTTCCGTCGTACAGCAGTTTGGCTTGGGCCATTAGTATTCTTTTGAATTCGGCTAGATGTGTGACGGCGCGAGCGTAGGCACTGCTGTCTGTCTTCTTGCACAGACGCGAGGTAGGCAGAGATTTAAAGATGTTCCGTTTACAGTGTACGAGTTCTTGTTCCATGTTGCTGAAGGCGAATAAATAAATGTAAATAAATCGATGTTGAATAATACACATTTTCGTACCTTATATCCGGCAACGGTAATTGGTTGCGCAATTGTTCCTCGAGGCTAGCGTCATCACCAACCATTTTGCCAATAATATCGACCAGTTGTTGCTGGGAAAACCCCTTGAGCAGGACCTCCAGTGGTGTGTCGTTGTTTAGTTGAGCCATTGGTCGATCTTCTATGCGGAGCTTTTTCACTGTCGGGGTTCCAGGCCACAATTGTGTCTTGGCTGTGGCAAGTGATGATAACGGTGGTTGTTTGCGGGGTGAAGATCGCTCTGCTGCCAGCGGAGAAGCCGTCTTCGCAGGCGATGCACTTGGCTGCGGCTCCGGTGGTGTCGTCCCCATGGCCAGACGTTTGCGTGGGGAACTTCGAAGAATCATCCCCGATGTCATGACTTTGGTCGGTGTTCGCTGGAAGGGACTTCGCACGGGAGCGGGCGCCTTGTCCGGCGACCAGTTCATTGTGAATCTGCGTCGGCCGCGCTGGCGGATGACCATCTCGTCGGGCGAGGGCAGCGGTGAGATGTTGTAGTCGATCTGGTTCAGCGACATGTTGGCCACTTGGTTGTCCAGCAACATGGGGTTCGGTACGTTGGCTGGCGTCGGGTCGTCCGCGAAATGATTTGTGGGCGTTGTGGCGACATGCAGCCCGTCCAGACGATCTGGTATTTCCGACAGAACCGATCGCATTTGCTGGGGTGTGGCCATTCTGGCAACTGCAAACAGGTAACATTTTATTATTTTTATACTACAATCATCTTCAAATGATTTACCTTTGCAGCCAAATTATTCTCGGCTTATTTACGAAATTGTTTTGCGAAATTTGAGCGTCCTTTGTGACTAAACTGACTGATTGACGCAGTTCTTTTCCTTTGTATATAAGTTTTCGGACCAGCGGATTCCGAGCGATTTTTTTTTCTGGTTGTTTTGGAAAAGACGCGCCAAAACGAGTTGTCAGAAAGTGTTGTTTACATTTCGATGACAGTTATGGAAGCCATTCCTCGCACAGAGCATCTCAAACTGTAGCAGAGAACATTCTACAGGCTGCCAAATGTATAACAACTCGAAAAACTTGTAATTTGTCTCCCAATTATGTATTATGTTATTAAAACAATAGTCAACTATTTTGATTTTTTATAACCTTTAAGAATATTAGAGAAATTACACATTTTATGACTCATCTTCAACATATAATTGGAAAACTGTACTTCTTTTTTTATCATGTTCACAATGTGGAATTATCTGGCATCACCGGCAGCATCGTTTCTGCTGCTGTCATTGCGTATCTCTCTACGTATTTTCCAATTGTTGACAAGGAATAAAGAAGTAAAAACAAATTGTGAAAAAGTGATAAAAAAAAGTCCAAAATCCCAAATCCACACAAACATGGAGACTCCGCCAAATGCCGCAGGAGCAAAAGGTACCACCACTACACTTTAATAAACCATTTAAACATGTATTTTCGCCGTCTTTCGGACAGATTTCCAAGTGACAGGCGTGTCGCGGAGTGGACGGGTGCGCAAGAAATCCTCAAAGCTTCTGGATTTCCAATCGCCGGATGAAGTGGAGAAGAAACCCAAACGTACGCCGAGAGCGGCGGCAAGAAGCACACGCGGACGTCCTCCACTGCTGGATTCGCCGTGGAAACGCAAGTCTATCGAAGGAACATCGTCCGTTGCGGATGATGTGGCAGTGGATGACGACGAACCTCGGGAAGACGAAGATTTCGTTCTGGCGAATTCGGTAAAGGCCGATACCCATACCGCAAACACAGCTCGAATAACAGACGACGACGACGATGAGGATGAACTCGACGAACTGGTCGCGGACATTGTCGAGGGCGTGGAGGCCGAAGCAGACGCCAATGAATCCAGAGTGCGCCAAAGTCTGTACATGACGGAGAAGTCGAACAAGAAAAAGATTCTGAAGGACGGAAGAGTGGTGACGGGAAAAATTCAGCGGAAGGATAAGGGGAAAACGCGCTACACAGCATACAGTTTGTGGGCTCGTGAGTTCCGAAAGTCATCCAAGTTCGGTTTAAACCAAGATATGGGTAACTAACTGCCTTGTTGGCATATATTTCCATTCTATTAACCATGGTTATGTCCTTTCAGATTTCGCGACGACAGCACGGCGTCTGAGTGAACTGTGGGCTAATGTACCTAACAACGAGAAAAACGTGTGGCGTCGGAAAGCAAAACGACTAGCCATACGAAATCCCAAACAGGAAACCCCTGCGCCTGCCACCAACCAAACAAGTACCGCTTCCAACTCCTTCCTGAATCGTGCTACCACAACTCGTACGAAGAAGCTGGCAGCTGAGAAGTTGAAATCCCCCCAAGAAACAAAAAAGACAAGCAAAGCCCCTGCCTCCACAACGCCAAGCAAGCGTGGACGAAAAGAACTGTCTGATAAAAACTCTCCCACAAATAAGGCTTCCACTCACTCTTCCTCACTGAATCACACAAAAACCATCACCAACAACTCACATCATAGCACGAACTCGAGCTCCAGCTCTAATGCGCTGTCTCACATTAAGTTACCCAAATCCGGCATCGAACCCGTTGATGCGGCGGCACATCTGAAGCTGTTGGGCGAGAGTCTTACGATCATTGGAGAACGACTCAAGGAACACGAGGGCCAGATAACAGTGTCGGGAAGTCTGTCGGTGCTTCTCGACAGCCTGCTGTGCTCAGTTGGGCCACTGCTGTGTCTAACGACGCGCATACCAGGCCTGGAGAAACGGAAGGAGTTGAGTGATAATCTTTCGGCGACATTAGATAATATTGCATATGTTATGCCGGGATTGTGAAGGTCATTGTATTAAATGGTTTTAATTTTAAGTCCGATCAGTTGTGAGATGTAATTTAAAAGAGATAAAATCTGAGGTTAAAATAAAAACATGTTTATTTTTAGAAACTTTTCCGAAATAATTTATTTAAAAACGTTATTTGTGTTAATTGATATAAGAAAAACATGTCAATTCCTAATCAATAACAATGATAAGTACTTCCGAGACTAACATAAAGGTGGACATGTTCAATTTTATATATTCTCAAACATATAACGAATTAAATTAAATAGAAACTATTATGGGAACAATAAACCGACAACAATTATTGCTTGTTGAGCACATACGAGAGTTTAGCTTATAACTAGCTCAGAAACGTGGTGATTTCTTTATTAGAACAAGCCTGAGAGCATAAAAACAGTCATTTACAAAACCAGGTTTGTAATTGGAATGTAAAATTGAATTGAAGATAATCAAGATCAAGAGATTGAAGGTAGCTCGGTTAAGGTCACTAAATTTCACTGGATTTGGGAATGCTCATGAACGAGATTTACAATTTAGAATAGGAGGAATGTAGTTTGGAATTTAAATCTGTTGTGAGAGACCCGCCGCTGATATATTATCGCCAGCTCCTGCAGTTTTCTTTGCCACGCGGCACACGAGCACCGGAGCAACGCACATTTCGATCTGCAGCGTCCTGTTCAGACCACGCACCACGATCTCTTCATCCCAGCAAGGCACGGGGTTTTGTGGATTGAATTTCACACGCTGCGAAGCATCGTGAGCTGTCGTTGCAAAGCTATCATCGAGCACCAGAGATGCAGCTTCTGGATTTATCTAGGGAAAATTAAAACTTGATACGATTACGATGATAGCTCGATATGAAATCTAATGAAAACTCACCGCATCAGTTTGGCACACATAGCGATGGGCGGTTAAAGCGGCCTTGGCAGCGGCGACTTTCGTATTTTGCCACTGGGAACCCTTCAGTGTGAGCAAAGCCTGATAGGCCAGCGTGTGAACGTGGATGCGTGAGAGCAATCGCCGTTGCGGATCTTGTTGCTTGTGCTTGTAGTATTCCTCGGCCAAGAGCTTGAACACCTTTCGCATTTGATCGAGCGTGCCAGCCACTCGAGGGTTCCAATCGGAGGCCAGCTTAACGCGGCCATGCTCCTTCACCTGTCGCAAGTTGTCCAGCTCCTGCTCGTTCATCCCGAGCGAATCGACGTAGGGCAGGATGTGTTTGCGCAGGAGCTGCAACAACTCGATCTCCACATAGCTGGCCATTTCGAAGTGTTGCAAGGTTTTCGGCGACTGCATGGCCAGTTGTTGTCGGACTTTTTGAAGACGGGCTTCGCGAACGCCTGCCGCGAACTTGTAGCTATCCATCATCTGCAGGCCACTGATCACCAGGAGACGTGGGGCAAAATCACGCAAGGCCTCGTCGAAGTGCTCCGCCGAATTCAGATGCGGATTGTTCTGGTCGTTATGTAAAATGTAACGATTGGCACGTGGTGCTGTAAATGGACCCCATGTCTCTCCAGCCTTGTACTCGAGGATGATGTGTATATCGTCCTCCTCGATCGAGTCACCGGCCACTCTGATTTCTGCAGGCACCAAAGGTCGAAGTCTATAAAAAAGTTGGTTGTTAGCAGATGAAACTCGGCGATGTTTGAAGTTCTTCTCACTTATGAGACATACGTGCGCCCAAAAGGACATCGGCTCCTTCAGTGAAAAATCGAATTCCCATCAATGGCGCATTGCCTCCAATGTTCCACTTGATTCGGTCCTTGTGTAAAGTCTTGGCCGTTGCAACCAGTTGGCGGAACAGTGTAGCATTGGGCATAATGCGTCTGGAAAATAGGAATTAGTCTTGGACAGTAGTCAACTTGGAATACTCACTCAGCTGCCGCCCCATTGTGGAAATAGTAGGCAAACGTCTGCAACAGCTCTCGTTCGTCGTTGATTTCGTCGACTGTGAATTCGGGGCCGACTTTCGCAGCATATTCCTCCGTGAAGTTGAGGAACTCGGTGGCACTTATCAGCAGATCCGTGCATGCTCCATAGCCGAGAGCGACTCGTGGTCGCACTGGCGCCACTCCGTCCTTCAGCAGCGGTCGACGCAGGGAACTCTCGATGGCCAGCAGCCCGGTCAGGATGGTGGTGACCTTGTTCAGCTGCTTCAGCGACAAGAACGCTTGCCAAACAATCGAGATCAGCGCAGCGAAGACGGAGCAAGTGGTCAGGACGGACATGTATTTGATGACCGTCATCGTGGGGAATGTTTTGAGTTTTGAGCGCCGGACGAAAACAATTGGACAGCAGGTTGTTCCTCTTCTGTCTGTCTCTCTATCCACAATCGAAAGCCGGTAGCCGATTTCAGCAAGACACGGACGAGTTCATTTGACGTTCTCGACGAAACTTGTTTCTGCTGCAGCACAAAATATCGATTTATTTAAAATACCAACTGGATTGTTGTGAATAACATTAAATATTGATGGGAATTGAAAACACGAATCGTTTGTTTCTTTCGTCAGAGTTGATGATGATTATGACCTATAGATAAGAAATCAAAGGATGAAACCAGGGAAGACAATCCAAAAACAACAACACAAGAAATAGGGAAGGTTTAAAAAAAGGTAAACAATGACCCTTTTTTTCGTTAGCCGTGGCGAGTTCGTGTCAAAATAAATGGAAATACAACAAAAACAACAAATATGGCGATTAATTGAGTGACTTGATTTTTTCAAAACGTCAACAAAAAGAGTGAGGTCCAGAGAGAGTGAGAGAGAGAGTTGAGCTTGACAGCCGGTTCGGAAAAGAGTTGCCAAGCAGAAACCGTAGCGTTGCCAATGATTCGTTTTTTTGTTTTTGATATTTACTTTTGTTTTTCTTCCTTTCTTTCATGCTGGGCTTCCGACGTCATCAACCGCAGCAGAAGAACAAAAACAACAACAAAAACATAGGGCAATTTTTACGTGCGTCATCGCGGAACCACTGCAATAAGCCGCCGGTTGATGATCTCGGCTTCCTCGTTTATGTTCGCACCGCTCAGAACTGGTTCGACTATTATTGCAGCACCTCTGCGACCCATCAAATCGTTCTCGATTCCTGTAAATTATCACTTCAAATCGGTGGGAATTGCACCAAACGACAGCTAATTTCCGACACGAGTCTCATGAGCCTTGCATCCCACTTTGCATTCAATCAATTACAATATAGAAATCTACATTTCATGGCTAATTACAATCACACATGTACCAAAGGTGAACTGACGACATCGGCGTCTGACAAATCTTTGAGTGGGCTTTTCCTCAATGACCCGACCACTTTGAGATAAGTATAAATATTAATATTATTTTTTTAATTATAGTTGTTTACACAATCCAATCACCAATTATGGTAATTTAGTTTTCAACCGATAAATCAATCCAATTCAATCCAACACAATCCAATCACCAATTATAGTAATTTAGTTTTCAACCGATAATTATATATTATATAATTTCTGTTATTGTTCAATTTACAACGATTCCATTGATTGCTTCAAATAAATCACGATCACGATTTATAGGTGTTGGAATTTGATCATTTCATAAAATTCTTCGTTGAAAGGTGCATGAAAACAAAAGAGTTAAGCGACAAACTCGAGTTTGGTCCAAGATCTCGATATCCACCAACAGGTTCTTCGTTCTCTTGGGATCTATTTTTAAACAAAGCCCTCAGGATGCTCCCAGAGACTTTATTTTTAGACAGTATACTCAGGATGCTCCCCGAAGACTCGCATGGGAAGAGGTGCCCATGGAGGAACCAAGAAGTTCTTCGATTTGTTCCAAATTTCGTCATACTACAAATCGTTCTCGTCTGGATCATCAGAATATATTTGATGGAAAATCCCCATACTACGAAAAAAACGGACCTACTTGAAATTCTGCTCACGCCCTGGCCACAAAACGAAGAGAATCTCGAACGGCTTTTTCGAATTTTAAATTCAATTCATCATTACATTCATTTCTGCAAATTAATCCGCTCACGCTTGAATTCGCGCTTTATCCACTAGCCCACCCCAATAATAACAAAAGCATGAGCTTGAAGGAGCGGTAGGCCAAAAGCAGAACGGAACAGAAATGGCAAAAATAACAGCAACAACAACTATGGCTCCCTATCGGCTTCAGCAACAACAACAACAATTGGTATGCGCGCTCGCATTCTTGACGCTTATCAGCGACGGTGACGACCAGTTGTTTTGCTATCTTTGCTCTGTCTGTTTCTTGGCTTTCCGTCTGCCTCTCTCTGTCTCTCTCTCTGTCTTTCAGACTCTCTCTTTCAGACGCCTGGCCCTCGACTCTTCGGCCGACACTTGCCTTCGCTTCGTCGTCAAGTTCTCCGCTTCTCCGTCTCCTTCTACAACGTCGTATTCTTCTTCTTCTTGAGAGCTGATAAAAGTGAATTTACAAGTTGATCTTGTCGCGATCCCCCTGCACCAACCTCTCCTCGCCACACCCCGCCCATCCTCGAGCCAATGCCATTGCCGGCTCTGCATCAGCGTCTAGTTAGAACTGTGATTTGCTATTCTGTTGCCTTGTTGTCGTCGATGTTGCTGTTGCTGTGGTTGTGTTATTGTTGTTGTTTTTGTTGTATTTTATATAAAATAATCAGAATCTGAACTTGAAGTTCAGAGTCTTTTCAATTTCACAACCGTTCAGATACGCTTCAGATTCGCTCGAGAACAATTATCGATCGTCGGTCGATCGTGTTTGACGCTTTCCTAAAATCGGATTTTTTCTTCAAATTCTTTGAGAAGACGATCTTCTGTTTCTTTCCGGTGAACGTAGGAATTTCAAAGAAAAGTAAGAAACGAAGCGAAACGAAAGACTTAAAGAACAAACTCGGACACTTTTTGTTTTCGAGGACTTTGGGAAAGGTGATTGTGAAAATAATTAAATATAGATTGGAAGCCAAAAATAGATCAAAGAAGTGAACCCAAAAATAGATCAAAGAAGTTAATCCGCTTAAGTGTTTGGGAGTGGTATCAAATGATTCTCGGGAAAGTCCTGATACCGTAAATCGAAAGAGCAACAGTGCAATCGTTGAGGAAAGAATTTTCCATAGGAAACTACTATGGATTCTTTAGTGAAATCATATATAGATTTAAGTATAGCAAAAAAGTGATTCGTTCTAGTGATGATTGTCATGATCGAGGTCTCGACTTATTCTCGATCTATTCTCGGTGGCCTACAGAGCTCTCGGCCAGCTCCCTTCTCATCGCTTGATCTCACTTCCGACCGACTCGCAATCTCGCAAGATCAGAATCGAATTCAATTAACTAAATATCGCTAATTGCCCCAAGTAGGCAGAGGTCGGTGGTAATGGAGGGGAAGGGGGAATGGGGGGAAGAGCGGGCGCTAATTCGAATTTAATGGAATGCAAAATACGGACGATTATGCAAATGCCGGTGTTTATGGTGTCGGCCAAAACGATGATGATGTGGGGCGAATGAAAATGAAAGCGCGTCAGAACATCTGACAGGAACGAGAATTAACGAAATAATAGTCGACGAAGATGTGAAGCAAGTTTGTTTGGTGCCGGAATCGTCGTCGCTCGGTTCGCGCCAGGAAATCGAAACCGTTCGCTACGACTTGTGATGAATCACTTGGAGCGAATTTGATGAATGGCCAAAGTGCGAGTAAATCGGCCAATAACATGCGGTTGGCCAATAAAAACGCAAAAAGGGGCCGAAGATCGGACCACGCCGGCTTCTGTATAATTGCAATTTAATAGCAGAAGTTATCTGTCAAAATTCCAGCTCTAAACGAAACAACGAAAACAAGTCCATTATACCGAACGTAAAAAATCCGATGGAGAAAATATAAACAAACAACAGGTGGAGGAGAAGGAGAACGAGAAGAAGAAGCAGCAGTGAATTCCAAAACAATGAATGTTCGAGACTTTGGCTTCACGGCGGAACAGGTTGGCAGCATACAAAAAAACTACGATCTCTGTCTCGGTCTTGGAATCACTAATTAATTCAAGCCAAAAATTAGTCTTAGAAGCGATCGCGCGCCATTGACCAGAGGCCAATAACCCAACCCAGTGGCTTCGACCGTTACACCGACGGCTCTGGGCCCAGACGGAAGCGCCGCGGGTTCACGATCCGAACACTTTTGCTTTCAGCCAGATTCACACCGTGTTTTTAATGACTCTCTCTTAATGGGGTCCATATTGACCCATGTAGGAAGCGGGGGGAACATGAAGAATGAAGAGCAAACATGCATGAGTTCTCAAATATTGATCGTTACTGTGTTCATTTCAGGAACTGTTCTCAGCATGTCCTCCCTCGTCGTCGTCAGTCGGCGCCTCGGTTGCAGCGTGGCCTGGTGCCTGATCCTACTGGCTCTGCTGCTTCTGCCGACCGCCTCCCCGCAGCGCACCCAGCTGGACGTGAGCCTCGCGCACCTCTACCGGCCGCTGCGCCTGCTGAGCCTTGGGCTGGTCGGACGCACCGGCGACAGCGCCGACAACATCCAGCTGGCCCGAAGCCTTGGCGTGAGTATCCGGGAGCGGATCCAACGATCGAAACTGATTGAAGCCAATGATCGATCCACTCTTTCCCTTGCAGCGCACGCAGAAGTTGGCGTCGCGCACGCGTTCCGTTGTGGAATTTTGCGACGTGTTGAATGGGCCGGGGCGACGCAGTGCCACGCCCCCCTCGAGTGTGCACCGCCTCCGACCGGGCGACATCGACATCGTGGGCGGCCTCGGTGACTCGCTGACCGCCGGCAACGGGATCGTGGCGACGTCGCTGCCGCACGTGATCGTCGAGAATCGCGGGCTCTCCTTCTCGATCGGCGGCCAGGGCACGTGGCGCGAGTTCATCACGCTGCCCAACATCCTGAAGGAGTTCAACCCCGATCTCTACGGCTACTCGTTGCGCGACGGGCTCGCCAGCGACCGGAGCTCGCGCTTCAACGTCGCCGAGTTGGGCGCGATGTCGCGCGACGTGCCGTACGAGGCGAAGGTGCTGGTGAAGCGGCTGCGACGCGACCCGCGCGTCAACATGACGCACCACTGGAAGCTCGTCTCGCTGCACATCGGCGACAACGACTTCTGCTCGGACATGTGCTACCGTGCGAACCCCGAGGACGTGATCAGGCGGCACGAGCTGGACATGCTCCGCACCTATCGCTATCTGCGCGACAACGTGCCGCGCCTGATGCTGAACGTGGTGCCCGGCGTGAATGTGGCCTTCTTGACGCGCATGACGGGGCTGCCGGCCCAGTGCCAGACGACGCTGCGCTTCGAGTGCCCCTGCTTCGTGGGCAAGAGCGCCAAGCAGGTGGCGTACCTGGAGGGCATCCTGCGGCGCTGGTACGCCCAGGAGTTCGAGATCGCCGCTCGCGAGGAGTTCAACACAGAGGTGAGACCCAGACATCTTCTCTCTTTCTTTTATTCCTCCTTTTGCGTCATCCTCGACATCCCAATCGTTTCTTTTACTCCTCCTTTTGCTTCATCCTTCCTTAATTCGGTTCCTTTATTCCTCCTTTTTGTTCATCCTCGCAGACTTTCACCATCAACGTTCAGCCCTTCAGCTGGTTCGACGACTTCCCCCGGAAGTCGGACGGCACCACGGACTTCCGGTATCTCTCGGAGGACTGCTTCCACCTCAGCCAAGTGGGGCATGCGATCAGTGAGTGTCTCTCTCTCCTCTCTCCCGACTCACCCTTCCCTCTCTCCCCTACTCACCCACTCACCCTCTCTCCCTCTCTATCAGTTGCAGCCGCCATCGGTCTGTGGAACAACATGCTGGAGCGCGAGGACGAGAAGAGCGTCCTCAGTCCGGATCTCTTCAAGAAGTTCCGCTGCCCGACCGAGGATCGACCGTATGTGATCACGCG
Source organism: Coelopa frigida (assembly GCA_017309665.1). NCBI lineage: Eukaryota > Metazoa > Arthropoda > Insecta > Diptera > Coelopidae > Coelopa > Coelopa frigida. Next base: position 12,472,351 of record CM029563.1, read on the forward strand.
AGTGAACGCCAAGCCGGCTTTCCAGGCGGAGAAGGTGGGTGATGATGCGACTTGGACCTGAGGCGGAAGTCGCCCGCGAGATCAATTCCTGAACTGGGGGGAGTTTAGTTCTCGGAAGTGAGGGTTTAGTTTAGTTTAGTTTAGTTGTTGTTGTTGTTGTTGTCAATCAACTGTTCCTAGCTGTAAGTTCCACTCTGTGATACAAATAAAGTTTAAGCTAATTGTCTGAAAGAGATTAACTGAGATTGCATGTTGAGTGCTTCATTTAATTGACATTTTATTCCACTCCCCGTTGGCACTCCCTTCGACACCTCCCTCCCTCCCCGTATTGGGGTAACGACAGCTTGGAGTGATCGCTGAGATCGCCTCTTGATCGATGCTCGTTGTCGCGTCGCACAGTGGGCCGTTTGGCTCATCCAACTCTACTATTAAACTCTTATATTAAACTATTAAAGATACAGTAATAACATTTTCTTCAGTTTGTAGAAATTAAATGTGGTTGTGATTAAATTCGTATCAAACCAATATTACTACATACAAATGGCGCAAAAACCTGATAAATTAAAAAGAATATTTTTTCATATTTATAATTTTATAATTTGTATATAACCAAAAAACATAAAAAACAATATAACGATGCACAAGTTTCGATGAGACACATGTTGTTTGTGAAAAACATAAAATATGGACGTAAAATATGTCTTTTTAAAACATTTAAACTTTTATTAATCATTCCCACAGTCCGTCTTTGGACCGCATCGAATTTGCCCGACGTCTGACGATCGCGTGCTCGTTGAACGTGCAATCTTTAGAACAGTTTTTGTAGATCTCAGACTTTGGACGGCACTTTTTTTTATTCTGTTTCGACGGCACTTTTTTTTGTCTGTTCCTCCTCCGAGTTATGGGTCGTAAAAGAACCTCATGTTTCGCCTCCTCCACAACACTCGTCTCCGTCTTCCGTCTGCCGTTCGCCGCGTGGCCTTCTTGGCGCAGCTGGTGAAATTCATTGAAGACCAACGATCGGCGACTTCTGCAAATCATGCTGACGATCAGTTGATCACAACGTCAATCGGTCATCGATCGCCGGTTGTGTGGGCTGTTTGATGATTGCGAATCGATCGAATGAGTTAAGAACAAACGAAGACGTTCGAAGAAAACTCCAAGCGGAACTCGATCTCGGAGATTTTCCTCCTAGTTTCAGTTCAGGGCGTGGAGGGGATTTCTAGTTGTAAATCTAGGAATCCCTAGTTGTAAATCTAGGAATCGAGTTGTCTCCGAATATTGCGAAACTGATCGATCTAAGAGCAGCGGGGGAACCATTAACAGCCGACCCCCGATCGTGAGTTGATCTCTCATGTTGATTGATCGGCGACTCAACTTGATTCGACTTCGCGAACTTGTTCGCATTTGAAACGAAGCAGACAGTGTTGTTGTTGTTATTATTGCTTTTATCGTTATCGCTGTTGTTAATGCCGTTGGTGTTTTTTTTTATTGTTGTGATTGTTGCTATTGCCGTTTGTTGTTCTTGTTATTGTTGTGATTGTTGTAGCTGGCATTTGAGCTACTGATTGAGTTGTTTTCTTCGCACGCGACTCGAGGCAGCCGCAACTCGAGCCGACCCAAGTGTTGCAACATTTTGCATCGACCTTGACTTTGACTTTGAATCTTGATATGGCATCATGCTTCGTACTTTGATTCGGTTCGGTTCGATTGGGAGTCGTTCTGACCTTTTGCGAATCGCTTTGGAGGACATGTGGCAACGCTGCCCAACCGATGACGCTTATATCAGTTGGATGTCGGTTCTGACGCCGTTGATAATTATTCCATTGTTCCGATATTTGCGATTCCTTCCCATATTATCTGAAATGCGAGCGATGAGAAAAACGCATTATTCATGATATGGAAATTTGAAATAAGTTCGAAACCTCTGCTGCGGCGTTCGACGAGGCGGAGTCGCTTCCTGTTCGCCGCTTCTTCTTCTTCTTGGCTATCAACTACTCCAATAACAAAAAGTTAAATTCGCATTGTCTTTCGTGTTATTGTTGTTGTTGCTTCGCGTCTATTGATATTGATTAATTATGAAACACGATTAATGCGCGACTAAATTCGGCGAAGTCACACACAATACCCATAAGCTACAAGAGATCTCCATTAGAGGCAGGTGTCGTCTGGAACAATTGTGGTTTCCTGCATGCGAATCCGCTTCCGTTCTTCCCCCTTCCCCACCCCTGTGAAGATGGGTCTCTAATTCCGACTATGAATTGAAATTCGGAAATAATTAGTCAAAATAATGGTCTCTTATTTCTTTGAAAGAAATTAATTGTAGTTGGCTAATTTTTGGGTAATTGGATCATTTTCATGGGAAATTCAAAATTTAATAATTTTCATGGAAAATTCAAAATTTGACCATTTTCATGCAACATTCAAATTTTCATAATATTTATGAAAAATTCAAAATTTGATTATTTTCATCGAAAATTAAAAAATTTATTATTTTCATGGAAAATAAAATTTTTATAATTTTTATGGAAAAACTAAAATTTTATCATTTTCATAGAAAATTCCAAATTTGATAGTTTTCATAAATATTCAAAATTTGATCACAAAAATTGGCACAAATTAAAAAAAAGAAGAGAATCAAGAGCCGGAAGAAGGTTCAATGGAATTAGCATCCTTTCGATTACAGTTACTTATTCAAAAAGCATTCCCCGTGTTGCCAATATCCTAAGTTTTTAAATTAATACTTATACATTTTAATTATAATGTAACAAATTAAAAAAAAAATAAATAAAAAATAATAATAAGAAAATTAATATTAAGAAAATTATACATTTTTTTTAATAATTTTTTTTTTTAAATAAAATATAAATTTAAATAAAATTTTGTATATAATTAAAAAAACAGGCAAAAAGATTGTGGTCCAATCATATTGGCCGGGCTGGCAATGGCATTCCACTCCGGTACGCTATCCCACTACTGCCTACCACGGGAACTCTTGGCTGCTGGTTTTCACCCCTGGCCCGGTTCATCCCTCCTTAGCCAACCTGAATGCCCCGGACTCCTCCAGGGCACCCATATTGATGGCAAGCTTAGTGCGGACGTTCCGTCAACATGAACTGGCCCACTGCACAGGACTCCCGGCCTCAGACCATTCCACAATCCGACCTCACAGAAGCGTGATTACAGAAGATGCCAACCTTCCAGTCGAAGAGAGCGTGTTTAAACATGACTACTTGATATCGCCCAAATATTAAAATCGGTGTACTACTATTTTTGTTTGTTTGTTAATTTATTATTTCATAAAATACTATAATTAGATCTTGTTTTATTACTTTGATTTTCGGATATATTTTATTTCTAAAATCGACAACATGAGTTTTTATAATAATTGAATGACACGTAGCTTATAAAAGAGATAATTTACTCGAAGCGAGCGCCACCTGCTTTTGACACGGAAATTTAACCAGACCTTAGCCAATACACCAACCCTACATACATTTGTATGGTTTTACTGATAGTGTTTCAAGCGCCATCTAGTTGCCACTTGTATTTTATTAATATCACATTTGTACTGTTTCGGAAGCACTTTCTCAATGACGTGGCTGTGAAACGTAATATATTATTAAAATAAAATGTATTTTTTTTTCAAAATCCTATTAATATTGAAACTTTTTAAATGATATTAATGTTGTGGATAAATAATAAAAAAAAAAACAAAAATTATTAATAATAAAAAAAATAGTACTAGACCGATTTTAATATTTGGGCGATATCAAGTAGTCATGTTTAATCACGCTCTCTTCGACTGGAAGGTTGGCATCTTCTGTAATCACGCTTCTGTGAGGTCGGATTGTGGAATGGTCTGAGGCCGGGAGTCCTGTGCAGTGGGCCAGTTCATGTTGACGGAACGTCCGCACTAAGCTTGCCATCAATATGGGTGCCCTGGAGGAGTCCGGGGCATTCAGGTTGGCTAAGGAGGGATGAACCGGGCCAGGGGTGAAAACCAGCAGCCAAGAGTTCCCGTGGTAGGCAGTAGTGGGATAGCGTACCGGAGTGGAATGCCATTGCCAGCCCGGCCAATATGATTGGACCACAATCTTTTTGCCTTTTTTATTTGAATTATATAAAAAATTTATATTTATTTTTTATTCAAAAAATAATTTTCTTTATTTTTAACCATTTTTTTAATAACACCTTATATGTATTACTATTTTCATAAAAATTAACGATTCAAATTAAAAGATTAATAAGTATTAATTTAAAAAATTATGATATTGGCAACGCAGGCAATGGATTTTTAAATAATTAACTGTCATCGACAGAACGCCATTTCCGCTGAACCTTCTTCCGCATCTTTTACAAAATCCTTTTCATTTTGTGCCGACATATTTTGAAATTATTTCTCTAATTCCTGAGATCATGAGTTATTTCGGAGATCCAGAAGAAACCTTTTGCTTACCCGATGATCCGGACGACCAGGATGAAGAAAACCAGGCGGCAGGTGAAGCGAAGATGGAGATCGACATGGGGCAGCTGTCTGAACTTGCCGAATTTCTGAGTGATTTGGACAAAGCCATGATCAAGTACATCACCCGGTCGAGTCGCCTGCTCTTCGTCGACCGTCCGGAAACGTGGATCGAGTTCCACATGAGCAATGCCGAGAATCTGGATCTATTCTCGGACCTCACGCCGTATGAGATTTGCGATGAGTTCGTGAGCGAAGTGTTGCCCAAGATATTCGAATACGATCTGACCGATGATCAGTCCCAGGCGCTGCAACTGATGGCAGTACACCCGGAATACCGACGTGTGGCCCACGGCTTCGAACGCTTGCCAAAGTCGCAGCGGATCTCAGCGGCCTGGGAGCCGCGGCTAAATGTCGATTATCGCATTGTGTATGAAACGTTCGATGTAGGTTCCCCCTCCCCCAAACAAATTCCCCCTAAAGTACGTTTGTAATTGACTTTTGCAGCCGCCAGCATCTCCGCGAAAGATCACAACTTCGCTCAGCTTTCGATCGCCGGACATGAGCTTGCATACAGTTGTCACCGCCCACAGACGCCAGACACAAAAAGGAGGCTATGCCTACGGCTTTAGTGAAGAAACGCACGCCTTCTTCTCGACAGCGCTCTCTGATGACTTCGAACTATCCGGGAGCGTTCTTCTCGAGCCCGAGGAGCTGCACCATCGGCTGCGTTGGGCCAAACATGACTTCGAGACTAGATCTAAATTGCCGATAAATTGCGTTTCTGCATACCGGTTGAGGGCCAAGTTGCGGAAACTGAGCGAGCTCCGTCGCACCGCTGCTCAAATGATGGACCAATTGTTTCTTTAAATGTACATTTTCGATTTCTAAAAACCAATTTTTGTATTTTTGTCTTTGTTCTTTTTCTCAACATTAAATAAGTTTTCTGAATTCAAATTAATATATGCCATAAATCTAAATTATTCAATCAGGACGGGCTTTACATTGGAATACTCAGCAACTGCACAACACCCGTGAGAATCTCCGGTGTTTTGAAGCACCAATTCTTGATGTTTTTGCTCACATGGCACCAGGATTCGCCATGCTTCGGCTCGGCAGCGACGCATCGCTCCAGCACCTCTTTCTGCTGGGCCTCCGTCCCGTGGAGCAGTTCGAATTTGTAGAAATATGCCCAGGCGTCACCCAGATCCGGGTCGATTTTTACCTAAAATATAAACAAAGTAAAATCCGTTCTAGTGTAAATTTAAGGAGATCCCAACACTCACCGTTCGATTGAACCAATCTCGGCATTTGGTAAACTTGTGCTCAGACCAGAAGAGTTTCGACACCGCCAATAGCACGTGCGGATCGTGTTCGCATTTCTTCAGCGCATCGACCGATTTCGTTTTGCGCAGCGGTTTCGATTCCATGAATATGGCTTCGGCCCAAAGGTTTCCCGCATTGGGACACTCTTGCAGCGCACGCGCCATCATCGTACTCGCGATTTCCTTGAGACCTGCACGCAGCTCCACGCGTATGGCTTCGAGCCAAAGTTCCGGGGTCTTGGGGTTGCGTAGACGGCCACGCTCAAGTATGGAACGCGCTTTGGTCAACGTGCCCTTGTGCTCCTCTAAATTGGCTGAGAGCACCCAAAGCGGAATGGAGGTGGGACACTTCTTGATTCCCTGGTTGTATGTGGCCGCTGCCTCATCGAGGCGCTTTTCCTGTTCCTCTATTTGTCCCTTCATCATCCAGAGTTTCGGGAAATCGGGGAAGACCTTGACTGCCTCATCCAACAGGCGCAACGCCTCGTCTGTGCGATCCAGCGCCCATTCCAGTCGCGCCGATTTCATCATGACCCTCGGCGTGGGAGCCGAAGCACGCGCCTTGGCCAGCAAACGTCTGGCGCGCTCGTATTCAGAGTTCTCCGACTCGAGTTTAACGGCCGCCAACCAGATGTCCTCCGAGTTGGGATTGGCCTGGAAGGCCAGTGAGAGAATACTACGAGCGGCTGGGACATCGCCGGCCAACCACTTCGACTTGGCACCCATCAGCCAGAGCACCTCGGATTTGGGACAATGAGCCACGGCGCGTTGTAGCAACGCCTCCAGCGACTCCCGAGTGCCGTGATTCTTCTCGAAGTAGGCAGCACGAAGCCAGATACTCTTCTTTGAGGGGAACACTTGCAGCGCGTGCGCGTAGACGGCACGAGCGCACTCGAAAGCATTCTCCTTGGCGCACTGAAATATCAAAAGTAATATAAGAACTATTCAAGCTATGGTTATCGATTGCTTACAAATTCTGCATCGTCGATCCAGGTCTGTTTGCGATCCTCCTCCTCGACTCCTATGCCAATGACTGCTTTTACGATGGCCTGACAACAGTGTACGGCGCCGGATTTCTCAGCTTCGATTGCCTCCTGGAACCAGTGCTCGCGGTTGATTTCTACTCCATTGGCCGTGAGAGACGTCAGTGATCGATCGATAATCTTTTCCACCATGTGAATGTTTCCATTGGCTTCCTCAAGTTTGGCGGCCGTCGTCCAGATTTGACGATCAGTGGGAATATTCTCTCGCGCTTTATTGAGAACTTTGCGAGCATTTTCATAGGTTTCTAAACGAGCCAATGCCAGCCACAATTCCACACTTGTGTTGCAACATTCAACAGCGCGTGAAAGTAGAATGCGGGCATCGTCCGGATTTTCCAACTCCACGGCAGCTTTCCATAGACGAACAGAATTCGGGATGTGCTCGAGAGCTTTTCGATAAACACGACGCTTTGCTTTGGTCTCCGTCTCAAGATCGGCGGCCTTTATCCAAATGCGGACAGAGGTGGGGATGTGACGTGCTGCCTGAGCAATTACCGCCTTTGCGGTATCTGGAGGCTGCAGTCGGGCGGCTTCGAGCCACAAATCTTCAGACATAGGATTGATTTCACAACCACGCATGATTAGATTCCGGGCCATTTGGACCTTTCCGGTAACCTCTTCTAGACGAGCCGAAGCAATCCAAGCGGGTGGATGATTAGGATTAGTTTCACGTACACTTTTCAGCAACAGACGCGCCTTCTTGATGTCATTTATGTCGCCGCCGTACGTGGGTATCATGCTCTGCAAATCGGTCAGATAACCCTTTGGATCAACTACTGTTTGACCAGTGACGGAGTCGGAAACTTGGGATAGCTTCACATTCATGAGAGTGTTACGAGCTTGGCCGATCTTGCGCAAATCTAGATCACCGGTGGGCGTGAGCATGCCTGGAGTAGCCACTCCCGGTACCATGGATGCCAAACCGGAACTGGGGTCTATGGTGCTGCTGCTCTCTCCGCCCAAGTTGCGGGAAAGTACACTATCCGGCAATGGAGTGAACTTCTCCGCACGAGGATTCCGTTGTTTGCGATTGCGACTGTCGCCCACTTCGGGGATTGTGGACCATTCCTCGGCTGTTACGTTGGCCAACGAGCGTTTCAAATCAGAGAACTGCTGCTGAATCTTCGGTCTGGGAAGTATACAATGCTTAAATTTATATAGACGAAGATTTGTGACAATACCTCTCTTGTCTGTATCGTTCCAAATCCTCTCGCATGCGACGATCTCTGTACTCTTTGCGCTTCTCATCCATGCGCTTGTCGATGGAGTCGTATATGGCATCGGCTTCCTCGTCGTCCTTGTCGTAGGGATCCTTGGAAAAGAGCGATCCACTGTAACCACTGAACTCGTCGTAGTTGGAGTCGTTCAAGTCCTCGTCCTCCTCCTCTTCTTCCTCCTTTTTCTTTCGCTTGGCCGCAGGTGGAGCGTGTCGATCGTCGGAGACATCATTGGCATCGCGAGCCGGACCGATATCGGAACGTGTGGTGAAACCAGTCGCACTATTGAAGGTTGGACCATTTATTAGTTAGCCTGTAGATCTCTCGGGAATTCAATTAATAATAGTAGTAATGTTTCAATCTCACCCTCTGCCAACACCAGCAACATAACCCAGTGGAGCCGGTACTCCAAGGAAATGCTTTTTATTTCGATTTGCAATGACTGCCGCAGTTATATTCGCCATGTTTCAATGCTTCGGCGGTGTTTGTTTTATAAATTTACCGGCAATTATTACAATATTTTTAATGAAACGCGGAAACACGAATTGTTTGTTTCGATGATAACAAATTAGGATGAAACCAGGGAAGACAACAAAAACACCAACGAATCAGGGAAGGTTTGAAGAAAGGTAAACAACGAGTTTTCGAACCTTTTTTTAGTTCGCCGTGGCGAAATTTCGAAATGTCAAAATAAATACAACAACAACAACAAACAATAAGGCGAAATAAAACTAATTTGAGAAATGTCAAAATCAGCTTGTTCGCTGACAGCGATTCTACTCCACTGCCTCTCAATAAAACTGCCTCCAGTCGCTCTCAAACTGCTTTGAAACAAAATGTTCAATAACAGCTACTAAATAAAATTATATCTGATTGGATTTAGTCTTCATTAAAAAAATTCAGGAGAATGAATTAGAGAAGAAATATAATAGATAGTAGAATAAATATTTTTATTAAGTAAAAAAAGGTAAAAATATTGTTTTATAATAAAAATTTGCCGCTTATATATATTTTATCCGACAATCAGTTTTTGATCTGGACTTAAGTGGTTAAGTTATCTCTGATTTTTTTATTTTATACATTTTATTCGAATTTAAATCAGAAAGAAACAAATTAGTTTATAGTAAAAACGGTTTATTGCACAATATCTTATGTTTGTTCCTCCAACAGTCTTTTTCCTTACACAAGTATTATCATATAAAATATCATTCCATGTCCAACTCCTTCGCCAATGACTCGGTTCGCTCCTTGAGCACATCCTTCATGTCCGGCTCCAGCACCATTATCTCCACAGCTTCCTTCAGCAGTTCCATGGCTTCGGTGAGTTTTTCCTGTTTGTACGAGAGTAATTAAATTAGAAACTTTAACAAGGAGGAATCACGAGCACGAGAGCGAACTCCGTACCCGAGTGGCTTCTCGCGTTAGCAGTCCATTTAGGTATTCGCGTTTGGCCTGCACCACCATCGCCTCCTGCAGGTCCAACAACAAGTTGCCGCGGAAAATGCTGCAGCCGCCGTCAAAGAGATCCGCCACGTCGAGCAGTTCCTGGCAGAGCTCGACTTTCCTTTTGACAGCGGCATCATTCATTTCTGCAAGACATTAAATGCATTAGTCAGCGGTGGACTCCGGAACTCGGATTCAACTCCTCAAGCTTCCCACCGCCCACCGCAGCTGGGGGCTACCGTTCCACTACATACCGTGCATTAAAAAGCCATCAACATTCCCGTACAACTGTGTCAGGGCGTACTTCACTTGCAGGACGTGGGTGTTGCGCTCGTGCAGGGTGGCGCGGTAGCGGTGGATGAACTCCTCGAACTGGCGCGGCGAGGCCCGGTTCAGCGACTCGATCTCCTTCTGCATCGCGTTGTTGCCCCAGATGATTTGCTTCGCCGAGATCTCATGGGGGCACAGTTGGCACTTCCACGGCGCCGCGTTGTCCAGCGGATTCGTGGAGATTATCTGCGAACAGAGATTGGGGGTGGCGATTATTCTGGGCGGAGTTGTCTACGGGAAACACTTGCCTTGCCCACTTTGCACTTGCTGCAGGTGATGGCGCCCGCGAAGGTGCCCAACTCGGTGGGGTCGGCGCAGCGCCGGCAGCCGCAGTCGAAGCACTTGGCCTGCGACAAGTGCAGGCGCCGCATGAGGGTGCTCTTCAGGGGCTGCGTGTACGAGGTGGCGATGATCTCGCCCTTGGCAATCGCCTTCTTGGCGATGAACAGGATCTGCATGTTCTCGTCGAACGTGTGACGGGCGTTCGAGACGCAGTCGTGCGAAATCATCGCCGCCGTCGGGTAAATGGCGCGCACCTTCCGCTGGACGGACGGCTGGCGCACCTCGAACGCGTTGGTGTCGAGCGTCGCCGCGACACGCAGTATTTCCGCCTCCTCCCAGTCGCGGAAGCCGAGGATGGTCTTGACGAATGTGATGAGGTTGGCGCGCAACACCTTGTACAGCGGCGTGTCGATGCGCTCCTGCAGATGGTCCTCCAGCTCCCACAGCCGCTGGAACTGCTCCGGCCGCTGGGCCTTCATCATGATGCAGCGCAGCGGGAGGATCACACAATAGGCCGACTCCTTCCGGCCGCCCGGCGTCGCCTGGGTCTGGGGTTGGTAATCAATTTTGGCGGCGAACTTCTTCTCCGCCATCAGCCGGCACTCGTCGACGTGCAGCGGCGACAACTCGCAGGCGGGGCCGCACATCGGCCACTGGCACTTGGAGCACTTGTAGTAGTTGGGCCGCGGCCCACTCGGCGCTGCCAACATCCGGTGGCAGCCGAGACATAATGGCTGACATGCGACTTTCGGCCCGTAGATGAGCGGTTGTTCGCGCAGAATTATTTCGCCCTTTTTTATGTCACGCGTGGCTCTTAAGTGCCGTCCCAGGAGGGAGTTTCGAGCAATCTGTGCGAGGCAGGAGGAGGTCGGGGCGTGGAGAGAACGGAGAACATGAAGGCAGAGAGAGAGAGAGAGAGAGGAGAGTATAGAAAGAGAAATAATAAATATAAAATGCACGTAATGAAAGGTAAATTGAGTTATTGTTCGCGGACAATCGGGAGGCGGAGGAGGAGGGCGACAACACATCGGCGCCGGAGGACACGGACGCTCGTGCAAGGACTTTAATCGGGTCGTGTAATGTTAATGTGAGCAGGGATTTAAGTGGGATCAGAGAATGGGACCCGTGAGTACAGCATGTGACAGGAGGAAGTTGTGTATCAGGAAATGGTAGACTTCTGTTCGATGTGCATGCATCTATCGATCGATCTACTGTAACGAATAATAGAATTATAGTGGCGACCATTCGAACCTAACCTCGTAGCACTTGCACTGGGCCTTGTGGCCCTGCTTCCAATGTATCTTCTGGTGCTCTTTGCCGCAGTAGACGACGCCGCGACAGCCGCCGCACTTTTGCGACGCCGCCACCCCGCAGACGGCACACTTCGTGATATTCGTCATAATTCGGCCAGGAGCAGACCGGCCTGACTAGATGAACTCTTGAATTCTCGATATATTCTGAATGGAATTCGAATGTCTATCGTTTGCGTAATCACTCGAAAACTCGGGCACACGACCACACGAAGCAGCGGAGAAGTTCACAAAAAATACTGTGTGATTATATCGGCGATGGTCCGATGTTGCTTCATCGGCGGGTCGTGAGCAACAACTGCTGCTGCTGCTCCCAATGGACGAATGCGTTCGGAACGAACGGGACGGAGGAAGGAATCTGGTGCACGACCGACTGGGGCGACAAACGGCTTGAGCGACGACCGACGATGGCGACGATCGGTTCGGTTATTATTAGATCTCGAAATATTCGATTGATGTTCGTTCGCTTCGGGATTTCTTCGCTGTTGGCCGCTTGGCGAGAGCGTCGGATGAGAATAAAAATACATAATGAAAACTAATGTGGACGGTGTTTATTTTGAAACAAAGAACCGCCAAACATGATTATTTTGTTTACAATTGAGAGCGATCTCTCGAAGTCGTTCTGCTCTCTATCGAGGCGGGAGAATTTGGCCGCACTGCCTGGAACTCAAGAGAAAACGTAGCGGTTTCTTTTGGCATCACTCCTCCGATGTGTTCTCAGGGTGTTCTCAAGGAATATTAAATTTATTTAAAATAAAAGTCATTTTTAGATTTCAGTATTATTATTGTTTTATTTGATTAATATGTTAAATGATAAATGGAAATCAGTCTTTTTTATTGAAAATCAAGAATGTCTACGAATATCGCACAATAAACATTTGATTAATAATAATAATTAGCTATTTTCGTATAGTATTTAAGGAATACTTGTGTCTCTCGAGTTGAACTATTTCAGTAATCTATGTATGTATCTATGTATATAAACGCTAAGCTATATAAGCATAGCGTGATCTGGTGATGGTGATTTGTGTGTGAAGTCATATATAAATAATAAAAGTAATCAAAGGTAAATGCATTAAATATATATATAAATTATAAAAGCATACATACATTTACAGTTAATACATATATATGCGGAAATATACATTTATATAGATATTTAAACATAAATTAAGTCTAGTAATTAAGCTAGTTCATATTCTATCGCGTAGTTGCAATGAGTCGTTTGTTCTTCTTCTTCACTATATATAATTAAATAAAATTTTTACATTTAATATATATAAATTTATCAATATTTAATATAATATTTCATAATTTAATACACTTATTTCAGTACACAACAATTTCATATTTCTTTTCAATTTCTGCACGTGGTTGTAACAATAATAATAGTATGTAGTTTTTTTTCAATACCAACTAAATTTCATCTTAGTTCATATTTTTAAATTTTTCTTTTAAATATTTCTGTCGATTTGGGTAACTCTTTATATATATTATTTGTAATAAATTCAAGCAGCTGCACACATTTAGCTCGAAGCACAATTCATGGCATTTCCTTAACAACGAATAATTTTTCGTATTTTCAAATTTCGCTAAATTCGGAACTTTTGCAGCGATTACGAACAAAGTCAACGCAATATTCGAGAGTTCTCCAATATCAATTCGGATATTTTTAGACAGATCGGGAATCGATATCGAGAACGTATTCTAATTCGGGAATCGAAGAAAACGTGCGGCGATATGTGGAATCGATATGTTGTTCGAAAAATGAAATTGTCGCAAATAGCCGTGTTTTTTTTTCATTAGTTGACTAATATTAAATTAATTAATTAACCGATGTAATTGAATTGAAGAACACTTAATTTTTTGCCGTTAGCATGAAGCGTGAAGCAGTCGAGCGCAAAACTCTCGGTAATTTGTCTAACTAAACCCTTAACATAGGGGACCAAGCATGGGTCCTTGCATTTGAGTGGATATTTGAGTGGAAATTCGTCTATGCCTTAACCTAGTCTTAGCCTATTTCTGTCCGCCTACTCGTCCTTGTCCTCGAAGTGATGGTAGTGGTGGTGGATGTGCTCGTGCACGTATCTGTGGATCAGCGACGAGGTCGACGAGGAGTTGTGGGCTCCGTTGCTGGCCACCACGGCCGCTCCACTACCATTGCTCTGGCTGCTGTTGCGGCCGGTCGCCTCCGCCTTGGGGTCCGCCTCGACGTCACCCCCCTCATCCTCGTCGTCGTTCAGGTGCAGCAGGTCGCCCGTCTGCACGTGACGTGTCTCCGCGCCGCCCTTCGCTGCCTCTGCTGCGTCGACAGCGCCGGACGATGGCAGCGGCGTCTCCGCGGACGTCTCCTCGTCGGAGGTCTGGCTGCCCAGGAGCGTCTCGCACTCGATCGGATCCCCGTTGATGGGGATCAGGGTGGCGTAGTTCGAGTTGTCGCTCGTCTCAGGCGATTGCGGTTGTTCCTGTTGTTGTCCGCTCTCACCCTTGGCCTTGGCCTTGGCGGCGCTGCGTTTCTGCGCCTTCATCGGCACGCTGTAGTGCGGCGTCCGCTGCTTACGACGCTGTCCAGCCTCGCTCTGCTGCTGCTGCGGTGACTGAAGCTGCTGCTTCTCGAGCGAGCTGTCCTGCAGCCTCTCCGTCAGCTTGGCGAACAGCAGGTTGTCGTAGTTCTTCGCGTCCTTGCGCGACTTCTGCGACTTGAGCTCGGCCCGCTCGTGCAGCCACTTCTCGAGATGCTCGACTTGGGCCTTCTCCAGGCTGGGGTTCTGCGAGTTCAGCGCCGCCAGGTTGTGCTTCGTGGCGGCGGTGGGCGTGGCGCACGGACCCGACGACAGCCGCTGGTAGCCGTGGTAGAGCGGCGAGCTCGTCTGCTGGGCGACCGGCGTCGACGTCGCGCCGTGCTGCGACTGCGAGAAGGCACCGCTGCGCAGGATTTTGCTCGTCTTGATCAGATTCGTCGTGGGCGTGGGGTTCGCGAAGACCTTGTGGTGGTGGAGGCCGGCCGAGGCGGCCACGAGCGGCTGAACGGTGGCGATCGGCTGCTGGGTGTGCGTCGCCGCGACGCCGCCGCTAACGGTGGGCGGAGCGGGCGGCGGGGGCGAGTGGCTGGTGCCGCCGCCGCAGATGGTGGCGTGCAGGAACGAGTCGTAGCCGCAGAGATTCAGCTTCGCGTGGCCGATGCCGCTCTGGGCCGCGAGCACGGCCGGGTTAATGGCCATTTGCTGATGGTAGATGGGGATGTGCGGCTGCAGGTGGTGGTGGCTGTGGTGATGGTGGTGTTGTTGTTGTTGCTGCTGTTGTTGCAACTGCTGCTGCTGCTGTTGTTGTTGGTGTTGGTGTTGTTGGTAGCCTGTGCTGCTGATGTCGTGAATACCTGTGTCGTTGGGGATGAAGTTGTTGCTGCTGCTGTTGTTGTTGTTGATATTGTTGCAGTGTGTGGTGTTGTTGCTGTTGATATTGTAGTTGTTGTTGCTGTTGCTGCTGATATTGTTGATGTTGTTGCTGCTGCAGTTGGTAATGGAACTGCTGTGGTTGGCAATTAAGGTCGGTATCTTCGACACTGTATTGGAGCGCTGTCGTTGCTGCGACTGCCGGATGGGGCTGACACTTGCCTGGGGTTTTCTGTGGGATACAGAGAGAGGGAGAGAGAGGGAAAGAGATTAATATTGAGTAAAACAGGGTGCGACCGAGGGCTTGTGGGATGAGCAAGGGGGGGGCGGGTCGGCGGACGCGTCGCATTTCAAGCAAAATCAAATCAAAATAATTTTACAAAACGGAAGAAAAAACGTAAGAACAAAAACAACGGAAAATCAAGAGTGAATGGATTGTTCTTGTGTGGATTTTTGTATGGGTTGTTGATCTTGGTGTTTGTGTTGTTGTTGTAGTAGTCATGTTGTTGTTGTCATGCTTACCCGTTCAGTTGAAAACACAATCGATTCTTCTCCATGCTCTCCCTGATGATGCTGATCAGATCGTTGCGGTTCAGCGCCGTGTTCCAACACTCGGCCGAGCTGCGATTCGCCGCCGCTGTCGTCGTCGCGTTCACGTGACGTCGGCCGTTCCTCAGCTGCACCCCGTCGACGACGTCCTCGACGGCGGCGACTCCCTGATGCTGCTGGCTCGTCGTCGTCGTCGTCGCCGCCATCGCTGTTGTCGTTGTTGTCGGCGACAGTGGGTCCAGCAGGTGGTGGGGGGAGTTTTTTGCGTGGCGACTCTTCCAGCACGCTTCGCTGCCCACCGAGAGGCTGCGCTGGCGTGTCTCGAGACAGTGGTCCTGGTACTGTGTGGGGTGGTTGATGGTGATGGTGATGGTGATGTTGGTGGTGGGGCAAATGAAATGAAGAGCAAAAAAGAAGAAAAGACACAAATTAAGTACAAAATCACAAATAAAATCAAAAATTTCAAAAAAAGATCTAAAACTAATTGAACGTAAAAATGAATGAAATGAAATCGAGGTGTCGTCGGAAGTGCGCGAAACGGTCGACCGGAAGTGCGTCTGTATCGCTCCCCCTTCCACTGACCACATGTTGTCTCCCCTCTGCGACCCCCGCCCGCCTCTCAACCTCCCCCCTCTCAACCCCGAATGCTGTGTTCATTGTGTTTTTACCTTCTGTTTGCGAGCCTTGCGCAGCATCTTCACGCGCGACGACGCCTGCTTCAAATACATGTCGCTCGTCCGCTGTGCGCTCGTCCCAGCAGCAGCCGTCGCCGTCGCCGTTGTCGCTGCCGCAGTCGTCGTCGTGCAGCGGCGACACTCGTCCGCGTGGCCCGCGTCGCCCCGCTTCGCCGAGCAGCACTTGAGATTCGTGGCCACGTTCGCGTACAGATTGCTGTCCGCCTGGCAGTTGGCAGCCGAAGCCGATGCCGACGCCGATGTCTCCATGTTGTTCTCCAGGTTGCGATTGTTCTCCGCCCCCTGGCAACAGTTGCCACCGGGCGTCTGCTGCTGCTGCTCGAGCTTCATCCGGTTGTTGTACTTGGCGGCGTGCGACTTCGACTTGGAGGCGGACGCCGAGGCAGAGGCGGCCGCGGCCATCGCCGTCAGCTGGAGGTCCTTCTCGCTGGTGCTGTCGTCGTCCTCGTCGTCGGACTTGATCAGCTTGCGTGGCCGATAGCGATGTTGGCGGCGCGAGTGGCCGCCCTGCGTCGTGGCTCCAGCGGAAGCGTGGCCAGCGGTCTTCGAACTCTCCAGCTGCATCCCGCCACCGGAGGCCGCCTGCATCTTCTTCAGCTTGCCGGCCGCCTTCGACTTGCCCTCGGGACTCACGGTCAGTCGGACGTTGATCGTTTTGCTGCCGCAGTGGGGGACGACGACGGATTTGCCGATCGACTCGTAGATCGTGTACACGATCCCAACGATGTCGTCCTTGGTGATCTTCCCATGGTGGCCGTCCAAGTCGTAGAATGTGAAGGAGAATTGCAGGGGCTGCGATGATTTGCCGCCCTCCACCGAGACGTCGCAAGTGAATTCCTGCAAGAGAAAAGAACAACAACGACATATTTAATCACGATGGCAATGAGAGGGTGAGAAAGAGAGAGAGATAAAAAGAGGGAGATGATTGTGGGATCCCCGCAGGAATCGAGGGTGTGTTGAATTTTCGCTCTCATTTCACGCTCTAATAATTTTTAATTTAATTTTGTTTTTACTCCTTTCGCGAGGCGAGGGTAACATTTTCATTTCAATTGTGAGGATGCTGAGGGGATGCTTTCACTTTGTTCGTGTCTGTGTGTGTGTGGGTTGAGGGTTGCCAGGCGACTATGAGGTAGTGATCGCGGCAACCGGGACCCTTGAGGGTGAGGGCCACAAAGCGACGAGGGTCGGGCGTGCGGCTGTCGAGCGTGGAATTCGGGTCAATCAGGATGCTGATTGTTTATTTAGAACTCAAATAAATCCCGATGATTATGTGTTTGTCCTCTCCTCGACTCGAATCGACTCGATTCGACTTCGCCACATGAGGGTCCTTCTGGCGCAGATCCCTGGGGTTGAAGATCCCACTTGGAAGCCACCACTGGATTGTGCAGAAGAGAGGAGGAAGACGCGCTCTAATTGTTTAGAGTCCAAATAAATCCCATATTTTATGTTGTGTTTGTCTTCTCGACCCGGGCGGGGCGGGAGCTTCCCCAAAGACCCCCAGGGTGACCACGAGCTCGAAATTACTTCGGAAACACATACACAGAGATGTGATTTTTGGGGAAAATCCAGGGGGCGGCGGTGGCCATCGGGAAGAACTCATACATTGCGTACTTTATGAACGGCGGCGGCGGCCTCCTGCGTCCACTCGGCGGCGTCCACCAGCCCAAGGAGCCCCCGCTTTTAATCTCCAATCGCCAACAGCACGCGGTCTCTCTTTGCGCGGCCCCGTGGCAATTATTCTCTTATTCCCCCCACCCCCATCGACCTCTCGCTGGGGCGAGGGTGGGCGTTCGCTTATCACTGGCGTCCGAAATTGACGTCAAAATGAAAGGCCCATTCGGGCCAAAACCAAGACGAAGACGAGGAAAAAAACCCACCCATTGATTTCTTGCATTCGATTTGACGTCGTTTGTCTCGAAGTTGATTCTTTTCTTTTCTTATTTTATTGTATTGTTTTCCTTTGATTTGTTGTTATTTCGAAGTGTTTGTTGTTGTTTATTAGTGGTTGTTGTTTATTAGTATTTGTTGTTCCCGCTTTATTTTAGTTCATGTTTTGTTAGTTTTATTTCATCTTATTGTTTTGTTAGTACTTTGGTCAATTTTGTTTTCCTTCGATTTGTTGTTATTTAAAAGTATTTGTTATTGTATTTGTTTGTATTGTATTAGTGGTTGTTGTTTATTAGATGTTGTTGTTTATTAGTTGTTGGTGTTCATTAGTATTTGTTGTTTCCCCGTTATTTTAGTTGCTGTTTTGTTTCTGATTCTGTTTTGTTAGTTTTGTTGGTGTTTCTTTGGTCTTATTGTTTTGTTAGTACTTTGGTCAATTTTGTTTCTCTTTAATTTCGCTCATGAACTCGCTTTATTTTCTTTCAATTCGACAAATAGAGGGCATTTGGGGGCGATCGAAGCGGGAACCCCATGGCGCGGTGCAAAAATGTTTTCGAAAACAAACAAACAACAACAATAATGGTAACAACAATAAAATGGTAACAATAACAACAATTATAAGAGTAATTTCGACCGCTGGACTCCACTCTTCGGACCGTCCGAAAAACGCCCACATGCGGCGCTCAGATTTCGACCCCTCGTTTTAGCCCACCGCCCACAGTTGACCAGCGGGTGGGTGGGTGTTTGCGTATGGTCAGAAGTGGGCTGAAAGGAGTCGGGGGATGGGCCAAAAGGGACAAGGAGACGGGTCAGAAGGAACCAAGGAGGATGACGTCCAAGATGACGACCATAAAATAATTGATGGCCAGGAAGTCAAAGCGTGAAGCAATTAATTATAGATCGAACTGGATGAGGGCAGAGCAGAAATCCGAGAGGCTTCGAGAGGACACTTTTAGAACCCGTCCAATGGCCATGCCATTAACCAGCCCGATCTCCATCGCAGAGTCCACGGAGAAGGGTTGTTGAAGCCTTCATTTCACCCCATCACCGAGTCGCTGGTCATAAAAATTCCTCCTCCTTCAACAACTCTCCACTAGCTGACTCCAGCTGACTCAGCTGCATGAATGAAGGAGGTGAAGGAGGGAGTTCACTGGGGAAAAGCGGGTCATTAGAGCGCCGTTCAAGGGCTCGTCCGAGGCGCTAGAAACACTCTCGCCCCGGGTGCCGGCCATCGAGAGCATCGTTGAGATGCATAAAACGAGATGAGTGCGATGAGCACTCGAGAGGAGGGAGGGGGGCGAAAACGAGCGCCACCTGCCGGCCGGCAACGGAATTATGACGAGCAACAGGCAGCAGCAGCGAACGGACGGACGTGTGAGGAGACGTTTTAATGGCGCCCCAACTGAGTTTCCACCACTCGACTCGACAGCATCAGCCCAGCTCGGCGGCGATTAATTGGAAAACGGAGCGAAAACAAAAACCTCCTCTTGTCGATCGCCCTCGGGTGATCCAAGGGTGGGGGCAACTGGGGGTCTTTCCTGGAAAGTGCGGCGCTAGGCAAATAAATAAAAACAATTTCGACGTCGACGCGTGATACGCTCTTGACGTGAAACGACGTAACGTTACGTATCGAACGAGTTTTACGTGTTCCATCCTCGTGCCCTTCGACTGCAGTCGCCGCTGACCCCGCCAGCCAGGCATTAAACGCTCCATTAAATATTTAAACTCCTCAGCGGGTCATGGATGCGGGCTCCAGCAGGGTTGCCACCCGGAGCTTATCGCAGAGGATGGGTGAAAGGCAGGAGAAGGGTGAAATATGGGGCTGGTTTTTGGCATTTGTGTATCGTTATAATAAAATTTTGGAATAATTCGAGGAGGCGAAATTCTCGATGTTCCCATCGAAGCGATGGAATAACGTAATCCTTTGGAGATGCCGCCTCTTTCGAGGGCGCGATCCACTGTCGCTTCCACTCGGCTGAAGGTGGCAACGCCGTGGCGCAGAGATTACGACACGATTACGATATGGTGGCTTAGCGGAAACGCCTTGTAAGCAGTTTCCCAGGATATCTTTTATGTGCGACGCTTCGTTGCGACGACGCCGATGGAGTCCTTCGTCCCTGTCTTCCCATTCTTTCTTGTCTTCATCCTCATCCTTGTCCCCTTCCTCCATCTTCTCCTCCTCTCCTTCACCCTGTCTTCCTCCCTTGTATTCACAGGAGTTTGATGTGCCAATTTTTAGGCAAGCACTTAAATAAAAGATGTCTCCATCGAGAGAGTGCGTGTGGAGGAGGGGGCGTGGCGGGTTTTCGCACGAGACAAGTGCAGCCACACCTTCGACTCGAGAGCTGGATAAAGACGGAGATGGAGATGGTGTGGGAGGGGGATGGAGAGATTCAGGTAGGGCGAGCAAAAGACGACGATGACGACGACGCCGTGCGCCAAAATAATTGTTAATTCCAGAAGATTATCGCAGGCAACAAAATGGCTCCTAAACGAGCCACATATTTTACTACGCACCCTAGAGAGAGAGAGGGGGGAGGGGGGGGGGGGGGGCGTGGCAGAACGTTGCGAACACAGGTCGCCATTTCCGCTTCCGTTTCCGTCCACTAATTTTATTGGATTCTTTCTTATTTCGCTTATTCTTCTCTCGCCCGACATTCTTTACGTTTAACGTTGTTTTTATTGTTGTTGCGGCTCATTTAAATGTTCCCAAATTTGTTGTTGTCATCGTCGTCTTCGTCATCGTTGTTGAAAATTGGATTTGTCGAGAGTTTTTTTGTCAACACGATATCTCATTAACAACGAAATTAGATCCGCGCTCTGACATTTTTCCAAATGTCAATTCGATGTCGTCGCGTGAAACGAGTGGACGGACTTGGACGTGGAAAACCTGACATTTGAAACTAAGGACAGACAGACGGGGGTGACCAGGAAGGGGTCGACTCACCTCTAGGTGTATCCGCTCCTCCTTGGCGTGGTGTCGGCTCTGGTGTTGTTGTTGCTGCTGCTGCTGGCCCGCCTCGTTGAGGTTCGCCTGGTGACTCTGGCTGTGGTGGGTCGTCGTCGTCGCCTGCAGATTGATCAATTTGCTGGCGTTTCTGCTGCTATTCATCTTCGAGTTTTGGGCGTTTTTGCCGAACAGCTCCTTGGCCCCATGTTGCTGTGACTGTGGGTGCATCTGTTGCTGCTGTTGATGGTGCTGATGGTGTTGATGATGCTTTTGGCCGCTTCCACTGGCCGCAGCGCAGGCCGTGGCCGCTGCCGTCGTGATGATGTTGACCACCGGCGACGGCGAGGGCGACGGCGTCTTCAGCGGAATGTTGTTCTCGCGATCGCTGACGAGCAGCAGATCGGGCGGGGCGCTGCAGGAGGAGGGCGCTCGCACCTGATGGTACATCAGCTCCTCGGAGTCGGTGGTGCATTCTTGAACTGGAAGAAGAGAGAAAGAAGAAGATTTCATTAAATTCAATTCAATACAATTGAACTCGAGTGAAGTGAAGTGAGTGATTTTATTGAATTAATGCCTCATTAAGAACGATCACTTTGGCGTCATCCGACGACTGGTCGGTTCATTCGTTCCGATGCCTCAAAGAGTCATCGCACTCAATCAACGTCGTCGCCTCGTCCCACTCCCCCCCCCCCTCCCTTCCTACCGTCTACTACTTTATTTGACCCGTTGCAGCGACAACACTGGGGCCACCTCGGCTTCAAACGGCGGCGCCGACGACGACTCGAAACGATCTTCGTTTTAATGGAAAAGCAGCCGCCGCCGTCGATGTCGGCGGGCATTAAATTAATGTCCATGACAACAACAACAATAACAACAACCACAATAACAATAACAACAATCGCAACCCAAACAATAACAGCAATTCACACAGTGACATCCCTGACATATTGCTCGACAACTTCATTGTTGTTGGTGGTTGTTGTTGTTGTTGTTGGTGTTGCTGCTGCTGTTGTTGTTGCTGCAACACCCCCGCTTGCGGTCCCTTTTAAGGGACGTTCGAGAGGCGTTCGAATTGCACTCGACCGAGTCCGAGTGGGCGCGACTCAGGGGGGGCGAAGGCGTCTCCGGGGGAGGGGGTGGCGTCGTAATGCGCTCCGGACACGCGATTTCACAGTGCGGCCCAATTAATTACGCCCGCAACGGCAGCGACCACAACAACAACAGCAACAATGCCATGGACAACGACGATAGCAACAGTTGCTAATGTTGTTGTTCTTATGCTTGTGGTTTATCGAGTTACAGTGAGTGTGTGAGTGGTGTGGGAAGATGGGAGAGTGCGATTATTTCAGGATTTCAACTGGAGAACACCGAAAACAAAAAAGACAAAAAAAAAACCTTTCAACGAAAGAATTCTGAATTCTCGAATTCATATCTTATCGCATGATAAATGAAAAAGAAACAAAAACAAAGCGTCAGGTGGTTGTTGTTGTTTGTTGTTGCGTCAGAGTGAGCGAAGAATGACGTTTTATCAGAGGAGTTACAACAACAACAACAACAACCATCACGATTGACATTTAATTGTCTCGCGAGCAGATAAAAAAAGTCTGTGTTTTTTTTTTAATTTTCTTCTCCTCCTCAAGAGGGGGGCGGGGTCGGAGACGATGGCGTGAACAGGGTGAGGGCGAATGGCAGGAAGAAGAATTCGACCCCGGCACAGTTTGCGAGTCACTGCAGTGAGTTTGCTGAATAATTAATATCCCAGGAAAATTAAAGTTTTTTCATTAGTGGCGCTGTCGAAATTTTAATTAACTTTCAACCCACCGCCTCCCGTTGTTTGCGCTTTTAACCTTTGTCTTTCAGTCGCCGGGTCTTCCACACATTCACCGAACACTTGGCCGAGTGCTTGATGAGTGATTCGAAATCCATTTAGATAAAAAAGTTAATTATTTCATCTGACTTCGCGCCGACTAATGGAACGATTTGTTCACATCCGACTCGATCCCGTCCGATCCGATCCGATCGGAGATCCGAGGAACCGACCAAGCCAGAGAGTCGGTTCAGGTCGAGAGAAGCGAGGCTCGACGAAAACATAAACGTTTTAATGAAGTTTACATTAACAACAACCTCAACAACAACAACAAATACAACAACATCAACACCAAGAACCAACAACCAACAATAACAGCAACCATCGCCGAGAAGAAGAAGAAACAAACAACAATAAAAGCATTGGACGAGTCAACGTGGGCCAAAGCCATAGCGGCCAAAAGCACGAAGCAACGAATACAAATACGGCGTTTAAGAGATTAAAAGCCAACAAAGGCAACAACGACAACACCAACAATAACTACAGAGCTCAGATACCAACGGAGACGGCCACATGGCGGAGTGTATTAAGGCCTAAATGAAGGTAGGCCGACGACGCCGCCGACTGTTGTTGGCTTTTGCGTTCAGTTCGGTTCGACTCGGCTTTAAGAGCAAAAAATTAACGCCTTTTTGTAGTCGCAGTTTTGATCTGCTTTTTGTATCTCTGCCTTTGTTCGGGCCGTATTCTGAAAGGCGGCTCAAAAGCGAGCCGCCAACAGCGCCGCACAACCGCAGTCGGCCGTTGAATGGTTCGCGGCCGGGGCGGGGGGGGAGAGCGGCCGAGTGTCAGGCGGGTTGATGGACCTGCTGAATCACTGCTGAATGACTGGCCGACCGGCTGAATGCGGATTGGAGTGGAGTGGTGGTGACACAGTTCCCCCGACAGACCTGCTGAATCGCGAACAAATCCCGGCGGAGGTCAGCGGGGCCCGTCGTAACTGATAATCTGGATCGGCTGAGTATTCTAATTGCCGCTGAATGTTCTAATTACTTTCGGAATTAATTGCCGATTTGCCCGAAATCACCTGCTGACTGCAATTAAGCGTACGAATAATGCGCTAATTGTTTGCTGAATATTATTATTGCTGGCTGAATTACAGAATAAAATCGGCCATTGGCTTAAATCACCGGATGAATGTTTTAATTGTTGCTGAATGATATAAATTCGTTCCGAATTACTGTATGAAATTGTCCATTTACTCCAAATCACCTGTTGGCTGAAATTTAGCCAACGAATAACGCGCTGAATACGCTAATTGTTGGCTGAATTACAAAATAAAATTGTCCACTGGGTCAAATCACCGGCTGAATGTTTTAATTACCTTCTGAATTACAGTACGAAATTGCCCATTTACCCAAAATCACCTGCTGAATGAAATTCAGCGAACGAATAGTGCGCTGAATACGCTAATTGATAGCTGAATATTATAATTACTGTGCTGAGTTACAAAATAAAATAACTCAGCTACAAAATAAAATTGTCCACTGTGTCAAATCACCTGCCAAATGGAATTCAGCTAACATGTACTGAGCTCAATCAACTAATTACTGTGCAATTCTAACGTCCTAACGATCTAAATCGGCGAGATGGGAAGTGCTTAATCCAATTCAGCAGTCGCGAATTCAGCCGAGCCGATGAACGATTACTCGTGTACCGGATTAACTGGTATTCGGTATTGAAGGCGATTGCAATTAATTTCCATTCGTTCCAAAGCGGTATGAATATTCAAAGCAACAAAAACAACATCAACAACAAACATCAAAGTAATGACGGTAACAACAACAACAGCAACAAAAATGACAACAACAACTTCAACAACGACGACGTCGGCGAAACGGAAAAAGGCCAACGCCGAAAACCAGTTCCATACAAAGCAGTGCACAGCACGATTTCCACAGCCGACCGACCACCAGACAGACAGCCGGACAGACAGACAGACGGACAGACATATCAGAGACCGGTTCGCATGATCGCAAGCGGAGTGAGACGAAGAGGGGCGAGGGGGGCGAACGAGGGGGGATCTCGGGTGGCCGGACGAGACCAGACGCCGATGCCGAGCGCTTGATCTTCGCTGTAACACCGCGAGGCGGCGCGCTTGCTTGGACATGAAAGCAAAATGCTAAACTTGCCGCCAGCCGGGGAGGCTTCGCGGCCACCAACCACGTGAGAGGGGCTGAGACAGGCGGGGGGAGGCGGGGTTGACGGCGTTAAGAGAAAGAGAGAGACTCAACTAAATTAACTCGTGATTGGGGATTCGGGGAGAGGGGGCGAAGGGCGGCGGCAGGCGGGTCGAGAGGGGGGTTGGGCTGGCTGGAAAAAACTCGATCGGTGAATTGAAAGTTTAAAAGTACGATTCGCGCCACACAAACGCCATCCGTTGTTGAGCGTCTGAATTACTAATCAACAAGTTTATGTGGCGGCCTTTTCTACTTTTGCTGTTTGTTGTTGTTGATGATGTTGTTGTTGCTGTGGTTGATGAATGATGATGTTGTTGTTGTTGTTGTGTTTGATGATGATGATGTTGTTGTTGTTAGCTCCCCACCATTAGGGGGGTCTTGGGTGAGTTGTATTTGCATTTTTATTACTCGGTTATTGACTAAAAACGTTTTGTTTCATATTTCAACGATGTGTTTTTTAGTATTGGGTTTTATATTTGATATTGATATTGTTCTTGTTGTTATTGGTATTGTTTTTTGTTTTTATTGGCATTGTTGTTGTTCTCATTGGTATTGTTTTTATTGGTTTTGTCATTGTTATTATTGTTGTTGCCATTGGTATTCTAATAAAACAGGCAGTAAAATCAATCGAAAATGTTAATTTCCCCCCCCAACCAAGAAGACACATATTGAGAAACACACTTCATCACGAGGGGGAGTGAGATGGAGAGAGCGATTGAAATTAGAGTGAGTGAGAGAGATAGAAACTGGGTTAGGCACACATTTCACGTGGCCTCGATCGACGTGAGACCGACCGGAGGAAACTCCAGAGATCACCTTGGGGAAAAGCCGGCGAGGCGGGAAATTATATACGAATATAATAATAGAATAACTTTTTCTTCGCCAACACCCCGATCGCAGAGTTTTTCCTCCTCACTTCACTCACGCCCTAATCGAAAATTTCTATGCAAATCGAGGCGGGGCGGACGATGTCGAGGGCTCGTTCGGTTCGCGGTTTTACTCGCATTCGGTCATAAAAGAGTCATGTGGCCACCACTTGAACTGTGGGGCAAATGGGGGACTTTGACTTTGTTCTGATGACGTTCGTGGTTCCCCAACAACAACAACAATTCTTATTGTAGTTGTTGTCACCATTATTGCTACCTAATTACGAGAACGATTTCGTTTGGTGTTGTTATTATTATCGTTTTTTTTTTTCTTTTTGTTTTTACTGTCGTTGTTGTCACCATCGTTGTTGTTGTTGTTGTTGTATTAGGCCTTTCGAGGCATTTCGTGTATTTCTTCCTCTTCCCCTTCAATTAGAAATTGCTTTCGTCTTATCGTCGACCGTCGATCGGCGGCCGACGTGATGCGAGTTGTTCAAAGTGTTTTTCGGTCGGCAATTTTCGAGTGTTTTATTGACGAAATGAGCAGCGCCGAAAGAATTAGGCGTCCGTCCCGTCGTCTGTCCGTCTGTCGGTCGGTCGGTCGAGCGGTGCGTCCCAGAGCTACCGGAATTCAGCGCGGAGCCTTCAAAGGGTCCCCCGATAACAGCTGTTGGCACAAAAGATTTTCGCAAAAGATATTTCGCTGTTTGGTTTTTTCTCTTCTTGTTTGTGTGTGTTTTTTTCTTTCTTCGTGTTTTTGTTTATTTGCTCCTTTTTTTTGTTGTACTCTCATCGTTTCGATTTTTAGATGCCGCCGATAATAACAACAACAATAACAAAAACAACATGAACCACAACAGAAAAAATATATATAAACATTAAAAGCCTTTGATGGTGAAGAATAAAATCTGTTGTTATTGTTATTGTTGTTGTTGTCGCTAAAGGCATGAAATATAATATTTCAACGCTTTTTTTCAATGTTGTTGCTTTTGTTGTTGATCGAAATCTCCGTGAGTGAAAGAGGGAGAGAGAGAGAGACAGCAGGCAAAGTGAAAGTGAATCAACAAGAACAAAAGAGACTCCAACAAGTAGAATAGAAAATAAATTGAAAAATAAAATGAAAACCAAACAAGCGACAATAATTTTCATAATGAAAATAATGACAATAGTAATTACAACAAGAGAACAACAACAACGAGAATGAAAACAAGCAACGAAGCGTGTAAATGAAGAACAATTAAAGCCGATGACGATTTAAAAACGCTTCCTTTGTTTCCTCGTTCGTTCGAGGTCGAGGTGACCAGAGGCGGAAGTCGATGAATGTGGAGAAGAAGAAGAAGAAGAAGAAGAAGGAGAAGAAGAGGAAGTTGGGTGGGAGGAGGAAGAAGAAAAGTTAAAGTGGGCTTTGTGAAGTCACCAAAAACAATAACAAAAACAACAATAAAAACAAAGACAACATCACGCACGCATACACACACAAGAAGCTTCCTAATGAAGTGTTTAGCGATGGAGGAAAACTTCAAGAATCAGAATGAAGACAAAAAGGAGGAGAAAGAGGAGAAGGAGGAGAAGAAGGAGGAGGAAAAGAAGCAGAAGGATGAAGTGAAGTGTAGTGGAGTGGAAGTGGGAGAAGCAACAAATCGCTTGTAAAACGATAGCAATTAAAATTCCTCGTATGTCGAATCGTTCGTTATTGTTGTAATAAATAACAACAACAGTAATAACAACAACAACAATAACAACGAAAACAGCAAACTATAAGAACTCTTGGGAAAATTTATCTAAATTAGCCTCGAATCAAAGTCGACGAAAGTCTCTCACACTCCCCATCTCTTTCTTTCTCCATCCTCTTTTTCTCTCTCCCTCTCTTTTTCTTTCACTGTTGGATGGCAACGTTTTTATTTAAGTTCCAGAAACAATCGATGCTTTTTCTTGTTGTCGTTTTTGTTTTTGTTGTAGGCCCCCATGACGATTTGTGGAAACTTCGAAGAATTATATTCTCCACCTACCTCTCTATCACACACTCTCTCTCTCTCTCTCTCTGTCACTCTCTCATTGTATCTCTCTTTTTATGTCTTTCCGCGAAATCTCGAAATCAACGCCAGATGGTGAACCTCATCTCAGAAGGGGGCGGAGGAGGGAGAGGGACCTGGTTTGGGAGCGTCGACGACTAGCCCACCACTGTATCCGATATCAAAAACAACAACAACAACAACAAAAACCTGGCAACACACCTGTTTAAGGTGTTGCCAACGTCGCCGAAAAAATACCCTCGTTGGGAGCGGTTGTCAAAAAACGTTTCGTAATTGCTGCGATTTCCTTTGCGGGTTTTTTCAATAAAAATCATTAGAAAGCAATTAAAATTTATTATCGATCAGAAAAAAAATAGAGTCAGCATTAATAACAACAACAAGTCAATTGTCGGCGCTGTCATTCGATTTCGGCGCGGAGTTGACAGTTGAAGAAGTCGTTTACATGACAGCTCCCGACAGCCGAACATGGGCCGAGGGCCCTGTTCGTTCGAGGGAGCTGTCACTTTGTCACGTCACGTCGCGTCCTCGACTTTGTCGAAAATTCCGGGCTCGAGACGAGTGTTGAAAAGTGTTGCCAAATGATCATCGGCTGTCGACACAGGGTGACCCAAAGAGGGCGAGCGAAGCCGAAGCGATGTCAGCACTTTGTCCGAGTTTACGATCACGTTCATACCTCCCCCCACCCACCATTGAGCCCACGTAGGGCAACCACAACAACAGCAACAACAACGATGAGAAGAACCCGCACATGCCCAACATAATTTATCGAAATGAAATCCGATCGTCGGATCGATAAAAACCACTCAAGTGCCAATTAATTATGCAAATTTTCCAAAACACTCATAAATTCGTTGGCGCTCAATGAAATATTAAAATTTATGATCGTCGTTGTTGTCTCGCTCCCACTGTCTCGCTCGCTCTCTCTCTTTCCCTCTCTCGTGTGGTCTCGCCCTCGCTATTTCTCGACTGTTTATCGCTCGTTTGTCGTGAAACGTGAGTCTTGAGGGGCGACCGATGTTGGGGCGGAAGTGGGCGCCGAGCGTCTCTCAATGGAGTTTCTCTTCCGGCCCCTCCCTCCACCTGCCGCCCATCGTATTGCAATCACTTAAAGGACCCTCCGCAAGGCCAAGGCATCGACATCGCCATCATCATCGCCATCGCTCATCCGAGCCCAAGTCGAGTCCTATCGAGACATCGCATTGGATCGCATCGCATCACATCCTGGCCATCGCATCAATGATTCATTTGCACGTGCCCTCGATGTGGCACTCGGGCCCCTGCCTCGTTGTGCCACGCCCCACGTCCCACCGCCCCCCTCTCTCCATGTGGTCGCCGGAAAGCCTTTCAATTATATTTGCCTTCGCCTTGAGTGTCGGAGTTCGGGGCGTCTCTCGCAAACCTCGATTGAGAGCTTTCGATTCAAATATCATAGAATGCATTATTGTTGCTCTTTTTGCTGTTATGGTTGTTGTTGCTTTTGTCGTTGTTCTTGTTATTTTTGTTGCTTTTGTAGTTGTCTTCTTTGATTTTGGGACTCCGGGCTCCTGGATTTCGTGCTCTGAAGCCGCCCTTTGTCGAAAAGAAGCCTCTCATCTCGCATCGCATCTCATCTCGCAATGAAAGCTTAATGAAAGCCTGTAATTCCTCAGCCTCTGTCTTCCTCCTTCTCTCTTTCCCTCATCCTACCCTCTCTTTCTCCATCCCACCCCCCACTCTTTCGCCATTTACTCCATCTTCTCGTATGCCATCGACATGCGATCGACATCAATTAAGCAAATGATTCTGGCGCCGGGTTCGGCACCACCCCCCTGGCTCCCCCCGCCCAAGGTGAGACGTGCTGCCGCCTTATCTTCGGCGCCGTTTGTGTCTCGCTCTCTCTCCATCTCCCGCCATGCATTCCATTGAAAGTCAATGAGAGATAGAGAGAGAGGGAGGGAGGGGAGAAGAAGCGAATCTAAGGAGAGCTTTCGAGCATGCAGAACCTTGGTACGATCGGTGCGAGCCGATAGAGAGAGGAATAGAAAGACAGAGGAATAGACAGACAGGCAGTGGTATAGACAGACAGTGGAATGGACTGACAGTCAGACAAACCGAAGGACGGACAGCCAGCTGGCGGGGCGGACAGACCGACGACGAATGGAATCGAAATTAATTTCCATTAGCTGTTGTTTCTGCCTTTGCGGCACAAGACGAGCTCCCATTTGGAAGCTTCTGTCCTTGTGCTCGAGCACAATAACTCGTGCCGTCGAGAAGCGACTGAATTTCAGAATTTCTCCATCGACGATTTTCATCTCCAATTTAAGGTTCCCTTCCACTTAAACTCCGCCCCTCGCTTAAGCTTAATGGATCGTTGGTTGGGAGGCTCCCCGCGGATCTGGGTCAGCGTGACGGAGCAACTGCAGGGCGCTAATTAAAATTCCGCAAGAACTCCCATTAAACAGCTGCTGACAATGCAAAAACGCAGAGCAAGAACAAAAAACAAAACAAACAAAAAAACCCAAAGGGTGGAGGAGAAAAATGAGTTGGAAAAAATGAAGAGCTAAAGAGTTGTGAAGGAGAGAGAGAGATGCAGAGAGAGAACAATCGAAAGCTCTCTAGTCTGCATATCGTTTGCTTTTATTCTCGACAGCGACAACAACAATAGGAACAACAAAAATCAAGAGCGCCAACAACAAGAGCAACGACGGATCCCATCAAGCAGCAAATGGGTTCCAGCTTCCGCTTGAGAATAGGGAAAAAATGCATTTCTTACACTGAGAAAAATGTCTCGAGAGGAAGAGAGAAAGAGCCGAAGAAAAGAGGCACGCATGCCGAAAAGAGAGAGTGGGGAACATTGAAGAGATGGTGTTTGAGAAGTGGGGCGTGGCCAGATTTTGCGACAAACTTCGTTTCGGGGTGGGCGAAAAAAGAAAGAAAAACTCCATGCTCAACTTTTCAGCTCATCGTGAGAGATTTCGCTGATGTTTTCGCTGCTGTTGTTGTTGGGGCAAAACTTTTGGCATTTTAATTTCTTTTGAAGCGGCTGCAAAAAACAAAAAAATACATAGATAGTCTTTGTCTTTCATTGTTTTCGTTTTCGCTACTGTTGTCTTTGTTGTTATTGTTGTTGTTGGTTGTTGTTGATTTTGTTGTTTTTTGTGAATTTTCATTAGTCGCAAAATTGTTTGATCTCTGTTTTGATGTTGCCGCCGCCGCCCCTCAGCCTCAGTTGTGGCCGTGGGAAGAAGATGAAAGCCAAGTTAGAGCTCCTCCATTTCCACTTAGAAAGCCAAGTGGCGGGCGTTTGTGGTGAGAGGTGCGGCGGAAGGGGTGGAGGATCCAAGGAAATGAAGACAAAGGCAAGGAAAACTCTCAAGACGAGGGGCTTCTGATGAACTCAGACTTTCCACCTCGAGGACTGAGGGTCGGCGGAGGAACCGGTTGTCGTCACCGCCGTCGTCACCGTCGTCGTCGCAGTCGTCGAGGTCGCCACGTCGACGGCAACAGGTGACGAAATCGACGGCCGAAAAGAACTCGTTCTCCGAGGTTTTGGAATTTTACATATTTTTTTTATAATTTCCTCGGCCCCGTTGAATTTTTTTATTTAGAATTTTCATCGCATTCTCCACGCTCCGCGCGGCTGGCGCGATGTAAATTTACGATAAAGAAATGTAAATTCCCGCCGAGACGGCGTCGTTACCTTGATTATTGTGATTTTCGTGGCGTTGACAAGACTTTGACGTGTTTTTATTACCTGCAAAGAGACAGAAGAAGACGAAGAATTAGACATGTGTTTGAGGAGAAGAAGAAGAAGATGAATACTGTGGGTTTTAAGAGGAACCGACCGGCGACAGTAAAAATTTACATCGTCATAAACGGCGAAATGGAGAACATGAAAGATTTTGAAAAAAAAATCCATAAAAATAAATCAAAAGTCGTGAGAGATATAAAAACTCAGAAAGCTTTTAGCATCAGCCGTATTTTTTGTTTTTTTTTTTTTTTGGAAAAGAACAGAAAATTAAAATTCCAAAAAATAAATCTTTTTCATTTCTGAGGATTTCGACATTTGCCGCGATATCAAAGAAAATCCTACGACTTTTATTAATTCGCCGCATTTTTCACGAAGCAGCAAAACGCCGAGTTGGCAACACTGTAATTTATTTTCACACACGCCTACGAGTGATAAATCCGAAGAACTGTTGATCACACCCCCCACCCTCCTCTTTGTTCGACGCCACCTCCCCCCTCCACCGCTCACGACGCCTAAACATAAACTATTTGCTGTCATAATTTTCCGCCATCTTTTATTTTGGCTCCCTTTGTTTTTGATGTCGAAGAAAAGTCGCCCCCACCCATCGCCTTGGGGTCTTCGGCATCGACATCGCCGTCGTCTTCGACGTCGGCGAGCTTCGTGGATTTTCCTTCTCTCTCTCAGCTCCCTTTGAACTTTGCGCTTAATTCACACGTCCTGCGGTTGTTGTTTTTGTTATTGTCGTCTCTCATAAAGCTTCTTCTTCATTGTTGTTGCTCCTTTTTTTGTTGTTGTTTCTTTTTTATTTGTTGCTTCTTTTTTGTGGGGATCTTTTTGTCTCCTAAAAAATGTATTTCTGTCACGTTTGCCTCGCCGTCTGGACGATGGAGCGACGGCGACGACGCTGCAGACGACGTCGACGGCGGCGATAATGCGTAGCTCGGCAGCGACCTCTCGCGAGCGAATTTGACAGCTTATTAATAATGCATGGCGAAAAGTTTTTATTCGCAGGCGTTTTTATTAAAATGCGCCGAGAAGAGAAGTTAATTTCGACCGAAGGAGTGAGAGCGAGAAGGCGTGAAAAATGAATCCAGAGTGAATGGAGAAAGAAACGAGGAAAGAAACAAAGAAAGAAAGCACAAGACAAATCGAAGCAGAGCTGGAGCGAAATAATGAACTGAGGATGAGTTTCGGAAGAGGAAACATGGAAAAAGTCGTTGCGAGGGAGAGAGAGAGAGAGAGAGAGAAAGGAGAAGAAAACATATTCTGAACGACGATCGGGGAAAGTGAATCGACGACGGCTGTACGTGTTCGCCCGAGGTGGCAGCGCTGCTTCGGCCCCGAGTCACGATCCGGCCACGACCGACCGAACGACGCCAACTGTTGCCGCCGCTTCTTTTTTGAGAGAGGCAGTGCCGGGAAAGAGAGAGCAAACGAAATGTAATTAAATAAATATTGAAAAATCGAACGGCGTCCTTGGCACTGGATCCGCCGCCAATGGGGTGAGTCGGGGGTAGAGAATAATGGAGGTGGCACGGAGGAGGAGGCGAGGCGAAAACATTTTGAAGATCAAAGTCAAAGTTTTTGTTTTCGCGAGGAAATTGCTTTGAATTTGCCATTGTTTTTGTTTGCGAGTGGTTGAATGGGGCCGAGAGAAAAGAAACGAAATAAAGCGAGACGAATGCGGAAAAGCAACAAAATATCAAAGAAAATAAATACTCGTGGACGATGGTTGGGGGCGCGGAAGAGGGGGCGGGGCGACGCCGTTGCTGCGATTTGTTTTGATTTGCGAAGCATTTGGCGGCTCCTCCGAAGAGAACGGACAGACAGACAGCAACAACAACAACAATAAAAAGAGTCACGTCGCCTTGACTGAGACATGAGAAGTTTTTTCACCTCACAATTCCGACATCGAACCCATCGACAGATGAGCGAAAAATATGTCGGAGTTTTTTCTTCGCGTTGAAATTGTTCAAAATATCGAAAATAATTTATTTTCGCTAATTTCTTCACTCACACCGTTTCAACTGCACCTTGACACGCTGTCTTAATTATCATGTGAATCGCCTCACGTACACACGTCAAAAGTCGCGAAGTCTGGCAGCACTCCGATGCAGTTGCTTCGCCTTCTCCTCCGCCGTCGACGAAGTCTAAAAATAATACCATCGTGAAACTTCGCGATTTTCCTCGCGCGAGTCACGCGTCAAGAATCCGACATCGAAAGCAACGGCAACAACAACAACCAAAATTAGCTCGAAATTTCCCAACACTGAAACCGAAATCGCAATAAACAAGAGAAATTCGAGCGAACGTCTGATGGAATTATTTTCATTTAGAAAATTCCTGAATTTCACACGAAGAAAATATTTCAGGGATTTGGGGGAAAATTCATGAATAATCCCACGATGAAAATCCACTTCAGACCAAATGTCAGCTTTTTCAAGTGATTTTCCATATGCACTTGACAGTTAGCGAGCTGTCAGCGTCAATTGAAGTCTCGAGTGGCTGCGATGCGTCGCCGATGCAGCTGTCAAATTAGGGTACAGTGGGCCGAATCGATTAATCACAATTGCATCAGAGCTAAGTGCAATAAGTAGTAATCAAACGATACATTGTAAAAGGTAGTAATTTTCATTTCGCATCTAGAAATGTAGGCCAAGGAGTAGAATAGTAGCTCATGAGTCATAAAATGGTAGTAGCTAAGCCAGAATAAATAGTGCAATCTACGAAGAAGTTGAGAATAATGTGATTTTAACTACTTTCTACACTCATGCTACTTCTTTCTCCCCAATGTCAACTCCTACTAATTTCCCTAAGAGCACAATCAAGCGACCAAAGAGTACTTTGAGTGAAGTCAAACAGAATGTGGGATGAGGCGAAAGAGTGAGAAAGAGAGAGCGAGAGCAGAAGGATGCAGACAAAGTCACTCAAAGCAATTAAGTGTAACGGGAGCGAAATTGCAAAATTTCCGACATTCAGAAGTAATGAGTTGTTAAGAAAAATAAATGTTTGCAACACTCGACACTCGTGCTGACAACTTGACAAAGTGGAGAGCGAGACCGAACGACCGACAGATGGATGGAGCAGAAGAAAGAGGGAGCGAGATGGCGAGAGAGAGAGAGAGTTAAAGTGCACTCATATTTTAAGCATGTTTGCCGTAATTGCAGCCAAAAGGAAGGAAACGGACCGAGAGGGAATTTAAAACCCCGCAAGGGAGAGATATCCATTCACATGTAAATGAAGTTCTTGTCGCAACATTCAACTGGTTGACGTTTGGCCAACAGGCAGACGTCATGTCACAGAAACAGGGAGAGAGAGAGCGACATATTTTGAATATTTAATCGAATTTCTATTTGCTTTGGCCGTTGTTGTAATTACAACGAATCCATATTAAATTTCGATCTGACAGCTCCGCCCAGAGCACGATGTGTTTGGCGAAAATGAAATAATAACGTTTCACCGACAGACCCAGAAAGACAGACGGCGAATGAATGGATGGACCGGGGGCGTCAGTGGACGACGTGACCTGGTAGGAATCGTCAGAAGGAAGAGTCCAAGTCCGAGAGGTGTAAAAGAGGTCTTTCAGAGGAGTCTTCCTGGGCTTCACGGAGGCTTTTCGGAGCTTCCCTCGTCTGATTTTGGGGACTTCATTAATTCATCGATCGAATTCAATTAACTTCTCGTCGCCTGCTGATTTCGCGACAGCTCCCGAATGAGTCCACCACAATGAATGAAGTTCCCGGCCCGTTGACGTTTCCCCAGAAGCCGTCCTTAATGAAGTCGTCGTCGCTGAAGCCGCGCGACCCGACGTCGATCCCTGCCGAGAGGTAATCAAAATGCTAATTCCGACATGCGCTGCCGCCCTGTCAGGTCTGATTGACGCGCTGCAGCCCTGGGAATTCATCAATGCCGCCGTTTCCCACTGGGACAGAACGCGTGAAGAGTTCTCGCTCTACGTATGTGTGTTTGTGTGAATGTGTGTGGATGGGGGGCGTGTGGGGGGAGGGGGCTTGGTTGAGATGAAGGCAGCAGCGTCGGCGGCATCAATTGGAAAAGCATATTTAATTTCATTTCCATTTCATTTCGTGCGATTTTTGCTCAATGAAATTGCACGGAGTTTTATTTTCCGAACACGCCCCTCGTCGCCCGCCCGCCCCTTGTTCGTTTCGCTTTTGCGAATATTTTATGTCGTGCATCATCGTTGGCAACGCCGTCATCGTGCGCATCATCGTCAGCAAAAATACCAACAACAATACCAACAACAACAACAACTTCATCATCGCCTTCTACGCATCGATGCTTCGCCCGGAGTCGACTGTAGTTAAAATTACGCCCCAATGGACGGGAGGCGGGGCTGGGTCTGGAGGAGGAGGAGGAAGAAGAGGAAGAAAGCGGCGCCAGTCATAAATGGCGATTGTCCGCGAGGTGCGAGATGCGGGCTGGTTGGCAACGCGATTCCGTATTTTGCGAATGCGTTTCGCAAACAATTTTATTGCATTAAAAATTCAGTTTAATTTTCCACGAGAGCGGCCGCCAGACCGACCATCCAAACAGCCGGAGGGAGAGTGAGTGAGATAGTGAGGGAGAGAAGGAGATGGGAGTGTGGACGGCTTTTGACAGCAGAAATGTCATTGCATAAATTGAATGAAACCTCTGGAGATCCGCGAGCGCGCGCTTCCCTCTCGCGTTACGCAATGCAAACAAAGTTGCGCGTTCGCCAAACGCAAACACGAACGCACACTAACACACACAAATACACTCTCTCGCGTGCTTTTACAAGGATGTACACTCGCGGCGTTGCCACATAAATTTTAATAATAAATAAAATGACGCCTGATTTGGTCCGCTGCAAAGGAGGAGGGGGCGGAGGCTGCGAATCCGTGCCACGTGCGAAGACACGAGGAAGACAATGGGGCCCAGTGTTGCCACCATTTACTACTTTTCGCTTACCGCTTTCTCCTACTTTAAAGTTTTCTCATTCGCCTCGTTCTATTGTTTTAAAGTTCCCTCGCATAGTTTTCACTTTTCTCACTATTTCGCATCTTTCTCGCGTCTCTCTTCCCTCTGCCCACCGCTGCAAGCTTTATTTATTGTGAAAGTTCTGGCCGTTGGAGCTTTAAGCTGCAGCCACTTCCGGTTCCGGCGGCGGGAAATTGAATTTACGTTCGGAGGGCGCCATTAAAGTGCTTCAAGTGCCGCCGGAAACCGTTATGAGGGCGAGCGCGGGCTCGTCGTCGCTAACGGTTATTGATGGCGTTTGTCGCCCTGAGAGAGCTTTTTAAAAACTATCTCCCCCTCTCTTTCACTCACCCTCACATCCACACGTGTCGTTGTTTCTCGCTCTCCTCTTGGCCATCAGAAGAATGAGAAAACATGGAATTTGCAATGAATTCTCTTTAAGTTCCCGAAGGCAATTGAAAGAGGACAGAGAGGGAAATAAAGATTCAGGAAGGAATAAGGAAGAGGAGGTGAGTGAAAGAGAGAGGGAGAGGTAGTGATGGGGAAGAGAGTGCGAGAGAGAGGGGGGGGGGGGGGACGGAGGAAGAGAGAAAGCGACACGTGCCGCTTTTTTGTCACTCGATTCAATGCATTGCATCGCATCGCAATGCAGTTGTTTGTTCTTTTATTGTTCGCCGAATGGAGGCAACGACATTACAACAACAACAACAACAATAACACCTTCACCAACATAAACAACCATAATGACAGCAGCAACAAAAACAACAGCAATAACAACAATAACCAAAACAACAACAACCCACTTTTGCCATTTTTGCACGCAGCCTAAAAAGAAAACTTCGTTCAAATGTTGTTTTCTTCATCTTCTTCGTCTTTATGTTCTTCGTTGTTCGTCGTTGTCTTCTTCTTCTTTTTCTTTGGACAATTTTGTCTGTTGCCTACAACAACAAGAACATCAACAACATATTTACGTTTGCAGGTTTTTATGTTATGCCCAAAAAAAACAACAATCAATATAATAACAACAAGAACAACAACAATGAACAACGAAAATTTCTGAAAAGTCGACTTTAGACAATTGTTGTTATTGTTGTTGTTGTTGGACGTCTGCAGTTGCTGCTGCTTCTGCTGCTGTTGCAACAACGTTTAGTCGGCTCAAAAGCCCGGCTGACAGGCGGCTCGCGTTCTCCGCCCTCCCGCTCTTCGACCCCCGCTTAGCCAACAAGTGCGTGTTTGTGTGTGTTTGTTGCAGGTCTTAAACTTTGTCTTCCAAACTCCTTCTTCTTTCCCTCTTCTTCCCCTCTTCTTCCTCCTCTTCCTCTCCTCACCTGGCTCTTCTTCCATCGCCTCGTGTTCAAGACGGAATTCGGTAGCCGTCGACTTAAGTCAATCGCTGACTCGGCTCTATTGTTGTTCTTTTTGTTCTTGTTGTTGCTGCTGCACCATTGTCGATGTTGTTCTGTTCAATGTTGTTGCCATTGTTGTTACCAATGTTGTTGTTGTCGCTCCATCATTGTTTCTGTTGTTGGAGTCGACAGTAATCTCTGTTCTTCGAGTTCTTTCTTTCTTTTATTTAATTTATTTGTTTGCTGCACTTTGCACACCTTTGAAGATGGAGTGGGGACGATCAGGAGGGATGAGAGGAGGGAGAGAGAGAGAAAGAGAAGAAGGACGAAGGCAGAGAGGGAAGGAAGATGAAGGAAGAAGGAGGAGGGAGAGAAGACTAAGAAGATAAGTTGTGAAAAGAAAGCCAACAATGAGAAGCTGCCTCGAAATCCAATTCAAAACATTTCTGCACTTTTTTCTCTCATTCGCCGATTTGTTCCGCCTAATTTCGCATCTTCCTCTCATCTTCTTCCGCTGTCATAATTGGTTTCGGTTTCTCCTTCTCATTCACTCATTTCATTTACCCATCCCTTTCTTCACTTGCCAACCCTTCTCCTCTTCTTCTTCTTCGTTGTCTTCTTGTTGTCTCGTCTTGGTCGGAAATTGATCGCAAAACAAATTCAATTAAAACACTCAACAAACTCCATTAAGAGCCGCAAATGAAGTGTCAAAAAGGACCCGTCGTCCCGGCGTCCCGACGTCCCGACGTCCCCCGGGGGCCCCTCGAGTGCCCTCTTGCGGTGGCGTCCGACGAAACATCCCCCGAGGGGTCCTTTTCTTTCCTTCTCCCTCTACCTCTCGCTGTCTCTTTCTCCCTCTCTCTCTGAGTAAATTCCCTCCAGCTGTCGCTCCACCTCACATAATCCCCAATCGCTCCCTTTCCCGCTCTCTAATTTTCTCACTCGCCCCTCGCTCTCATCGCCTCCTCTCTCTCTCTGTCTCTGTCTCTTGGTTCACCTGCATCCGCCTTCAGAGAAATGTCGCTTCCAGGAAACTTCGTCCTTCGTCCCGAGTCGAGTCGAGCCGAGTCAACCAAGCGAGGTCTTCTTCTTCTTCCTCCTCTCCGACCACAATCTCCACAAAAGAGAATCATTTCTCTCCATCTCCTCTAATCATCCTTCGCTTCGTTCTCTTGACAATCTTCACTTCCTCCCCTCCTTCTCTCTCTCTCTCTCTCTCTGGACCTTCCGCTCCATCATCTTCAACCAGGTCGACGGTTCTCCCTTTGCACCCCGGGCCCCCTGCCACCGCCACACCCTCCATCGGATCAACGCGAACACGATGTTGACTCGTGTTTTCTCTGAATGAATTTCTTATCGTCGCCAAGAAGAAGATGAAGAAGAAGAACCAGATGAAGATTAAGAAGAAGAACCAGATGAAGATGAAGAAGACGAAGCCGCAAATCAACCCAGGAAACCGAAGCCGAAGACCACCTGCTCCGATGTCCCTTCGTGTCGCCTCGTTCCCGTCTCTCTATCTCCTTCTCACTCCCTTTATCCTTCGATTTACTTCACTCCCTCTCTATCGCTTGATCTCGTTCGCTATCCCCTTCTCTCATCCCCTCGCCTGCCACTTGAGAATGAACGAGAAGTCATTCCTCCAGCTGTCATTTAAATAGTGGATTCCCGCATCTTCTCTCTCTTTCACCCTCAACACCTTATTCACTCTTCTTCTTCTTCGTCTTTTCCGTTCATTGATTAACTAGCAACAAAATTGCGAAATCTCGATGTGGCTGCTGTCGTAGTTGTTGTTATTGTTGTTGTCCAATAGTTTTGTTGTTATTGTTACACTTTTGTTGTTGTTGTTGTTGGGTGTTTGCGGCATCAGCTGTTTTTCTATCTGCCGGTCATCGCCGACCTCTCGAGAGCAGCATTTGTTTGCGCTCTGCTGACGTTGACGTCGCAGCTTCCGCTGTTGTTGTTTGTTGATGTTGTTGCTTGTCGCACTCCTCTTCGAGTTGTTGTTGTTGTAGTGATTTTTCAAAAAAAATCACCGCGCAACCAACGAAGCGAGGGAAATTGTTAAGGAGACCACGCCCCCACCTCCCCCCACCTCCACCTCCTTCAGTGGGCAAGAATGAGCACGAGGCCAACAATGGACACTCGGGTTTGGGTTCGGTTCGGTTCGGATGTCGACATTCGCAGTAATGACAAAATCACAACCACAAAAGCAACAACAACAACAATAAGAACAAGAAAAAAAAATAATAATAGCAACAAAAGAAGTAGAAGAAGAAGTAATAACAACAACAAACGTAACAACAAGAGGGCGCAAAAATTTAATAAGAATTCGCCGATGACGAGGAAGGAGGAAATTGCGAAAAGATGAAGTTGAAGTTTACGCCGAGACGAATCAATGGAGAAGGAAGAGAAGGGCGAGAGAGAGAGATAAAGAGAGAGAAAGAAGAGAGAGCGAGAGAGAGGGAGAGAAAACGAATAGGTAGCAAAAAGAAAACAAAGACCATGGAGAAGACGAAGATGACGATGGCGAAGAATGGCGTGGGACGGAAGAAGGAGAGAAGAAGGATGGAAGGAAGGAAGGAAGGAAGGAACGAAGGAAGTAGGACGAAAGAGCCGATGTCGATGATTTGGCCAAAAATGGGAAAATATGGTCGGGGCAAGAGAAACTTGAGCAGGGCAAGCGAAGAAATTGGGCGCAAGAGGGCAGAGGGGCGTGGCACAGGAGAGGGGTGGGGGGAAAGTGAGGGAAGATTGAGGGAAATTGAGGAAGCTAACGGTGAGTTGGAATCGTTGTTATTGTTGCTATTGGCAATTCCTTGGTCGACCGGTGGCCAATCGCAACAACAATTGAAATTTTATTTCATTTCGATCAAATTGTTATTGCAACAACCACAATAACAATAGCAGGAACAACAAAAACGAAGAACAACAATCAATGAGCACAGCAATCATAATAGCAGTAACAATAACAACAACAACAACGACAACTACCATAACAATTACAATAACAACAAAGTTATGAAGCCGATTGAAATCGTTTCTGGAAACGTTGAATCGAGTTGAGGAAACGCTTCAGTTGGCAAACGTTGTTGTTGTTCTCCTCCTTCTAAACTCTAGCAATTTTGTTGTTGTTGTACTTCTTTTTCAGTTTCATTATTGTTGTTGTTTGGTTATTGTATCAACAACCATCGAAGTGAATTCGCCGCAGACGAGCAAAAATTCTCGCAAATAAATTTCGCTCGCATCTCGACCACTGGCCTTTCATTTCCCCTCTCTTTCCAACTGTCATTCCTCTCTTTCTAACTCTCCTCAATCTCCTTCTACTCCCCCTTCCCCCCACCAGTGTTGCCAACTCATCTCAAATCGTCGTGAAGCATTCCTTCTAACCTCAAATTTGTCGCCGTCGTCGGTCGTCATTTGAAAAATATGCAAATAATAAAATTCCTTCTGCTCCAGGCTCCGTCTCCCTCCCAACGGCCCCCATTGTGCGAGTTGTCATTTGCAGGCGCCGAGGGAAGGAGGGGGAGAGAAGAGAATGAGGAGGGGGGTTGGGGGGAAGAGATGGAGATGAAGGGGGCGTGGCGCGACTGCGACGTCACATCGGGCGCATTTCTGCAGAAACATCAGTATGAAGTAAATATTTTGCGCAATCCATCGAGGAGGCGGAAATGGCTGGGGCCAGAGGGGGAAGGGTGGGGAAATTCCTCGGTGAATGAATGAAATGCAGCGACATTTTCTTGAAATAAATTTCTATCTCGCAATTCCCGCGGGAATTTCAAGTTTAAAATATCGATCAAAATATTTTAAATATTATATTTTTAATATTTTAGTAGAAATATTTTATTTTTATTTATTTTCTCAGATATTTTTCAATGTTATGTATTTTCCTGAAAATATATTATTTTCCTTTATTTTCCTGAAAATATTTTTATATTAATTTTCAGTAATATTTCATGTTCATTTATTTTCCTGGAAATATTTATTTTTCTACAAATATTTTATTTTTATAATTTTTCCAGAAATATTTATATATTTTCTCAGAAATATATTCTTTTTTTCGTAATTTATTTGCTAGAAATATTTTATTTTCATTTATTTTCTAGAAATATTTTCCCTGAAATATTTTATTTTCATTTATTCTCCTAGAAATATTTAATTTTTTTTATATTTTGATCAATGAAAGATATTTAAAAAATGTCCCGTGAAGTGTTTTTGCCAAGGAATAATGGACAAAGTGGGAATTTTATGGGATTTTTGAGGGATTTCCCATTTCACAGAGTGGCAGCACTTGAAATTTCTCTCCCTCTCGCTTGAGTTCAGGAATTCCGGCCACACACATCAAATTTCCGCCCCTCATTGGAAACTACCACAACCTCTTCCCCCCTCTACGCACTTGGCCCCACCCCTTGTGCCCTGGGCCCCTCCCCCTTCGCCCTCGGCCGGCGCCCTTCGCCTCGACCACTGCCCTCGATACAAGAAATTTGCATTTTATTTAAAATCCCCAAGCAGTTCCAGAAATAACTCCGTCGCCGTGCATAAAATTTTGACATATTTTTCCGTTTCATCTGTTCATGAAACTATCTCTCTCTCTTCTTCTGTATCTGTCTCGCTTTCACTCGCTCTGTCTCGGTTTCGCTTTCTCTGTCTCGATGTCACTCCCTCTGTCTCTGTTTCGCTTTCTCTATCTCTCTTCGTCTTTGCATAAATTTTCGCCTGTTGTTGGGGCCGTTGGAGCGGATGAATTGCATGCTTGACTGATGGAGAGGGAAGGGGGCTGAGATGACAAGGGGGTTGAGAGAGAGAGAGGGAAAGAGAAAGAAGGAGAGAGAGAGACGCGGGGTTGAGTGGAAATACTTCCCGCTCTAATGGATTTTCAATTCTGCAGATCAACCGAAAGGAACGTGCGCTGACGGAGACGATGACTGACGATGGTGGGGATGACGTTGAGTAGAGTCGAGCGAGGGGAGAGCGCGGGTCGATGGAGAGTTGGTGACGTGGCACGAGCGGAGGGCGAGGAAAAGAGGGGCGGGAAGTGAGGAGCGAGGAGCGAGGTGAGGGACGAAGTGGCAGCAAATGCCGCTTCGTAAACAAGCGCTCGTTCGACGCGCTTTACAGCAAAACTTGACCCAGTTCATGCGACAAACAACTCGTGCTGTCTCCCTCTCGCCCTCTTTCTTACACACACACACACACACACCATCAGGCGTCCACACACTCACGCACATGGCATGCGGTGAGCACGTTTTGCCGCTGCAGCAGAAGGGGCGAGAACGATGACGATGTGGAGGGGGCGGGACTCGGTTGTCGTCCTTTGGGGCGCGTAGTAAAAACGCCACTGGGCGAGGATGAGAGGGAGAGAGAGTGAGAGAGAGGAGGTCTCGTACATGACAGACTGACAGCCGTCGGCGACGAGGGGACGTCGGAGGGTCCTGCGAAGGGGGCGTCGAGAGAGGGGGGGGGGGGGCGGGGCAATCGGTCGGGAATGTTGTTGGCGAACCGACAAATGTTGCCGCAGACGACTCCAAGAACAATAACAATAACAACTATGCGACGGTGAACCACAATTTTTGTTGTTGTTGAAATTGTTGTTCTTCTTACAAATATTGTTTTTGTTTCAGAAATTATTATTGTTGTTGTTGCTTTATAAAGGGCAAACGATAAAACAACTGCAGCATGAATTTTTTCACTCTTTTCCATTGAGTTTTCATTTTATGACAATGTTGTTATTATTGTTGCTATTCTACTGTTTGTTATTGTTGCTGTTTTGGTTATTGTTGCTATTTTTTTGTTATTGTTGATATTTTTGTTATTGTTGATATTCTTCGTGTTATTTTTGTTGTTGTGGCTGTCATTGGTTCAAATATAGAAACCACGATGAATGTTGCATTATGTTTAGAACAACAACAGCAATAACAAGGGGAGAGCGACAAGAACTCGAACTTCAGAGTATTTTTTTCGCCCATTTGTTGTTTTTATCTTCTAAACTTTTCTCTGTCTGATTCACTTGGTCTCGCTCTCTCCACTTTGACTCACTCAATCTCTCTCTCTTTCTCTCTCTTTGACACCCTCTCTGTAATTCTCCCTTTCTCTCCCTCTCTTTAACTCACCATTCCTTCTCCATCTCTTCCGCTTCTAGTTTTGAACTTCTACTTCTCTAATTCGTCTCTACTTTATCTCTACTTCTTATTTCAAGTGATTTTTTTTACTTCCTAGCAAAGTGCGGGAGCGAGAAGGCGAGATTACGAGCTGCGACGTCATCAGTTGATGACGGTATTGTGAGCGTTTTACGAGCCACCATCTTAGTTCGCACTAAATTTACATTTGCGGGGATTTCCGGGGGACATTTTGCGGGACATTTCGAGGGAAATTTGGAAGGATATTTCCGAGGGCATTTCATGCAGCGTTTGAGTAATGAGAATGAACACGAATATTTGTACTTTTCGCCCCAGGAAACAATTGAAAGGGACCCATGGAGTGCCTTAAAATCCCTTCTCATCCTTCTCCACTTCACACTCTAATTAATACACTCCACGGCTTTCATCCTCGAGCTCCCCTTTTCCCTAAGAAGGAGCCCTCTTTTCCCAAAGAAGCTGCCTTTTCCTCCAAGGAGTCCCTTTTTGCTTAAGAAGCTCCCCTTTTCAAAAGAACTCCCCCAAGAAGTCATTAAAAATCCATCCGCCGCCCACAATGGCCGAATTCGTCCCAGGCGACCGATCCCCGCCCTCCGCCCCCCGTTGCTTGTTCCGTAAACGGGGCCAACTCGGCTCGACCCGGTCAAGTCGGCTCCCGACCGAGTGGAAAAGAAAAACCGAAGCAAATCGGGATCAAGTGA
This sequence comes from Coelopa frigida, assembly GCA_017309665.1. Classification (NCBI taxonomy): domain Eukaryota; kingdom Metazoa; phylum Arthropoda; class Insecta; order Diptera; family Coelopidae; genus Coelopa; species Coelopa frigida. Next base: position 12,517,049 of record CM029563.1, read on the forward strand.
GGGAGACAAAAAACTGGAATTGGAAAAGATGGGTGAAAAAGCAAATGAAAGAGATAGAGCAAGCAAAGAGGAGGGAAGAAGGAAGAAACCGAGGAAAAGAGGAATTAAAAAGACCGAGGAGTGAGGGGAGAGAGGGAGAGAGAGGCGGAAGATAATGGGGAAGAATGGACGAAAGTGTTCGTCGTTCGTTTGCTTTGAAAAATTTCGTCCTCGGGAGAAGGCAACAAAAACGAGGAAACAAGACAACAACAAGGATCACAAACGAAGACGAACTTAACTCTTCCTTGTCGCTCTCACTCTTTCACTCCCCCTCTCTCTTTCACTCCACTCGACCCGATCGCCGAACTTTGATCCTCTTTCGCAGATGGCGGAGAGAGTCGAAGGGACGCAAACTTTTTAATAGAAAAAAGATTTTAACTCGATAAAAGCCCTTTAAGTTCGTGCATTTAATACGTGTGTCCGTCTCTTTCTTTCTTTCTTTCACTCCTTCCTCCATCCGTCCGTTCATCATGTCAGCCATGCGTCTTTCGTAAGTGGGTGCGAACGACAGAGAGGGGAAATGGATAGAGAGAAAGAGAGAGGAAGGCACGTCCATGTGCATTCGTTCCATTCAGAGTTGATTGAATTTCTCCTCAAGTGTGTGCATTCGGATTTCTCAGTTTGCTTTGAGGGCGGCGGTCGACGAAGGGGTGGAGACAGAGAGAAGGAGAGAGGGAGAGGGGGAGAAGGAGAGAGTGAGAGGGGTTGCTTGCGGACCTTCCATCGCCGTCGACTGTCGGAAAAGTGTTTGGCAAACATCGTGCCGAAGGAGTTTCAATCGAAACCATCCGACGAAGAAGAAATCAATTTTCCACACAAAGTCTCGTCGTCATTCGTCTGAGTGGGATATTTTGATGTTCTTCCTATTATTTTGGGTTCGGAGGACATTTCTATGTCGTCGTTGAGGAAATATCCCAAAATCAGACAAGGACAAAGGAACAATCTTAGCCATGGTCTCCCGCCTCAACCTCCATCATCGCATGCCCGTCCGCCATCCATCGATGTTGGTTGGCAACCCTTGGCTTCCGTCGAGACGCGGACGTGCCCAAGAGTTGCCTCTGGCCCAAAGGCGGCTCAGGAAAAGGGACAACAACAATGGATTATAACAATAATAACAACATCTACTATCGGCAACAACAACATCAGTCGGAGAAACAAAGAAATCAACTCGAAAGTGGGAACTCGTGCAGCCACGAGCGACTCATTCGCCACGTCCTCCACATCCTCAGGGTCCGCCACCTCGCTTTCCTTGCCTTCTTCTTCCTCTTCCCACCTTCTTTCCCTGTATTCCACCCACATCCTTCTCCACCTCCGCCTTCCACCCTCTCCACACCGCCTCCTTCGTTCGCCTCGACCACGTCCTGTGATCAGTCACCGGCTTCCCCGAGGGTGGCCACGGTGACCCCCGCCCCCTCCGACTGCTCTCTCCGTCGACCCCGACGACCACGTGAGCCCGCAGCAGCTGGCGTTTGTGCGCCGGTGCTGCCAGATTTCCGGCTGCAGCAGCCGTCGCCATGATAAAAATGAAAAATTTCGACAGTTGCACGAAGCGCCGGAAGTCGATGCGAAGGGAGGGGGCGGGCAGCAGGGGGCGTGCCGTTTAGCCGCCGTCGTCAACGTCATCATCGTCGTCGTTGTGGCCGTCGTTGTTGTTATTGCAGATGTTGTTGTTGTTAACACTTCGTTGCGCTTTTCCCGAATGACGACGACGATGGCGATGGATGGCGGAAGCAACCCTTCGGGCTGGTGGGCGAGAGAGAGGGGGAGTGAAGGAGAGAGAGAGAGAGAGAGAGAGAGGGAGAGTAGGAGGGGATAACAAGAGAGAGCGAGGGTGGTTCTCGCGGCCATGAAATCCTTCGTTGAATCCTTGCATCCAACTGCGTTTCTTTTGGCACTTAAACGCAGCCCTCGAGGGGTGGCCGAGGGGTTGTTGTTCTTATTCCTGTTGTTGTCATTGTTGTTCTTATTGTTGTTGTTGCTTTTGTATAGTGGTTGCTGCAAGTGTCACGTGACACAGCGCGCAGTGGTTCGGCTGACATCTGACGTTCGCCGTCGCCCACAATGGGAGGGGGCGCGGCAGTTAACGCAAAAGTTAAAATCGATTTGGTCACCTTCGTCTAATGCGATTACTGTAGCTGCTTTTCTTTTGTCCTCCGGGCCCGAGGGGGAGGCGGGAGGGTGGAAGGGCGAGGGTTAGAGTTGCCACCCCCCGTTGGGCTGCAGTTCGCTTTAATTACGAGAACCCGGTTCTGAATCGACGTTTAATGGCGGGTGTGAACGACGGACGGACGGACGGACCCAGTTGGGGATGAAATGTTTCCTCAATGTTGCGGGTTTTCCATTCCTTCCTTCCTTTGCTTTTTCGCTGCCCCCTCCTCCCCTCCGTCGACTGGTTCCACCACCCGCTGAGTTCGTCGTAAACATTTTGGAAATGCGGAATCGATTTCTTCACAACGGATTCCCGCATGAAAATCCACTGCGTTCACAGTCTCCGGATGAAACTCCCCCCGTGGTGTGGCGTCGAAATCCTCGAGTTGTCTCCGTTTGACGCAATCTGCGCACTAACTGCAATTTCTGCTTTGTTTGCTCTTCTCCAACCCCACCGGATTCTCGTTCCCACGCCATGGCAATTATTTCCCTTAAATCTATCGTTCTCGCTCTGAGTTGTCTCCGTTTTGGATTCCCTTTCGTCGCAGTTTTTATTGCTTCTCCATCTCCAGTCTTCTCCATCGCATCCCTCAGTCCTTGTGCTCGTCCTGCTTCTCTCATCTCTAATTCATTTTCCTCTAGTCTCAAGTTTATTTTCTTCATTACCCAATGCTCTTCATACATCTGTCTCCCTTTTTATATCTTTCTCTCTCTCTGTTTCTCTTTGAGAACTTCGTCATTCGATTCGAGAGCAGCTTCGTCGACTCTTCTTCAACTTGAACATCTCCTCATGTTTTTCTCCTTGTCCCAACTCCTTCATCGCCTCAATTAACACCTTCTTCTTATTTGTCTTCTACTAATTTGTCTTATTTTTCATCCTTCTCTTCTTCTTATTCCTTCTCTTATTTTCTTCTCTCCTTCATCTCCCCATCGTTTACCCCAAGCTCCACTCGTCGCTGTTAATTTAATTGAGTCTCGTCTAGACTCCAGAACCCCCCATCAAACCGATTCTCACTCAATTTCGACTCCACATCCTTGCGTTATCCTTGCGACAGAACATACCTGCAAAAAGAAGAAGAAGAGAAATTGATTAGTAAATTGTGTAAAATCGTGAAAATTATAAAAAGTCAAGAAACATCTCATGAAACTATTTTAAAAGCTAGGAAGAAGGTAAAATGAAGTCAATTTTTCTACTCGAATAATCCTCGCATCCTTCACAATCAAAGGTCGTGCTCTTTGTCCTCCAACATGGTTGCCTTTGTCCATTCTCCTCTATCCATTTCTCGCTATCCTCTCTTTTAACCGACCACGCCCCTCGACCTCCGCCCCTCGACCTCCGCCCCTTGACCCCCGCCTGACTCGACTCCATTCATCTGCCATTTGGAGAGCGACAAAACGAGGTGAAATGGCGGCAAAAATCGTCATTAATTCCAATTTCGGTGTCCGACATTAGACATCACAGACATCGGAGCAATGTTGGGGCCGTGTCGTGTCGAAGGGCGGACGGGGGGAGGGGAGACGAACAATGGGCATCGTGTTGGTCACGTGATGCCTCGAATAATGCTATAAACAAAGCCCTGCATGTCAATGCGGCGGCTGGATGGGAAAGCGCAGACGTGTCGGAGTCGAAGTGGATCTGGAGCCATGGTCCATGGGGGGCACGAAGGCGAGGAAGCCATGGAGGGAGCTCTGGTTATTAACTGTTGGCTGTGACGAAAATAGATGGAGCACAAATAGATGGAGCAAAAAGAGATGGAGCGCAAAAAGATGGGACAACAAAGAGATGGGACGAAAAAGTGAAGACCAAGACCGAGGAGAAGAGCTGGAGAAGAAGAGGGAGAGGGAGAGAATGAGTAGGTGGAGAAGAAGAGGGAGAGTAGATGGAGAGAGAGGGAGACATCGAGTAGGTGGACAAAGAGAGGTGGGGAGAGGAAATGAGAAGAGATGGCACCGTTGTGGAAATCCAATTGTGGAAATCATGGCGTTGAATGAATACAAATGGCGTACGTGTGAAATTTTCCCAATTAAATTGGACTTTCATTGCCGTCCCCGAGTAACGCCGTCTCGCTCGCTCCCTCGCTCAATCCCATGGTGCCTATCATTCAATCTCTCCATCGCTTGGTGAGACTTCGGTGCGTGCATGATGATGCTTCTATTGTTGTTGTTATTGTTGGTGTTATTGTTGTTGGTGGTGTTGTTGTTGTTGTAAGGTCTACTACATATTGTATTGCACAAGCTAAGGCTCGAAATTATACATATGTATTTATGTTCATATGTATTTATTTATTTATGAATGAATGTATGTGGGATTAGGCATGACAAGAACAACAAAAGCAATATATGAATCAACAATAGACAGAACAGCAATAACAACAATAGACAGAACAACAACAATAGAAAGAACAACGACGACAGCATGAACATCTACAACAAAAACAATAACAACAACAAGAGCATCACCAGAAACGACATCATCGAGAGCTTAAATGTCAAACAATGGCTTCGAATTTTCTATTATTTCGAGCATTTGCATTCTTGTTCATGTTGTTGCTATCGTTGTTGTTGCTGGTGTTATTGTTGACCTTATAGTTGTTTTTGTTGTTGTTGAAGATGATGGTGTTGTCGTTATTGTTGTTGTTGTAGTTATTGCAATAAGGACGCATGTTAACGACAGATCCATGAGGCTTTTGTGCGTGAAAATCGCATGCTTCTCTCGCATTCTCCCCACTCTTCCTCTCCCTCTCTCACTCTCTCTATAGCACACCACTCGAAAGGAGATCGAGGAGAAGCAGAAGAAGAAGAAGAGGTAGAGAGGGCAACGTCTCCTCCAGTGCTCCAAATGACACAATGAAGCCGTCACTCATTCATTCACTTACTCACTCAAACATTCACCCACCAACGACGATGGCGACGTCGGCTTCTGACGTTTGGCAGGTCGAGTGCGCCCTTGTGGTTGTCAAATGTAGTTGGCAACTCGACGCAGTAACGGAGTGCAGCACTCCACAGCTTAACCTCGTTGGCAACGCCGCCCTCCACTCCCAACTCCCGTACTCCGGGAGACAGAAATAGAGCGAAATAAAAAGGTTTTTATTGGAATTCCACATTTCCTTTGAGAAACCGGACCTTCATGCTCCACGGTCCACAGGATATCGGGATAACGATTCTGGATTTGAATATTCCTTTGAGTTGGCAACGCTTTGTTCTTTTGTTCGAGTGTTTCTAATCTCTCTCAGAGAGAACAGCCCGAAGATAATGGTCGGAAAGACTGAGAGTCGAAGAAATCTTCGACAAACGAGCTTTGAAGTCGAGCTTGCTTGCTCCATTTAATCCTTGTGCTAACAACACGAACATACACATACTCTCACACACACATAAACCCCCATGCAAACACACACATACTTGAACACACACACACAGAGACCCACTCTTAACTAATGCCCCACATTAGCCGCCATTAAATCGCTTCCCGCATGATTATTGCGATCGAACGAACGCCATAAAGGATGCTCCGAACGTCTCCCCGGACTCACGCTATCTCTCTCACTACCTTCTTTCTCTCCCTCCCTCTGGGGTCTTCCCCACCCAACTGTCCGTCCAGCCGCTGTCTGTCTGTTTGTGCCTGGCATCGATGCCTAAATGAAAATCTGGAAATAAAGAATTAATCCTCAATCGTGGATTCGGAGCACGTTTGTTTTGAATTCGTTTTCTCTCGCTCTCTCTGCCCCCGACCTCCTTCTCTTTCGTTTCCCACGTGAGTGCGAGTGTTTGTCTTTTGTTTTCTACTGCTATTTTTTTTGGCTCCCCTTCTTCTGCTCCCTTTTTCCCCACTCCCCACCTCGACATGGCCCAGTGTTTGGGTTCCTTCCGCTCGAGATGAGTTTTCAATATGTTGCCGGATCTCGGTACAATTTGGAGGCAAAACATGCCGAGGACGCGTGGAAATTCGATTAGGGACCGGGAGGAGGCAAAGAGTGGGTGGAGAAAGAGAGACGGAGAAAGAGAGAAGGTGAAAGAGAGTGGGTGAAAGAGGAAGACGGAAGTGAGACGAACGCCATATTGAAAATACATACATTTCAGCGATGTTTGCTGTCGTTTTGCAGCATAACAATAACGTTTGTTGTTGTTTCTATCGTGTTATTGTTGTTGTTACGTCTATCGTGTTATTGTTGTTGTTACTTCTATCGTTATTGTTGTTATTTCATTCGTTATTGTTGTAGCTTCCTCCTCTTGTTCTTGTCATTTGTATTGTTATTTTTGTTATTCACCCTGTGTTTCTTGTTCATCCTATTGTTGTTGTTGTTTCCTCTTGTTTTTGTTGTTGTCCCTATCGTGGTTGTTCCCTCCTGTCATTGTTGTTGCCCCTTTTGTTCCCGGTTGTTGTTATTCTCGCCGTCTTCCGAATTTATTTTCATTTGCTGCCCTGACAGCTGTTGCCGCCTCCTCCCCTTCTCTCTCGCCTTCCACGCCAGCCAAATGAATGTCTAACTCAGAGCCCATGTCTACCTTCTGTCTTTCCGCCATCCCTCTCACTATCTTTCTGTCTGTTCGTTCTTCCTTTTGCCACCAGACCTGGGCCGTAATTGGTGCCACCGGGCGCGGCATCAGGTCGCCGGCGCTTGTTGAGCGAGAGGCTGTGGAGAAGAAGCTGCTGGCAGGTCAGGGTGAAGGAGGAGAAGGTGGTGGAAGAGGACACAAAGAAGGAGGAGACAAAGGAGGCAGCCAAGGAGACGAAGGCGATGATCCGGCGCCTGCGAGGGACGGCCGGAAGTTGACCCATATTTCGCATTGTTAAAGTTTGGCATTGTTTGGCTTTTTCTCTCAGCTCCTCCTCGACCCCCTCTCCAAAGCTTCCGATTCCACTTCTCTCTAATGGCTGGAGCATAAGGGTAAAGAAGGCGATGGGGAAGGGACGGAGATGAAGCGGAAGGAGAACGGAAATAACGTAAAGAAGGCAAATAAAAGTAATGGCGAAGAGTTGTGGCGAAGTCGAAGTCGAAGACGCAGACGTTCGCCAATTGTCGATTACCGGGATGTTGAGAGAAAGGGAGGAGAGGGAATTGATCCCCCCTCCCCCTCCAAGATGGCGGCACTTCGGTTAACAATTAAACGTAATTGCGGTCGATTCGATGGCGGCCATTGTGGCGGAAGCCAAGGTGGACGGCCGGAAGTGGGATTTAATTAATGGCCTCGAATGCCTTAATCAATGGCTTTGTTGTTTAACATTCAAAACGGCCGCGGGAGGGTGACGGGGTGCAGAGGAGGAGGCGTGGCAGGTGGGCGTGGTAATGGTAATGACGGTAATTTCACAGTTTCACGCCAAACGTGAGCCCGACGTGGTGTAAGTGCCATGAACAACAATCACAACAAAACCAACAAAACCATCGGCAACTGCAATAATAATGGCTCGAGAAGCAGAAGAAAAAATAACAGCAATAACAATAGCAACAATAATAATAACAATAGCAAAAACTACAACAAGAAGCCACAATGAAAACAATAACAAGAAACGAGAACCACTCAGCACTCAAAAGAAGAAAAAGCAATTTTCACACCATCGTAATCAGCATTCGATGCGATTGAAAGCGCACACAATCCGCATTCCTTTTCACTCCTTTCCGACTAGCCCTCTTACTCCTTCTCTCTCTCTCACTCTCATTCGCTCCGTCTCACTCTCTCTCGCCGGCTTGTTTGTCAACGTTGAAAGCCATGTTTTTTCCATTTAGTTAAACACTCATGGCTTTTCAGGACGTCGGGTTTGCGTGCGAATCGAGAGCGAAAACACCGGATGCCGAGAGGAAAAAGAAGACAGGGAGAGGGAGGGAGTGAGACACAAAGAGAGAGCGGAATCCAGTCGTTCATATCCTTCTGATCCCGTCGAAGCACTGAGAATCGAGAGGACGAGGAACAAAAAATGTCGTTCACTTATTTTCACACCATGTCAAAGGAAAACCCAAGTGACTGAGCGGTGAACTCAAGTGGGACGAGGGGCGTGGCAGGAGGGGGGGGGGGGGGCGGAGCAAGACTTGAGGGCTTGAGTATCGGAAACCAGAGGAGGGAACAGAGAAGGGGAGAGAAATAATAAAGGAAGAGAACAATGGCGACAACAGTAAAAGAACAATTGCAGAACGGGTTTCGTGTGCAAAGAAATTCTCAGCCAATAATAAAATAATGATATCGCCTGGAAGAACTCGATTGCCTCCATCCTCCGCAGGCCGAGGAATTCGCAGCAAGCTCCTTGAGGAATCCACCACGAGCTCCTTGTGGAATCTACCATGAGCTCCTTGAACGGGACCAGTTTTATGTCTTCGCAACGGATCGAAATGCTACAGGATGTAAAAAGCAATGGGCCGTGTGAATATGAAAATATGAAAATTCCGCGAGTGTCTCCGAAAATACCCAAATGACCCAAATGAATACACGATCCCATGGTCGTAAACTACTTTTACTACACATAGATCCAGGAGGAATGCATGCGAACGCAAATAAACATCGCTTGGGGATTATTTCTCAATCCAAAAAAAGACAAACGGATTGGAGCCAGGTTCTCCATGTTCAATCCTAATTCCTCAGGGCAATCGAGGCGGGGTCGCTGGGGTTCCCCCGGCTCCATTAGTCGAGAGCATCGGAAGGGCGGAGGTCGGTCGATGTCGTTTGGTTCGGTTCGTTTCGGTCCGACTCGGTGTTTGCTCGCTGGTGCACCTTATGGAAGCCGTCCCTCTAAAAGCCGTTGTAATTAAGTTCTCGAAAGTTTCCTCCTCCTTCTCATCGTCGAAGTCGTCGTCGTCAGGAGGAGGAAGTGGAATGTGAACAATTTTGCACTCAGGCCACTCCGCACATCGACATCCGATGTTTTTCTCTCAACCTTCTCTGTTCTTTCCTTCCGTCCCTCCTTCTCTCCTCCTCTTCCCCTTCTTCTCCTCTACCACCCCTCCTCTTTCCCTCCTTCTCTTCTCCCTCCCCTCCTCCAACTCATCGTCCACCCCTCGCCGTTGGCGGCTCGTGCGATTCCGATTGCAAACGGATGTGGCTCTGGCTCTGGGGACCCGGGGAGACTATCGAAGGTATCGTTTTATCGCTCTATTGGGCGAGCAATCTCCAATGTTTCCAACATCTAAATGCATTATCGCCCGACCTGCACATTCCACTCCCCTTCCGTGTCCAGGGGTTGCCAACTGCGATTCGGAAGATCGTAGTTGTAGTTGCAATGGCTGGAACAAGGTTTCATGGAACTCTCGGTCTCCTGGACTCCGGTCTCCTGACTCTCCTTCTCTCCCAATTCTCACAGCCTGGTCCGACTGCCGTCGAGAAGCCGGCTTCGGCCCCGCCCCCCACTCCAACGGTCCCCCTCGCCCCGACCGAGCATGCATTGAGAATTGAGTTTTTCGAAATGTTATTTTAAGTTTTAAGTGCCCGCCCGAGAGTGGGCGGAAGTGGGGGGCGTGGCAAGGGCCGATGGTGTCGCCGGTGACGCTGACGCAGCATCGGAGCGAGGCGCGAGGCGGAGCTGAGAGGGGCGTGGCGCGACGGGGTCCCTGATGCATGAATTTGTTATGGCAACGTTACAGTTAATTGCCTTTGGCTTTTTGTACTTCGCTCGATTCCTCCTCCTGCATGTATGCGAGTGTTTGTGTATGTGTATGTGTGTGTATGTGTATGGGATGTGCATCGGTGTGGAGGGAAAACATTTGAACTATCGTCCAGTGTTGCCACCCCTCGAGTTCACTTTAATATTTTATTATTTGCTCGGGAATGTTTGGATTATTTCTTGTGTCGAGATTTTGCTACAAGCATTCATTCATCATGCCTTTGCCTTTGTGCCGAAATACACAGTTCATCAAGGATTCTTTTGGGAGGGGATTTCGTTGGAAATTTAAATTGAGAAATATTAGAAAACAAATTGTTGTGAAAATTATTCCAAGGAAGCCCTAACTAGAATTGCAATCTAATGTGGAAATTCTCGAAGTTCTCTCCATGGAATTTATTCGTTTTTCGGAGCCTGGTGGCAACCATGACGCCGTCAGAGTGTTTTCTAATTTCAATGATTATGAGCCGGAGCCGAAAGTTTCGCCCCGTCTGGTTTGGCCCGAACAAAGTTGGCCGACGACGACGATGGGTCGACGACGGGTCGCCGCCGACACCGTCGGCGGGTGAAAAATTTGTTGTTGGCTGGGGCTCTGGAGTGAAATTGAAAGAAACCGACGGAGACAAATCGATGATGCGGTGCTGAGGGGGAGGGAGGGGGCGTGGCAGATTCTGCTGATGACACGACCGCCAACTGACTGATGACGATCGGGTTCGCGGCATTATGGAGAAGGAGAAATGAATTCAAATCCCAACTTTTTGCGTTTATTAATATTCTAGAGAAATGAATAAGATGAAGTTAGAGGATGAGAAGGAGAAGAAAAACCATTCCACATGAAACAATCGCTGAAACAAATTAAGCCCAGGTGGCAGCTCTGTCCACAAGCCAAACCTGCAGCGGAAATTCTAAAACTCTTCCAATTGTTTCGCCAAAACCGCAAAACCAACAACAACAACGGCAACAATGGAGTTATAAATAATGAACCCGAAAGTGCAATAAACTACACCAAGTGGTGGGTGGTGTGAGAGGGGGCGTGGCTGGCGGGGGGCGTACAAAGCGCCCGATCCGAAGGACGCGCACGTTTTAACTTTTAATATTTCACCTCGGAGCGAAAACCAAAACAAAGCAAAGCTCAGCTGAGCACAGGATGGAGCAAGTGGCGATGGAAGGTGAGTGAAGAAGGGGGAGGTGGAAGAGATGATGGAGGAGGCGAGAGGATAGTCAGAGCAAACAACAGAACAAAATGGCGGAAACGATGCTCGCTAGCTAATCCTGTTGCTCTCGCAGCTCGCACGTCCGACGCAATGACAACAATAACATGTAAAAACAGCAACCACTACAATGGCAACAACTTCTATAATAAAAACAACAACTCTATAGTAAAAACAACAATAACAACAAATTGAATAGACCAACATGACAACATCGCAACCGCAGAAAAGGAAAACAACAGCAACAGCGACAAGAACAAGAACAAAAACGTAATAGAAAAAAGTACGGAATTTGCAACATTTTCCCAACAGAAATGCAGTATGTTGTAATGGAAAAATACAATGACAAAAACAGCAGCAACAACAATGACAACAACAAAACCGAATGTCAGAGCGGGCGAGCTGTCAGTGTCATGGGTTATTTTTGGGGCACGACTACATTTTTTGTTGTTGTTGTTGGTGGTTTTCAAATGCAAAAATGTTGCAGCGCATTTTTTCGATGCTTGTTGTAGTTGTTGGTGTTGTGACTGCCACACGCATGTCACAGCTGTTGCAGTTGTTGTCATTGTTGTTGTTGTTCTAATATTGCTACCACTCCGATCTCGCCGCCATAAGTGTATGCAACAGTGTATGAGAATGAGTGTGTGTGCGTGTTTTTGATCGGCGGCTGCCCTCGAGCGCCGTCCGACATCATGCAGAACAAGAATGCCATGATTCTGCAATCTCTTTCTCTCTCCCTCTCCCTCTCTCTCGCTCACTCCTCCCCTGTCTCTGTCCTCGGTCTGTCTGTTTCACTCAAACAGATTTCATGCAACATTGATTTTCGCAATTTTCAAAGAGCGTTCGTTCGTTCGGTTGGCAACGCAACAGTTTGGAAGGCACTAAAAATGTCAAAGCGCCATGTTGTTGCTCTAGTTTCCGACACGTTGTTGTTGTTGGTGGTGTTCTTGTTGTTGTTATGGTTGCATTTGATGTTATAGTGTGTCATCGTAATACCGTTAAGTGTTGTTTCACGCCCCACCAATCGCACTCAAATGGCGCCGCGTTGCCAACCACTTCGAGGGCTAACAATTTGCGGCGAAATTCAGGGCACAAAAGGAAAATTAATGTGGGAATAAAAAAAAATAAATTGAAAAGGATTAATTGAAATTAAAAATTCAAGTGAAAATAAAAATTAAATTGAAAACGGAAATTAAATTGAAAACTAGGCCACGGAGAAATTGAACCCTTTGAATATGACTCGCTTCCGGATCCTTTTGGCAGCATCCCCCACCCACCTCCGCCTGTCCACCGTCGTCCACGAGGTTCCCACCGTTCTCTCGCCCAACTCCTCCGAAAGAATCCTCCTCCTCCGGTCGCCCCCACCCCCCTCGGCTCTAATTTAATATTCATATCGTTTCTTGTTGTTGTTTATCTTACTCTTCTCGCCGCTCATTTGGGTCTTCTTCGCGCTCCATCATCTTAATTTTCTATTCGCATTCATCGTCGCCCGCCGAATGGGCGAACGAACAAATAACTCACATGACGACGCCGCCGCCGTCGACCTACTGTCGTTGAAGTGTTAACGCTTTAAAATATAATAAATTACGCTCGGCGGCCATCAATCACTGTCACGCCGGCCGCTAGCTCCCCCTTCCCTCCTCTTCCCTCCCCTCAGCCCTCTCTCAGACCCCCCTCCCACGGCCCAAAATGCTTGCTAAATGGCAGCCAACTTCGGTCGTAAATTGAAAAGATTATTGAAAAGTGTTGTGTTAGTGTTCTTATTGTTGCTATTGTTTTTGTTGTTGTTGTTGTTGTTGTTGTGAAGAGCCTACACATTGTTACGGCCATCAATAACAACAGCTTGACTTCTCAACGCAATGAACACCGCCAGCAAAACATCCATGGAAGAAGTTGAAAGTTTATCAAAAAAATAAAAACGAAAAAAAGAACTGAAAAAACCCAAACGGAGAAATAGACACCCATGTAGGAGTTCCGAAACTCGCATCCACGAAGACACTTTCGAAGGAAGTGAAGGATTTCCATGAAGCAGTAGATAGAAAGAGACAGGAACAGCGATTGTGGGTCATGAGAAAGTGATCGCCGCGTCTAGGGTTTCCTCCTTCTACTCCGGCGATGCCACGGTAAGCTCTGGCCCTAATCCCCAGAGTCGTCGACAGCCCGGCTGACTATCGACTGTCAGTCGTTAATCTGTCTTCGTCTGGCTCCACTGTCTCTGTCGTCTCTTTCAGCTGTCACTTTGGCGCACTTTGGCATCTGACAGCTCGCTGACATTTCTGCAGACTTGTGTCGATGTCGATGAAGTGTTTTGTTCTGTTGTCGTCGTCATTGTCGTTTTTGTTACCGATGCTTTCGTTTTTGTTGAAAGAGTTTCGCATGCAAATGAAGTTTTTGTCTCCCTCTCTGTCGATGGGTGTCTCTCCCTCTCTCTTTTTCTCTTTCGCAAATTGTTTGCATTTGTGTTTTGAATGTTAAATTGCTTTTAAAACTTTGTTTGCTGCCAATTGCTGTTGTAGTTTTTGTTGTGTTAGTTGTTTGGTGAATAATTTACTGTTGTTGTTAACATCGTTGCCGTTTTTGCCCTCGCCACGCTCTGCAACTCATTTGACTTTATTTGACAGCCACAAGTGTCACACGCTTGACACTTCGATTGTGGCCAAATGTCAACGAGTCGTGGTTGTTGTCGTCATCCTTGTTGCCGTTGTCGCCGTTGCCGATGGCGCTCTGACGCTTGGGTGGCCCTGGTGTGGCAACGCTTTCGATCGTCACTTCGCATGGATTGCTCCCGGGGTTTCACGAGACCCACGAATCAGGCCACACACGACGCTCACTCTCCCCACCTCGTGACTCACACTCGACGCTCGTCGCTCCGCCTCCACCACTCAGTGGAACCCGAAAGTATTCACTAACGACAGCTGCAGCAACAACTACTACTACACAAACAAAAACAATCACTATCGCACAAAGATCCTCTCCAAGATGCTGCGACCACTAATTGGCAGGCTCCGAGAGCGACCTCGCCACCGAACCCGAATTCGTCCCTCCCTCCCTCCATCCACTCCTTGTCTACTGTTTTCTGCTCGTCTCTAGGTTGCTTTTGTTGCCTGCCGCGTTCCTAGAATATGACACATCATAACGACGACAGACGGACGGCAGCTGACAAAACGACGACAACAACGGCGACGAAGGCGTGCAGCAGTGACAGACAGACGGATGGATGGGCAGAGAGAGGCTTCCAAAAACCCTCCAACAACAACAATGAAATCAGGACCCTCGTCCTCGCCGCTTGGCAACTAATGAGCTCGGATCGAATCGAATCGAATCGGATCCGAGTCCAAGGGAGCGTCGTGTGAGGCTCGCATCGTGGTCTCTTGTCGTCCGAACACGATTGTCTCTGTGTGTGTGCGTGTGTGTTATTTTTCCATGCAGGACATTCCAGGACATGCGTCGTTTCCGTGGGGCCTGTTGAGTCCTCTTCTTCTTCTTCCACGTCGTCGTCGTTGTTATGCGAAAATTTTTGGTATGCTTTTTTTGAGAATTTTGTTTAAGGTTTTGTTGTGATTGCTGTTGTTATTGTAGATTGTTGTTGTACTTCACGCCACATGTATTGAGGTTTTCATCCGAACAACAACAACAACAGTTATCACACATACACGCAGTCCCTCCGTCTGAAGAATCCCTTCCTCATCACTCACGGTGACATCCCTGGTTAAGGCCGAGTGCTTTGTTGTCGACCAAGAAGCATGGTTCCGTTGTTGTTGTTGTGTCATCAGCCTCAACCTAGCCGAAGGATCTCATAGTAGCGATGGTCGTCCTGAGGAAACCCTCATGAAAACCCTCAGAGCCCGGAGACTCAGACATCACCCAGTAGGAAATAATGAAGGGAATGACAGGCTGCATCGAGTGAGTGAGACAATGTGAGGAAAAAGACGGGGGTCTCTATCTCCAGATCAGAAGATCGAGAATGTGCTGACGGAAGAAGAATGTGGCTGACGGATTTTCCATCAGTCGCTTCGTTTCCTGCAGGTGTTTCCATCCACCAGGGTTCCCTTTTGTGTTCCTGCCCCGCCCACCCTGGGCGCAAGGTGTGTGTGGCGAGGATGGGCCCAGGGTCTCGCCGCACATTTCGTATGTCATTCGACCGCAGACGAACGCCGGTGAGTGGGAGGAGCAGGGGAATTTCCGATGAATGGGTTTTAAATTTGATGATTTATCAGATACTTCACGTCGCTCACCCATGGTTCTTTCGCTTGGGTTTGGTCCCTTTGTTCCTGCTTCCGGTGGTCCGGCGGCCTGACGTTTGACGCGGGCGAAACGTTTATCTGACAGCTGTCAAAATACGAGTTCCGACTGTCATTGTGTCATTGTTTCATTCTTGTCTGTGCGTTCGTCCGATGTGTTTTTCCCCCGATCGAAAATGCCCGAGTCGTATTTTTCATTTTCCCCACCCCCATGTTTGACATGAAATCCGTCGTCAGAGGGGGTGGGCGGAGGTGAGGATTTTTCCCATAGTTGGCAACACCCAGGAGCGGGAGAGGGCGAGAACAATTTATGTCTTGTTTTTCTGTTTCACCTGCGGTAACTTGAACATGTTGATCGCATTTCGCGGCCCACCAGAGCCTCAAGCCCCAAACCCCACGACTCCTGGACGACAAGAACAACAACAACAACTCAATTGCCGGCTCACCTTCGGCGGCGCGGTGGCAACGACGGCGACCGTTGGCAACTCTGCCGCTTTAATTTAAATCGCCAACAAATCAAAGCGTCGCTGACGGCTCCAACGGCTTCGTGGAGCGGCGATTGCAGTGATTGTCGCCATCCGGTTTCGGGTGCGTGTATAACGGATACAACAACAATAACAACAACGACAAGAAAAACCATAACAAAAAGAGTAACAACAATAATAAGAACAACAAGAGAAGCAACAACAACAACTATTGGTGGCAGCCGCAAGAAATGTTGCCACAATTTGTATTCGCAGATTTTATGATTCATTCCGAACGTCAAAACACGCCAATTCGCCTGAGTTATGGCAACGGGATTACGAGGGGACGAAGGGGGGCTGAGAGAGGACGCCACTGGGAATCGTCGTCGTTCACTCCAAAGGCGGGGGGAGTGCGAGGTGACCACAAGCGAGTGGTGCAGGAATTAAATGGGATTGATGGAGAAGATTCTCTCGCTCTTCCTGGATTTTCTTGCTTTCTTGCATTCTCATCATTATAGAATCATTTCTCAATCTAGCCATAGATCTAGTTTTTTTATATTTCTATTAATAATATTAAGATTCCTTTCATTTCCGGTTCATTACTCTTCATTACTTCCCTTCCATTCAATGATGATATTTTTCCGTGGCTTCCAAATTCTTACCCTGCCTCCAAATTCTTTCCCTGGCTCCAAACTCTTACCCTCTTACATAGATGAACCTTATCTACCTTTGACCTATTTTACTCACTCTTCATAGTCTCGGATTTTATTTTTTCGGATAATTTTGTGTCTCGACATACCTGGAAAGAGAGAAAAAAATTGAGATTTAGTCTTAATGTTTACTCGGATTTTCTTTTCAATTATGCTTGGGGAAAAATGAAAGGTGGGACAACAAGAGATAGCGGAAGTGGAAGTTGAGAATAAAGAGGATGTGAGTCACAAAAACAATAAAAATCATAATACAATAGCAATCTCAACAACAACAGCAATAACAGCAACAACAACAATAACAATGCACTGCAGAAGCAGCAGCAGCCACAGAATTCTGTGGTCTTTTAATTAAATGCTCACGTTGCCAACTACTCAGTTGGACTACTACTAGTGGCGTTGCCAGGCGAACCAATGTTTTTGCCAACAAAGAAGAGAGCCTCGTACTCTACCAACAACAACAAAAATGATAATAACAAACAAACAAATAATTTTAATTAAATTGCGGAGTTGTACACGCAATGGTAACAACAAAAACAACTATAATAACAACAACAATATCATCACTGTTTGGCCCATTTAATTAGCAACATTTGGCAACAACAACAAGAACAACAACAACCAAAACAACAAGAGGAGTTAAAAGAAGAAGCACCAACAATAACAACAACCACTCGAACAATCCTCAGTGAGGAAAAAGTGTTGCCAACGAGTTGCGAGTTGTGAGTTTTTCGGCGAAAAAATAAATTGCAAGGCATTTAAAAAGCGCTTCAAGCTGGCAACGCCATCCAACAAAACCCGACCGACTGACGACGATGAATTGGTGGTGGCAGGAGAGGGAGAAAGGAGGAGAGAAGTTAGGAGGACAGAAGGTTTGGGCCGAGGAACGCATCGACACGCCCATCAAAAAGCTCTGCAAAAATCCCGCTCAATTCGAGCGACTTCTGCAACAATAAATGTTGTTGGCAATGGGGCCAACAACAATAACAACAGCAACGAAAAAAACAACAACAACTACTGGAACCAGGAGGAGCGATCGCTATCGAATTCCAAGTAGGACGCCGAACGGCCCGAGGCGCCGAATTACAGGGGCGAGAAAATTACACTCGGCGGCCGTCCATTATAAGGCTTTTGTAATGACGGCCGAAGCCGCATCGCCGCGTTGGCCGCACGGTGCTGCCAGATCGACGGGCGATGGAGGAGCGGCCGCCCGACAGACTGTGTGTATTTATTATGAGAGCTGCAATCGCGACCAGGTCGAGACGAGACGAGGATGGGTTTCATCGTAAGGTGAGGCAAGGGCGAGGCGGGAAATCGCCAGAAAGCGGTGGAAAAAACACGGGAGAAGAAAGAGGAGGGTGTAGAAGGGGATGGACCGCAAGGAGGGGACGAAGGCGGCGAAGAGGGCAGAAAACTTGTTGGTGGCAAAACTGGCGTAATTGCCGGCTAAAAAGCGGCAACGAAATGCCACAAAGTTGTTGTTCTTGTTGTTGTTGTTACTGTTGCTGCTGTCGTAGATGATGTTGCAGCTGTTGTTGTTATTTTTCTTTTTGTTGTTGTTGTTATTGCAACTTTTGCTGTTGCTGACGCTGTCTCTGTTGTATTTTTTTTGCGAAACATAATTTGATGTCAAAATTCAACGGAATCGCGCCGAGTCTTTTTTTCCTTCCCTTCCCTTCCCTCGCTCTTTCTCTCACTCTATCTTATCCTCTTTCTTCCGCACGATGCAAGGATGAAAAAAACCCACAGACTCGGATTTTTAATGATGCACGAGAGCGGCTGCGGATGCGCCAGGTGTGGCTGAAGCTGGGGCCGGAGGGAACGGAGGGGCGTGGCCGGGGGGCGGACGACGGAGGGTTCGGCGACGGTGTTGGCGGAAGTGAAATGTTTCAAAACAGTTTTAATTTGAAACAAACTTCGCTCGGCGGATAAAAAACCGACTCCGATGGTGATGGAGATGGTGATGATGATGGTGAGGATGATGGAGATGATGAGGATGATGGAAATGATGATGATGAGACTGAGGATAGTGAGGATGATGGAAATGATGATGATGAGACTGAGGATAGTGAGGATAATGGTGACGTCGATGGCGGCGTCGATGGTGCCGCAGTTTTAATTAAAAACGCCGTCAGTCGCCGGCCAGGAAATGGAACTCTAACGAAGCAAACACCGGAATCCTCTCTATCGATCGACGATACCGGAAAATCTTCAAAGGAATTTCCACCCAGGAGACGACTAACGAGATCAACGAGATCTCGAATCGATCCCGATCCCAATCTCCACGAACCGACAAAAGCGAACACCATTAAGAACGCGAGTTATCGACGGCTTCCACAAATTAACACTTTCCTCGAAACAACTGTTTGCTTGCATAAAAATATGATAAATAGAAATTTGAAATTTATGTTAATTCTTCGATTTTCTCTCCATCTTCCAACGAAAGGCCCGGGAGAAAAAAGAGAGAGAGAGAGAGAGAGAGAGAGGAAAACCCGACGATCCTCAAATTTACGATCAACAAATCAGATTTCCAAGAAAATAATCAAACGATGGAAGCGACCGGAGAAAATGCGAGGAGAGAAATTTGAATGAAAATGTTGTCGAACAGAGAGAAATCGGGGAAATCTGAATAATCAACAAAGGGGCTTAAGAATAATTTACAGCCGTCTTTCTCTCTCTCTCCCTCTTCCACTCTCCTTCTCTTTCACACCCACCGTCCATTGTTCCTCTGGCGGGTTTTTCTTTGAATCGGAACCCGACCCTCGCAGCAGCTCGATCTCGATCGATCGGACCTTTGCCGATGCCGCAGGGAGGGGGCGGGGGTAGAGAGAAGGAAAGGGTTTCCAGGAACGGCGAGGAACATAATAGGAATCTCTGGCCGAGAGTGAGAAGAAGGCGGGAGTGGGAAAGAGGGCGTGGTTCTATTGAGGCCACCACAGGATGATGCGAACGGAAAAATAAGTCGATTTCACTGCGACGATGAATCGAAGAAGACGATGAAACTAAAATCTAGGTTTATCTCTTTTTGTTTATTAATGAAATCCTTCGACCCTCACTCTCTCTCACTCTATCGCAATATTGATACCATTCACTTCCTCATCGCCTTCCCTCATTCATCTCTTCCTTCTTCATCCTTCCTTCTCTCCTTCTCCTTCTCCTTCTTTCTCCTCCTCGTTGAAGGCATATTGTTGTCGATTGCTGATTGTCGATTGCTTTGGAAACACGACCCCGCCCCCTCTTCCTCCTAGACCCAGGTCCCTGGCTCCCTTCGCGGCCGACGCCTTCGTAGCAGCCCTGCGAGTAATCAGCGCGCTCTAATAATAACCGTTATTTTTATGGCACTCGGTTAATAAAAGCGCGCGCCTCGTTAACGCCACGAGGGAGGGGCGGAGGAGGGGGCCAGGGTTGGGGCGCTACGGTTCGGAGGAGGGGAAGGAAACGCCTCATTGACTGCAACAATTTATGCTGATGATATTTGCCTTTTATTTTTATTGTTGCTGCGATTAATAATTTCAGCTACATAAAAAACAACAACTACAACTGAAGCAACAAAAATAATTACAACAAAAACAACTACAAAAACAACAGCGGTCAAAACCAAAAACAACCGTGGACAAATTCAAAACCAAAACAATAACAACAACAACAAAAGCAATGAATGAATGAAATCACAAAAATGTGAAACAAAACAAAGCCAAACGAGACGAGAATCGAAAACGAGATGACAACAACGAAGATGACAATAACAACAATAACCATAACAACAAATGAAAATGAATATAATTCAAGCGCCCTCTACAATTGTCTCCATGTTAACAACAACAATAATAATAATAATAAAAGTGACAACCCCAAACAACAACAAATAACAACTACCCCAACAACAATTACTAGAACCCCACAATGACAACAACAACAAAAACATTGAAGGGAGCCTCAGTGATAAAGCAGTCGTCCACTAGAGCGATAATAAAAGTTATTGCCGCATTTGTAATAAATTTTTGTCATGTTTCATAAATTGTCATGATTTATGCACTTTTTCCCCAGTTCTTCAGTTTGTTTTTGGGGTTTTCGTTGGTTGTATGTTTTTTTTGAATGGTCAAAACAGAGGATGCTGCCCTTTGTTGCTCCACACAGACGATTGCGATGTGGAAGAAAGTGTTGCTTCGGTCTCGAGGGAGCCAAGAGACGAGAAATTGAGGGGAGTGCGAAGAGATCATGGAGAGGTGAAGGGTCAACTGATAGGGGATCAGCAAAGTGAGAAAGATCTTCAGAAGAGAGAGGGGAAGATCGTCAGTAGAAAAGTAGAAAAAGACCCCAGGAAGCAACAGGGAGAGGGCGATATTCGGATGTCGTTGGCAGATAAATCCACATAGTCCTGAATGGAAATATTCGCAGTAGAGAGCAGGACAGATTTCAATCAGAGTCGATGGAAGCAATTTATCGTCAGACCGACCGACCGAGGGTAGTAGGGGTAAAAACGACGATGTTTTGAACAAAAATGTGAAAACTCCTATAAATTACATGGTAACCCTGGCCGTGGTCGATGCGGGTCGACGGATGATGGCTGTAAATTCGAGGCGATGGCGCCAATTAATCATGTTCCAACGATATTTGTTTAAAGTTTCGATAAAACGATCAATTTATGACGATAACAGTTTCGATATATGGGCATCGAAAGTGGTTGTTGTTGTTTGTATTTATGTTTTTGTTGTTGTTTATATTTATATTTATGTTTTTGTTGTTATTAGTATTTATGTTGTTGTTGTCGTTTGTTGTCGTTCCAATCACAATAAATATTTATTTCGAATAATGCAATTATTTTTGTCACTCGATGTCGCAGACGACGGCGATGGCGACGTTTTCAATTGTCATAAATTCGAGTGACATTTCATCGCGAGCTGTCAATGTCATTTCGGAAAAGTCTCTCTCCCTCTCTCTCTATTTCCCTTCCTGTATTACACTCTCTCTCTCTCATTCTCTCTTACTTTGTCTTTCCTTTGGTGTGTGAAAAAACAAACATAGGATGATAAATTTCGCTCAGCGATACATATTGACTGAGCGAGCGATTGACTGATGGACAGTGAGAGATGGAGAAAGGATCGGCAAACAGAGGGAGAGAGAGAGCGAGAGGGAGGAAGAGAGATAGCATTTATTATGCTTGTTACTCTGCACTTTGACAGCTGTCAATAAAACTTTATAAATTTGATTGATCACCACGCTTGGCAGCTGTTGCCTACTCCTCCTCCTCATGGTGAGGAGAGAACCGGGAGAAGTGAGAGAAAAGTTTTACTTTCTTTGAAATTAAAAACTGATCCCGAAGAAAATGGAAAAATGTGGCCACTTCGTCTCCAAGCGCAACGAGGTTCTCGACTCGGCTTCGATACTTTCAATGGGAGGAGGAGGAGTGGGAGGAGAAAGAGGAAGGGTCACTTTCTTTCTACCACAACAATTCATACCGCGTGTTGCCAACCACTTAATAAAGGGCAAATTGAGAAGATTTCCTTGATGTTTTTATTGGTATAGGAATAGTTGTTGTTGTTCTTGTTGTTTAGGGATATTTGTTAAAAACTTTTGCCAGTGATAAGACAACAGTGGCAACAACAATAACAACAAATATACAATAACAACAATATAACAACAATAACAACAACATAACAAGAATTTATCAAATGAAATGCGGGATTTGAGCGACGGCAAAAATGCAAATTTTCCCCTAAGATGAAGAAGAGGAAGATGAACAGCCTGACAAAGAAGAAGAAGACGACGACGAGGCGAGACTGAAGAAGACAGAGAAAACTTTATCAAAAATGCTGCAAGGATGTCATATTTAAGCCCAAGAAGAAGAAGCAGCAGCCGCCTCGTCCTAAACAAATGACGATGGGACAAGAGGAAAGAGGGGGAGGAGGCAAATGAAGCACGGAGATAAAGACAGATTGAGTGTGAGAGAGGGAGATATAGAGAGTTATGGGGAGAAGGAAAAAACCTCGGTTCGCATCCCAAACACGCCGTCGACTTTGATCCTTTTCCCCCCAAACCGACCTCCACCGACCCCCCTCGACCTCCGCCCTTGGTGTGTTATGCGTGTAACAAGCAGCTGCTTTGATTTGTTGTTGTTATTTTTGTATATTTGTGTAGTGTTGTTGTTGTATGAGGCAAAATCTGCGGTTCTCGAAAGTGAAATTCCACAGATTCTTCAACTTCTTTCGCTACTTGTTCTTCTTCTAGTTCAGCGCACGGCAGGTGGTTTTCTCTCTCGCTCTGATTTCGTCCGTCCGTCTGTCTCGCTCACGTCCGTCCGTCTTTCTCACGTCTGTCCGTCTCTCGCTCACGTCCGTCCGTCTCGCTCACGTTGTCAGTTAGTGAAGGAAAGTGATTTGTTGTCGTTAAAAGGGAGGCGAAGGAGGGCAGCGAACGAGGGTCGGAAACGGTTCCCTTTGCATAAATGAATAGAATCAAGAAGGTGAAGGGAGGAAGGGAGGCGCGTGGCAGGAGGTGGTCGGCGAGCGGCAAAGAAAACGATATCTGCCAATTTGCATCAGGGCTTCGACCCAACTCGACTCGACTCAACTCAATTCAACTTGGTTCGCATTCATTCACGCAGCGCATTCAATCGTTGGCAACGTTGCCAACTACAATAACAACAACTACAAGAACAACAACAAAGCAAAAGTTGACACAAAGCCACGACGGTGCGAGAAAAAGGGTCACCGAAGTAGCCCACTCCGAAGGGGGGCAGGGGGCGTGGCGGGCGTCTCCAGCCCCCTGGTCCATGAAACGACGGGAGGTCCTTCCACAGGATCTGCGCAAGAAGCGTCAACGTAATTAAATTTTATGCGTTCTTGCCCCGTCCTCATCGTTGGCGTCGTCATCGTTGTCGTGGTTGCCGTCACGCCCTCCGCCCCTCGATCCCTCTGCCCACCACACCCCATCGCATTCCTCTGCGGCTCAGTTTTTATTAATTTTAATCGCGCAAACTTTCAACGAGGGTGCGTTGGGGCTGATGCCACGCCCTCCAGCTCTTCGCCCCCGCCTCCGCCCCCTCGAGTGCACCACGAGCCATTTGCAGAAGCTCCACACGATGGCGAGAGTCGCTTTGGGGGAAGGGGCGGCGTAACTGATGGGCGTGGTCGTTAGACGTAGTTTGCGGTTCTCCTAATTGGAGCATCTTCTTCCTCTTCTTCTCCGTCCCCCGGCTTGTGGCCCCATTACTGTTGTTCCGATTGTTGTTGTTGTGGTGGCAAAGGGGATTTTTGATCAAAATTTAAGGGATTTCCACGGCTTTTGAACACGGTAGTAGAGGGAATTTTCCGGGGGAGGACTTTTGTGGGATTTTCTCCTTCGTTTTTGGGTGCTTGAGGGCGATGGTGTTGTTGTTGTTGTTGTTCAAGGGACCCTCCACCGGTGCCATTTATGATGGAAGCTCTCATTGGGATTCCATTTGGAGGGTTCCTTATGGCCCCGACACCCCTCTCACTCACACTTACACCACCTCTCTCTGTCTCTCCCTAAGTGCCCGATGTGCAACTGGTACTCGGGGATCCGCTTGTGTGGCAATAAAAGTCCCGTTATTAACGCCGACCTACATATTTTAAGGGCACGCACTGGGGTCGGGATGAGGAGGGGATCGAGAAGATGGGGGCCTTTGGGTCCCTCGGCTGGATGCGGCGCCACGTCCGAAGATTATAACAATAAAGAGCGGATGGAAATGGGTGGGAAATGGAAATGAAAATGAAATTGAAGCAGCGAATATTTCAACGTTTTTATAACGAGGACCCTTATTTGGACCAATTTTCCCACAACCGCCCTTCTAGCTCCACGCTCCGAAAGCCGCCGCTCGCTTAACCCCGTCTAAAGAAGAAGAAACTAACAGCTTTAACCTGAGGTTCAAACTAAGGGGACCTGGCGAAAATCGAGGGGGAGGGGCAAAGGTAAGAAAATGAGGAGGAGGAGGAAAATATGGTACAAAGGAGGAGAGGAAGAGAAAGAGGGAGAGGGAAGATATTGGGGGCGGCACTCGCGCATAGTTCAAAGGCATAAGCGGATGTTTATTATATAATAAAGTTTCCATAATTTGCGCTTCCTTTTCCTCACGTTCCCAGGGGCGCCGGCAGAGAAAGAAAATGACAGGAGTGAGGGAGGAAAGGAAGCTTGGGAAAATACCTGTTCCGGAAAATACCACGAGAGCAAAAGAGAAGCGAAAGAATGCCAGCGAAGACAGAGGGAAATGAGGAAGCAACGAAGAATGTTTTGCTGTTCGGAAAAAAGTGCGCGACAAACTTCCGCTAACAACGGAGGGGAGCGGCCGAGAACCTGTTGGTGGGCGTAGTTGATGGTAAAGTATGCAAACAACACAACACAACACAATAACAATGATGGCCAATATTAAGAAGAGCAACAGCAAGAACAAGATCGAGCACATTAAAATCAACTAAAAGGCACTTCATTTCATAATTTTAATTTATGCAACATTCTTTTCTCTTTCGCAATATCTCCCTCTATTTCACATTATCGTCTTCTCTTTTTCCCTGTATTTCTCTCTGCTTCACTCACACTCGTTTCCTCCTCTTCTGGTCCCTGGGATTTCTCTCTTTTGACCCGGAAAAGGAAACACTGTTGAGGCCGAGTGTTGTTAACCATTATATTTCGGTACTTTTTGAAGGGGCCACTCCACAACTAGAGGGTGGGGGATCCCCCCCGCTTACAACAACTACCAGGAGAGGGCGAATGAAAAAAAAACTCCATAATTTATGCCTCGTTTCGCGGCCTCGTCACGGCCACTCCGGCCGCGGGCCATCTTTTAATGGCCGCCTCTGCAGACTTTGTTGCCGTCGCTTCTAGGAAGAACCCCCGAATCGATCGTGGCTCCCCCGCCCCCATCGGCCCCGCATCCCCGTCCCCGCCTCTCGGGTCGCCGTCGTCGAGAGCGAGATGAAGTCGTGTATTGAATTTTATCGCTGACATAAATTTAATGATGGCGTCGCTCTGATACAGCTGTCAATCGCCGGGCCATTAATCAAAATGCTCCACGGTTGTGCTATGATGATGTTGTTGTCGTTTCGTTGTTTTTGCTATTTCTAATGCTTGTTGTTTTTGCTATTTCTAATGCTTGTTGTTTTTGCTGTTGCTGTCGGGGTCACCTCGTCGTTATTGTTTTTGGGCTCTTCATCGTTTTATGGGCGTGTCTGGGACATTTTTTCGAAAATTAGAATTTGTTGTCGTTTTGTTGTTGTGATCCCGAAATGCAACACTGGTGTTATCGACGAGGGCGATTTTTTGCCCCTCGGAAAACTTCGACATTTAATGAAGAGATTTTCATCGGGAAAATTAAAGGTAATACATTTAAAGTGGGCGAGAGAGAGTGAAGTGGGAGTGATGCCAGATCGCCGTGGGATGAAAAAGAAATCCTTATGTAAAAAAATTATTCCCGTTTTAAATCGTTTTTCCTTCCGCGAAAATCCCTTCACGTATCTTTGGGCACAGAAATCCAATCTCTCAATTGAATTCCGCAATAAATACATGTTTTATTTACATTTAATTCGCTCTTATGCATTCATTATTCATATATTATTTTATATTTATTTGTTTGCTCAATGCGTTCGGAGATAAAAAATTAAAAACGCCGCCGAACAAAGAAATTCCCTCGGCTGCCGCGTGCAGCTGACAGTGGGACGAAGAGCCGAAAGCGAAATGTCAGGCGGTGCCGACAAAGACTCCCACATAGGCCAGAGGTGGGGGTGGGGGCGAGGGGACGAAAGCCGGCGCCTCGACACACACACAGTCGACACTCGGGCTCCACACAATCGGCACAAAGTGTGGCAACACCGGACGCCCACCGCTCTCACTTCCGCCACGACTCCAGCGATCGCAACAATCGCCACCAACTCAAGCCCACCCAATTGGTGGGGGCGGTAGGAGGGGGGGGGGCGTGGCGTGGTTGTTGAGGGTTCGGTGCGCGCTTAAATTGAAAATAATTCGCCGACGTCGCTGTTGTTGTCGTTGCCGTTGCCGCCGTGGGAATAATTGCGGCGGATGCGCGCCTCGACATGTGACCAGACGGGGCGACGACTCGTCCCAAAGCCACCCCAACAACAACAACAACTACAACTACGGTGATATCAACAAAGTGACACTTTTCCAACCATCTTCCCCCACTTCACCTCATCCATTTCTGTTCGTCTATTTCCCTTCTATTTCCTCTATTGTTATTATTACTATTTCGTTTCTGTTATCAATTAAAAGCCACTTAAAAATTCTCGAGTGTCTGGCGGTCACCGACGTCGTCGTCGTTGTCGCCTCCTCTGTCGTTGTTGTTGTTGTCGTCCCCACTTTGGACGATTCGTCGTCGGCGAGGTGAAAAAATGACGACATCAAACGATACGAAACAGAAATAAAAACATCGAAGATAAAAGAGAAATTCTTAACAACTTTTTTTTCTCTCTACTATTTTATTGTTGTTTTTTGTTTCTGTGGTTGTTGTCGATTTTTTCTTTCTTCTATTTATTGTTGTTGTTCTATTTATTGTTGTTGTTATTGCGTTTGTTGTTATTTTTGTTTGTGATTCGCGTTTGCCGGCGACTTCAACGATTTTGTTTATTTAAAAATTCATTCAATAAATTGCAGATAGCGACGACTGCGACAACGACGACGTCGACGAGGAAGAAGAAGAAAGGCTTGCGTCTAAAAAGGGGGAAAGAGGAGGAGGAGGAAAGAGAAGGGTGCCGGCGAGTGAAAGAGAGCGAGCACAAGTGGGGCGGCTGAAAGTGTGCTTAAGTGGTCGGCAATTAAAGCGCCTTTCGGACGGGCTTTAAAAGCGTGAACACGGTCGGCTGTCGGCTGAAACAACACCAACAGTAATAATGACAATTACAACAATTACAATAACTACAACAATAACAACAACAACACCATCACCAACAATGACAATTGGTCAACGACCATTACAACAATTGAAAGAGCAGCAGCAGCAAAAACTATGGCGACAATAATGGCTTTGAAATGAAATTAGAACTGAAGTAAATGACGTTTAGCACTTGGCGAAAGGAGTGGAGAGGTGAGAACAGGGTGTTCCAGAGTAGAGGGGGTTCCCACAGGGAATGGGGTCAGCCACAGTCCAGCGGAAGCACCCTGTGCCTAAGCATGAATGAAAGAAACTACGCCGACGACGACGATGAGGACGATGATGACGACGGCTGCTGTCCACGCTAATGACCGGCGAATGCCCGACGAAAAACTCCTGATAAGAACGACACATGGGCGATGGTGAGACGGACAGACAGGCGAACAAACAGACGGACAGACAGACGGACAGCTGGACAGACCAACGGGAAGCGCATTCGTTGGACGTGCCAGAGCCGGTGGCGTCTCGCTTATCAGTCGGCCGGCGCTCGGTGTGGAGGCATTAAATACAAAAACAACATGCCAGCCATGAGGAATTACGGAAAATGTAAAACTGAGAAATGGACGCAAGCATAGATAGATGATTGTAAACCCCAACCCCACCCTATCCAACTCCACTCCATGAGGCGGCACCATCCACTCCATTCATTCCATCTCCTTCTCCATTCCATTCATCCCCGGACGCATTAAGTGGCGACGCATCGGAGGCGCGCCTAACGCGAGCCCAGCCTCGGATCTGGAACTGGATGCGCGGCTCCGGCTCTCGCGATCTGGTCGAGGATGTGGCTGCGGACTCGGAGGCGGAACGGACGACGACATGGTTTTCCAATCGCTCTTAATTGATCGCCCGAGTGACTCGCACACAATCGGACAGTTTTATTCCACGGCCTCCGTCGCGAGTTCCGTTGCACCAGCCATCCGTCCGTCCGTCCGTCCGTCTGTCTGTCCGTCTCTCCATCTGTCCGCCGTTGCGGTAATGGAAATGCAATGGCCTGTAATTCCTCATTGATTGCCCGGCCGATAGACGGCGCTCCGGACGCACTGGGCGCACACTTGACAGAGACGACGGCGGCGACGACGATGAAGTTGTATTAAAATAACGGACGCGGAGTTGTCGCATTATGCCGTTAATTATTTGTCAGACAGTCGGAGTAGTCGCTGTAGATGCGATGGGATGTGGCTGATGTCGCCGATGTCGCTGCTGGAGTTTGCTGCCGTCGTGCTGGGCCTCTGGCTCTGTCTCGGCCATGAAAGACGGACGCTGTCTTGGCCAGGAAGCCGGGCCCGAACCGGATGGGCGAACGGGGCAAATGATGTGGATGCATGGGAAAATCGGGCCACTTCGAGTCAAGTGGAGAAATCGCTCTAATGCGAGCAGATGCAAATAAGAAAAAATAAGGAGAAGGAAAAAAGACGACGATTAGGAAACGCACAGCGGAAGTGGAATGAATGAATGAAGGACAAGCACTTGAGTAGGGAATTAAGGATGGATTCTCGAGAGAACCCTTGAGAAATCTTCGAGATCGAAATGAAGTGAAGGACGAAAATTGATGCCATGGATGCGAGGAGATGACTTCCAGCTGCCATCGTCTGACGGCGATCGGTTTCACCAACAAGAAAGAACAGCAATAAACACAACAACAACAAAAGCAATAACAAAAACAACAATAACCACAACAACAACAATAACAACGATGTGCACAAAAAATATCAACCTCTGAGATCTTGGAATTTCTACATTTGACGAAGAACAAAAAAAAATCATTATCAGCCAACGAGAAGAAGCATAAAAACCACGAAACCCAAAGGAGCAACATGTTGTTATTGTTGTTGTTTGTTGCTATTGCTGTTGTAGTTGTTGTTGTAGCATCGGTTGACATCCGACGACAATCGACCATTCTAACTAAGCCCGGAGCCCATGGCTCTGGATGGGACATTTTTTTCTGTTTCCCTGGCCGCCGCCGTCGCTCGTCAGGTTTCGAGGCTCAAAAATGTGGATGAAATGAATATCGTTTGCGGCAGCTCGATTTCGCTGACGATGGGGCCCGGAGTTGGAGACGTGGACGCCGATGCCGATGACGATGACGATGATGACGACGACGACGACGTCGGTCGCCTGCCATGTCACGGCGGCCAAGTCAAGCGCTGCAGGCCGGCGGCGGCGGCGGCCCTCGGCGACGTCGACATCGTGGCATCGGATCGACGGCCGCCACCGGCTGCCGGCGACGACTCGGTCGGTCTCAAAGGCCGCGGCGGCCTCTCGACGAAGCTTTGTCGGTCGCCAGCCTCCGTTCCCCGATCCCAGCTCAAACCGATCCATGGAGCCCGACAGCCGTCCTGCGGCGTCGTCGTCGTCGTCGCTTCCAAATCGAACCAAATGACTGTTCGTTAGTCGTGCGCTCGCTGGCATCGCTAGCTCGACCCATCGGTTGGATGGATTGATAGATGGACAGATGGATGAGTGGTCAGACTGACTGACTGAAGGACAGACAGATGAATGGATGACAGAGCGGCGATCGGCGATTGGGAAGCAATGGAGCGACTGCATGGAGCGCGGTCGCTTTGTCGGTTCCTTCGTTCGTTCGTTTGCTGCAATCGTCTCTCTGTCTGTCTGTCGTCCTTCTCTGTCTGTCTGTCTGTCCGCCTGCTGCTGCTGTGATTATTGTTGTTGTTGCCATGTTGGCGGCACTGTTGCAAGCGGCTATATAATGATTTCGTTTTTGTTGCCGTCGTCGTTGTTATTGTTGTTATTATGCTCTTGTCTCTCCTTCGTTTCTGCGGAACCATTACGTTCGTTCGGCGAGTCTTTAACCATCCGTCCGTCCATCCACCTCGCTGTCTTTCTGTCGTCTCTGTCCGTCCATCTGTCCTCTAGCCTCTTCGCCTGAGTGTCTGTCTGTCCGTCTGCCTGTCTTTCGGTCCAAGTATTTGGGTTTTGTTGGCGGCCGCCATGTGTCGCTCGTCGCTGAAATTCACAGACTATCGTTAAATTATTATTTTTCGTTTCTGCCTTTCGTCTCTTCATCTCCGTCTCCATCTTCAACTCTGTTTTGTTTTGTTTTCTTTTCCGTCCTTTGTTTTCTCTCCGAAGATAATAGTTAAGTGGAATCGACGTCATCATCAGCATCGCCATCAACATCGGAATCAACATCAACATCGGAATCAACATCAACATCGGAATCAACGTCCCCAACATCGCCCTCGTCATTATCGTCTCCCCTTCATCTTCATACCGATCTCCACCGCCATCTTCATCTGCATCTTCATCCACGTTGAATAATTTTCCTCTACTTTGGAGTTGGCGATCGTTAATCTTGTTGTTGTTCGGCTCTCAGTTGCTTTTCGGCTCTTGGTTGTTATTTCTCTTTGAAGGTTGTGGCTAATTTTTTAAGCCAAAGACCTCGAGGCCTCCTCGATCGATACTCATTGCGATCGAAGCGACTTCTATTGCTTGCGGTCCCTCCGAAGTCCGAGGGCCTCGAGGGACTGCGATCGATCGATCGAGACTTGGCTTGGGCTTCGAGGCCGTTTCAAGCCATTCGAGGGCCTCTTGGCGCGCTTCCAGTGTACTTGAAGCAGCTCAATTAGGCTCGGGCTTGTTATCGGCACGGTGTCTTTTTACGATCCCCCGAGACGAGCCCGCATTCGGCCCTCGTCGTCGTCGTCGTGCCGAGAAGGGCCGAGATATGGTTTACGAGGCTCGGCTCGGCTCGACAGCGCTGGCGAATTCCCGGAAGAGAGCGCGATCGTGAGGGCCGGGTTTAATTACTCAATTAGGTCGTCGTCGTCGCCGTCTCGCAGGATCCTCGGCATCGCCAGATCGATCTCGTTCTCGATCTCGCAGTGATCCCGATGAGTCCGTGGCCTCGTCCTCTCGGGGGTGAGGCGAAGAGTTCGACCTCCTCGAATTTGAATGTTCCTAGAAACGATTCGAGGCAACGTTCCATTGACAGACAGATGGATGGATGGACGGACGGACCGAGGGACGGATGGATGGATGGAGACTTCGTCATTCGGAGGCCTATTTACGATGCTTCAAACGATCGCTAATTGCTTGCAGATGCCACAACAACACGAACAAAAAACACTCAATTCCAGCAGAGATATTTTTGAAAACGATTTGTGTGGCTGCAGTCTATGCTGTTGTTGTTGATGTTGTAGTTGTTGTTGTTGCTGTAGTAGTTGTTGTTACCTGTTGCAGTGCAGCCAACAACAGAAAACGGAATGAAAAATCGAAGGCATTAAAACAAAGGCCGAAACCGAGCCGACCAAAGGCGGCGGAGAGTGTGAGTGGGAGAGAAGAAGATGAGGAGGAAAAAGAGGAACCTTAGACGTGCAAACAACAACAACAACAACAACAAAAATAACAACAATAATAATAATAACAACAAACCAACACGTACCCAAGGTAAATGAAATATAAACAAAAACAAAGTCGGGGAAAGAAAAACAAAAGCAAAGCCAACAACGACCACGGTCGAGTCGAAGAAATCGACGCAGAAGACCAAGACGAGGAAGAAGAAGCAGAGTGGAGCAAGAGATCAAGAGGGAGAAAGAGAGAGAAGGAGAGCGAAAGAGATGGAGAAATAATAACAGAGCGTGTGGCTGCAGTTCGAAATCTCGAAAGCGAAAGAAAACAAAACCGAAAACAGACAAGAAGTGGCGAGAAGACGAAGGATTGTGGTGGAAGAGGAGGAGGGAGAGGAGAAGATTAGGGGGTTGGAGAGAAGAGGAGGAGGAGGAGGAAGAAGAAGAAGAAGTAGGAGGAGGCAGATGAAGAGGAAAAACTAGGTTCAAAGACGTCTCTTCGGCAGCGCCTTCGAGCCGCCACGCAAGAAGCCGCTGTTAAAAGATCGTAAACTCCGAGGATGGGGTGAGGAAGAAGAGAGAGAGAGAGAAGAGAAAGAAGTTA
This sequence comes from Coelopa frigida, assembly GCA_017309665.1. Lineage (NCBI taxonomy): Eukaryota > Metazoa > Arthropoda > Insecta > Diptera > Coelopidae > Coelopa > Coelopa frigida. The sequence goes on from CM029563.1 coordinate 12,549,252, forward strand.
ATGGATGGAAGAGGAAGGGGAAGAGCAGGAGAAGTTGGGGCCGCGAAGGTGGTTCCGATCTCGCGCTCAGACCAGATCTCATGCTCTTCTCTCGCTCTCTCTTGGTTTGCTCCTTCACCTAGGCTCGATTGACAGCGAGAACTTCTCGTTAGTTCTCGAACTCTTTCGTCTACCCTGCCTGCCCCGCCAACCGCTCCTTGACTCCACCAACAACAACAACAACATCAACATCAACAACAACGTCGCCTCGTGCTGCGGCCACTGAAGCCACTGGAGTCGGAGCCGGACCGACCGAACGACTTTGATGCGATTGCGGAAGAGAAACGACCAGCCGTTCATGTGCGCTTCGGACGCAGCCTCCTCTTCACCATCTTCCCCATCATCCTCTTCTTCTTCTTCACCTTCTCCTCCAGTCGGCCGTCACCAGTCTTCGGACGAGCGGTGGCGGCTTCGTGCGATCGATCGAATCCCCTCCAGGTCCTCCTTCGTCTCACTCGCCGGCTCCGTTCGACCGTTTCGCAATCGCATTTGCGGCTCTTGTTTGGTCGCCTCCTCCTTGTCCTACTCCTCCCCCTTCAACTACTCCTGCTTCTTTTCCTTCTCCTCCTTCACCCCTTCTTCTTCTCCTGCTCGCCTGATTCGCGTCCTTTGCGTGGTCGCGGTTCAGCGCTCTTTCTTTAAAGTTGCGGCCAAAGTCACCGACGTCGAGCTGGAGTTGGAGTTGGAAACGAAGACGAAGAGTTGGAGACGAAGTTGGAGCCGGAGTCGGTCGAAAAGCTGTTAGCTTGTAGCTTCTGCATTTATTTATGCCTTCGCATTGTTGTTGTGATATCGTTGATGTTGTTGTTCTGGTATCGTTGTTGTTATATCAGTTGTTGCTGTTATTGCAATTGTCTCTGTTGTTTTTGTATTTTTCGGCGAACCGCCGCAAGATCCAAGACAGAAATCGTCCCCCTTGTCCCCCTCCACTACTTCCCCCTGCTCTCCTCCACTGCTCCTCACCCCTCTCTCTTCCTCTTCTTCCCGATCCACTTCGTTCCATTCCGTTTCGTCTCGGGCTCGGATCGGCTCAGCTCGGGTCGACTTGAGTCAAGTCGGCTCGATCCGGTTTCAAGGAGTCGCGATGTTGTTTTTTGTTATGTTGTATTTGTTGCTTTTGCGATATTGTTGTTATTCTTGTTTCGTTGTTATTGTTATTATTTTTTTTTGTTGATTTTTTGTTATTGTTTTTTTTTTGTATTGATTACTTTTTATTATTGTTTTTTGTTGTTGTTCCGCGATCGTAAAATATTGTGCAATTCAACGTAGCTTTCGCGGAGATGCGAAGGACTTGAAAGACGACGACGTCGATGGCGGCGACGACCGCGCTGGAGACAACAACAAGTAGGAGGAGGTGGAGAAGGAGTCAATGGAGGATGAGGAGGGGGGAGGAAGAGGGTGAGGCCGCCGGTGAAAACAAAAACCGCCAAACAAAAGCGACCGAGGAGAAGAGGAAAAAACTTTGTCTCTGTGGCTTTGTACGTGCGATCTCCGCTTTAAAGGCAACCGCCGATTGGAGCGAAGACTGGGAACGATGATGAGGAGGTGGAGGAGGGGAAAAGGAGGAAGGACAAGGAGGAGAAGGAGGTGGATAAGTAGGAGGAGGGACAAAGAGAAGGAGGAGTTGAAGCAGTCGGCGAAGGCCGGTGGACGATGGAAATTATATGAAGGGCGATAAGACGCGAATCGACGAGCGAAGAGGAATCGCAGAGGTCGGCGGGTATTGTTTTGAAAGGCGACCGACGACGGCTTTGGCAGAAAGAGAAGGAAGAGGTGAATAGGAGAAGTGGAAAGAGGTGAAGAGTCAAAGGAGCAGGAGAAAAAAGGCGGCCGCGAACGGAAGGAAGCACTTTGGAGTGGATCCCGCCGGAGCGCGAGAGCGCGAGCGAAAGGAAAAATAAAGATCTAGGATTGTGTTGAAGAAATCTCCGGATCTGGCGGGACCCTTGAGGATCCGGCTCTGACGTGATCCGATCGGCAGTTGAGGGCTTCTTGTGACCCTCTCCCCGGCCTCCCCCGCCTCCCTCGATTCGTTCTCGACTTGAACAAAAACTCAAACCCAACCGCAAACAATTCCAAATTCTCGTTCTTCGTCGGCTTCATCTGCCGATCATTTTGAACAACATTGATTGATGGATGAATGTTACTTTGGGTCTTCCCCGCCCTTCCTCTCCCTCTCCCTTTCCTTCCCACACCTCCTCCTCCCTCACAATTTCTCTCCGCTACCCAGGGACCTCGATGAAGGTCTTTTTTTCTATCTCGGGTCGAATCGGATCGCATCGGGTCGGGTGTTTGTTGGTTTTATTATTGTTTTTGTTTTTACTTTTGGTTTTTTCTCGAAATTTGGTTCTCGTCGTAGTTTTTGTTGCTGTTGTTGTTGTATTGTTTACTTTATTTTATGATACCTAGTTTTGTAGTCGCCGTCGTCGTCATCGTTGTTGGTCATGTTGTTGTTGTCGGTCGTCGTGTTGTTGTTTTTGTTGTATTGCTTTTCTTTCCTTCTTTCTTTCACTCTATTCGCGTTCCTCTCGACTCTTTTGATTTGTTCCTCTTCGCTCGTTGCTTTTGTTCCCGTCGTCTCTTCCTAATTTTCCTCCACTACTTTTCTACTACCTACAAAAGGGTCTCTCGCCATCTCTTTCTCCCTCACATCACTCTCTCCCCCTTTCTCCCTCTCTCTCTCTTTCTCTTTACTCTTTACACTTTACTATGCCGTGAAGTTCAAATAGTTTTTCATGTTGTTTTCTTTTTTCGGTTCCCTTGTTGGTGTTCTTTCAATTCCGTCCGCCGATCGTGGCCAACGCCATCTTCACCACGGCCTTTCTCTCTGTCCTTCTCACTCTCTCTTCTTTTCCTTCTCTCTCTCTCTCTCTCCTCCGGTCTGTTCCTCTCTCAATTTCTCTATATCTCGCTCTCTCTGTAGCCCTCGTTCTCTCGATTCTAGTTTTTGTGAATTTTCGTTTAGTTTCTTCCGTCGTTTTCTACTTGTTGTTGCCTTAGTTTTGGTCGTTGTCTTTGTTGTTGTTCGAGTGGTGTCTTGTGCGAGTTTTTGAGGCATTCGTTTGATGTGTTGCTCCTCGGCAGGTTCGTTGGACGCGTTCCCCCCTCCCCTCCTCCACCACTGGTCTTCGCCTTCTTCGTCTCTTCATCGTTGCCGCGACTCTTTCTATTTTTATTTCATAGACCGCAAGAAAACTACTCCGAGGCCTCTAAATTTGTTGTTGTTGTTGTTGTATGTTTTCCATGGTCTTCCCCTGGGTCCCTCCCTGGGATTTGGCTGAGGGGCGGTTTTCCAAAGCAAATGATCAATCGATTTTTGGTTCGTTTCTGTTATTAATATTTTTCGATGTTGTTTTTCTCGTTATTCTCTTTGTCGTTCCTCTTCTTCTTGTTGTTGTTGTCATTATTATGGCTCTGGTTTTTGTTGTTGTTGATCATTGAGATCGTGGAATGATGTTTTGTTGTTGTTCTATTTGTTGTTATTGTTTTTGCTCCACACACAGCGCTGTTCGCTTTGAAGGCGCGGCCATTAAAAGAATTCTTGAGATTCTCAAGATTTTCGAGGGCACTCGACGGACGATCGGCTCCACTCGGTTCGGACTCAGTTCACGGCCCGAGAACGATGGATGAGTCAATTTCCGAGGAACAGTTGACAACCGGAGGAAGTCGAAGATCGAGAGTGGTCGACCGACTCCCGACCGACTCCGAGTGGATCCGACTCCATGAGTCAGGGGAAGAGAGTGAATCAGATGTTTTTTGTTTTATTGGTAGGAGCCATGGTGAATCAAGGAGGCTCAGAAACCCCAAGGATCAAAGGAAAAAAGGCCGAATGGCCTTTCAGAAATCTCATGACCTCTGAAAGACTTTGCATCCTTCGAAAAACTTCTTGTTCTTTGAAAGATTCCTTGACCTTTAAAAACTTCTTTGTATTTTAAAAACTTCTTGACCTTTCAAAAACTTCTTAATCTTTGATAGACCCCTTGTCCTTGCTAAGACCTCATCTTCTTTCAGTTTCCTTGTCCTTTCTAAGACCCCTTGTTCTATCAAATCTCTTTTTGTCCTATCTGTCGACCCTGTTGACCCTTCACATAGCCTTCTTTTCAGCCCCAACTCCTCCGCGCCCCAATGAGTCATAAATCGCTGTGGGCGCGAGCATCGAAGGTTCCGCCCGGACTTCGATAAATTAACCTCCGCCCCAATTGAGTTCCAGCGACCTCGGGGGAGACTTTGGGCCCCGAATGTCCCCCCAGGACCTTTGGACATAAATTTGCGATGGGCCTCGAGGTTCGGCTCCGATTGTTGACGCTGAACATACCTGAGAATTGTTTGTAGCCGCCGAGTATTTTGTGTTTCCACCATTTAACGAGATTTCCCGCCATTGTTGACTCCTCGTTTGATCTCTCTCGTTCTCTCTCTCTTTATCTATCAGTAGTCCTTATTCTTCTTATCCTTCCTTCCTTCCTCGACGGGGTGTTGTCGATGATGTTGTTCTTGTTGTAGTTGTTCCCTAGCACGAGGGTGATTTATTGGCTCAAAGCGCGCCAAAGACGTCGAACAACTACAGGACGAACTTCTTCGGCAACAATAAAAATAAGAAGAAGACGCAGCCAGCAGGACGAACGATGGCCGAAAATTGTAAACTTCTTTCCGCCAAGGATTTAGATCCTCTCTTTGTCTGTCTCTCTCTCCCTCTCTTTCACTAACTGGCTTAGTGTGTGTGCGTTTGAGTTTCTGGCTGTTTGTCTGTCTGTCTCTCTGTGTGTGTGTGGTTTATGGCTGAGTGTGTGTGTGTGTGTGTCTAGGTAATCCTTCGAGTATCTTTTTGTTCCTCGTTAAACGTAATTTCGTTGCTTCCACAGTTGATGTTGTTTTTGTTGTTGTTCTTGTTCTTGTTGTTTGCCAATGTTTTCGTTATTACTCTTGTTGTTGTTGTTGTTGTTATTGTTTGCTATAAAGCATTTCCGCGTATCCTTCGAATGACAGGTAGACGGGAGCTTCCTCTCGCTCTCTATCACTATCTCTCTCTCTCTGTCTCTCGCCACGAATGCAACGGACGTCGTTTGAGTCTTCTTCGTTTTGTTCTTCGTCGGATACTGGTTTTGTTTTTGTAAATAGTATTTTGTTGTTCTTATTATTGTTCCGGAGGTATAAAAATTGTGCGTGCGTTAAAATTGGTCCTGGGCCTGGTTCTCTCGGCCTGGTCCTGGTCCTGGAAACTTGTTTCCTCCTCGGCCGTCGTAAAATGTTTACGACTTGTAAATTTCTCTCTCGCTGTCTCCCTCTGACCGTTTATCTGTCTCTTTCCTCCTTTGGTTTTCACAGAATTCCACGAAATCCGAGAGATTCTCAATTTTTGGACAGTCGTCAAAAATGTTGTTGTTGTGGTGGTTGTTTGTTATGTTGTTGTTGTTCTTTGTTGTATTTTTGAATTTTAATATTTTTTGCTTTTATATATTTGCGCTATCGATATTTTCGATACGTCGCCGAGCCTCGGAATTGTTGGTAAACAAAATCGCGTTTTTTTGTTGTTATTATTGTTGATTTGTTGTTGTTATTGTTGCCTGTTTGCTTGTTTGTTTGTTTGTTTTCACTTGGAAATTGTGTCTCGCATGCGATGCGGCGACGACGATGCGGCGACGACGTTGACGCAGACAACAACAATTTCACAACAACGACGACGTCGGCCCGAAGAATTCGCACGAAACGTTGGCGACGACGTGGTCGATGGGGGGGCGGGGGGCGTTTGACGACGGCGGCGCGACGCAGACGGTTGCGTTTTATTTACGTTCGCGGCGAAACGTGCCAAAGGGGGCGGCGACGTGGGAGGCGGGGAGCGTGGGGCGCTTGGGTGCTGACCGCCCGATCAGCTGCCGTCGACGTTGACGGCGACGCTGCCGTTGGATGCGAGCACGGTAATTAGCACGGCGTCAATCCGCGCGATACATTTGTATCTGCGAATCTTCGAGTTTACCTCTGTTTTTTTCACCAATTTCAATTTCTTTAATTTTTAATACGTTTTATCCTTTTATTCAAGTGTCTTTATTTATTTTGCTTGATTTATTATCGCTTTCCACGATTTCACTTCAGTCCGCGGACACTCATCGTCAATCCGTCAGATACAATAATACAACTTCATGCGTGCATCTCGAAGTCCGTAGATTCGCTTCGTCTCGTCTTCGGATTCAATTCGCTTCGACTCGGTTCGCTTCGATTCGGTTCGGTTCGGCGCACGAACACAACTTTCTCTCCCGGCGGTCGGCCACTGACTGAGGTGGATGGCGTTTGTTTTTGAAAACCATCCCGAGCTGGCGGCGCGCACCGTGGCCGAGTCCGAAGCGGGCGAGCGCTTCGATGTTCGAATTTCGAAGTTAAGAGCGCGCATCCGTCGGATACAAATGCGGGCCCGCGCTCTTTGGGGCTGTGGCGGCCGAGAAAAACATATGTTTTCGTTCGTAGTTTCTCTCCCTCCGAGCAAATGTGGCTCGAAAATAATTATTTTGATTTTTCCTAAATTTTCTAAATTTTTGCTTAATTTTGTAAATTATTTTCGTTATTTTTATTTTTTTATTTATTAAATTTTTCTTTGAAATTCAATGTTATGCAGATTTTCTGTTATTCTCTTTAGAGAGACATCGAAAAGAGAGTGAGAGAGACCGACAGACTCTGGTTCGAAGAGAGCGCCCGCGACGTCTCTTAAAAATGTCAAAGTTTTTATTTCTGAAATCCAAGACGCAAAAATTTCTCAAAACGAAATTAAATGTTTGATTGAATAGAAATTGATCGGAAAAACAGAAAAAAGCAGAGGGTTGCAACAGAGGGTTTAACGAGGGAAAACCTCGTCATTGCAGGGTTAAAGGCGACCCTCTTCCTCAGAAGCCACTGAACAAGTCAATCAGATCACGATCAGCCAGACCTCCATCAATTGAGGGCTTCAATGGGTCGATCTGTCGGTCGATCGATCGGTTGGTCGTGCAAGGGTTAATTGCCATCCGTTCGCAGCCCCGTTCTCTTCGTCATCCTCCTCCTCGACTCATTACGCCGCGGTGATCGCAAGTGATCCGCCGGCCGCCATCATTACCGAGGGCGAGGGCTGGAAACCCGATGCTAAGACCGGCATTAAACCCGGACAATGGAGATGAACCGCGATTGGCCTCGCATTAGGACGACCTGCTGGGGACGACGAGAGACGACGAGGCCCATTAAATTGATATGCAAAACCACCACCAGCATCAGGAGCGACAGGACGACAGCGGCAACAGCAGAAGCAGAAACAATAATAATAAAAATAACAACAAGAACATCAGTCAGAGCAGCCAGAGAGGCAGATGAGGAAGACGAACGAAGAAAGAAAGAAAGCGCAAAGAGGAGGCCGAACCTGAACGTGAACCTGCGGCCGGCCCGAACCCTTTCCACGAGTGCCTCTGGAACTACGCATCGCAGATCGGGATCGAGTCGGGGCCGCACATCAAAAGGACGGAAAGACAAATGGATGAAGGGACAGAGGGAGAGATCGAGCGACGAACGAAGGGTCTGTCGTCCTGCCCGCTGCTCATGACAGCGGCACAAAAGACGGATTACGTGCGGATCAGCAGACGCTGGAGAGCGATCGCATGCTGATCCACGTCGCCTCCCTCGCTCTTCTCTTCCCTTCGATCGCCCTCGGTCGTCCTCAGCGTCATCTGCCTTTCGCTGTCGTTTTCATCGTTGTCGTCATCGTCGACGTTGTCGTCACCGTCGTCATTTCAATGGCTGGATCTCGGTCGTCCCTCCGGCCAATCGACCGCCTGCCTGCCGTCCGTCCGTCCGTCCATCGGTCGATCGTTTCATTCGGTGGACTAAATGCTCGCTAAAACCCTTGCATGTTTTTCTTCAATTATGCGAAGGGATTAAAAGCGGAGAAGAAACATGCGGCAGGCAGGTCGAGAGACAGACAGACAGACAGGCCGACAGAGGGACAGACGGAGGAGATCTCCTCGGCAGATCGATTCCAAAGAAGCCGAGGATCGAGTGATCGCTCTGCCCGCGGGCACTTTAATGCGTCCGCAGCTGTTTCCCAATGTTTGCGGAGAGCCCCGGGCGACGACGTCTGTCCCTCCTTCTCCTTCTCTCTTTCTCTTCATCTCCCCATCTTTTTCTCTTCTCCCCTTCTTCTCCCGCCGGCCTCCCCGGACTCGAAATCGGGCTCTTCCTTCTTCCTAACCTGCAGCGTAATACAGGATCCTCTTCTCGCTGTTATGTTATTTGTCCGGCCGTCGTTCCTTTTGTCCGCTCGGTGGATCCATTGTTGTTGTTGCTGTTGTTTGTATTGTTGTTGTTGGAGCTGCGACTCCGACTGGGGCTGGGGCAGATTTCGCTGAATCCATAATTGCCCCCGATGCGTGTGCGTCGCGCACAGCATGCGACGTTCAGCGCACGATCGTTTTTTGCGCTTCTGTGGACGGTTTTTTATTATTGTTCTTGTCGTTGTTGTTGTATGCATTCTTGTTGTTGTAGTTATTGTTGCTGCTGCTTCTTTTCCCTCGATCCGATCGGAGATCGACCGATCTGGCGAAGGAAAAAAACAGTGATCGTGATGCGGTCGAGGGGAGAGAACAAGGAAGAAGATCCGTGAAAACAAAGGAAGGTGCAGAAGGGATCGATCAGATATGGGTTTTTTGTTCATCGTGAACCATGAAAGGGAAGATGAGGAGAGGGAGAAAGAGAGAGAAGACGGTAGAACAAAGGGGAGCCTGGGGGAATAAATTTGGGATTTCACGCTGCAGGCAGGGGGTCGATCGCCGATCGTCGAAGGGTCTGCAGAGGCATAAAAAACAAAAAAAAAACAGAAAACAAAGGGCATGAAGGAGCGTTTTATATTGACACGATCAGCGGAGTTTGTTTTGAGTGGCTCACGCTGCCGCTGCTTCGCTCCCATCCACCTGTGTGCACCATAGGAGGACTGCTTTATCGACGGGGAGTGATCGTGAGGTCGCGATCGTGATCGTCTCATTGTGGCGACTGCGAAACTTTGAGACTGTTTTATCGACAGTTTCATTGTTTTGTGTTGTCCATTGATCTACTTTATCGACAACGACCTTTCGGACTTGATCAAGCACCTCTTAAATGATTTTATTGACCCACTCCCCATACTTTTTTTAATAACGATTGCACTATTCTTCCATTATAACAACCGAGTTTTTCGTTTCCTTCAACAAGAAACGATTCATGAGAAACCTCTCGACGATCCCCGTTTCTAACGGGCTCCCAGCCCCCCTGGGCGTGGCCCCAAGTCTCAATTCTCGCCGACGCTTCCGCCAGACGAGCCCAAAACGCACTTCAAAAGCCAACTTCTGAGAAGCGCGAACTTCCTACGCTGCCATAAATGAAAACCATCAATAAAAAAACCAATTGGGAGGGGCCATCACTACAACAACAACAACAAGAATAGTTACAACAACTATATATACAACAACCATAACTCCAATAACAATAAAAACAAACCTCACTAATAATAACAATCGCGATACGAACCACACGACAACAATCAAATCGAAACCGCGAGAGGCCATCGAGGAAATTTGTGAATGAATGGGATTTTTATTTCCTCGATTTCGTGTAATTTTTCGGATTACTTCAAAGGTCGGTCGGTCGGTCGGGGGCGGGTGGCGACCGGGTGGTCGAACTCCGGTCGGCCGGCCCTCGAAGCTCCACATCGTAAACATCCGCCAGTTGGAGCCTGTCCAACGTCTTCCTCCCCTCCTTTGAATAGCATGTGCAACAAGAGAATGGGGGTGGGGGGAACCCTTTGGCCCCAAGACGATTAAAACATATCCACGGCGATTCGTAGAACATCGCATATAAAATGAATAAAACCTTTCGGAGTGCGATCGAGGGTCATAAAAATGCATAACTGAATGGTGATGTTTGTTGTTATGCTACTAATGCGCGATCAAAATTCTAAATAACACCGGAACAACAACAACGGAACAACAAGAAGAAGAACTACGACAACAACAAGAAGAACAACTACTAAACGACAACAGCAATAAAACATCGGAGGAGGAAATCGTTGTCGAATCGAAGTCGCAGACGTTTCCACTTTCACACACACACACACACACACTCACACACATACACGACATGTCATAACTCTCGATCGTCGCTGCTGTGGGAACTGCATCGACCCCGCCCCCCTGTCGCCGCCCCCTCTCATGATCACATGCGTAAACTGATGTCATCGCTGGGATGATGAAAATCAGCTGTCGGGCGGCGTCGGCATCGGGAACCGAAAAAGCTGAGACAGAGATGGAAAATGGCCACGCATCCGTCGTCGCTGTCGTCGTCTGGGCCGCTTCGGCACTTGATGATCGTGCGATATGGGGGCTTATGTGGGTCGACAAGAACAACAACAACCACAATCCTCTGTAGGCCTCGGCATCGATCGAAAGATTTTGAACATTTTGTCGTTTCGTTTTGAATATTTTTTATTTCCCTCTTTGTTGACTTTGTCGGTTGGTTGTTGTAGATATTTGTTGTCGGTTGTTATTGTTGCTGCATTGTGATGAAATTCATAATTTATTGTAAAATTTGAATGCTTCTGTCTGTCTGTCTGTCTGTCTTTCTGTCTGGATTTCATCTGTTATTATTGTCGGGCTCCACGAGATCTTAATGCGTCTCGAGTGGTCGGCCCTATCTCGAAATTTATGGCTTTAATTGATCGACCAGTTGCCGAATTAATGTCTCGCAATTAATTCCCCTTCCCGCCCCCCTCTTCCACCCACCGATCAACGTCCACCCTTCAACGACCACTTCCTGCATCATCGTGCAGCACTCGTTTGATTTATTTTCAGAAAGAGTTCGGAGATTTAGACTTCGGGATCTCTTGATTTATTCGCAGCAAGATGGAGCTGTTCGTGTTCGCTTCGTGCTCACCTCGTGTTCGCATCTCCGTCGCAGTGGCGCCATCTTGCTCGGAGAATCCCACTTCCGGTCGGCGGGAGTCCATCATCGGATTACGAATTCTTAATTCCCCTCGGCCGAAGAAAGAAAACTCAATTCTCATCTCCGCGATATTCTCGCGGTTTCGTAAGTGACGAAGAGTTCGTCATACATATGTTAGAAATCTCCCAAAAAAAATACTATATCCATATGGTTCTATAAAATTTTCTCGCACTTCCACTCGATGATTCCGCACCCGCCCACGAGGCGAAGTGAGGCGAGCGAACGATTGATTGATCGAGCGTCGATCATTTTTGCTCCCCCACTCGAGGCGTTCGCTTCGAGTCGAATGAGGGCGGGGGAGTTGGGCGTGTTTTTTTAGCACATCTGTTCATTAAAATGATGCATCATTCATCGCCTTCGAGGCCCCGAACTTTATGAACAATAAAAAAAGCGCTCGAATTCGATGTTGAACTCGATGTGGAAAAACGAATTTCGAAAATCGCACAAACGAAAATCGGAAATCGACTCGATTGAAGGCCATGGGACGACGGGAGGCGGTCGTTGGGGGCTCCGGGGGGCGTGGCAGGAGGCGGGGATTTGCGCGCCAATCTAATCAGCATCGCTTATGCAAGCGTTTCCGGTCGCCGCTGCCACCGGACCCCAGTCGACGGCGACGCAGACGTCAACGTTGACGCCAGTGAATTTTGAGTGATGACCACGAGGCAGCAGCTGTGGAGGAGACCCGGAGGGAGGGGAGGGTGTCGGAGGCAGTCGTGTGGGAAAAATCGAAAATCGATCATCGTCCTCTTCGTGTTCTCCAACCCGACCCCAACTCGTGGCGTATGGAATTAATTTTCGGCTCTGTCGCTGGACTCTGGACGCGTGTCCACTCGACACATGAGACGGGACAACTTGGGGCTATCGATGGGTCAGGAAGGGGTCGAGGGGAGGGAACCGATCGAATGGAGGAAGGCTTCGACATGGATTGACATAGATTCATCCGCATTCGCCACTGGAGAGAAGGACAGAGGATTGAGGAGAGAGGGTTTAAGGGAGGATGAGAGTGTTTGAGGGGGAGAAGAAGACTAGCAAACGCATCCCCGTCTGATTGACTGACTGACTGATGGACGGAGGGTCCTCCGTTGGGCAGTTGGAATGATTTGGGGCTGTTTGGTTTTCTTCCAAAAGCAATAGCAGAGTTTAGCAGCAATTAATTTGGACATAAATCAACGCAACAACGATTACAACAAGAATAATTACAACAACAAGAATAATTACAAAAACAACAATAGTAATCACAACAAGAACAATAATAACAATAGCACACACGCCTACGCCAAACGCACCGAACGAGATCCATTCGAAATTTCAAACGGTCCAACGTTCGAATGCGAGACGTCTGCACCGGAAGCGGAAAGCGCAGCAACAGCATGCGTTGCAGCTTCCTGCGTGGGATGCGTCGATGGGAGTGTGTGTGTGTGTGTGAGTGAGAGTGTGAGTTTAATGTGTGTGCGTGCGTTCGGGAGAACATCAATCATGGAATGCGTTTGTGTGACAGCCAAACAAACGTCTCTCCATCTGTCCATCCGCCCGACTGTCTGTCCTTCGCCTCGTTCACCATCTGTCTGTTTGTCTGTTCATCCATCTGTCCGTCCATCCATCTGTCTGTCCTTCTATCAATTTGTCCGTCCGTCCATCCATCTGTCCTTTCGTCTGTGTATTTGTCTGTCGATGTCTGCTGCATCGATTGCATTTAATTTATTGTCAATTTGCGAGCACGCACGGCAGCCACCGGAAGTGGCTTTGATTGACCGGCCGGGTCGGTCAATCAAAGCCACTTTTCCTCTTCCGCCACCTCCTCATCATCCTCCACGCCTACTCGACTTCCACCTCCTCCTACTCCTACTCCTTCTCCACCTCCATCAATGGATTTTCCCACCGTTTCTTCGCTGCGTCGAAATTCGTTCGATTCGATCCGAGGCGAAAAACTAATTGTCAGATGGCGCATCGTGCCACGCCCCTCGCCATCCGTCGTCATCATCATCGTCGTCGCCCCGTCGATCGGCGGCTTTGATCTGGAGCCGAGTCGCGAATTCGCGACTCTCTTCAAAGCGAACCCCGTCCGCGGCGAATCGCGTTGGCCACGCACGCTGAAAAGACAGAGGGAGGGAGGCATGGAGTTTGATCCAAGGGTTGCCAGATGGCGGCGTGAATCATTAACGCGTTTTCCACGCCAGGTTGAGGGGGAGGAGGGCGGAGGTGGAGGAGCCCACGATCCGGCCACGCGCGATTCGTTTTTAATTTCGCGATGGAAATTTGATGATTTTTTAATTTCATAGAAACTCATTCGAAATCATGTCAATGAGTTTTCCCATTCCGTCTGAGGAGTGTTTTTTTTCTTCTTCTTCTCGACGATGCCTTAAGATCAGGTTCCACTCTTCATTATCTTCTCCTCTCCACTCGCCACCTGCGCCGAGAGATGTGGGAAGCCGTCGCATCCGCCGCCGGCCCCGGCCTCAACAACTCAATCTGCATGAATTATTTTAATTTGCGATACGATGCGGCGGCTGGATCGAGGGACGAAGGGAGTGAATCGAGGCGAACCAAGACCAGGAGAACGGAGCAAAGGGGACGAACCCAACCCAACCTAACCGAAGCAAGGTGAGGCGAAGCGAGGCGCGCCGGAGCGAAGGATGTTTTCGCCTTTATTGCCGACTCACGTAGCAACCATAAAAAGACCTCCCACTTTCGACTCGGCTCCAAGGGGTCTGACGGCAGCATCCTCAAGGTGCAGCAGCAGCGGCAGCGAAAACCGTCAGCAGCAAAATCAGAGGGAGCAGCAGCATCAGATGGAGCAACAACATCGAGGAGCAACAACATCGAGGAGCATCAGCATCGATCAGTGGAAGAGAAAGGATGGAAGGAAGGAATAAGAGGAAAAGGAGGCGATTTCATCAAAGGCTGCCGAAGCGCATGAGCGGCTGATTCGAGGGAAGAGAAATAAAATCGCATGAAGAGGAGGCGACCCAAAGAAGGAGAGAAGGAGAGAAGGAGACAGAGGCCGACGTTGGATGAGGAGGAGTGTGGAAATCGTCGATTGCAGAAATCAATAAATGGAAAAAGGAAAATCCGTAAATTTCTCAAGACTCACGATCGATCAATGGAAATGCGATGAGACTGAGAAAACAGAAAAGTGGAGGGAAAAAAATCAAAGACCACGAGCGGCAAAAAAACACTCGATGGATCGAGCGACCGATCGATTGATCGATTGATGGCAGGGTTGCCGCTGGCCACTTCACAGCTCTGCGGTTTCACTGCTGTCGGCGGCTGTCGGTCGTCTGTGGATCGCCAGCGACACGAAGCAATAACAACAACAAAATGACCAACAACGATAACAGCAACAATAAGAACAACAAAAAAATGATCAACAACAACAGCTGAATTTCATATTTCGCTGCACAGCAAATCAATTAAACACGAAATTCACGCTGCAAATGATGAATTAAACAATAAACGAATGAGAGGCAAAAACACGAAGCAACAAGAACAAAAAACAACAACAACAAGAAAACCAACAAAAACAACAACAGGGATGGAGAGCGGCCGATGTAAAAAAATTGCGTAGTCGAGCGTTAAACGCGTACAACGTTCCACGGAGAGACAGACAGATGGACGGACAGACGGAAGGACAGACAGATGGACAGACAGATGGACGGACAGACTGCGGTCGATGGTCGGCGATCAACGTCAACAACAATTGCAGCTGTCAAAAATAATGAACATCACTGGTTGCGATCGTCGTAGTGGTCCATTCTTGTTGTTGTTTTTGTTGTTGTAGTCATTGTGATTATTATTATAGTTGTTGTTGTTGTAGTGATTATTGTTGTTGTGGTTTTACTTATTGTTTTTGTAGTGATTGTGGCTTTTGCTGCCGCGGGTCTCGACTCGAGTCGGCTCTTCTCGTCTCGTCTCGCCTCGTCTCGGCGATCGTGCGCACCGAGAAGCTCGAACCGCTTCGCCTCGATCGAATTCGACCCGATCCGATCTGCTTGGTTCGGTCCACATTGATCCCCTTGGCCCCTCTCCCTCCAAAGATCGGGTCCGGCGGGTCTGGGCGACTGCCCTGGGTCGGATCGGGCGTTGTGGCATGGGCTGCCCTGGGTCGATCGGTCGGTCGGTTGGTTCGGTTCGGCCCGGGCTGCCGCGGATCGGCACAAGGTTAATTAAAAGCCAATGATGAGGCAACATTTGCGCCGCACCGCGATCGTGTCCGTGGATGATGGGCATGAAGTGTGCATCGCCGAGGCAGCGACGAGGGAAGCGGGGCACATCGGACGGACGGAGGGACAGACAGACGAACGATCGACGACGAGGCCTCGGAGTGGGGATCGGTTTTCGTCGATCCGATGGTTTACGATCGAGGTGGTTTTCGATTGAGATGGTTTTCGATTGAGGTGGTTTTCGAAGACTAGATCGATCGGTTTTCACTATCGATCGTGGGATGGGGTGATCTTCTGAAATCATCGAGATGAGCTTTCGACTTTCTGAATTCATCGAGATCAGCTTTCGATTTGCTGACAAGATACCAAGCTTGATCGGTAAATCGATCCACCCATAAGAGATCTTCACGATCACGAAGTTATTCAGATGTTTAATTACTCCCGATATCGATGGAGAGATATGAAGCGATGCATTGAAACCCCAGCTGCATTGAACTTTGAACTGAGTTGAGTTCAATTCAAGACCCCGTCAGCGTTTCACAATCGCATTCATTGATCGCTTGATTGAATGTCTGCATGATCCATAAAGATCGACGATATATAGGTCGAGTCGAACCCGAATCATTAAACTTTCTTGGAGACTTGGACATGGAAATCGATCTCAGTTCGGCGAAACAAATGATCTTTCGAAAGTCTTTGAAATGGGAAAAATACAACAACAAGAACAAAAACAATAATAACAATTACAAATGGTCACTACAACAAGAACAACAATGACAACAACCATAAAATTATCGGCAAATCTTGAAAGCCGCCGGGGCGGTCGCAGCAGCTGGAGACCCACCTTCGAGTTATCATTTTCCCCACTCGCCTTCTCTTTCCTTCTCCATCCTCATCCATCCACCTTCTTATTCCCGCTCTATCCTCCTTCTGATTCTCCATCTCATTCCACCTCCTTCTCTTCCCTCTGTCTTTACAAATTGAGCCCAGCTTTCGGCGGCCCACGACGGACGCTGGTCGAACGAACGAAAGACGCTCGGATGGATGGGCGTCTGGACGGACAGACAGACAGGCGGACGGACAGATATACGAGCTCGATGCGTCGGCACCCGGTCACCCCGACCCTTCCTCCACCGATCACCGACAAAGCTGTGAACGCTCGCCCCAGGGAGCCGCCCGCAAGAGGGCGACGACGACGAAGGCGAAAGCGAAGGCGGGGGTCGCGATCACAAGGCGCGATCGATCGCAGCCGCTGCCGCTGACCGGGCCAGACTCCGTGGATCGATCGTCGTGGTCTGGCGCGATGTGAGGTTGCCGACCGACTCCGTGTGTGTAATTATGGAGCTAGGATCGGGAGAGGGCTACAACAATAACAACAACAACGTGGAGCAACCTACAACAACGAGGAGCAACAGCCTACCACAAAGAGAGGCCGCCGTTCGAGCTGCGATTGGAGGCGACTCCCGGTTCGAGTGGACGACGTTCGCTTTGGAAACCCGAAACCGCGTCCATCTGTTCGCAGGCGGAGGCTGTGGAAAATCCATCACCACGTGACGTGATGCGGCGTGACCCGTGACGTGAGCGAGAGAGGAAGAGAAAAGGAGGCGACTCCACTTCCGCATCGATGGCGAATCCATAATTCAGCATATGTCTGAGACTCTACCTCTACCGATTCCATCTCCACCTCTACCGATTCCATCGATATTGTGTCCGTCCGTCTTTTGTGTCTGAACTGCTGGCGAGGTTCGAAGTCAGGATTTCTCCAACCATCTCCTCCTGCTCCTCCTCTCCTCTCTGCATTATTTTCCCGACGTGCCTTTCACTGGTAATGTCTTTATTAGACGCATGCAGACGGCAACAATCGATGCCACCGACTCCACCGACTCAGCAGCCCTTGGACCAGGAGTCACCGCCTCTTCATCCGCGGATATCATCCTGTCCTTCGTTCTTCTACTTCTCTTCCTCCTCCTCGTCCTCCTCCACGCCCTCCTCCTCTTCCACCTCCACCTTCTACTCCTCCTTCCGATCCTCCTCCGCTTCACACTCCTTTCTGTCCTTTGTGGTTCTCCGATGAGTCTCTGCGGAGGTGTGCGCAAATCTTGTCGATGCAACATATGAATCTCTCGGCTGCAGTTCGCCTCGTCCTGTTCCTTCTCTTCTCTCTTATCTCCTTCCCCTCTATCATCGCCTTCCTCATATTCTTCTCGTCCTCCTCCTGGTCCTTCTGCTCCTTTGCTTCCTCCTCCCTCATCCATGGCCCCATCGTCTTCTTCTGCTGCTCGTTCTTATCTTGATAACTTTCCCTCTTTACTGCTTGTTTTCAGGTTGCTCCTTGGTGTTGTTGCTCTTGTTCTTCTTCTTCTTCATGCTCTTATTCTTCTTCATACTCTTGGTATTGTTATTGTTGTTGTTGTTGGTGGTAGTGTTGATGTTGGTGATTGCTGCTGCTGGTTCTTGTTCTTATTGTTGTTGTTGGCTCCATGGTGCACGTCGCAAGATGCTCGCTCGCACCTTAAAGGTGATTTATTGCCATCTTGCGAAATTGGCAACACAGGTTAACAATTTGCGGAGCATGTGTTTGCGGAAGGGAATCCGTGTCCCAGCTGGCTTCCAGTCGGAAGGTGGGATCGCCCTGGATGCGACGCCCTAATGGGTTATGGTCTGGCTCACCAGCAACTGAGGGGGACGGAGGATCTGGAGACTCATCCTCCGCATCCTTCATCTCTACTCCAGAATCCTCCACACCGCATCGAATTTCACAGGTACCACGTGTCCGTCCGTCCAATGTCTCCTGGGACCAACGGCGAAATAGGAAACAGAGAGGGGCCAAATGAGACAGAGCGAGTGCTAAGAGAAGGAGGTCCGGCGACACCTGCCAACGCCGACGCCACCGCTGCCCACATCGTGACCGCTCCACAGCTCGTGGTCCGCTGACAGGCGCGCCGCATGAAGATGATGGATGTCGGCCGCCGTCGCCGCGTTTGTTCTTCGCCGCGGCCATACGTCAAGAGTCGTGTCCACGCTCCGTGTCCAGGTCCAGGTCCGTATTCAACTCCAGTCAGTATCTATCTCCAGGTCTGCGTCACCATGTCCATGTCCGAGCCATGTCCACCCGTCCTCCTTCCCTCTCTCTCTCCCTCCATCTTCAGCCACGTCCCACTTCGGCGCATGCTCGCGTGCTGTCGTCGTCGTCGTCATCGTCTTTGAGCACAAGTGTCCGAAGTCCGCCGTCGCCGTTGCTTCCCAGAGCGATATCGCGACGTCGATCATCCGACAGTCGGGCCGACTTCGCGACTCCGACTCCAACTCCAAGCTGACCGTTGACCTTCCCGCCGGTCGTCGTCGTCGTTGTCGGGTCCTCGACGTGTCTGCGTCTGTTGATTTAAGCTGCCAATTGTCCGCCTCCCTCTCCCTCTCCCTTTCTCTCTCACTCTCTTTGTCCTGTACTCGCCCTGTGGACCTCCTCTTCGGTGTTGATTTTTTTGGTTTATTTTGTGCGATTTGTTGTTGTGATTTTTGTTCAGTTTTTGTTGTTGCCCCGATCCCTGCCCGGCGGCCCAACTTCAAACGGGCGCCGCCAAATTGCGAAACCGCTGCGCCACCCAGCCTCGGTCGCTCGCCGTTCGCCGTTCGCTGTTCGTGCCCGAGGGGCGTGCATTTTTAACAGCTTTCCGTGTGCGGTCGAATCCATTCGCCACGCAACGCCCCTGGCGGCGCGCGCCCAACGCCGACGTCGCCCCTCGCCATTGACGACGACGGTGGCGATGGCAGCGGCGGCGACGCCACTCTTTTGTTTGATCGCCGATCGTCGTCGCTGATCGCTGATCGTTTTGTCGTGGCGGCGTTTTATTAAATCATTATTTGCTCTTCTTCCTCTCTGTCCCATTCTCTCGATTCGTCCGTTCCGCCGCCTCCATTTCCTCCTCTTCTTCGTCTTTGTCTTCGTCCGTTCGTCCTGTTCGCCGAGGGATCGCAATTTGTTCGATCGGGCGCGAAACGTTGACGGCTTCATGAGTGGCGCGAATCCGGACGCGACTCCGCCGACTCGGACTCGGACGAGTTCGAGAGGCGTTGCGAGATCAAAGAGATTTCTGTGACAATGAGACTGCGACTGATCGTTGCAACAACAAAAGGAACAACACCAACAACAAAAGGAACACAAATGACGGATTCTGATCCCCATCGGCAGGGCGTCTTCGCTCCATCGAGCTGAAGGTGATCGACGTTCGTGGGCGATCGAATCAATCGCCGAACGATTACTATATTTTGAAAAATTATTATTATATTAAATTCAATGGTATTATTCTGTAATATTTATACTTTATTTTTACTTTATGTATACTTCATTTTTACTTTATTTATACTTTATTTGTGATATATTTGGTTAAATATTTTTATATTAATATTTTTTATTTGTATTTATTTATTATTTTATTTTATTTTAATTTAATAAAAATCATTATTTCAGCTTATTTGGTGTATTTTGATTTGTTTTTATAGCTTAACTATATTTTTATAACTCTTATTCTAGAATATTCAACTTTCATTTTTATAAAAATACTATATGTAATGTTGAATTTGCAAAGGTTGCTCTCAATATCTTCTTGACGATCGTCTGATTACCGCTACTACTTTTTCTAATATTAACTCTATGCAAACCTACCCCTTCACCATTAGTGAAACCCCTAACTTTTTGTTCGTCTTAACAATTCAACAATTATCAGAATCTGTTCGCTGTCCTTTGATCCTATTAAATCCTTGCCTTTTATATTTCTCGTTATTACCTTATCCTATTTACCTCCCTAATCAATTTGCATATCTTTCGCTATGTCCCCGATATGCTATGAATCTGATTCATTCCAACAACAACAACATTAACAAAAACAACAACAACAATTAGAGCGATAAAATGTTTTCATTCCATTCCACTTGAACTTCAAAGTCAAAACACGCCAAAGGAAGGATAAAATGAGAAAAAATATGTCGATGATGATGAAGAGAAAGGAAAAGAAAGAAAGAGAAGGAGAACGAAATATTAATTTACACTGCTAATCGAGCCTTTTACGAGTGGCAGAAGAGGAACGAGCGAGGGCGAAGGGAGCGGGTAGAAAGAGCGAGAGAGAGAGGGAAATCCACTTTGGGAACATGTAACTTTCATCTCTGCCGCAATTTCAAAGAGCATCTCAACACAACAACAAAAACAACTCACTCAGCTCTGTCAATGATGATGTTGTTGTTATTGTTGTTGTTGGCGATGGTCTTGAAACTCTCAGGCAGATAGAAAAAAAGTCCATTAAAACCAATAGAGAGACCGCAGAGGATTCCAACGAGAGAGCGAGGGAGAGGGAAAAAGAGAGAGTGAGAGGGATGGAGTCGCCTGTACCCTCGATATCGGTAGTCGACGTAGTCTAATGATCGTTATTAGTGGTCATTAAGTGGTGGGCCACGCCTCCCTCTCCGACCCGCCTCTTTGCGACTTGGCCTCATCTGAATTTCAACCTGCGGATCAAATCTCGAATATGATATCTTGAGGGAGATAAATTTGTACTTAAGCATGCGACCGGACTTCTATCGTCATTGAGAGGTTTTTATTTAGAGTTTTATGATTATTATTTAGGGGTTTTAAGATTATTATTTAGGGTTTTACGATTATTATTTAGGGCTCGTCCTTCTGGCATTCAAGGGATTCTTTTTTCTCATTCTTGTCCTTTGAAGTTCTCCCCCCAGGTTCCCTGTGTTCTTGAAGGCTCCCTTTAATCGAAGTTTCCTCTTTAATTGTCCTTCTCGAAAGGTTCCCTCAGCTATCCCCGATTCCTCTTTAATTGTCCTTCTTGAAGGTTTTATTTCAAAGGAGTCCCACCCTCTCTGAAGACAGCTTCCTGCGGCACACCAAACGCTTGTCAAACTCTTTTATGGATCCTTTGACCAGATCCTGTTCCGCCCTCGTCCGCCAAAGCTCGTGAGTTCTTTAAAATTTGCTCCAATCAAAGCTACGACGACGACTCGTGGAACGTGCTCCGATGAGTATAAAAACAACTATAAAACAACAATAAAGTGGTGGGAACATCCGCAGCAGCAGCAGCAGCTGAGCATGAACATGTCGTGAAGTACCGAAGTACCGTCGTCGTCGCCATCCACATCTCCATTAGCGTTTGCCCCCCTCCTCTTCCTAGTCCTCGTTCCCATCTCCTCCTAGTCCTCGTCCTCATCTCCTCCAGTCCAGACCCACATCCGGAGCCCGCTGTCTGTCTGGGGCAATGAAGACTCGTTCAAAAAACAAATGCCCGGCGGATGCCCGACCACCTTGTCACGCCCCTCGCATCCTCGTCGTCGTCATCACCGCCCCCTCCTCGACCCTTAACCACGCCCACTCCGCTCTACACGCTGCACTGAATCGCGACGTCCGCCCCCCCCTCGACATGTCAGCGATTAAGTTGCGCATTGTGGACGAAAAGAGTGGATGAGGCGGGGGGTCGAGGGGCGGCGAAGACAAAGCGCGGGAGCCTCCAAATTGCCTTTGAAGTGGCTCCACATGAAAATGAGTGAAAGAAGCGCTTTGAGCCCCAACCACGCTGCCCTCTCATCCCTAGAGGGATTCAGCCAACTTCTCATCCCTCTTTCGCTTTCTCTCCGTCCCATCCGACTCATTGCGAACGTTGTCCTTGTCCCGGTCTTCATCTCATCTCTTCTCGCCTGGTCCGTTGTGTCATTTTGAGGGAAGCCGCGAGTTTCCTGTCGTCGCAATTGCAACAAACCGCGAACCCGCACCAGCGCCCCCTGCGTCGTCCTTTCGCTGCCCTCTGTCGTCGTCGTCGTCTGTCTCGCCCTTTGTGTCTTCTCTCGCCCTCTCTCGCTCTCTCTTTGGATCTTCCAGCGCTTCTCCATGGGAGGAGCGGCGACATGAAAGGCCGTCAGTCTTCAAAGTAACTCATCATTTGTGTGACTTTCGGGCGAAAATGAAACGAAAATGAATTCCCTCGTCTCGGAGCTCGCTGGTGACGTAGACGATGTGGTTACTTAGGGGTGTATGAGCATGGGTACTCGGTACTGAGCAATAACTGAATCAGGATTTCCGCCAGAGGAAAATACAAAATTTAATGAGATCACAAGAAAACTCCTTTTACTAAAGTTGTTCTCTACATATATTTAATATTTAATTGGAATTTGATGAAAATAGTTCTAAAACTATGAGTAATCGATTTTTGTATTTCTTTCTTGTATTCCTTTTCCAAATCTTCGTCATTTTATGTATAATGCATTTCATTCGGTATATCCGGTGGTGATTTCTGATCTTTGAGATCACACAAGTAACCGGGGATTTTTCCGACAGCAACTCATCATGAAAGACGAAATCCCTGTGCGGTTGAAAATCAACAGCAAATTCTTCATTAACATCTTACAAAACATCTCATCTGTTCATCCCGGAACCCACTTCCCTCCCCCTCTCCGGACCAGGGCTGCTTTCATCAGAGATTCGTTTTAGACACTTGATAACGGTATTCCACGACAATCCAACCATCCCAGGGCGCTCCCAAAATGGGCCCCGAATCCATTCGGTGTTGCATGTGAGAATCTCTTCGTCATATCAGCGAACACGATCGCTCTATCTCACTTGCACAGTCGGTGTTTCTTTGTTGTTGATATTGGTGTTGTTGTTATTGTTGTCGCCCATTAGTAATGTTTTTGTGAATGGTGAGGTTGTTTTTCTTCTTGTTGTTGTTGATCTTTTTGTGTTTTTGCTTTGTGAAAAAAATTATGACACGCGAAATTCTTAATTGCATTTAAATGTTGCCAACTCGCAAAAAGGCTCTGCCGCAGGGAGGGAGGGAACAGGCGGGAAAACAACCGCAGCAACAACAAAAATAACAACAACAACACTATACCAACAACAACAAAACAACGGTGGAGACAACATGCACGACAGCTGCTCATAATTTTCATATCATCAACAATAACAACAACAGAAGTTGCAACAACAATCGCCAACAGAAGCAACAACCCCACAACAACAACAACAACAAACGGGACAACACTTCTCTACAATTTATGGCGATGTGTGTGTGTTTGTGTGTCCGTGCGTGTGGGTGTGAATGTGTGTTTTATAAACATTCACGCATTTTAAATTTAATTTGAAACAAAATGCGCGCTCACAAATGTCAATTTTCGCTTTCATAAAGTTTCCTCAGCCACGACAACAGTTGTTGTTGTTGTTTTTATTGTTGTATTATTTTTGTTGTGATTGCTTTTATTGTTGCGATTGCCTTTGTTGTTGCGGTTTCTTTTGTTGTTGTTCTGGTGGCAGCTTTTATTGTTTCTCCCATCGCAATCAATTTATTTGTATTTAAAAATAATTAATTCGCCATCGCTGCGAATTTCAATTTTTACAACGAATTATTTATTAATTTAATAAATTTTGCGAACAAAAAGTGAACGATTGCTTTTCTGTGTTCTGTTTGCTTTTGTTTGTTTTTATCGAGAGCGAATTGAATTGAAAAAAGAAATCGTTTAACATTATCATTAGCGGGCGGGCGAGAGAATATTTTAAACTCATTAATCAGCCATGGCAAAGAGTTCGCGTCTATTATTTTAATTTTGATTGAAAATCGCCTTCCGATGGGGTGAATATTCAAATTAACTCGATGCCATTACGGCCCAAACCCAATTCGATTCGTTCACCGTTCCATTCCACATCGTTCATAGTTCCATTCCAAATCGTTGCACGTTCAACAACATTCCGCATCGTTCCACCTTCCATTCCACTTTGTTCCACGCCACCTGATCGCTGGAGTTCTTTGTGGGAACTTCATTTGACCGGGGTTTCATTTTAATTAGTTCATTAAAACTATTTGGAATTCATTTCGAAGTCAATCGCTTTAATCTGCCTTTAATCTCTTCTCTGCCACGCCCCTCATCGCTCCCCGCCGTTGACCTCGGTCATGATAATGTTTGTTAAACCGTTGCCAGATGGCGCCGAATGAATGAAAGGCGCGGATTCCTTTGATCTCGCATGGAAGAGGCTTCTATTAAATTTCTCGGACTCCGAGTCCGTAGTTCAAAGGACTCGTTTTCGATTAAAATGTTATCGATAAACAGGACCCTCAGCTGGGTTGGGCTGAACTGGACTCAGGACTCCTTGGCGAACACGGCCCGGAGCCGGAACCGGAAGTGCGAGGCATGCAGGAAGTTGTTGCATGTTACGCATACGCCCGCTGAGCAGCGGCATCAAAGGACGAATGAATGGGCGCGATGAAGGACAAAGGGACGAAATTTCCTGGAACGAATGACCGCTCGAAGTCCTTCCCACGCACGCAAGCTGGACACAAACATACACACACATACATACAACCGCTCGCCCAGGAGAGAAACATCAAACGGCGAAAGCGAAAACGAAAGGCAAATAAAACACGAAGCGATTCGAATCGAAGCGGAGGAGCAAAAAAGGGTTCCCAGAGAAGGAGGGAAAAGGGAGGAAGGAAGGAAGAGAGAAAAGAGAAGAGGCGTAGGAAAATGAATTTCGGCGGCAAAAGATGAAAGCGACAAATGGTGGAGGACATCAAAAACAAAACAAGAACAAAAAAAGGTTGAAGCGATAGAGAAGGATGGTATCGTATCGACAACAATAACAACAACAACAGCAGCACAACTTTGCAAAAATAATTAAACTTGATGTGAGTGCGAAGTGCAAACAGCAACAATAACAACAAATACAACAACAGCAGCAAAAACAAACATTGCAATTGGTAGGATGAGGACAATAACAACAACAAACAATCGCAACACATGCATGCAAATCGCATGCAGTCGACCGTGTGAATGTGTGCAATTATACAACAACAAAAACAAGAACAACAACAAATGCTACAACAACAACAACACCACCAACAAAAAGTCAGCAAAGAAATGGAAAAGAAGAACGAAATCGAGGAAGACGAGAAGGACGAGAATGATTGGTGGAAAAGAGATGGAAGAGAGGGGAGGGAGCGAGAAGGAAGAGAGTAAGAAGGAGGAAGAAATGGATGATGCGTGGTGGAAAGCGACACGGAAAATTGAAAATGCACAGCACCAACAACAACAACAAATCCAAAAACAACACTAACTATTGCAACGACTAAATCGACAAACTCCAAATGAAAATTGCATTCGAGCAAGCAAACGAAGTGAGAGAGAGAGAGCGAGAGAAGAAGAAGCTGAAGCAGCAGGAGCCAGTAGTATTAGTAGGAGTGAGAGAGAGAGAAGGAAGATGGTGGGGGAGAAGGCGGCGGAAAGACGACAAATATCTGTCATTTGGAGATGCATCGCAATTTTCTCCTCATTTCACCGTCGTCTTCCCCTCTCTCCCTCTCTCTCCTCCACCTTTTCCTGATCGTTCTTATTATTTCTCTTCTTCTCGATGAAGAGACCGGAAGATGAACGAGTGGGGGAGGGAGATGATGAGCAGGATGTGGAGCGAGATAGTTATATTTTCATTGTTTTGCCATGGCGTCTCATTCGGCGGAAAATTAAATTTCTGCGGGAAATGGAAACACTTTACATCAACGAGGAACAGAAAAATAAAATGAGTGAACGAACGAACAGAAAAATAAAGGGAGTAAAAAAGAAAGACGGACAGAGGGCGAGGATAAAAAATAAGATTGAGCAGCGGAACGAGGGAGACAAATGAATCAAGGATCGACTTCGTTCCTAGAGCTTATCGCATCCTCGGTCATCGCACCCTCGGTCCTCTGAGAGAGGGTCCAACGATGTCCTGCAAGAGTCCGAGACGTGTGTCCCATATTTTGTTTCTCTTTCCTTCCATCCTTACTTCAATCCATTCTTTCTTTCTTACCCATATTTTGTTTCTCTTTCCTTTCTTCCTACCATTTTTATTCTTTCTTCCTTCCCGTATTTTATTTCTCTTTCTTTCCTTCCCATATTTTGTTTCTCTTTCTTCCTTCCCGTATTTTGTTTCACTTTCCTTCCTTTCATTCATTTATTCTTTCTGTTCTCGAGTCGACTGCAGCTGAAATCATCGATTGCATCGCTTTCCTTCCTGATGGTCAGGATGATGACATGCAAATAAATAAAGCCACTGCAACAACTTCAACAACAAGAACAACAAAAATAACAACAACAAGAAATACTACAACAACATCATAACAACAACTAAGGAACTCCCTCCAACAAAAGACAATCGATGCGAGGATGAAACGTTCTCGGATCGTCCCCTCTATCGCCCCTGGCTCCTGTGATTCCTGTCTGCCCGGCGGCGGTCGGCTGACATCGTTGCCGCCACCTCAGCCTCCCCTCCACCCTTCCCCTCCTTATCGGGTCGAAATGAAACGCAGCTCCGTGCTGGATGGCGACAAGAAGCCACAAACGAAATTCCTGGCCGCCCCACGAAGCCAGGTCATCTCTCATTCTCTCTCGTCGTCGCTCGGCCAAGTGTCTCCTCGTCCTTCGCCCTTTATGAAATGGCTTCCAAGTTCAGCCTCTGGATTTCATCCCTACCCCCGTCTCTCGCTTCCCTCCCACTTTGTTGCCCATTTCTCTCATCAGCCGCTTCTCGTCGTTCATCTCATTCTTCATCCCTTCGTCGGCTTCTCTTGTCTCTCGCTCCCGCGTTCCCTCCGGTTGACTCTGTCATGTTATTTCTTTATGCTGTGTTGTTATTTGTTGGCTGTTATTGTCCACTGTTGTTGTTATTGCCCACTGTTGTTGTCATTGCTCCCCTCATGTTGTTGTTGTTGTATCTCCTCTCCCCATGACATCTTTCATTATTTGCCAGCCATCATCGCGGCTGGGGATGCACTTTTAGGAGTTCAAAGTACCACAAAGGATACGATTACCAGCCGGAGGGAGGAAGGAGCGAGGCTGGTGGCCGGTGGCCGATGAAAGCGATGCCGCCCGCCGGTTGATGGCGGCGATGACAGGCTCGATGACGATGACGACGGCGATGATGATGATGATGACGCGTAACGACAGCGAGACATCTGAAAGGCCTCCGTTGACACGACAGACCAATCTGTCAAAATAACAGCCGAGAACTTTTTCCCGATGGTTTCTTCTTCTCCCCTTCGCATCGCGCAATTCTAGACGTCTTGCGGTGGTGGCCCCGAGGTTACGATGGCCCGAGACTTCTGCGATCGCCGTCGGTCCGTCCGTTTTTCTGTTCATCTGTCTGTCCGTCCATTCATCCGTCTGTCGCTGCGATCAGCTGCCTGTGATCCTCCTCCAGTTCAGCGCTTATCGGCGGTCGACGTCGTCCCATCATCGTCGTCATCGTCTCCAGAAAACCCTCAACGGCTCGTCGTAACCGAAGCCTTTCGCATTCCGCACGGAGTCATTAAAGTTTTCCCATCATCATCGTCGTCGTCGTCGTGGTCGCCGAGGTTGTCGTCGGTCGGTGTCGTTAGCAACAACAACGACGTCGCCATCGCCGCATGTTGCAGCCACTGTCATCGCCTCCGATGCGTTGCAATGAAATGCGATGCGATGGAATGAGATGAGATGGGTTGGAATGGGATGTCAAGCGCATCTTGCGGTGGAGCCGCCGACATGGCATGTGGTTGGCTTTGAGCTCCCCGCACTCTCAACCAGATCCCAACTCAACTCCTCCCCACCCCAGCCGGGAGCTCCCGGTTCATTAATGGAACTTAATTAAGGAAAATGCAAGACCTGTCAACGCTGGCGTCAGCAACTGTTAATGTTTTATCGCGAAATGATTACTTTTATTCCCCCATTAGAAATTCACGATGCGCCTCCTCCGACTCCGGATTCTTCTTCGATTTCTGTTTCGGCTGTGATTCCGTTTTTTGTTTCGGCTGTGATTCCGAAGAATGGATGAAGTGAGGTGGGGTTGGAGGGTGGAATGAGATGAGGTGAAGGTTGGGGAACGCATTATGAATTCCTCGATGCGCTCTTGAGCACGCGTCTCGCAGTACAATCAAAGGATTCGCCTTGGAGGAAGCTAATTTAGCATCCTTCCATTGTGCCGAGATTAGAAAACAAAAGACAAACAATTTGCACGGCGTCTGAACAAAGGGAGAGACTGATGATGAAGGTGGAGGAGAGAAAACCGAGGGTGTGGAGAAGGAGGAGCAGGCGAAGGCGAGGCATAAGGGAGAAAGCGTGCAACACATATGGTTACTGGGGGTGGTTACGAAGCGAGAGGGAGGGGGAGACGCATTTGCATGCATTGTAATGATGACATACTTGCGGCGGAGCTGCATCTGGCAGCCGAACTTCCTCGCTGCAGCGAAGACAATGGAGCGGTTTCTACGGCTACCGAGGAGTTTAGTCTATTGTCTATTGAGGAGATTTTCCCGAAGAAAAATATTCACCGGAAAACTTCTTGGTGAAACAAAATCTCCTTTAACTTATCTCCCATTTGCTTCCTTCCTATTATTATTTCACTTCGAAATATTCAGAGGAGGTCTCCATGAAGGATCTTCTACTGAAAACCATTTCTCACTATCCTTCCAAAGCAGTCTTCAGTCTGATTCCAAGTACAGCTGACTCGTGAATCCTCGCGAATCCCGATTGCAGCGAGTCGCGGCGTACATCAAAGCAAAGAGAGAGCCCTAGAGAGCGAGTGAGTGGGAAAATGAGGGAGAAATGAGAGAGCGAAAGCAGTGGGTGAATGGGAAAAGAACACGACATGGGACAAGGGACGAGAGGGCGGACGTAATGTTGACAGTAAATGTTTTTTGCCCATGAAAGAGCCCTGAAATAAACGGAGTGAACGAGGGTGGTGAGGGGCTTCAGGGGAGGTGGGGAGGGACGGTATCCAAGTGACGCGCTGTGATGCGCCGCCAAGCGCCGACGGAACGAAGCTCAAAGCGCAATGGCGCCAAGTTGTTTGCCTTTTATTAGAGAGCTCCTAAAAGCATGCAATGAAAATGCAAATTATGTATGCGAATGCGATTCACTTAATTAACATGTTGCACAGGATGCGCCCGATGCACAGGATATGCAAATGCCAGCCACTTCGGATCCGCTTCCAACATCCATTCGCCAGGACTCGCAGCGAGGTCCAATCGTGGCTCTATATGTGTGTGTGTGGGGGTGAAAGGGAGCTGACTTCATTATGCGCCGACCCTCGCACATGCAATGCTCCCACACATCATACATACATATCCACATTTCAGCTCAGCTCCTTCTCCGTCGTAATTAACTGTAATGAGTGCGCACGCGAATTCGCTTTCAACGCGGCGACGCCGTGCACAAAGAGCCAGCCAGCGAATTCGCATCCTCTGCCATTGTCTGCTGTCTGAGTCCTCCGAGATCCTCGTGAAGCGGAGGCGGGTCTGGGACAAAAGCTCTTGACACCGCCACATCACATGAAAGTGAGTGAAAACTAGGACACGTTCCATAAAGTGAAAGCATATAAAATGAGGATATATTTTCTGATATAAGTATATATGTAGTTACATAATTTCGATCACATTGACATAATAACATAATAATAAAAAAAAAACGTTATTCGCCGGCACACGAGAACATTGGAAACTAATTCTAGGCGGGGGAACTCAAACGTTAAAACAAGAACTAAACACAAACATCAACCTTTGTGACAACTTCGCTGTAGACTTACTTAAGTACGACCCAATTGCAGGAATAAATTCGTTCCTCTCGACCCCAACACCGACCCACGCGTCGTCCTCAATCCTCGCTTGGCTGCGAGGACTGCGAGTGGCGCTTCTGCTTCTTGAGCGTCCCACCCGGCGAACCGGAGGACGAGCTGGACGAGCCCGAGGTGGACGTGCGTCGACGCCGGACCGACTGATCGCCGGCCCTCAGCCGCTCGACTCCCACTGGCGCACGCAGGGTGACGCCTTCGGTCGTGTTGCTTACGTAGCTAAGATAAGACTTCCTTAAAATACAACAAGTAACAAGAAATGGCACCGCGATGATGCAGGACGCGCCGGCAAGAATGATGAGCAGCACGTCGACGAGCTCGCTTCGGAAGAAGCCCAGGTGGTTGGCGTGCGACTTGAGGTGATCGGCGCCCGCGGTCTTCATCACCAATTCCATGTATTGCACCGCCCTCGATGACGGCGCCCCAAAGGAGTCCTTCAGCAGGAGGCGCTGCTGCTGGACGCTCACCTCGTATGAGGCGTTCGAACGCATGCTTTCGATTGCCTCCAACACTTCAGCGTAGCCCAGCGAATCGAAGGGCAAAACCTGGGCGCAGCCTTGTTTCTCCAAGCGTCTGGCCATCACCTCCTGATCGGGGTAGATGGGAATCACGATCATAGGTGTCGCCGAGTCGAGGGCCTCGATGACACTCATCACTCCGCCCGTGGTGATGAATAGCTTCACATTTTCATGGGCTGGAAATGATAGGGATTTAGTGGTAAATATTTGGTGAAGTGAAGCTGTAGCTACCAAGTAGGGCTTGTTGTGGAAACCAGTCGCTAATAAACACATTGCGGGGCAGTTGGTCGTGGACCGCGGTGGTCTCCCACTTGAGGAGAACGCGCATGTCGGACAGCGTTTCGAAGGCGTGAAGCAGGGCGTCGAGCTTTTCACGAGCCAAGTCGACGGTGCGCAGGTTGGCGCCAAGACTCATGTAGATCACGCCTCCCGTGGCTCCGGAGATGAACCTCTCCAGATGCTGGAGCAGTGAAAGGAGAATTAGTATATAAGAGGATCAATGAGGTATTCGATATACTTCCGGCAGTTGGAGCTCTGACTTGTTTAGCTCAAGGTGGGAGCCGCCGATTTCTATCATGTTCGGCAGATATGCGCGAGGGTACTGCACCAGAGGATGCGAGTTCAGCAGCACCAGACTGAGGTTCTGCGTCAGCTCACGATGATGAGGCAGCGGCGGATCCTGTTCGTTGCCCTGGCAGAGCGACTGGAAATGCTTCACGTAGATCGCCTGTTGCGAGATCATGTGAAAGAAACTGAAAAACTCGATGGTTATTAATTGAATTCGCATGTAATTAGTGGCGTGCTAACTTGTAGGTGAGTTTCTCGAACAACACCATCAGGGTGTTGACGCAGCGCTCCCACGTTGTCATGCGCTCCGAGTAGGGCAGAAAGTTGCTCGGATCCAGCGCCGAACTCTGAGGGTTTCCGTTCATCTGGTTCAGCCAAGTGTTGGCGCCGTTCGGACTCACCACAACTGTTGGAACTTTGTAGTAATAGGCCAGGCTGGACATAGAAAAGGAAAACCAAATATGAGATAAGTTTCAAATGAGAACGACCAAAGTACAAACCCAAGCAAGGCGTCGCTGAGGAACAGGTCGACGACGAGCAGGTCGAACTGTTCGCCGCTCTGCAGCAGTCGCGTCACCTGGGGGTCGCTCAACAGCAGATCGACGTTCGTGGTGCCCGCATAGAAGAGGCGTGTGAAGCGCTCCATCGTAGACTTCTGCCGTATTTGCTCCACATTGAAGCTGAGATCCATGTCGATCCAGTTCTGCTGCAGTCCCGGGATGCGTATTTCGCGGATGTTGTCAGATTGATCGGCATCGTCGCCGCTGTCATACGGGCTGAGCAGGGTCACCGAGTGGTTGTGCCGGTCGGCCAGCTGTTGCATCAGGCTGCGCCCGTACAGATAATGCGACTTCCAGACGCTGGGGAAGATCGCCAGCACGTTGGCGGCGTCGGCGACATGTGTGAGCAGTTGGAGGTTCCAGAATGCGGCCAGCAGGAGCCCGAGCAGTTTCGCCATTAATTGGATTCGTCGAGGGCGCGACGTCCACTGCGCAACAAGTTTCGAGTCTCCTCCGTCCAACGCAGCGATTCGATTTGTCTCCGATTTTTTCTTGTTGTCTCCAAATCAGGGCGCGGGTGGGATTCCGGTTATTAATTATTAATATTAATTAATCCTGTTCTACTGGCTCTAGACGACGTCTGCGGGGGCGACGGGGAGGCGGCGGCGGTTGGCTGAGCGAGGCGGCTGTCGTCCACGGGTCCGGAAAAGAAGCGGCCTTCACATCGCTTCGTCCAAAATGAAACGAACACAGACGGTACAAAGATCGCGACCACAAATGAATTATACAATCGACCGAAAGCAAAATAATTAGTGCTAGTAGAATTTCGTAAATAATGCAAATATTTCCAAACACAAAATATGTGTGAAAGACGCAGCTGAGGAGCGAGCGAACAACAACAAACAAACAAACACAAGAGCAGACGATAAGTGCGAATGAATATGTTCCTGTTTCCGTTTCACACAATTTACAATACAAAAATATATTCAATAATATATAATTTATTATAATTGTATTTAGTTGTTTATAATTTATTTGTCTTTTTGTTAATTTGAAATTATAAATTACAGGGAAGTAAAATCAATCAACCAGGGAAGGTGAAACACGATGAACAAAACAGAGCAGCCGAGGATGGCAGTCGGAAGGAACAGCTGACTGCGGGAGAAAATAGCATGCCATAAAATTCTGGATGGTTCCCATTTGGTTTCCGAAGGGGATACTAATTATTATGCTACCTATCATTTCAAAATCAATGATCTATATGTAATCCATTAATAAATTTTTATTACAAAATTTCAATTTAATAATAATTACATCATAATTATCCTCAAAATATATCGCATGAGAGTGCGTCTATTGTGAATGGCGTGTAGAGAGACGACAGCAGCTGATTATGACAGCTTCATGAGCAAAAAAAAAACTCACCGGAAAATACTCACCACCGCAAATTGGAAAACAATTGAGTATTTTTGTCCAAAAGTATTGTTTATTTTTCGGCAGCTGTCAAACACAGGAGTCTCCTTTGCGAGTGTGTGTGAGAAGTTTACGCAAAATTTAAAAATTGCAAAAATACCATTAAAAAAACAACACAAAACACCTTTCGGTGAGTACCGAACAATTCGCTACTTCTGGCCGCCGGCCAAAAATGTTGCAATTTGCTTAAATTGTCACATTGGACAGACGACGACGACGTCGATTCAGGTGTTCCGCTCGATCTTCAATTGCTTGGGACTCTCTCTCGCCTCTGATTTCATTCATACTGATTCGGTTTCTTCTCCACACAAGCAGGAGACATCGGACTGAGGAGACTCCGCAGACCGTGGAACCGCATCCGCCACTTACGTAATTCTCCGAAACTGCAGTTGTTATTCTATTATCTAATCGCCGGTCGTAATTGAACCCCTGGAAGCAACGAGATGCAGGCCGAAGGTAAGTCAATCGATATCAATTTGACCTCTAAATACTCTTCTCTGCTTGCAGGACGCATCAATGTCGACAAGCCGCTGTACGATCTGAGCACCTTCGCGGGTCGCTTCAAGCACTTCGCCTGGATGACCGACCCGCGCACCGTGGTCACCTCCAACGAGCGGCTGCTGGAGGCCAAGGCGCTGGTGGACCAGTACCGCCAGGGCAAGGAGCCGGCCGGCACCACACGCGAGGGCATCAAGTACGCCATGAAGCTCTACACGTCCGCCTTCCACCCGGACACCGGGGAGCTGCAGAACGTCACGGGCCGCATGAGTTTTCAGGTGATTCCCGTCGGTCCGACGAAAGCGAAAGTTTGTTTGGGCGGCGCACGTGATTGCGATCGCACGATGCACCCTCTTGACAGCGTGCCGAATCTATTTTTAGTTCGCGACTGAGTCGATTTATTGGCCGCCCCACAGACCGGCCGCATTCATTGGCAGCGTCTGCGGTGCGCGTGACGTTTGCTTCTTGCGACCAAAGCAAGGAATTCCGCCCGTCTGAATCACTATTTAGTTATTTCACACCCTATGTCTGGCACTTACGACACTTCTCTTGTTCGCCCGCAGGTTCCCGGCGGCATGCTCATCACTGGTGGCATGCTGACGTTCTATCGCACCGTGCCGGCCGTGATTCTCTGGCAGTTCATCAACCAGTCGTTCAATGCCGTCGTCAACTACACGAATCGCAACGCCAACTCGCCCACGTCGGTGACGCAGCTGGGCGTCGCCTATGTGTCGGCCACCAGCTCGGCCCTGGTCGCGGCGCTGGGCTGCAAGAGCTTCTGGAGCAAGCGCGCCTCGCCGATCTTCCAGCGCTACGTGCCCTTCGCCGCCGTGGCCGCCGCCAACTGCGTCAACATTCCGCTCATGCGTCAGAACGAGATCATCAACGGCATAGAGGTCAAGGACGAGAACGGCAACATCGTGGGCAAGAGTCGCGTGGCCGCCGTCAAGGGCATCAGCCAGGTGGTGCTCTCGCGCATCATCATGGCCGCCCCGGGCATGATGATCCTGCCCATCATCATGCAGAAGGTCGAGCGGTACCCGTTCTACAAGAGAGTCGCCTGGCTCAATGCGCCCTTCCAGACGGCCCTGGTCGGATGCTTGTGAGTATTTATCATTTTTTTTAACATGAAATATACTTCAATTGCTTTTATTTCCTCAGCCTCTTGTTCATGGTGCCGACTTCATGCAGCCTGTTCCCACAGACATGGTTAGTTCCAGCGATGTTTCTATTAAAGGACTATTCTTAACTTTCCAAATACTCTTTTAGCTCCCTGAGTACCTCCACGATGAAGTCCTTCGAGTCCGAAGAATATAAGGAGATGGAGAAGAACACCAAGGGCCAGGTGCCGCAGCGTGTTTACTTCAACAAAGGTCTCTAAACGAGGACTCGTACTAAGAAAAGCACCTGCCGAATATCTCAACAAAACATTCGACGTTGACAATATCTTTTAGAGAATCCTATCTAAGTATTTACTACTTAACTAACTAGTGCTCCACTGCAGCTGAAGGCATTTAAACTGATGATCAACAGTGAATCATTTAGCACATTCTTGCAAAAGTATACAAACCAAAAATATGTCTAGTTTAAGCAATTGCTGTCAATCTCAATTGGTATTTAATTTAAATAACGTGTGTTCTATTGTGTTAGTTGTAAACTTGAGCAAGCAATAATTGTACATTTAGGAAAATGTATGGCCATATATTGTTTGTCAAATTCATGTAGAGTATTTATTCGTTTCTGTCATGTCCACGAATTGACCTTTAAATGCATTTGCATTTAATAAATATGTATCGAATATTAAAAACAATCTTTTAGTCAGCAATAAAACCAACAGATGTTTGTAGTTACGTTTTATTCAGGATTTTCTTTAAAAGGTTGACAATTTGTGTTCTTATTCTGTTAAATTTGTATTAAGTTTAGTTAGTTTTTATTTGTTTGTTTTGTTTTCTGCATGCAGATTAAAATAAATTTGCACGTTCTTATTTGTTATGAATATTTTCTTAAATACGAAATTCTCGTATAAATGGAATAATTTACATTTTTTGTATAATAAATATTTTTCTGTATGGTTTTATACTGATTTCATAAGTATTGGATGAGAATTCTCGTCGTCACTCGTCGCATGCGCGTCCGCATAAACTAACAAATACAAATATTACTTCGTGGGTTCTTAAAACACATAAACTTCCATGCGTTTGGGTTTTGGACTTACACAAAATATTTAGGCGTGGCCTAGAGTTTTCTTCTAATGTTCGGAACATTTTGTGCTGATGGAACAAAACAAAAGACTTAAGCAACGAACTCGATTCGCTCGTCTCTTATTTTCTAATCATAAATTTCGCCTAATTAGGATATACCAATCAATAACTTCTTAGAAACAAACATTTTATCTCTGGCTAGGAATATTTTTGCAACATTTAACAACCGCTCTCGCTCTAAGTTTTCTCACAAAATGTTGTATTTAATCCATTAAAAATTCTCTATAAATGCTTGAGTGTCAATAAAAATACGTGGCTTTTTTCCTCTTTTTTTATATTTTAGTGGTAAAAATGTGTCAACTTCGACTGCATTATTGGGTTTTGGGTATGTTCTTGTTTGTTTTTTTGTTTCTACTAAATCTATGTTTCTAGCACAGCCCTTGAAATTTCTTTTCACCTGATGTCTAACATTTCCTTTGCTTCGCTATCCCGCCTCAAGGAGTTCCCTCACAACATCCCAGAAATTTTCAACATTACATTATTCGTTGTTCTCCACTCCGCTCAGGGTTTTTGGACAAAAAAATATATACGATACGTGTTTTATTTCTATTCAAAATACAAACATCTAAACATCGCAATCGTTTCATTGGTTTCCAGTGGAATTTTACTTTGATAAACTTTTGTGATTGCGCTTTTGGCCAAAACTCAAAACCGAGGTTCAAAAAGCCTTTCGATTTGCTTCTATAAATATATGTATGTATGTAGTAAAATATTTTCATTTAGTTTCAATGTTTGGTCACTTGGATTTGTTGTTGTTGTTTTCGGCAATTAGTACAATTTAGTTTCAGGTTTTTTTGTTACTGGTTTTCTGGTTTCCTATCAAATGTGTTCTATCAAAAGTTCGTTAACAAAAATGATTCTGAAACCTCTGCGATTTTCAAAAAGCAAGCAATTTACAAATCCAAATTTTATCTAAAATTTCATTAGTTTCAAAATTTCACTCCTGATATTTACTTTATTTAAAAATCCTGACTATTGGAAAATTATCCATTGGAGCCAATCATGGGCGAAAAAATTCGATTCTTCGAGGCAATCGGATCCAGGATCCAGACATGGCCTGAAGTCCAACCCTACGAATCCAATTTCTCGTAAACACTAATTTTTGTTTTGTTTCAAATTAAAAACTGTCTCGAATTAAAACTTGACCAGTGAATAAATTTGTGTGTACTTGTGAAATGTTTTCAATTCTTTATTAATTTTTTATTTCACTTCTTCATTTGTTCAGAGTTTCTTCTCGCTCTTCAATACATCATATATAAATACATGTGTTTGTGGTGTGTAAATGTTTGTGTGTACAATGTGTGTGTGAGTTTGCAATTTAACAACAATAAAATATTTTCATATCCTTTTGTAGTTTTTGTTGCATTTTTAAAATACGTTAAATTTTCGCGTAAAATATTTTGTTTATTTTTCTTAAGTTTAAAAATATTTTTCTCTTTTTCTTTTATTTCTTCACATAAATATATATATAGTATATAATGTAGTATATAAATTTGTTAGCCATTTTACAAATACGTACGTAAGTTTTAATGAATAGTTCATATTTCCTTTAAAGGTTCTTCTTCTAAATTCAAAATTAGCAACCAACAATTTTTCATAACAAATTTTGTGATTTCTCCTCTGCTCTCTTCGACTTCTTCTTCATTTTCTTCAAATAACTTAAATAACTAGACTTAAAAAAGATTTGCGTCTCCTCTTCTGGATCTTCTACTCTTGTTCTGTTCTGTTCTGTTCTGTTCTGTGTTCCTTTGTTTTATGAAATCCTTCAACCACACGAGTAGGAAAAACGTTTCGTCCGCTGCTGTCCATCATCGGCGTCGTCCTCGGTGCCCTCGTCATCGCCTCAATCGCCCGCGCGTTCCGACTCCGGCTCCAGCGCCGGCCCCTCGCACTCGTCGCCCTGTTCCTGAGGTGCCTCCTCCACCACCGTCGTCTTCGTCGCCGACGCGCCGTTGGCTTCCAGAGCGAGCACCTCCACCACGGACACCGCCTCGGCGGTGGTCGTCGAGGTGGACGAGGAGGTCGTCGATGCCGGCGACACGTTGTCGGCGTTCAGCGCGGCCGGCGGCGACTCGCATCCGACGCCGCCGACTCTGCCGCCATTCGGAGGCAGCACGAAACTTTTTCCTACCAGGTGATCTCATTTCAGGCCCGCATCGGAGGGCGTCCAGCGATCGAACTCGATGCCCGAGTCGGGGGAGACGCCGGTCGCCTTGCCCAGCTGGGCGGCCATGAAGCCCCCCGTCTGCAGGCACTTGCAGTCGCTGGCGATGCAGTTGCAGGTGAACTTCGAGGTGCGCGCCGTCGGGTAGCAGCGGCTGCCGTTGGGCCCGGTGGCGGCGGCGGCCAACGTCGCCGTCACCGTCATCGTGGCCAGCGCCGTGGCCGTGGCGGCCGAGCTGCTCTCGTCCATCGCACAGCAATCGCTGGGGGAGGTGGCGAGGTGGAGTTGGCGCTCGAACGAGTGCAGCTGCTGCATGAAGTGGAAGTTGGGCGAGACGTCCGGCTTGCGATTGCGCACCAGGGTGAAGGCGTCGTTCAGGCAGAGGGCGCGCGTGTGCATCAGGTAGGCGAGGGTGACGGTGACCGAGCGCGACACGCCTGCCAGGCAGTGAACCAGCACGGCCGAGTTCTTCGATTGAGCCTCCTCTGTAAAGGGATCGAAGGATATTAGCAACCATCTCTGGAGGATGTTAGTGTTGAAGACTCACCGATAAACTTGATGGCGGCCGGAAAGTGCATCGCCAGATCCTGCGAGTAGTGGTCGGTGATGGGGATCTGCAGATATTGGATGCCGCCGGAGGCCTCGAAGACATTGGGGAGATCCGGAGTGACGTTCAAGACATACTGGAAAATGGGAGAGAGGCGATAATTTAGCAAAGGACAAAGGGACCAAGAGGGAGTCGGGGACTCACCTTGATGTTGTACTTCTGGAGGGCGCGCGAGTCGCAGCTGTGCGAGGCGTTGCCGAGGAAGAGGCCGGGGACGATCTCGACCGGGGCCTCGTTGAAGTTGTGATGGGTGTTGCTCTCGCAGTCGGAGGATTCGGCGGAGCTGCTGCAGGCGGAGTCCGAGTGCGGCGTCGATATTCGCAGGGATCTGGCGAATAAGAAGAAAGGGCTTTTTTTTAGTACGTTGAGGACAATGGAATCGGGTGATGAATCGTACCTGAGACCCATCAGTTGGTCGGCCTGCGTGCTGCGACTAGATTCCATCTCGTGGCTCTGCTGGCTGTCGTCCTCGCACCATTCGGGGAACGCGTCGCGGAAACTCGAGAAGCCGTCTGAGGAAAGAGGAAACGAAAGAATCCGTGAGATGGAATAATAATAATAATGGAATAGTGGATTCTTTTGTTATGGAAATTCGCGGAAATTTCTAACGGACGCGACCGGCGGAAGCGCGTTTCCCGCCACGCCATGCCCAGTTCTGGTTCTCGCTCTATTCTTCTTTTATTCCTCCCGACTCTTTCCTTTTCTTTGGCTCTGTGTCAGTCACTCGTGGAGTTTTGCATACTTCGTCGTGGTTCATTCACAAGTTGCGAACATGTCCGTGCATGCATTCATTCACCCATTCATTCATTCACTCACTCACTCACTCACTCTCTTGCTCGCTCATCCATCCATCCACCCATTCATTCATTCATTCATTGAGTGCGAGCTTCGGTCAGGCTGACCCAGTAGGAAACAAACAGGAAGATGTCACGGGCAGAGGAAATCAAACAATAATAGCATTGGAACGATATGGGAGGAAGAGGTGCACAGAAAGGGATGATAATTAAATTCGAAAAGATATCGAGCGGAAGCAAATGTCGTATGTATGTGGTGAAAACCCCCAATAGAAATCTCTCGGAAGTGGTTGAAGATTGAATTTTAATTGAAAACTAAAGGTTGTTGGTTCATCTTTGAAGAGTATTAATGGGAAAAGACAAAATGCCATTGACATAATTTGAGAATGCAGGACGAAGTCTCAATAAATTCGAATTAATTATTGATTTTGTTGATACAAAAAAACAAGATCGACCTAATCTATCATTAAGTGAAGAAATCGATCGCCGTGATTCACAAACATCGACACTCTCAAATTTTTCCAACAGACGACAATCGACGTCTCCCTCAACCGACGCCGGAATTTGCAAATATTTGGCGTCGATAAGAAAGATGTGGAGATGGTGAAATTTTCCCACTGGGTCGTTTCCGATTTCCGTCGATGGGACGTGCGTTAGAAACTAACAAAGTTCAAGCGTGTCGAAGTGTGCGAAGCAAGTGTGTGTATGTTGGCAACTCAGGTGGCGTTGCCAACTATAGTCCAGATTGAAATTGGAGGAAGAATTTGCAAATAAGATTTCCATTCATTCATTTCGAGCAACTCACGTTTCAATCGTCGACAACGACAACAACGGCGACGACGATGCGAAAGGAAATCGCAGCGGAAGTCGCGCCATAAACTGCATCAACGACAACGACAACAACAAGTACAAATACAACAACGACAACCAACAAACGAGGCGGCACCACCGGATGTTTGCAATTCGCCTGAAATTCGCCACAACCCAAAGAGAAACCGAGCCGAGCGAAAGAGAGAAAGAAAAACACACACAAAAACACAATTCGTTTCCGCACAAATCGAAGACAATCTCTGTGTGAGAGTGTGAGTGAGTGGGAAGAGGTGGGGGCGACTGGAGATCGAAGTGTGTGGGTGGAGGACCAGAGGGAGAGGAAGGGAGAGAGAGAGGGTCAAAGGGAGAGAGATATTATTCGCCGCTTTAATGAAATCAAAGCACTTCCTGTGGTTCGTTGCCTCACCAGATGTCGAGGAAGACGACGGCGACGACTTCCGGCGTCGACATCGCATCGTCTGCTGCGGCGTCGTCGTCGCCATCGTCGTCGTGTTTGTCGTCGCCACCCGCAACGCATTTGGACTTGTGACCGACACCCGGCTCTGTCCGTCCAGATCGATGGAAGCAGACAAACAGACAGATGGACAGACAGACAGATGGACAGCCGGACGACATTAAAGTGAAGACATTAAAACTACAACAATAAATGACAACAACAATGAAGAGAAAATGTGCCCAATTCACAGCTCATTGCGAATGCTCATCACAATTTTATGGCCTGCACTGTATCTGTCTATTGAGTGCGTGTGTCTATCTGTGTCTGTGTGTGTGTGTTTGTTCGCCCGGTTGCAAATTAGCGCTGGGAACTTCCGGTTGTCGATGGGTTCCACATGTCATTGTTGTTGTTTATGATGTTATTATTGCGCCATTGTTGTCGTAGTTGTTGTTATTGTCCCATTGTCGTTGCTATTCTGCCATTGTTGACGTTATTATTATTAGTGTCGTTGTTGTTGTTGGGGTGTCTAGTACCGCTTTGTGTTCATTCCCGTTTATGTTGGGACTGAACAAAAACAAAACAAACTAATAATAATCGTTATAATTTCGGGGTTTCTCTAGGCTTTCAGGGTTGCCAACGATGTGAAGTGTCTGTCATTGGAAGGAAATTAACGAATTTAATTTTTTATTATACATCATAATTAAGAGTTTGTGTAATGATGTGTTCTCATTAATTAATAAATGAGTTAATTGTCACTAACTAATACATTGTTAAATAAATGTTGTTGGCAACACTGTCATCGCTGAGACGATCCATTGATTTTGCATGCGATTGATTTTCAAGTTCAAAAATAAAGCATAAAATTGTTTCACAAAGGGAGCGAAAAAACATCGATGAAGCGTGAGAGGACGATTAGGGGGAGACAGATAAAATGGAGGAAGAGGAGTGAGGAAGATAAGAGTATGGGAGAGAGGGAGGGAGAACAAAAATGAAGGAGCTTTGCAAAGTTTTATCGTTTCCAGCGAATGTCGGCGGATGCGAGGCGACAGACAGAGTTTGCATGCATCTACAACAGCAACAACAGCAATTCAACAACAATAACAACAACAACAACAATGACAACAACAAGAACACACCAATGTCTACAGCAGCAGACACAACAACTTCCTTTGACTTTAACACCAGACACAACAACAACCACTGTGAGAACAACAAAAACAACTGAGAGATAGAACAAATACAGGAAGCAGGCTGAACATTGTCCAGACATCGGCGGGCGACACCAGACGGAGACGACACGATAATCCGCGTCTTCCTTTCTCCTTCGCAGAACATTCCATTCAAAAAGGAAGCGAAAAAATAAAAAATTAGAGAAGCGAAAGCTGAAGAAAACGAAAACGTTGAAGCGTGGGGAAGAAAAAGTGAGTGAAGTGAGAACGAGAGAAAAGAGGAGAAATCGAAATCGGTGAAAATAAAATAAAAATGAAACCAAAAACAAATCGAAAGGAAAGGAAAGGAAAGGAAAGAATTGCAGCGGAAACGAGAATCGTTCAGACGCCTCATGTTATTGTTGTTATTGTTATTGTAGTTTTTGTTGTTGTTGTTGTCGCTCAACTGCAAGGTCCACTCGAGTTCAATGTGGTTGCGCGCGCCTTTTGTCTGTGTGTGTATCTGTGTGAACGGCACTTCCGGCTGCTGTTTCATGAATGAAAATTTCGTTTTCATTCAGAAATGGCAACAACAACAATGAGAAGCCACTAAATAAATCCAAAAAAAAAATAAATAAAAAAACACAAAAACAATATCCAAAATGAAAACAAATCATGATCGCATTATTTGAAATCAAGTTTCTTTTATTTAGTATTTCATTGTGGTTGTTGTTGTTGTTGGTCGTCGGTCTTGCTCTGAACAAAAATAAAATAAAAAACAAATAACAAAAATGCCAAAATTATTGTTGGCTCGATCCGTAACAACAATAACAACAATAAATGGAAACGTGTGCGGGTCGCGTTTTTACTAATTTATTATTATTTTTTTTCGTATTTCGTCATGCGACAACAACAACGCTAACAGAAACAACGACAACAATAAAAATATCATCAAACTAAGCCCCCTGTGACCGCCATTTTAATGACAGTCAGAGACCTCGCCACCATCCCGAAGCTTCAGCTGTGAAGGTCGCGCGATCGTAAAAGCTCCGAACTCTTCAATGAACGAAAAAACTCACACACAAACATAAACACCCACAAAAACACACACACACAGGGAAAAAGAGAGATGACGCGCACCAGCAGCAGCAGCCATGTTTTCACTCTCGCGACGAAACTTGGCAACGCCGTCGCATCGGGTCGAGTTGAATTCGAGTCGAGTCCGACCTGAGACGAACGAGAGCCGAGACGAAGAGTTGAATCGAGACGACGAGTGGAGCCGAAGATGAGTATTCGAGCCGAGCTGCTGTCAAAGTTCGTCTGCCGAATGCACTCCCCGAATCCGACCTCTTCGTCTCTCTCTCTCTCGCTCCCCATCTTGACCCACGCTCACGGACAGGGCCAACGACGATCGATGGCTTTAATTATTGCTTTCGTACTCCAAGTTTCCAAAAATGGTGAAATTAATCAATCATCACTTGACATTTGGCGATTTGTGCGGGGCCGAAGTGAAACTACAGAAATGCCATCCTCACTCTCTCTCCCCCACTCTATATCTCTCTCTCTCTTTCTGGATCGAGATGAACTTTCAAGTAGAATCTCAAAGTCATCGAATATCAGATCGGAAAGGGAAATCAAGTCTAGGTTTTTTTTTATGCCTGATAGTTCTGGAAGAACAATTTTCTCGGTTTTGTGGAAATTTGACAACGTCGCGCTGGACCACATCGTGGGGCCAGGGCTGCAACATATGCCTCCCCAACCGCAGAGATACAAATTAGAGGAACAACAAAAGTGGGTAGAATAACAAAAACAATGAATAGAACGACAACAACAATTGATAGAACGACGACAACAACAACGGATACATCCTCAACTATGTGGAAGGAACGCATTTTATGCTGAGTTTGAATGAGTCATCGAAAGTTCGCCGCAGCTGGAGTCCGAAATGCAGTCGTCGACTCCGTCCCTACCACCGCCCTCGCCCCAAGTTCCCGAACTCGATCTGGATGCTGTTCAGTTTAATGAGTCACAAAAAAACAACAACAACAACAGTAATAACAATGAAATATACCAGAAGCCATAGCTAAAAGATATACAACAAACCATAGTTGAAAAAATACACAATAAAGAATAGTTGGAAAAAAATATACAACACAGAATAGTTTAAAAAAAAACAACAATATACAACAAATCATAGCAACAACATAGAACAACATCGACTTTTTAGGAGTCGATGAAGCATAGAAATCCTCTCTCTCTCTCAATCTCTCTCTTTCTACACTCATTCACGATGCCAGGTCATGTTCGATATTTTCCACAAGCCCCAGATGCCACGCCCCTTCCCCAGGGGCAGCCCCCGCCCCCGCCCTCGTCTCCATTCCCTTCCATCACAATCTGTTCGTCAGTGCTTCTTATAAAAATAGC
The DNA here is from genome assembly GCA_017309665.1 of Coelopa frigida. Taxonomy (NCBI): domain Eukaryota; kingdom Metazoa; phylum Arthropoda; class Insecta; order Diptera; family Coelopidae; genus Coelopa; species Coelopa frigida. Next base: position 12,593,269 of record CM029563.1, read on the forward strand.
TGTCGACATTAGTGGTTCTAGTTTGTTATTGTTGTTGTTGTAGTTGGTTATCGCGGTGCAGCCTTTGTTTATTTTATTAATAATTTCAAAACCCCCCTCCATCGCTCCCCACAACTGTCATATCCACACCACCCGGCGTTGCCATCGTTTGCCGTGTGGAGGGTCACATGGAAAATCTCTCCAGAACTCATCAGCTCGGGAGCATAAAAAACTGCGAGCTGGCAACGCTGCATGATGCAGAACGGAGACAGCAAGAATGATGGGGAGAGAAGGAGTGAAAGAGGGGGAGGAGAAGAAGGAGAGGAGATGGAAAATATTAATGGATTCCATTTCCTTCATAAATTCATGTCTTCCTCAACTCATCACGGACGCAACCTGCCATCGAGAAGAAGCAGCAGCAGCAGCCGACAAGTGCTGCCACCCCCGACGTCGACGTCGCAGCCGCCGCCCACACACGAGGAAGCGGCGCTCGCTGCACATGTGGTGACGACGTCGATGGCTCGGAGCGATCGATGGATCGAAGGGGGCGGGGTGGACGGTGGTGGCCCGAGGGGTGGGCGGCAATACCAACGAGGGGAGGGAGGGGTTGAGGAGAAGGCATGAAAATAAACTTCAAACATTTAAACAAACCGAACAACAACAATAAAGACAACAAACAACGAACCACAATTTCTGAAACAAGAAAATTTATTTTTCTTTCGAGGAAGAAAAAAAGAAGGAAGAAGAAGAGGCGTGTGGCGGCAGCTTCTGTTGTTTTTATGGCTCCTCTTCTTCTTCTTCTCCTCCTCCATCCCCCTTTTGTTCCACTGTCCGTCCTCCCTCCCATCCTCCTCCGCCCCCAACCGTGTTTCAAATCAAAATTCGTGCGAAAAATCAATGCGGAAGCGAGATGAAGTCATGTGTGGCGTTGCCAGATTTCAGCCAATGAATTCATTTCTTTCGCGAACTAATTGAGAATTTCACTCAACGTTTCAATATACACAAACACACAAACAAAAACATAGATATTATAGTTGTTCCTGTTGTTGTGATTTCCAGTAAATTATCGATGAAAGAAAAAAAGGGCGAACATCTGCCACGCCCCCCTCACACGTCTGGATCTCGGCCCAGGCGAGATGCAAGAGAGAGAAAATCCCGAGTTCGAGGAAAAATTAGTCAATTGAAATTTTGATTGATTGGGAAATCAACGGAATGAGAGAATTCCTCGAAGGGACGAAGGAGAAAAATGTGGAGGAGAGAAAAGTGAAAAAAGAGGCGGCAATGAGACGAAGACAAGGACATTTGGACGCATGGGAGGTGGCCAGGTGGGCGGACATGGCTAAGAAGGTGTGGCCATAAGAGAGAGACAGAGAAAAAGAAGGCCGAAGGACTCGAGGCGAGGATGAAAATAGGTCGGAAGCGGGGGGTGGGGGAGGAAGAATTCGGGCGAGGCGGGCAGCGAAGCGCAGGAATCAAGGATGGTGCGGAGCGACCTTGAACGAGAACCACCCAGAGAGGGAGGGAGTGAGAGGGCGATAAGGAGTGGGAGAAGAAGAAAGAGAAAGCAAAGAGAAATAAAATGACAAGTGGCAGGGAATACAGCAGAAGAAGAAGAAGACCCGAGTTCTCGGAACTGCAGCCGATCCGAGAATAGAATGGATTCCAGAAATTACTGTTTTTTCTTTTCTCCAAATATTTATTGCGATATCTCTCTTCTGCGTTGGGTCGACGAAAAGCGAAAGTTGGTGGAAATGAAAATTTAATGACTTCGTCATTTGTGGAGTTTTGAAAGAGCTTTTGTCCATGTGTTTGTGTGTGTGTCATTAGCAAAAGCTGTGTTTAATTGTTTTGCAATTTTTGAGTCATTTATTCAACCGCATTCGAAGAAGAAACCGACAAATTAAAATGATAAATGGCTTTCGAAACGACTGAAGAAAAAGCAATTCAAAGTTTCGAAACAACTCAACTTGCAATTAATTTAGGATTTAGCCAAATTGAGTTTTTTTTCGAAGCTTGAATGATATGTTTGAAAGTGAGAATTGATTGGTTGAATGATTGAATGACATATTAATGTTAACTGATTGACAAAATTCATCAAGAAAATTAAAAGGATTGAAATCACACTTGTATGCGCCAAATTGACTCAGAATGTTGAAGAAAAGTTTCCACTCGCATTTCTGAATTAATGAATGAATGAATGAATGAATGGAATAAATGCTTCAATCGAATGCTTGAACATCGTCGTCGTGCTTGAACGGATGGAAAACTCAACCGAGCACAGGAAGCGAGTGCAACGTGAATAATAATTGGCAACGCACACACACAAACACACTCTCTCCCTGTCATCGTCTTGTGGATGTAGACTACAATAACGACAACTAAATTAACATCAATAATAACGAAAACATCGACAGCAACAACAACAAGAACATCGCCAACAACAATAACAACAACTAGTTATTAACTAAATTATGAATGAAAAGCGGTAAAAAAAATCGAGCGCGCTAAAAATATGGCGCGTAACTTAAAACATTAACTAGATGAACTAAAACAAGAATAACAACAACTAAAACAAGAACAGCAACAACAACTAAAAAAAGAACAAGAACAACAACAAAAGCTAAAGCACCCAAATGAATGCAAAGAATTCAAGTTGAAGAAAATGAAAGAGGAAGACGAAGAAGAAATATGAATGAAACCAGAGCTCGCCGGAAGTGAGTGGGAGAGAATGGACAAAGGTGAGAGAGAGAGAGGCAAGTAGAAGAAAAAGAGAGATAGGCAAGTAAATCAAAGAGGGAAAAAGGAGAGAGAGAAAATGCAATTATAAATCGTTTGCTTATGAGAAAAAAAACTACAAAAGCAACAACTAATAAAATGTGTAACGAACTGTAAACAATTTAAATGTGCAACAACAACAAATACAACTACAAAAACAACCCCACACCAAGTGTACAGTGGCAATTACAACAAAAAAAAAAAAAAATTATAAGACGCCTGCCTCACAAAAACTCACACATTCACACACACATACTACCACACTCATATATAAAGAGAGCCTTGGAAGAAAATTTAACAACTTTTACATTGTTGCCTTCATTAAATGTTGTTGTTATTCTTATTATTATTATTGTTATTGTTGTTGTTCACTGTGTGAATGAAATATCATTGTTACAAGTTTTTCCGGCATGATTTTTCCGTGTGTTGCTTCTTTTGTTCGTCAATTGTTGTTGTTGTTGTTGATTTTATTTGTTATTGTTGTTGTTGTTGCTCACACTGCGTTTCGTCTTCCTCTCATTCATAAAAATCTCCCGCACACTGCGGTGAAAATTGCGGAAGCGTCACGCGGTCGTTTGGGGCAGCGACTGCGGCAGAGACAGCGACAGAGGCAGCGACTGCGACTGCGACAGAGGGGCGTAATTAATGTAATTATAATTTAATTAGCATTGTAATTTGTAGGTAGAACACGAATTTCCATGTATTTTCCACATGCAAATATTCATTCTGCGGTTTCAGGGTTTCAGGGATAAATTCCATCGAAACCCATTATCCATTATCTCGATCCGACTTTCGGTTTTGAAAACGCGGTTTCTCTTCCTGTATTCTAATTTCTATCACCATTCAATTTTCGTTCTTACTTTCCCTTTCCCCATTGTCCCACTTTCTCCGATCATCTCTCTCTTTGCTTCTCTCTATCTCATTCTCTCTATCTCTCTCTCCATCTCACTCTTGAAGAAGCTCCTTCATCACCCACTCCTTCGCACACATCTCTCCGTCTCATCACTAGCATCCTTTAACGACGACCTTCTCTCAATCGGGCTTTCACCATGGCCCACGCTATTTCTGGCTTAATATCTTCCATATCATCTATATTTTTCTCACTCTGTCTCTCTCTTTTGTGAGTCTCTTGCCCACGCATAGATCTGCTTGGGGCGATTTCTGGAAAAACCCAAATCCAGCCGCTTCTGACATCAGCGGAGAGGCATCGGCTTCTGGCCATGATTATGCAAGCAGAGAGCCTTTTTTGGATACCGAGGGGCAGCTTCTTAACAACAATAATAACAAAAACAACACAAACAATAATAACAACAACAAAACAAGCGACCACAACAACACCATCAATGACAACAAAAATATTATGAGCAAAAAAGGATTTTCATTGAAAACTTTTATGCAAAGTGATTTTCAACCTACGCAACAATAACAATCATCAGAATCAGAATAACAACAAAAGTTATTGCCGCTGCTGCCATGTAACGTAATACATATATAGAGACTGTAAATATGTATATCTACATATATATATATCTACATATGTATATATATTTAAAGCAGTAAAAACAACAATAACAATAGCGGAGGTAGAAGTTGTAGAAGAATAAAATGAAATGCGAAAATAATAAAAGACGCCACCTACGGCTTTTTTGTTGCGATTTCGGAGAAGACAAACAGACGACGACAACGACAACGACGACGATGAAGAAGAAGAAGAAGATGACGAAGATGGAGCACGAGCCAAGAAGAAGCAGAAGAGACAGAAGGGAGATTTGGGGGGGGGAAAGGGAAGCGGATCCCAGGGTTTCTCCCGCATCGCATTTCGAGAGGTTCCGCGAATTCGGCGAACGACGACGCCCACGGGACTCAGGGTGAGCTTTTGAGGCCGGATGGATGGAGGAGTTGGGGACGAGGGAGACGGAGAGATAAAAATGTAAAAGAACTCATCGATCATCCACCAACGCTCTCTCTCTCTCTCTCTCTCTGTCTCTGTCTTTGGTGAGCCACGGAGCTTTCGCTTTTTTGACAAAGCTCATCGAATGGAGGAACTGACGAAAGTCCTCCAAGTAGTTGAGATTATTTTGGAAACCCTCAATCCTCGAACCCTTTGGACAAAGGACCAAATCCGGTGCGATCCGAATGGCGCAGCAGCTCCGTGGAAGTCTAAAAACAGACCCAGGATTCCAGGGCCCGAGTGGGCGGCGGTGGCGTCGGCTGCCAAGGCGACGACGACAACAACGACGTCGAGGTGGAGGCGGACGCTTTGAAGCTTTGCTAACAATGGCGGGCGGAAACGTGGGCGGCGATGACGTGTTTTAAATTTAACTTTGTTAACAAGTATTTTGTAGTTGATGTTGTTGCGATCGTTGTTATTGTCGTTATGGATGTTGTTGTTATTGTTGTTGTGGTTGTAGTTGTTGTAACTGTTGTTGTAAATTAAAGGCCACTCAAATATCCTATTAGAGCCGCAGAACAGTGAAAATATAAATAAAAATAGTTCATCGGTTTCGTTTTAATGATGTAAAATCATAAATAACGAGAAATTGAAAAAGAAAATATATAAATTTAATAAATAATTAAATGAAAAAAGACTTTAATATGAAATAAAATAAAATGAAATAAAATAAAAATGAATGAAATACGACGAAATGAATTGATATAAAATTTAAAAAAATAAATTAAAGAAAATAAAATGAAATTAAAATAAAATGAAATGAATTAAAATAAAATGAATTAAAATAAAACGAATTAAAATAAAATATAGTAAAATAAAATCAAATAAAATTATATAAAATAAAAAAATAAATACAAAAATAAATAAAAAAATGAAAACAAAACCATATTTAAAAAAATGAAATAAAATGAATTAAAATAAAATTAAATGAATGAAAAACATTTTAAATAAAATGAAAGAAAAATAAAAATATAAAATGAAAGAAAATAAGAAAATTGAAAGAAAATAAAAATAAATTAAATAAAATGAATTAAAATGAAATAATGAAAGTCGTTTTAAAATGGGATCAAGAGTGAGGAAACAAAACAGACTCGAGTCTGGAACGTGACCTGTGGATTCATCACTTCTTTGGCCCCACTGTTCGAGGAGTATTCTTGTTGTTTTTGTTGTTGTTGTTTACTTTGAGCAACAACGGAGACTGCAAAAACAACAATCGGCCGACATTCGAAGCATATGAATGAACAGTTAGCGACGAAATGAAAATATTTAAAAAATAAATATTTGTTTTCATTTCGAAAGATGGGGAAAAAAGAAATAATTATAAAAGAACCGGAGAGAATTATTAATATATGAAAGAGATTACAAAACAACAAAAAAAATACAAAATAAAAAAATGCAATGTATAAAATGCAAATAAAAAAATACACATATAAAAATATACAAAAAATATTGAGTAAAAAAATACAAAATCAACAAATGCAAAAAAATGCAATATAAAAAAATTACAAAATCAACAAATACAAAAATAAACAAATAAGAAATGCAAGAATTACAATAAATAAACAACAACAACAGACATTTGCATAACAATCTCGCTCTGGACGCAACGTGAGCGGAATCCTCAATCGGAGCAGAACGGACAAGAATGGGGAGGGAGGAGGAACAGGGGGAGGGTAGAGGAAGAGGAGAAGGAGAAGGGGGTTTGGGGAGGTAGAAAGAACAAGAAGAAGCAGGAGTTGAAGGCGTTTACGGCGTCGTCGGCGTCATCGGCGTCGTCGGCACGTTTCAAAAGTCGACAGCGCACAACAATAGTAAATATACCGTGAGTTGTATTGTTGTTGTTGGTTTTGCACGCTGCACAAATCATTTATGCATTCAACTCCAGAACAACAACAAAATAAACAACAAAAAACAACAACAAATAGCAACTGAGTAGAAGAACAAGAACAAGAACAAGACGATGGAGCGATGATCAGTGAAGAGACGAAGTGAAGTGGAGTCAACATTTTCAATTCCAATTCCAGGAATTTTGAACGCGTTGTCCGAACTCTTTCACACACACAAATGCACCAATATAAACACGAATACGCAAATCGAGCGAGCGAGAGGGAGAGAGAGAGAGAGCGAATGAATGGACGACCGGAAATCATCAACAACGCCATCAATTGTTGGAAGCAGCAACAAGAACAACAACAACAACAACAAGCGAATAAAATAGAGAAATCAGAATGAAAGAAATGAACGCCTTCGCACGATATCCAGGGATTGAATCAAAGGAGAGCAGGAGGGAATCCAGGGCTGGATCATGCGAAAGGGGAGTTCAGAAAGGGGAGTCCAAACAAGAGGAGTAGAAAGAGGAGCAATAAGTAGTCCATCGCAAAAGGAAGAAAGAAATCTATCTATTCGAAACAACAAGTCAAGGGAGTTCACATATCAATGAGTGAGGCGAATGCTTTAAAGAATTCCACACATCGTGTCTGAAATCAAAACAGAATCGTAATAGAACAATAACAAAAACAACAATAACAACAATGACAAAACCCCTCACACAGTTCCGTTCGTCCCCTGATTAAACCAAATTCAGTTTCCAATTGTTTTCGTAAATAACCCAGAAGAGGCGGCGAGAAGCGAAAACGAATGCGACGAATTTCGAAACGGAAATCTATTTCGATGGATGTCGTCGCAATTCGCAGTTTGGGACGGGGCGGGGTGGGGCGTGTTTCGGCCGGACGTGCTCGCGTTGCCAATCAACGTGTCGCCCTGGCCACCCACGATTGTTATTTTTGGGACTCCGAACAGCTGTTTGGAATCCGACTCCAGCGATCCGACTGGACGTACTTTCGCGAAACAACAAGTTTGCATTTCGTCTGCGTTGGAATCGTTTAGTTTTTACTGCCTTTTAATGTGGCGGCATCATTACTTTCTCATGCACTACTTATTTTGCTTTGATGGACTTCGTTTCGATTGAATTAACTACTTCTTAATGGGCAGCTTTTTTTACTTAAAGCTCTGCAGTGGTCTTTTTATGGGGAGTTATTTTATACTAATTCTGAGGTTGTCTTTTTGATTTATTGACTTTCAATTTCTTCCTGTGGCTTTTGCTGCTACAGCTGTACTTATTGCCCTTTCATACTCTTGGTTTTTGATTCCCTCGAGCTTGTCTAAATCATCATCAAAACAACAACAACGACAATCTCTACAGTGATAATTCAGCTACAACAACAATTAGTCAGCAACAAAGCGAGGAGATGACAATAAAACAGTAACAAGATACAACAAAAAATGCAGAATCCAGAAATAAATGTTTTAACCTTTTCGGGCGGTGAGAGCAAAACAAGAAAAGGAAGAGAAGACGTAGAAAAAAATAACAACAATTACAAAAAAGTTGCACACGTCGAGAGGAGGGAAAAAAACAACTACAACTACAACTACAATAACAATAACAACGACTCCGACGACTAAACTTAAATGAAATCTTGACGAGGCCGCGACGACGTCGATCGCCTTATTTAATCTTGTTGAGAGCTTGTTGTTATTGTAGAGATTTTCCATGGGAGGCCTGGAAAAAATGTGGAAACTTAAGGAGAGAGAATCAAGTGGATTTCCTTCAGAAGCGCCGCATTCGAAGGCCTCGAAGATGATGAATGGCCCAGAGGTCGACAAGTGGTCCGCAGGCTAATGGATGATTCAACTGTTAGGGGGAGACCCCGATGGTGGGCGTGTCTAGGAGCAGGTGACACATTTTGCTTTCCTCCTCTCTTTGGCCAAATTGAATTCACCCCGATTCCCCACCGAAATGACTTCATTAAAATGTCTTTCATACCGAAACAAACAACAAACAGATTTGCAAGAACAAAAAAAAACGAAAAACAGACGTCCCAAGAAATGTTGGCCAAAAATTCTCTACGACTCGTCGGGGCGGAGTAAAAGGGAAGAGGAGGGGGAGGAGGAGAAGATCGTCTTCTTCCTCTTCTGCGTCGAGGGTCACGTCTTCTGTCGAGCCGACAGACCGGAGAAACTGGTTCCACACGCTGCGCGGAACACGCTATTAATTTGACGAATTACCTAATTATATAATAATAATAATAATGCCAACAACAACAATACCAATAGCCACCATGTCGACCACAAAACAAAAGCAACAACAACGACAACAAAAACAACATCAAGAAGAACATCAGCCAAAATATGCCTCGTAACCTCGACCGGCAGAGGACCCATCTCTTATCGTATTCGTTTCTTCTTCTCTCCCTCTCTCCTCCTCGACATTCGAGTTGTTTTTGGCGCGTGGACATCAGAACACGTTTCGTCTCCCAAACACCAACCCGCTCCACCTCTCGACCTCCTCCTTCATTACACTTCATCCTCTTCAATTGCCCTTCGTCTCGTGGCTTCTCCGCCTCCTTCATATTGAGAAACTTGAAGTTTCTCTTCATCTTTCCTTCATGACTTCTGCTCCTTCCTTTCATGACTTCTCCTCCTTCGTCTGATGTCTTCTCTGCCACCAGGGACACCCCGAAGCCTTGGGGCTGATCGTCGTACCAAGGAGAAGCCGCGTTCCACAGCCTTCGGCCCCGGAGTTCGTTCGACTGCCTCGAGTCTCGATCTCAGTTCGGTTTTCGCAGGGATCCAACGAGCGAAAATCTCTTGACCGCTTCCTTCCTTCTCTGAACCACGAGTCCGATTCTCCTGGATCTCGCCCAAAGGGTCCTCTGGGTTCATTCTCGCATTATTTTCATTACTCAGTTCCTCAGTCTGTCTTTCGTCCCCTCATCTTCGGGTCAGTTTCAGTTTCTTCAGTCTTGAGTCCAATATCGCGGGTCCAGCTTCAGAGCAGAGCTCAAGCACCTTCATCTATGCGTTTGTCTTAAGATTTACGGCCGTCTCTTCGTCCACCTCTTCCTCTGTCTGTCGGTCCCGCTGTCGGTCTGTCCATCCCTCTGTCTGTCCCTCCGTTCGTTCGTCCGTCCGTCTGTCAATACATCTTGTGCTCATCTTCTATCGTTTCTCTGTCGGTTTCTCGTCGATCGGTCAGCTCCACTTTCTTCTGAACCTGCATCATTAACGCGTTCCGTCCAACTTCTGCATTTCGTGCACTCGTTCATTTGTCCGTCCATCAATCTGTCCGTCTATTAGTCCGTCCATTTGTCTGTCTCTCCCTTCGTCTCTCCCTCCCTTCGTCTCTCCTTCCATTCGTTTCTTCTCCCATCCCATCGTCCGTTTCGATGCGTATCTGTTTTTCGTCAGTTGCTGCTACTTCTTCTTCTCCTCCCCTTCCTCCTGCTCTTCTTGATCCCTCAATTCTCCAGTCTGGCCTTGTTGTCTTCTCACTATCCTCTTTATGGCTGGCTGGATGTCTGTCTGTCTGTCTGTTTGAATTTCTGTCCGTCTGTCTGTCCGGCCCGGCATGGAGTCAACAACCGCTATCGTCGTCGTCGCTGGACGGGCTGCGCACACGGATTTTACGTCGTTTACGCATCAACAGTTTGTATGACTTTGCCGTGCATCTCTTTTTCTTGTTGTTGTTATTGTTGTTGTTGTTATTGTTGTTGATGGTAGTGTTGTTATTGTATTTGCTGTTGTTCTTGTTGTTATTATTGTTGATGAGGATGGTGTTGTTGTATCTGTTGATTTTATGCGCAAGCACAATAAATGCCAACTCCCATCTCATCCCATCCATCCGTGCGTTCGTTCGTTCGTTCGTTCGTTCGTTCCTCAACCATCGTCCGATCCGATCCGATCCGATCCGAGTTGAACAGAACCGGACAATCGTCGCACCGGACGGACAGACAGACAGACAGACGGATCGTGCCGTGGCGTGGCTCGTCTACAACTTGAGGCCCTTTTATAGAAATTTAAGCCGGCCATCGAATACAACCTGATTTTTTCCACTTCTTCTTTTCCTTCGCCTCCTCCTCCTTCATGTCTTCCCGCACCCCCGTCCTCGTGTTTTTTTTCTCGCCACCCGTTGTCTGTTGATTTCACTCCATCTCCTTCTCCTAGTCTCTCTCTCGTTCTTCTTCTCATCGCATGCAGCGCGGAACGTGGAATCCGACGATTGACTGACCGACCAAACTAAGGCCAGGGCCAGGCCGGGTTCGGGTTCGTCCCCAGCTCCATCTTGGGCTCTGGGTTGCGTCTGCGTTTGGGTCGTTCCACTGACTGGTGTCCGGTGGTGGACGCTTCGCTGGGTTTCACTCGCCCGGACCTGGTCTCCTCCGTTTCCATCCGCTCGGTGGATGGAAAGTTGACATGGATTTCGGAATTTCCCGACTTCAACCTACCAATGGCCCAAAAGATGAGTCGATAACAAGTGGAAAAATATCTCTCTTGCAAGGCCAGACGAAATGATCGAAGTTCACTCAAATCAAAAAGGGACCGAGGACCGTGTTCGAGTGAAGGACAGGAATCCTTTCTCGCTGGGTTTCCTTTTCCACTTTGAAGGCTCCCCTCTTTTATCTCCTGCCCCTGGGGGCCTCTTTGTAAATTGCTAAACTGGAGTAGCTTTAGATAAACTGAAGCATTATTAATTAAATTCATTGAGTGCGCAGCTGGAATGCGGCGTCGTCTGCTGCACTTCGTCTCCCCAATCGTCTGTCTGTCTCTGGCTCCCTCCATCCGCCCTTCCTTCTTTCCATCCATCCATCCTTCTTTCCTTCCCTCCATCCGTTCTCTCATCGGTTCGTCCAACATTCCTCGTCGGCCTCCCTCAGTCGACGTGGGTCGGGTCGAGACTCTCGCGAGTCTGTGGAATTTTTATTTCGTCCGCTTCCTACTCAGTTCTTAGTCTCCATCTCCGTCTCCAGCCTCAGTCGCTGTCGTGGCCTCCGGTCTCCAGCCTCAGTTTTCGCGATCGCGGTCGATTCGCAGCACTTGGAGGCAGTGACAAATTAGGAAATCGCAGACATTGCAGCTACTTTGTCATCGTTGTAGTTGTTTTTTTGCTTTTATTGTTGTTGTTCTTATTGTTGTTGTTCTTATTGTTGTTATTCTTGTTGTTATTGTTGTTATTCTTGTTGATGTTGCCATTATAACATTAATTTTAATTTGGGTCTTGAGTATGTTCCAATTTGATACGAAGGAGAAGAGGAAACACGGGAAGCAGACGACGTCGATCGAGTCCGACGATCCTTCAGAGATCGCCTTTCAAGTCCTTCCCTCATTATGTTATCTCCCCCGATTCTCCATACCTTCATTCACTAGTCTCTTCTCTCCCTTTCAGTCTGATTTCCTAACACTCTGTCCTTCATTGATCAGATCTGGATCTCTTCTTCATCCTGATGATGAATTCGGGACCGATTTCTTCAGACATTCCTTTTGAAACTCATATCTGTCTGTTCGTCCCCCTTCCATCTGTCTGTCTCTCTCTGCCCCAACTTCAATTTAGCAGACACAACATCAAAACGTCGACGACAACTGGAAATAAAATCAACGGAAGCCCTGTTTCTGCATTGAATGCGAACAATACATAGAGTGAGGGAGAAAGAGAGACACAGAGAGCGAATGTATGAAAAAGACAAAGAAATGATAATAAAACAAAAGACAGAAATTTACAAATTACATTCTTCTCAAACTTTAACTCATTCTTTCTCATGCATCTCGATGCAAATTGGTTTCTGTTATTGTTGTTGTTTTTATTTTGTATTCTACATTCGGTTGGCTTCAATTAGGACCCCACAACAACAACAATAACAATTGCATTATCAACTATATTATAGTAGCAGCGATAGCGACCGAACCGATTCCTTGAATAGGGGGATCGTCAGGCGTCGACGCCCCGGCCGAGAGTCAGACGGACAGATAGATGGACGGACAGATGGACAGACAGATAGACAGATAGACGGACAGACAGATAGATGGACAGACAGACAGATCCAACGACGCGAGCATCTCTCGAAAAGCCGAGTAGTTAAAGTCAGTCAACTGTGGCTGACTTGTGGTCTCGCTGCTTCCGTTGTTCGAGACCGACAACAATATTAACTTCGATATATGCCAACAAAAACAACAACAAAAAACAACAACAACAATGAACGCCCCAGCAACAGCCTACAAACGAACGTCGATCCGCTCGAAACCTCTCTCGGCATTTGCATGAATTTATTTTTCTCTGAATGACAACCGGATGTAGGTGTCGCTCACTCAATATGGCTCACGAGATCCAAAGACGAGTGGGAGGAAGCGGCGTGGGAGAGAGAGAGGGGGAGATGAGGGAAAGAGAGAGAGAGGGAACGAGAGAGAGGAGATGGGGAAGATGAGGCCGCGAAGCCGGACGCATGCAAATTTGTGTGTGCGAAGCCATTTTGTAAATATACAACAAATTAATTAGTTACTCGCGATCGTTCGTTCGTTTGTTCATTTGGTTTTTCATTTCGTTCGTTCGTGCGTTTGCCTCGATTTCGAAAGTTTCAAGCTTTTTATGATTATTTAATTGCTCTCCGGCCCCTAGTGTTTTTTCCGCCTCACTTTCCAGCCTACGACCAGCCCACTACTGCTCTTATCTTATCTGCCTCCTCCCACTCCCACTCCCTCTTCCTCTCCAACCTCCTCCTCCTCCTCCTCCTCCTCCAGCTCCAGATCCGTTCGTTATATATAAATACTATATATGGGTTGTGGAGAAATTGCATAAAAAATGTCGATCTGAGAGTGCAGCAGCACCAACAACCGAGCCGCAATCAGCGCAAATAAATTGCTTATCAACAAATTAATTTAGAATACGAATTTAACAAATAAGTAAATAACTGAAACCACAGCAAGAACAACAACAACAAAAATAATAACAATAAAAACCACTGATAGACGACGAACAGAAATTCATTGAGCAGAGACCGAGCTTCAACTTCATACATTTGTCGTTCGATAAGAATATATCAACAACAACAACAACAACAACAACAATGCACCATCGGCAACCACAAATGCGACAATAACCAGAACAACAACAACAATACCATAGAAGAAATATTAAATAAAAGTCAAATAGCAGATAAGTCGAAGCTACGAGGCGAAATAAAATGAAATGAAATATAATTCATTCATAAAGAGAACATTTGCAAATAGCTGAGAAAATCGAGTGCCGGCAGACGCAGACGCACGGTAGACAGCGAGAGAGAGAGGGTGAGACAGGGAGAGGGAGAAAATTGCAACATGAGGTCGTGATTCACAAGTCGAAAATACACGCCGCAGAGGAAGGTGAGAAATAGAAATTGGTAACGAGAAGAAGGGGAGAAGGGGGCAGGGAAATTTGTTTTCACCAAAACAGACCCAACAGGACGATGAACCTTGATCGATCGATTCCGACTGATCGATTCCGACTGATCGATTCCGAATTGATTCCTTTGACAACCTGGGATTATGATTAAGAGTGGAATATGGAAATGACGAAACTCCCCCAATGACACGGTGTTTCAACCTTCTCTTCTCGTGTGGGGGGCAAAAAAGCGAGCGAGGTAATATCGCGGAATCCAAGTCGGTGTTTTTCATGTTTGTGATGTGTTTTTTGTTGTTACTGCGATAAAAACCACTGACAAGACGGGATTTGGCCAGGAATTGAGGTGGACGGAGGGGGACGGAGGCGGCGAATATGCAAAATACGCAATTATTGACACAAAGAGCCGCCAAATAAACACGACAACAACAACAACAACAACAACAACAACAACAACGACGACGTCGGTGTTGGCGGCATCGATGGAAAACGAAGAGAAAAGTCAACAAATGAGAAAATGATAGTTTTTATGGCTGGCGCCGGCGACTCGAGGGCACCAACAAAACCAAACCAAAGCCAAAGTCAGGCCGACCGATCGCCAATCGAACGAATGACGAACGAATGATGGAGTCAAAAGCCAGGCTGTGTTCGGCGACAGCAACACGTTGCTGGAAGCGATCTCGATGGATGGACGATGGAGGAGATCGAGATCGATGGCGAAGACGACGACGACGACGATCAAGAGACGAACGAAGCAGAGGAATTAATTTGTTCATTGGTCGGGGTTGGGGGGAAAGCACGACGAAACACGAAAAGAACTCGAGAAATTCGCTAATTTCTCGTTTCACGTCGGGGATTCGACGAGCTGTCAATCGGAATCAAAGATGTCGGCGTCAAACGTCAAAGTTGTTATATTCTTATTGTTGTTGTTGTTATATTGGCTATATGAAGTTTTTTATTATTATTATTATTATTATTATTATTATTATTAATATATCTGCTTCTTGTTCTCCTACTTCTGCTGCTGCCATTCATTCGCCGAATGGAACAGGAAATTGAAGTGATAAAAATAAATATGAACTAAGTTCATGATGTTCTTCTCAATCACTATTGTTGTTGTTATTGCTATTATTGTTATTGCTATTGCTGTCATAATTTGTTGTTGTTGTTGTTGTTCTGATTATGATAATAGCAACCTAAACAAGTAACAAACCACAAACAACAACAAAAACAACAACAACAAGAAAATGGTACGAATTTTTAAAGCAAGCAAAACTCGTTCTCATCAAAACAAAACAAAACAAAACAAAAAAGAAATAACAACCAAAAAGAAACACGGCGAAAAATTGAATGAATTCAATATCGTTCAGATCGGAGATCGAAGATAATGAATCGGAAATTGCTGCCGCTCATAACGTCATAATTAAGTTGGAAGAACCGAAGGAACAACAACGAAATCCAACTGGTTCCTTCAACGCATTTCGATTGAACAGAACCGGGTGAGGAGGGGGAGAGGGAGGGGGAGTTGAGAGAGGGGGAGCAGAGTAGGGGAGTCTCCGCCGACGTCTACTCCGAAATCACTCGCTGGACGACCTCGTGACGTCGTCTTCGTCGCCCGAGTCTGGGGCCTTTGTGTTCAAGTATTTATTTTTACTCGTCGTCAGTCGATCGGTCGGTCGTATTTGTGTGAAATATTTGTCTGGCGACTGCGACGACTGCGTCAAGATTCGTGAATCGCCGCCTCGCCTCGCTTGCAGTCGCGATAACGATTGCCGTCCGGCGATAACGGCGACAGCGATTTTCTGCTTCGTCCAATCGACCAATTCCTCGATCGATCAATCAAGTGAGAAATGTAGGCTTGTTTTAAAGTCACTCCGCATCGCCACGCCACGCCCCCCTCCGCCCAGTCGTTGACCCACTCCGCGGTGTCATTTCGAACACTTCAACAGCTGCGACTGGCGACTGGCTTCCGATTGCGAAGGCCCTCGGCAGAGACACGAGTGGGCGTCCGAGTGGGCTGGAGTTGATGTAATCAACGGACGGTGTGGTGAGTGAGGTGGGGTGAGGTGAGGTGAAGTGGGATGAGGTGAGGTGAGTTGAGACGAAGTGGGCTGGAGGGAACTCCCACACGGCCAGCGGGAAACAAACATACACACGAAAAAACAACCATCTCGAGTCGCGAATTCGAGACGTGTTTCGGCTCCGGTTGCGACACGAGAAACGCCCCCGAGACCCCGCCCACTCTCATCACAAGGACTCGTTCCGCACTCCTTGCGTCGACAATGAAGAGGACGACGAGGATGAGAACGATTCAAGGATGCGAGAGGTCAGGCCAAGGGAGGCGGCGAAGGACACGACGACGACGGCACGTTTCGCCCGACGCTGGACTCACGTGTTCTTTCGGCCAGCGCGTTGGCTTCGAGTGCCATAAAAATATATCTATGCACGTTGTCGCTCTCTCCCTCCCTCACACACAAACACAGGTACCTTTCTCTCTTCTTTCACTCACTCGCTCTACCATGAAAAGGAGTCCGCATTACAAGGGAATTAGACAGCGCTTGGCAGCAAATTAGCCTCGCTGCTGCAGCATCCTTTTCGCATCCTTCGCGACGTCTCTGTGTGGGTGTCTTTTCAGAGAGTGTGTGTGTGTTTGAGTATTGTGCTGTGTGTGTGGGAGTTCGTGTTTGTTCCCTTTGTCGTGCTTTGCGAACTTCTGCATACATCAATTTTTATGACAAGACGAAAGAATGCGAACAACAACAAATAACAAGCAACAAGCGGTGAGAGAAAGGCCAGGGATCAGGATCAGAGGATGAGAACAAGAACCAACGACCGGTCGAAGCACGCAATAAAAGAATAAAAGAAGGAAACACTTGAATCTCGAGTGTGAAAATTACGCAGTTACGCCACAGGATCCGATGCCGAAGCGGAGGACGGGGCGAGGATGCGTTGAGGATGAGAATGGAATGTTCTCTCGTCCCTCGTCGTCCTCCTCCTCCACCTCAACATCTTCAATGTAATTGACAGCTTTGACAGATTACACAAAACACGCATTCGTCTCGTGCGTCTCGAATTAGATTTCGAAACTTTTCTTCTTCGTTCGCAGTGGAACTTCTCGGAAATATAGAAATAAATAAACCCCGATTTGTGGTTATTTTCGTTCGGGGAAAAATCCACAAAATATAAATTGTTTACAATCTCTTATTGCGAAATTATCCGGAGATAAATTTCCTTTAACCTCTCGACCGTTTTTTAAGTGGAATCCACTCTTATTTCACCCCATCAATCCTCTCCCCATCCTCCATCCTCTCTCTCTTTTATGGATTAATTCCCCCCTCGTTCGCTCTTTCGATTCCACGATCCTCCCCTTTGATCTCTTTCCTCCTCCCCCCGAACGGATAGATTTACTAACATGAAAATTATATGAGGAATTTAACATGTCATCAATGACTAAATTATGTGTTTTTTGTGATGTCATCATTGTTGCTGTTGTTGTTGTTGTTGTTGTTGTTGTTGTACTGACATTGTAGTTACCGCTGTCATTTGCTGCAAATTCCGTGATCAGCAAGAATGACTTTTCATGTTCACATGGGGTTTTTCCCTCAAACCGCAATCGTTGAAGTCAGTCGAAGTAGGAGGAAATTGAAAAGTAACGAAGTCAATAAGAGACAGGAGAAAGGAGGAGAAAGAAGGAGAAAGGGTGGCCTGCACACAAAAAAGCATGGTGAACGACGGCGACTCCTCGACACGACATTGTTGTTGACACTGCGTCGATCGCGGTGACGACGACGACGACGAAGGTGGCTGCGACTGCGTTCGCGTTTAGTCAGCGCATTCGAGCCGATAAGAAGTCAACAACCTCGCAAAGGTAAATAGGAGAGGAGAGCGAGAAAGAGAAAGAGAGAGAAAGAGAGACCCGAATTGAACCCGATTCCCGTGATCGATCGAGGGATCCGAGGGCGAAGGCGAGATTAGGGCGCGATCGGCAATGACGAGGAATGTGTTTGTCGTGAATTCAATGAGGTGTTTGAAACTCACCTTGGAGCGAAACCACACGGCAGCCGTCCTGCTTGAGGCGGCGGTGGAGGACGTTGATGGTGGAGTCGCCGCCGCCGCCGATCATCTCGAGGCCGGAAGCTGCACCCGATGAAGACGGTGGTGATGATGAGGACGAGGAGGCGCCTGCTTCCGGCGGATGGACGCCCACGTCGTTGTAGAGGATGAAGCGGCCGACTTTGTAGCCGCTTTGGACGCGCTCCTTCAGGTCGGGCGACTTGATCGTGGACAGCAGGTCGATCTTGCCGGCCGCCAGACGCCGCAGCATGATGCTCGGGATCGAGAAGTTCACGGCCGAGCGAATGTGGCTCTCGCTGTACTCGTTCGAGCTGCGGCAATCGAGGATGATCAGGTCCTTGGCCGAGCGGCTGCGGTCGGGGCCCGAGGCGGAGGAGGCGCGCAGCTCGGACTGGAGCCACTCCTTCGTGATGTACTCGTGCTCGGTTTCCGGCATCGCGAGTGGGGATCGCCTGCTGTGTTGGGTTTTCGGGTATTTGGGTATGTTGGCAGCCCTGGTTCGACCGTGGGGAGTTTCAAAAAAAAAATTGTTGGCGTTGTGAAGGAAGCCTTTGTTGTTGTTTGGACACTGGTTTTCTCGGTCGGTCTCTTTCTTCGCGGAAATTAACTCTGGGAATTTGCACAGGTTGAAGAGAGGTTTTCGCTCGTTTGTATTGTTTTTATGGAAAAGTGGATTTTCGCACAAATTGTATTTCGGGCTAAATTGTTGTTCGTGCTCGTGCTCTTCTTCCCTCTCTGTTGCTCTCACGATGGCCGCATCGACTGAACACAACCGATGCACGCTTTTTTCGATATGAAATCTCTGTGTTCTGTTGTTTTTGTTGTTGTTGTTGTTGTTGTTGCTTTTTTGTCACCGTGCCCCAAAGTGCACACAAACACACACACTAGCGCATGAACGCGGACGCGCGCAGCACACGACGACCGAACGCACACAAACACACTCACGGAGAGAACACACACGTACAGTATTCACAGCGAGCTGTGAAGGTATTTCTTTGTTGTTGTTGTTGCTTCTTTATTCTCTCTTGTTCACTTTTCTCGTGCGTTTTATGTCATTTTCTACACAAGTCACAATTTCTTCTTCTACTTCTCTCCACTTCCACTGGCTCTGATTCCACTCCTTGTTCTTGTTTCTTTCTTTCTTTCTTTCGTGTTTGTCTTCGCGATGTTTTCTTCGCCTCTTTCTTATTCACTGCGAGAGAAGTCTTGGAAAAAAATCCTCTGGACAGATAGGAAGAAAATCGTTACAAAACTTCTTCTCGACGATGTTTTTTCTCTGGTTCTTTCTTCGCGCGGAGTCCTCTGGCGAGTGGACAAAAAATGGAAAAACCACTCGGTTCTGCTCACAAACATCAATTCTCAATTCGAATTTACAACAAATCCAGCAGGGCCGGAGCGAGAATTAAAACAGGAAAATTATTATTGTGAATTCTTGCTTAAAGTGCTCGCGAAGAGGAGCCGCGACCCGATGCACGACGGCGACGACAACAAACGAATGAACGAACGAACCACAAACTGCGACGACTGCGAGCGAAGTGATTTTCTATTGAAAATATAAAATTTTCTCAACCTCAGCCAGAGCCAGCAGCAGCGAACGAACGAACACACGAACGAACGAGCGAATAACCGACGACCAAACGAACGAGCGAGCGAGCTAGCGAAGCCTCTGCTTCGGTCTCTGCCTCTGTCTGGCCGACCTACCGACCGAACGCCCGCCCGCCCCGCTCGATCCACGAGCGAACGCAGCAACCGAGCGACCGTCAGACATACAGACAGACAGGTATGTGTATTTACACCAAGAACAACAACATGCTAGTCCAACAACATGCTGTAAGTACATAGAGCATGAGAGTCTAGCTGTTGGTGTTTGTGTGGCAACTTGTTGTTTTTGGTAATGTGTGCGTGTGTGTGTGTGTATATGTAAGCAGAGGGCGATGTGGAGAGCTGGCTGCAGGCTGCGTGTAGGTGTGTGCCGCAAAGTCTACACAAATTGTGTATCAACAAAAGTCGCAATGAATGAGTTTTAATGGACGTGGAGAGTTCGTTCGAGAGCTCCACTCGAGAGCTCTCCACTCGGTCCTCGGGTGTTGGTGAGCGAACCACGAACATTTTGCTGAGAGCGTGAGAGGCGATTTCTCTCCAGAGTCTCCGCGGCAGTTCATTGATATTTCAACAGGCGCTGGCGGCATCGGTCTCCACTTCGGCGAGTGAGTTGTGGAGAAATCGAAATTTTTCATTGACTGCTCCGCGTTGCTCGCTCACTCACACAAGTGAAGCCCGTGCTGGAGTTTGCACAGAGAACCCCGTTCTCCCGGAAGAGGGAGCGAGAAGAACGATGAATTGGCTCGTGTTCTCAAGACTTGTGTAGAGATTGGGCTGTGAATTAGCCAGAGCCAGGGTTGCCAAGGGCATCCCCAATGGCGACATGAATGGAGCAAGGGTTGCCAAACGCTGGAATTTCAACTCCAATGGAAACTCCAGGATTAGTGAGGAAACCCACCACGTTCGTTGGTTGAAGCCACTTGTGGAGGATTCGCTTGCGAGTCAACCTGGGTACCCGGATCACGAACTGCGGGTACCCGGTCTTGAACCGACTACTCGTACCCTAAACCTCGCTAGATCGATTCCACTCCACGTCTCTGGGCCGAGTCTGGCGGCTGTTTGTCTAAATTTGCGAAACTCGCGGAGTTTTCGTAGAGACAGCTGTGCGAATTCTCCCAAAATTCGACGGCGTGCGTCGCGATCGGGCCACATTTGAGTCAACAGCGGGGCAAACATTGCCTTTTTCTAATGAGCAAACACAGGGCCCGAGTTGGGTCCCCGGTGCACCGGGTCCCGCCGCCTATAAATGGGGAGGCCGGGGCTGGCGGCGACATCACTTCTCACGGTGGCTTAGTCGCAGAAACGTTGCTCACGATGCGCCTGATCCTGCTGCTCGCCTTCTGCCTGGGACTCCTGGCCCTGACATCGGCCTCGGCGCCCCGATCGATCGACGAGTACCTGGAGCAGTACAAGGACGATGGCGACGACGACGACCTGGGGCCCGACGTCGACCTGGACGACGATCTCGATGACGACATCGACTTGATGGCCGTGGTCGGAGACGACAGACCCTCGAGCCCAAAACTTTTACCATACCAGCCGCCAGCAAAAACTAGAACGATTTCATCTCAATAAAGCTTGAACTCTGAAGTTTCTGTTTTCTGTTCTTCCGCCTCTCCCATCAACCCCAGGGACCGGTTTCACTCACTCGTAAGAGAGTGTGAGAGGGAGGGAGTCGTTCTCGGGGACGCGAAGTCTACGGGAGCCGACGAGGCAGAAGGAGTCGGAGCCGAAGGACGCGCCTCAACACGAAACGCGGAGAGCCCGCGAGTCTCCCAAGGATGCCCACGGAGAGCGAACGACAGAGGGAGAGAGAGTGAATGGGGAAACAGGTTCCGAGTGGAGACTTCGCGAGCAAGCGACAGTTGGAAATTCAAACCGTCGTCGAACCACGACGGCCAGCGGTCAATCGGTGGTGGCGACGCCTCCAAAGGTCAATGCGTACAGGAGTCAATGAAACTCCTCTCTCTCTCACTGTTTCTCTCGCTCTCCACCAACGACCGTGGCTCGGAGTCGCTCGGCTGACCCTGAAGTCGAGGACGAAGACCGTGTGTGTGTGTAGAGAGAAGAATTCGCTTCGCTGTCGGAAGGACGACCGTCGTGAAGCCGAGCACGAAGGGGGCGTCGGGAGAGTGGGGGAGGCAGATGATGGGGACGGAGCATGCGCGATGAAGGCTCCGAATACCGAGGCTCCCACTGCCACAGTGCGGGCCACATAAGCCCGGTACATGGGCAAGACACATGCACATCTACATCGATCTATATATAGTCTTATGTATACCGTCGGACACTTGGGAGAGTGTCTGAGTGCCGCTGTATCCATGTGTGTGTGTGTTTGTGTGTTTCGTTGAAGACTCTCGAAGTGTTTATGTGAAATTCAAATTTTCATGAATGAAAAACCCACGCACGCCATCAAGTTTTGTGTGTGGAACGCACGAATAAACAACACAGAGGCGTCTCCACATCCACATCGTCGCCCCAAGAGACCGACCGACCCACCCTCCCCCCCCTCTCGTACCCCTTTCGTATATGGAGCAGTGAGTGTAATGACAAAAACAACAACAACAAGAACAACTGGAGAAGTGAAAGAGGCCGATCCAACCAACCGAACCCAACCTCTGAACTTTGCGTGGGTTTGTTTTCGGCACCGAGGTTCGCGTGGATCCCAGAAAGCACGCTCAAGCCGGTGAAGGGGCCCACGTGGAGAGGGGGGGAGGAGTTTCCTCAGATGCCTCTGCTCCGTCGCCTCCCATTCGGATGGGGCCATCGGGCTATTTCGAGCCCGAGTGGGCCGCGTGAATCCGCCTCGAATGGCGAAAATAGGTTCCAGCCTATTTCCACCTCCGCACGGGAACGTGGCGAGCGTCGTCGTCGTCATCGCCATTCTCTTTGTCCCTCTCTTCCTTGGTCTCCTCATCCTCTTCTTCGTTGGAGCGATTTGCCCCAGTGGTCCATATCGAGGTGTCCTTCGCGATCCGGCCTTCGCTTCGTGGGATTCGCCTTCGTTCGCGGTTCAAGATCAAGTTTGGAATGATGACGAGCGATGACGAGGTGAAGAATGTTAGGAATGGAAGAAGAGGAAAGAGGATGGTAAGGAAAGAGAGCGGGGAGGGAAGAGCGAAAGACGGGAAGAGAGAGGACAATTCAGTTGAGGGACGAAATGAGAGAAAATCAGTGAAGGAAGGGTCCGTTTTCTATGCGTTCACAGAAGAGAGAAAGAGAGAGATTCAGGAGGTTGTTGGTTCTTCATTTAGCGGCTTATGAGAAAGCTTCAAAGGGTCTTGGGGGGTGGAATCAAGCACTTGGAACTTCATGGGGGACCACGATTAGTGCTTGATGTTCTCCAAGACGCCTCAAAGACTCTCCTAGAAAACAACTGCTCGAGTCTTTCGATGATTTCCTTCCAACACAAAAGTCCTCCACGAGTCCCTCTAAGCTTTCCTTCGTCTTTGTCTGCTTCACCTCATCACTTCCGGTCGCCTGTTCTGTCCCCAAATCTCCCCCGGATATTTGTCATCGCGCCGACAGATGTCGCGCACATAGCAGATGTCGTAGCTCATAACTGTGAATTCCCCGGGCGAGCCCACGAAAAATGTTCAACGCTCACTTTTTGGAAAAAAAACGCCCGAGAAGCCAAAGTCGTATGCAAATCTCCTGTCGCTGTCCAATTTGGAGCCCACGGCGATCGGCGACCGGCCGCTTCGGTCAGTCGGGCAGCCAGTTGGGCAGAAAAAAACAGCGACAACAACTGCCCACATCGACATCGACGGTGGAAGCGACCACAAAATCAACGAAAACAGGCGAAAACAACATCGACAACAACATCGACAATAACATCAACAACATCAACAACACCGACAACAACCACGAACGAAAATGCGAAAATGTAACGAGCCGCCTGCTCAGAGCAAACAACAAGCTCTTTACAGTTGTCCCCAAAAGCAACCCACCACCGACTCCGAACGACAACGACGACCCGCATTCGAACTCGTTCCACTTCGATTTCGTTCGTCGCCGCCGTCGATTCGGAGCCGACCGATCGATCGATCGTTGGATCGTCGGACCAACCGAACGACCACACGAAACGCGGCTCGGCTCCCACGTGACTCCAAGAGCTCCACATGGCGGACGACAACGACAACGACGACGACGACGGCCGACAAATGAAGTAAATCGCCGTGGGCTGCTCGAGAGGGTGAGGGCTTAACCCTTGGAGGGCGGACGGTGGCTGAGGAGACCCAAAGACAACACGAGGTGTCATCTGTGGAAGTTTTTGGAGGAAAGAAGTTTCTAATGGAATCATCTGAAATGGAAAAATGCACGCAAATCAAATTCACACTTCACCACTCTTCTCTGAGTCATTGAAGAGTTAAGGCCGACGATCGAATTGAACAGGTTATTTTCGCAAATCAACATAACAACAACAATAACATCAACATCAACATCACCAACGCCATCGCAATCATCAACATCGAGAGCGTTTTCTACGATTTCATTCATAAAATCGCCGTCGCTCATGCGCTCAGGTGGTGAAAAAATCGGCCACTCGAGCCCACGGTGCAGAGTGGGCCGACGACACACGTTCACTACGAAGACAAACTGAGACAGCAGCCGATGACCTAGAGCAAACATGAACGAGGGGGAGAGAGAGTGAAAGAGTGAGAGGTTGGTACGAAGAGTGAGAGATGGATAGAGTGTGATCCACTGTAATGAATTATCATAAAAAAACTCGCAACCACGACTCGATACCAACGACGATGATGAAGACGATGGACGCGGGTCGCCACTCAATGGAATCAACCAACAAAAGCCCTTCCCCCCACCTCCTCCTCTATGGCCATGTGGTCGTGGCTAACGGTAAGTGGCCGACGGAAGTGCGGGCGTCGATGACGCATGTTGGCGAAGTCTCCAACAAAAACGTGCATGGATGACGTTTTAAGCCGTCATGGGTTCGTCGAATTAGTTCACAAACCCGAACTCAACCAACCTCACCCCCCTCCCCCCCTGCTCTTCCCCTTCGCCTATTGTCCACCACGACTTTGTTGCGAATCGCCCACGCCTCCTTCAGATCCTTCGCCTCCACCTCCGCGGACCTCAACGAGTTCGCTCGTAGGAGTTGTTGTTCGTGTCAGGAACAGCTCTGCTTTGTCTACGGCCCTTCGTCCTTTGCCCTCTTCTCCCTCTTGTTTCCTCCTCCTGTTTATTCTCCTCTCTCTCCTCCTCCTCTTTGTTGCCTCTCATCAGATAAACCACCTACGTCCTGTTCACTCCGTCGACCCGGGGCGGGATGGAGGCGGCGTGGAGCATGTGGGCCGGTCCTTCTAATTCGTCGTTGCCCTGCCAAAATAACAAACGACCCTGGGTTGGGCTCCTGGCGTGGGTGTCGCCAGGGGTTGGGGCGGGGCGGTAACGGGTGTGGCTGCGGCTGCGGCTGATCCGTCCACCTCGTGCTCCACCAACTGAGGATTCAGGGCTTTGTTTCCAACTCGTGCGGGTCCAGAGGTTGTGGGAAGGATTGAAGCCTAGGCAGAAATTTTGGAAGAAATCTAGGCAGAAATTGAGGAAATTGATATGCAGAAATTCAGGTAGATATTTGGTAGAAATTTAGGCAGAAATTAAGGTCGAAATTATATAAAAATCTCCATAGAAGGATTTATCAGAAGTCGCTCGAATTCAGAAGATATTATATTAATAAGCGTTCAAAATATATTACACTAAAATAATAATCATTTAGAAGATATTACACCAAAATAATAATCATTTAGAAGATATTACACTAAAATAATAATCATTTAGAAGATATTACACCAAAATAATACACATTCAAAAGATATTACATTAATATAATCCGCATTGGGGTAGGCATGAAAATTCCCATGAACTCGATCTCGATTTCCGTTTGACGAAGGCACTATAATTAAAATCCCTCAACTCAGGATTCGCACAATGCGTATTTCGATATAAATACTTAAACCATGTCAATGAGGGCACGTGACTGATGTCGACTGACGTCATCGAGTGAGGTATCGATTTACTCAGCTCCCGATTATGCTGTGTGTGCTGAGATAAGCAGCATCATATGCGGGAATCTGTTCGATGAGAAGGGGGGGACCAGGGAGGGAGGGAGGAGGATCAGGACATCGTCACAAGGGCACCACGTGACTTCAAGGACGAGGCGATGATGATGACGTCATTTCCACGAAAGCTGAGATGATTCAGGAATTTAATCCTTGCTGAGATGGAAACGTTTGGAAATCGATTGAAATATCCTTTCAGTTGAAATTTTCATTGTTTTTGAATATATGGATGAATAGATTGAATTGAATTTAGAGGAACTAAAGGAATATTTCCGACGACTAGAGTGCATTACTATAGCACGAAGAAGTCCCCCCAAACAAAAAGAGTTCAAAGCGCGGCCGCCCAGAGGAAGTTGTGGCCGGGATCCCGACGACCTCCGGCCGAGAGTGATGAATAACAATATCTCTCGCGTAATTCTCGTTATTCATCAGATATTCGCAGATCGTGTATCGTGAATCGTGAATCGGCACGTAACGAGGTGACAAACTTCCGTTTAATGTCATTTGGTGGGCTGCCATTAATTCGATATGCAGCCCACATGCGAAGGAATTCCTCGGAAATCGACGAAAATCAAAACTCTTGCCGCAAGAAATTCCACAAGTCGGCGGTTCCTGATTTGGAGTCGAGTCGCCGGATTGGGGGGGGGGGGGGGGGGGAGACGAATGTAGAAGGGGGAGGGGTTTGGAGCGAATGCCGTGGCGTGGAGTGACATGGCGAGACGAGGCGTGAGTAACGTGACTAATGGCTCGAAAGGTTCTCGAACGATTACCCGTGTATTCGTCGACGACACAAAAAAAACACAGCAATAAAACCAATACATGCCCGTTAGTAAAAGGTAAACAAGTGAATTAATAAAAATAAACAAGGAAATTAATAAAAATAAACAAGTGAATTAATAAAAGTAAAGAAATGAATTAATAAAAAACTAAACAAGTCAATTAATGGACATGAATGAAATGAATACTTTGAACATAAAAAAATATATTAATATTAAATGACACAGGAAAAAAGAAATAAATACATTAATAAAAAATAAACAAGGTAATTAGTAAAAAATAACCAAGCAAATTAATGGGCTATAAAAAATAAAGTAATGAAAATAAACTGCAAATATATGTTTTAAATACATTAATAAAAAATAAAAATTTAAAATAAAAAATATAAGCAAATAATACATTCAAAGAATAAACAAGTGAATTCATAAGCATATGAATGAATCCAAATAAAATAATATCATGAAACTTAAAGAAGAAAATAAATAAATACAGTAATAAAAAATTACAAAATGAAATATAAAAAACCACATTTATAAAAAAAAACAAGTTTATTAAAAAATAAAAAATTAAGCAAAGGAATTGAATATAAGGAAATGTAAAGGAAATAAATTAATAAAAATTTAAAGCACAATAATAAAAAATAAATTAATTAATAAAAACCCCAAATGAATTACCTACAAAGATATTCTTTAAAATTAAACAAAGAAATAAATAAATACAGAAATAAAAAATTACTTTTAAATTAATATAAAAAAATAAGCTAACCAATTAATGGACAATGAGGAAAAATTAAGAAAAAAAAAAATGTATTAATGAAAAATAATTAAATACACAAAAAGGTAAATTAATAAGAGACGAAAGTAAATTAATGGCCAATAATGAAGAAATATTCAAATAATTAATTAATCTATGAAAAATAAAATGTAAATACAAATAATAAAAAATGGTAAGTTATTACAATAATACAAACGGATTAATAACAGTATTACTAAGGACTACTAAAAAACAAACCAATAAATTCATGTAAAGTAAGGAGACGAAGAAAAATGTGAAGAACTTATTTCATTCATGAACTTCGTACCGTGGACGAAGGAGGAAGAGAAGGAAACCGGAGGAAAGGAAGGGCAGACGGAGGAAGTAAAGGGAAGCAGTCACAAATGAGGAATGGAATGAAATAAAATGATATACTTAATTGTACACCATTTACAACGAGCACTCTCGCAATGCAAATCGTTCGTGCGGAGTGTTTTTTGTGCGATTGCGTGTCTGAGCCCGGGGAGATCTGAAGGAGACGGGGAGAGATCTGAAGGAGGATAGACAAATGAGGCGGGGTCGAGAAGAGGGAGAGGGAGAGGGAGAGGAAGAGGAGTAGTAAGAATGCAGCGGAAAGAATGCGCAACCGAATGAACAATAAATGTAAACAGCGCGATGACGAACAGCGTTTCCACGTTCCACGTAATCCGATCGCCGCGGCAACAGAAAGAGAGGGAGAGAGTGGGAGAGAGGGACAGAGAGGGAGATGGAGCTCCCACGCAATCTTGTTCGTAAATAAATTTCCTCCTCATTTCGCTCTACGCAGACATGACGTAAGTGATGGAACGAACGCAAAGTTGCAACGCAAAGGGTTCTCGCATTGCGGAAGTCGTCTTCGATTTCCGGTCGCCGTAACGCCTCCATCGGCATCTCATGGATCGACGCCTGTCGCTGGAGCAAGAGTCGCCAATGTGCATAAAAATAGACGACTGCAATGAAATGATGAAATGTTGCAAACAGCAAACGGGTCCATGCGTGGTGGAAGACGATGGATGGCATCGTGCGATTAAAATGCAAGCAACGGAAGCCGATTAAATGCATTCACGCGATTCACATCAAGGTCACCTCCTCCCGAAATGCGTCAACTGCGAATTGCGAATCAATGAAAATTTCATTAATCTTGTATGAATTAATACACCATTTTCAAGCATTGAAAAATTGCAGTAAATCGAAAAATAATTTCAGAAAATCGAAAAAATATTTTAGAATATCGAAAAAAGATTTCAGGAAATCGAATAAAGATAACACAACATCGAAAACTGGCTTCAGAAAATCGAAAATAAACTTCAGAAAATTGAAGACAAACTTCAGATAATCGAAAATAATCTTCAGAAAATCGAAGATAAACTTCAGAAAATCGTAAAAGGATATCGGAAAATCGAAAAGTGATTTTAAAAAAATTCAGAAAATACAAAATCGACTCAGAAAATGTTAAACAGACTTCAGAAAGACAAAAATATACTTTAGAAAGTCGAAAATAGACTTCAGAAAAACACAAAAAGATTTCACAAAATCTAAAACTGGCTTTAATAACTGGAAAACTTCAGAAAATAGAAAATTGATTTTTAAATATCCAAAAGTGATTTCAGAAAATACAAATCTGACTACAAAAATCGAAAATTTACTTCAGATAATATAGAACTGACTTGAGAAAATGGAAAACGTACTTTTTAATTTTAATTGCTGCTTAAGGTGAATCTTCAATTCAGAAAGTGTGAAAATTTTCAATTATGTATGTATGTTCATATTTTCAATATCAGTGATCATGTTGTTCCCATGCAAGGAGAATACCATGAGTTTTTACTAACATATTGTAATCAATTGTAAGGATAGCTTCAATATCATACTGTTTTACCATATATCAAATTACGAGTACGCTAACTCACCCAAATATCGAATTTAGTTATGAAAAAGTAAAGAGATATTTGATAAGAAATATACAAACATTATGAATATAGAGGATTTTGTGCATAAATGAGTAAAACATTGATCTCTCTATCTACTACCATTGTGCCAGCGACAGCTCTGTAGAGGACGAGGTCGCATCGGTTGAAGGATGGATAGATATGTATGTCTATTCCGCGCGGGTCATACATTTCGCGAATAGATGGCGATGTGCAACACACGAGGAAGTCGCTGTAGGCGTTTGGGGATTCAAACGCGAATGCGAGATGTTCTTTTTGTGTTTGCAAATTGAATTTAATTTCATTACATTTAATTTATAAATGATTCGCTCATGCAGTGAGAAATTTGGCAAGAGTTCGCATTGATTTTTATCAATGATTTAAATGTTCCGAGAATAGAATTTGGATTCATCTCGTCGAATGAATGCTTTGAATAGAATGATGTTAAATCCAAGAATGCGAAGGGACGACGAGGGCGAGAGGGGGGACGGGAGAGAAGATGGTCAGGGTCTTGTGGTGATGGTGGTCGGAGTGAGCATAGGTCAACGAAGCCGACGCCGTCGACGACTGCGACGGACGGCGGACGATGCGTCATCGGGGTGCGAACGAGCGACGCGATCGAACGGGGCCGGAAGGAAGCCGCGAACGGAGTTCTACGAAGTGACCGCAAAGTGATCCAGCACTCGAATTAGTCAGCGCCACGCCCCCGCCCCCCCGTTCGTCGCTCGCCCACAGCCGCGCGAGGCGAATGTAAACAAACGCGAACCGTCGACAGACAGACGGACGGACAGATGGACAGAGAAACGTGTTCATAGATTTTTGTCGATCGCGAACAGATCGCGATTCCCATGTGCGATCGACTGAGTCAGCCACACAAACGGACACACAGACATATGTATCGTTGTGTGTGTTTGTAAACAAAGTGAGAATAAACACGAAAATGGTGAAAAGCCTCCAAACGCCGTGCGACGCCATTTAGGCAGGGAAACGGAAGCAGCTCCAAAACAAAACAAACGATCGATCGAACGAACGAACGGTTCGCTCCACGCACCCGGAGGCTCCACTTGGAGCGAGTCCAGGTGCTGCCACCCATATTGGGAGGGGCGACGCCGACGACGACGACGGAACCCCAGGCCAGCTCATTCGATCGCTTGGGATCCGCTCCGATCCGATTCGAATCGATCCACGTTACCGCAATGAGTCCGCAATTGCATCATAGTGAAAAATTGAACGACGATCGGTCGGACGGTCGGATCATCGAGCCAACAAGTGTTTGTTGACGCCAACTGAATTACAATTAGGCGGGCACAATAGCGCCAATTGCAACAACAAGAACACATTTAGGAACAACAATATCGAATGTGGCAACAACAACAACAACATCTCATGTGGCTACGATAAAAACAACACTTACTACGAACTACAAAATACAATTACAACAATTGACTGATGAATAAACAAATGCGATGGCAGCTGAATCTGAAGAAAATGACATCATCATCATCACATGAAGAACAATAACAACAATTGTAACAACAACAATAATAACAACAACAACAATTATTGAAATAACACACTTTGATCAATGGACGATCATGTTCGGCTCGTAAGATCGGAAGTGATCGGAAATGATCGCCATGAAGTCATGTGAAATACCTCTCTCCCCATATAAATAAAACTCTATCTCTCTCTTTCTTACACACATCGCTCTCTCTCTTTCTCTCTCTCTCTCTCTCTCTCCCTCTCTCTATCTCTATCAGTCTCTCTCTCTCTCTCTTTCTCTTCACTGTGAACGACCTCTATGAAAGCGATTCTTCGTTTGCTTCCCGCATGCAGGCGACTCATTCGATGGCCCTCGAACGGCTTCTCGAGTGGAGCTAATGGAACGCATTTTAATGACACTTGTCCTCTTCTTCTCGCCTTCACCACCCCTCTCGCCTAGATCATATGCGAAGTGAAGCTATTGATTTCAATTGATCGCGACGGAGAGAGGGAGGGAGGATCCCAAATGGGACGGCAATAAAGAAAATAGTAATAATAAACCGATTTAATTGACGGATGTTTAGCATATGAATGGATCGTGGGGGAGAGGGTGAGAAGGAGGAGGGTGAGAAGGGAGTCATCAGGGTCACCCCAAAAGTAGGAGGTGGCAGGAGAAACCCATGAGAAGATGATGGTTGATTGAGAAACTGATGGCTTTTGGAGGAAGTTCCTTCGTTCACGACACCCAGCAGCCTCTGAGAAAACCACTTGGTTCGATATGGTCCAAGGTCCAAGTGATCGAGGCCAAAGGCCAAGAGTTCAGTTGTTCCGTCAGTCGATTTATGAATGAGTTTAAGTTCCATCGGTTGTTACTACAACCAACTAAACGCTTGCCATGAATGAATGAACGTGGGCCGAGCGATTGAAGCTTTAATTGAAGCCCATTAAGCGATGATTGAAATGGCGATTGAGAGCTTTCAAAATGTAGATTTTCAATTAGGTTTCACCTCCCTCTCCTCTCCCGATGCACGATGGGGTGGGAGGAGGCGAGAGAGAGTGAAAGAGCGACAGAGTTGAACCGGAAATACACACGCACACACACGGATCGACACATTCCACGGCCGAGTCGAATCGAGTCTTCTGGACATCCGCGCAACAAGTTGGTCAACGCACGATGACGACGACGACAACATTCCGATCTTGGGCCAGGAAACTCCGCTCGCCTGAAGTCGCCCAGGGGCAAGGCCTGAATATTCATTAGGGAAGCCTCGACTTCGTCCGAACCTTCGGCAGTTGCTTCGAGCCCCAGGCGGGAATTCCACCGGAAAATTATGCTAATTGCCGGCATTCCACGCTCGCGCCGCGGACGAAGTTTCAGGCTCGTCGACGACGATGACGAGTTGGGGATTGAATTGAAGACTGAAGGGACACATTGACATCGAGACTGAAGGGACAAATTGAGACGAGGCTGAAGGGACCAGGCCACGACTCCCGGTCGATGGGCGTCGATCACGAAGATCGGGGAGGATCAGCTCTGATCGAAACACTTTCGCATTCCTCGCAGATCGTTGCCTCAAGCTGGTCGCCTTCATCGACCCATCAACTGCGACAGATGTGGGTTCGAGCATCGACCGAGCGACCTTCGATCTGGTTCACGCGGAAGACGGCGTCTGGCTTTTAATTGCCGGCCGCTTCCTGCGACGCCATCGCCTCGCTCAATTGGGCATAATTGCGAATTTCCTCCGCCGCTTTCACTCGCACCCAGGCCACGTTCTCCGCCCCTGGGCGCCCTCGCCGAGAGAATCGCGAGCCCGAGGGAACGCGAAGCATGTGTGCGAAATACGAAGACGATCCACGATCGACGAAAGAGAGCGGACGAGCACGAGTTAAATTGATTAATCGATTGCAATTGAGCAGGCGAATATCGATTAATTGGACGTCTGTCATCGGAGTTCGAACTGGCGGACGGCGCGCCCCAATCAATGGGAATTTGTTCGCGACCCGTCGACGGGTGCGAAATTAATAAGAAAACACCCCGCCCGCCCCTCGCCCCTTGGGGGAGCCTCAATTACGACGTCGTCGCTCGCCCAGCACAATTGCTCAATTAATTCGGAGGCCTGCGAAATGCATTTGACCCGCGCGTCAACTGACTCCGCATTAACCTTCGTTAGCCCCGGGCTGCGGCCAATTGTGCATCGGGCCGGAGTCGGAGTCGAAGCCGGATCGGGCCCACTTTCCCTCGGGCCCCGAAGAACGAAAGAAAGCGATGAAAGGCCTGCCCTGGAGTCGAGGTCAGCGGGTCTCGCGGTCGGCGGAAGCGACTCAAATTGGCTTCACTCCAGTCGTTCGTTGGGCTCCAACCATCCCCCGATGCTTTATGGCGAAGTTGGAGGACAAAAAGTCGCATAACACGAGAGGGAGAGGGATAGAGAGAGGCGAGAGAGAGAAAGGGAGAGAGAGAGGTGGAGACAGAGGGCTGAAGGTAACAACGATAAGCCAAACCTCCAGGAACGACACACACACAGCCCACTTTCACGTCGTCATTAACGCCCACGCCCACGTTCGACCACGCTGGCGCCCACCTCCACGCACCCGCCGGCCCCCTCCCCCTTACTACGTCGCCCCTCCCACTCGAGGCCATTCACGAAACTCGGCACAAACGAATCCATTGAAGGCGGCGAGGGCGAAACAGAAGCGTCGTCGCCCACGCCGAGTTCCGAGTTCCAGCCATGCGGCACTCATTATCCGCGCCATTCAGCGACCGGCGAGGGCGGGGGATGGTTGGGGTGCTCAAACCCCATTCCACCCTCTTGGCAGACCCCACCCTCGTCCCCCACTTCCCTCGGCGTGTGTGTCACATTATGTGCCCGAGTCCCACGTTCGGGCGACGTCGTCGTCGTCGTCGTCCTCGACGTCCTTATGAATGAAAAGTTTTTCCTTTCACAAACTCCTGTCCGGGGGTGGTTGGCGCCGACAAAGAACGGGGCCGATGGATACACAACGAGAGCTTTTATTTCGGCGTGTCCTTCGGTCCGTTGTCGCAACACAGTTTTTGTTGCTGGGCGTCGTCACGTTCGTTGATGTTCGTTGTTGTTCGTTGTTGTTCTTGTTGTTGTAATTGAAGTCCACGCCACCACGTGGTGTGAGTAAAAGTCCTGTAAGCTTATGTACTCGCACACACCAAGGGCTTCCCCGGGTACAGGATTTCGTTACATATCCGAGGACACTTGGTTACGATGTTGTTGTTGGTGCCATCACCACCATCTCACTCTTGTGTCGTTTTATTGATTCGCCGGGGCGAACGTTGGGCGAAAGTCTACAAAGCCGCGATGTCCTTGAGAAGAACGCGCGCGCTCCTTCCGTCGTTGAGTTTTCATGGTCTCGCTCGAAAGCGTCCGAGGACGAGTCCTTCGGCTGAGCCGGAGCGAATTTTGCACCGAAGAGGACAAGAGCGACAAGAGAGCGCGAATTGTTCTCTCGACGGAGCCGAGGGGGGCGGGAAAGCGCTCACTCAATGGAGAATTGCTTGGGTCAAGTTCAGGACTAGATCCTATGAGT
This sequence comes from Coelopa frigida, assembly GCA_017309665.1. NCBI lineage: Eukaryota > Metazoa > Arthropoda > Insecta > Diptera > Coelopidae > Coelopa > Coelopa frigida. Next base: position 12,627,466 of record CM029563.1, read on the forward strand.
TTATTTGCGTACTATCCAGAAAAACAGCGAGACAAAATTTATTAATTTTATTAATATCATTTCGATTTTGTTGAGCAAAAAAAAAAATTTTTTTTTACAGCCGAATTTCATAAAAGGGAACAAAAAATTTCGAATAAACATTTCGCAAAACATCTAGCAAAAAAGTGAATTATCTTCTCAAAAGGAGAGCATTCGGCAACCCTGCTTTCGTTAAAAATATGATATTTTGGTTGATTTTTTTGTAAACCTTTTAAAAATTAAATTTCAGAAAAAGGAACTGTTTAGCATCTTAATTTAAATTTTGTTTGAATTTTAAATTCATTATTTAACAAAAATTATAAGTTAAAAAAACCAAATGTATAGTAAATTATTATGGAATGCATATTTTTATGAAATTTGTGTGAATTGTATGAAACAGAAACAGGAAAAACAAAATAACATCAACGACGAAATTTTGTGGAATTTGAATTAAAATAAAGTGAAAATCACTAGAAAATTCATGATTTAATTTTAATTTCATGAAGAATTTTAAGAAAATGAAATTAAGAAGCAAATTTATATTCCAAGCTGTGTTCAATTTAAAACCCTGCCCCATTTATTTCTATTAATTTCGAACGCACCTACCGCGAAATCCACTGGCGAAACGTCACACTGAATCAGCTGTTTTTCTGAATCCTCTTCACATCGCGACACCAGACACCAGGGCTGTCGCTTCCAGATCGAATTAGAACAGAAAATCTGAATTATAATCTGAAATATACAATTTTCTATTGGTTGGTCAAATAATATGTGATGAAGAACATGAAATCATAACTCTAATTCTCTTAAATTTAAAAAACCTGTACGAACGAAATCTATTTCCACCATGACGAGCAGACATGCTGTCGACAGCCCTGCACCAGAGTTCATTTACTTTTGCTACTGCTTTTGCGGTCGTCGTTTACTCTCGTCTCCCCACATTCCACTCTTTGTATTTGTATTTTATTTTTAATTGTTATTAACAACTGTCTGGAAGCGAAGGTGCGTCATTTTCGAAGGAAAGGTAACAAACTGTTGCGATTGAGAATCTGAGGCGGAGTTTTTAACAATATCAATTTTCTACGCAGTTTGCTGTAATTTAATTTCATCAATTGTATGGCACAGAGTCTGACCACAATGGATACGTCGTTGGAAAATCCAAACGAGACGCGCGAAACCGCGTCGACTGGCGAGACGAGTGAAAGTTTGCCAGCAACAACACCAACAACGTCGACAGAGACACCAACCGAGGAGACGGATTCGCCACCTGTGAAACGGCTCAAACCTAACGATGAAAGTGATGATAAAGTGGAGGAAGCTACTTCGACCACCACCTGCTCTGTAACGTCTGCAGGTCCCGGGGCGTTGCGAGCCTTCCGCAAGATACCCATCTTCATCGTCGACTATCACAACGATGTGCTGGAATTCATCTACCGCTGCTTGGCCACCAGACACCTGCCGCTGGAGAACAACATCCTGGTGCACTTCGACTCGCACCCGGACATGGTCATATCCAGAGAAATACCCGCAAGTGCCTCGTTCGACAAGGAGACCATGCTGGCCGAGCTGAGCATCGAGAACTGGATAATGCCAGCGTGTTATGCAGGTGGGTTTCACTTCGATTAGTCAGTAATTCGATTACCTACAGTTGCTCCGTCATGCAGGACACTTCAATCGCGTTGTTTGGCTAAAGAACTCGTGGTGTCAGCAGATACCAGTAGGAAAGAACAGCTTCAAGATCGGCCACAAAAAGGATAAAATCAGCGTCGATTGCGGTCTGGACTACTTCATGTCGGAGGGCAATTACTGCAGCACCAATGAACTGGAAGAGGCACGAGACATGGAGTTGCAAGTATTCGATGCGGACACTGACGACTTACATCCACATTTCCTGACCGAAGCGGACGCGCCCAACTTCGTGCTCGACGTCGATCTGGACTTCTTCAGTACATCAAATCCTTTTCTGGAAATTTACAAGGATTCCAACTGTTACGAGCAATTGACGGAAATCTTTCACTTTGAAGCGACAAAAGACTGCAATGGGACCACAGAGCGTCGCAAGCACCAGCTCGAAGCACTGAAACAAATCTTTGAGCATCTCGAAGAGAAGCGTTCCTTTGAGAATTTGTCCAAAGCCGACATCATATCAGAGGACACGATGGCGAAGATAAAACTCCTGGCTGATTCGCTGCACAAGCACTATGGAGACGATGAGATCGACTGGCTGCTGATATATGATTCAGGCTGCACAACTGATACAAATGGATTGCCGCATCATGTCAGCACCAACAAGGAGCTCGAACAGTATTTCCAGTATTTCAAGCTATTCCTGGAACGCCTTCCCGTGGCCCCAGTGGCTATTACCATGGCCTGTTCGGCCGAAGATGACTACTGCCCGAAGTATCAGGTGAACTTCATACAGGAGCGAGTGCTGAAAGTCTTGAAGGAAGTCTTCGGGGAGAAGTTGCACGAGAAACCTATTTTGCACTACATGGACGACGAGTGGGACGTCATGCAGCTGTAGACTACAGCCGGACAGCCGAAGGGAGGGAGGCGATGTCAATTTGTGATTGTAACTTTGTGTTTCATTTTATAACGTTCTAAACATTCATATTTCATAGTCTCGAGTAGAAAGTAGAACAGTAGAAGAAGTTGCGCATAGAACTAAGAGTGATGTGATGATAATGAGAGGAAATATTTGTACTCAACGACAATATACACACATATATTAAACTACTTCGATATCCGTAGATTATTAACATTATTTGGTTTTGATTTACAATTATTACGAATGCAAAAATTAAGTGTTTTGCAAATGTGTGGAGTGTTTTGATCAAAAGTGAAGTGAAGCACTTCAATTGAAGTTTAGTGTTTTATTTTATTCGATAAAGTGAAGATAAACTCCTTTTTAATCAAGCACATTCGCTAAATCGTCTACGGTCGCGGTTGTTGTCTTTGCTAAATTTTGTCACATTTTCGACAACTTCTGAACAACAAAACTGTTTCTTCTTAGAATTTGACACCAATTTTAAGATTTCGAGCAATTGACGCAGAAAAACGCCGATTTTTGGTTTGTTTACATTTTTCTTGACCTTCCCTAATGATTTGACTTCCCTGAACGAAAACGCAAGAGTTTGCTGCGAAAAATGAAATGTTTCTCAAAAAAGTGGAGGTAAACACTTCGATTGAAGTGATATTGGCAACTCTGGTCAGCAGCGGTCAACATTGAGTGAAGGCTGTTGCGTTGGTTTTGTGTTTCGAAATATTTTACCGTTGTTTTTATACATACCTCTATCCCCATGTCGCAGATTTTGAGTAGATGAGAGAGAGCTTCCGTCGACTTCTTTGTTGCCGTCGTCTGAATACAAGTATACCATAGTTTGCGGTGTCTGTACACACTTGCACCGCATTTCTATGAGTGGATCGCAGTTCTCTGCAACGAATCGTTTTCGCCTTTCGCCACAAATAGTAGAACACAAGGAAATAATTAGAATATTGTTTTTGGTTTTATCTGACTATAGACGGTAATTATAACAATAACACGAAAAATTCGTATTATTGTTTCATATGTTCATCAATAGATACGATCGATAAAATGTCAACTTCCCAAGCTATTATTTACGAGAAAATCTCCAAAGGAATTTACACCCTGTCCAAGCGACGCAAGGGCAGGAGTTTTATTTGGAACGTGCTGTCGCAAATCCTAAAGTAAGACGAAACCATATTGGAGGGTTTCGTATACTGCCGGAACTGCCGGAAGCTACTAAAATTCATAGGGCATCAGACGTCCAATTTTAACCGGCATAAGTGTTGCAAATCCCTTAAAGAGGAGCCTGTTTTGAGAGTTTCCACCGCAAGTGACAAACAGAATGCCATCGAGGCCTGTACATCGTGGTTTGTTGAAGATTGCCGGCCAATATCGGCTATATATGGCTCGGGCTTCGCTAATCTGGTCAATTTTTTCATCAAGATTGGTGCGACCTACGGGGAAAACGTTGACTTGTACGACTTGTTGCCCGATCCCATACACATTTCGCGTAATTTGCAGAAATCAGCAGATGAAACCAGAAATCAATTCAAAAGCGAAATAGTGCGAGTTGTCAGTAGCGGTTGTGGATCGGCTACAATTAATATGTGGTCTGATAACTACGTGAAACGTAACTTTTTAGGCGTGGCTTTGCACTACCAAAAGGATTCCAAACTGTTCGACATTGTTTTGGGGAAGTAAAGTCAATGGACTTCACAAGGACAACGAGTGAGCATATATTGGTGAAATTGAAAAGTTTGTTCTCTGAGTTTGGCGTACAAAATATCGAACCAATAACATTTGTAACGGACACCGATAGTCCTATGGCAGATGCTTTGGAACACTGCAACACTCGCTGGAATTGCAGGGCCCATTTCTTATCAAATGTTTTGAATAAGTCGTTAGACGACACAGCGGAACTCACCGCTATATTGAAATCGTGTACAAAAATGTTAAAGTATTTAAAAAAAGCGAATTTGCTGCATTTGTTGCCGGATTTCGTGAAGAACAAATGCCATACTCGATGGAGCGTGAATTACGATATGTTTAAATCAATCGTGGATAATTGGCTTAATATCAATTCAGAGTTAGCCGAGAACGAAGAAAGCGAACAACTGCTGCATATGGATATTTCCACGCTGACCGTTTTAGTTGAGCTGTGCAAGGACTTTGAAATCATTTTCAACAAGATGCAGACTAGCACTTCGCCCTCGCTGTGTTTCGTTTTACCGTCAATTCAGAAAATCAAAAGTCTATGTGAACCTAGCATAGCTGACATTGCTGCTATTTCAACTTTTAAGAAAAACATTACTGAGAACATTGATAACATTTGGTTAAACAATTTGAGTTTATGGCATAAGGCTGCATTTTTTTTGTACCCACCAGCTGCAAGCATGCAACAAAACGAACTCAGCAGTATTAGAAACTTTTGTATTTATCGGATTGAAAAGTTATACAACACTCTCGTTATTTCTTCACCTCGACGGGACAGTGTCTATTCACCAAGTTCTGAATTAATGAGCGCTAAATCAGAGCCTATGTCCGAATCAGAATTGACACTCAATACACTCAAGAGTGAATTAAGTCCACTAAAGAGTGGCTCAGACTCGAATTCATCAAGTCATCAAGCCATCTCCGAAACGGGACATTCAGTTTTTCTTCCCGCATTTATTAAAGGAATCAGAGATGATAAAGCCCGAAACTCCCGAACAGGAAGTAGACAGATATAGCAGAGAAACTGTGAAAATAAGTGAATAATTTCAGTTAATTGATTGGTGGAAGAGCAATCAGAAAAACTATCCACACTTATCAAAATTTTCTCTGCAAATTCACTCGATTCCCGCTAGCTGTACTGCGGCGGAACGAGCGTTTTCTCTAGCCGGCAACATAATCACGGAAAAGCAAAATGGACTTGGACCATAAACAGTTAATAACATATTATTCTTACACTCATTTCAAAAACATTATAGCATATATGAAGTAAGTGTTTCTTATAAGAAGTAAGAGTTTCTTATAAGAAGTAAGGGCATAAATGCACTTTACGACCCCCTTCTGATATCAAAAACCAAGTATGCAGATTGATAGCCGTATATGTACATATCATAACGCCAAAATATCTCGGTGTGATCTGCCCCCCTTTGGGAGAAAATGGGGGTCAAAGTTCAAAATTGGGGCCGCCCCCAAATCCACAAATGTTATCCAATCTGAATCATATGGATATCGAAAGAAAGGTAATTGAATTCTCTATAAAACTGCATTTAAAGTTTTTTCAAAATTATAAACTTTTAACAAAAACTGAAAAAAATTATAAAATTTTTTTTTCAATAATTTTTTTCTTAAAAATTTGTATTATTAACTATATGTTTAGTATACATTTCCTAAAAGCTGGTTCAATTTCCTTTAAATTGATATATATATTGTTATATTTATATATAGAATGTATATATATTTATAAAAAAACATAACATTACTCCAGAGCTGATTTGGTAATGGTGTGTTCCTTAGATATGAATCGCGTTTTTATAGCTCGGGCACCAACCGTCATGAGTTAAAACATGTACATCTTATAAAATATCCAACAACGGCTTCGCGATTCACAATATTTTCGGGATACAATACTCTTCTGAAATTTTAAATGTCCGACAATAGTGAAAATAAAACATTAACAATATTTTTTAAAATTTTTTATTCGGATTCCGGTTCTGAATCTGCTTCCCTTTCTCTAGGTTTACAAGGATTGTAAAGGTCCCCAGCTATTTTAAAAAATTGTTCCAGCCGATTTTCTTTGTGTTCTTTTAGAAACATAAATTTACAGAGGTATCTGTGAAAGTGCGATTTTTTTCTGCGATATTCCGGTAAGGAAGACTTGGCGTGTCGCCACAAACCCTCAATCGTGTTCGTATGTTGACCGGTGTCTGGGTCCTTGAAGTGAAGGGAATGGTTCACTTTATAGTGAACAAACCCCTCTAACTCCAAGCAATTATATGCCTAAAAGAAAAGTGGTATAGTTAATGAATTTAATTTACATAAGGATTTTAATAATTTTACCTTCCAGCAATCGGAAACTATTGTTGTCCCAGGGGATATCCAAATTTTTATTACATTAAGTAAAGTTTGGGCATCCCTTTTTTCCACTGGGACAAGAAAGCATCGCCCTGATTCCCGTTCGATGCCACCAAACACCCATTGGCCTTCGACTGGATGCCCTTTATTGTATTTTCGACGGCCAAATTTCGGCTTTCGTCGATTTCGACAGTTTTGCCAACACCGCCTAGTGGTATTATATTGGAGGTCATACCATGTATGACCACCTCTCGGCAAAAACGGCTCCAGTTTCCAGCTGTGTGGTCTGAAATTTGGATCTCCTCCATAATGGCCTTGAGATCCATATTTCGGAGCCACAAGTGGGAAAAACTGATTATTTTCCACAGTGGGAGATGGGAATTTTGAAAAAATGTAAATTTTCGGAAATGTACCTCTTGAGAACATTTTTTTTTTCCGTCCCGCACTTGTTTTATATACAGCTTTACAACTAGGAGATAGATCTTTAAAAAAATCCGAAGAGCTAGATACTATGTATAATAAACTTACTAATAAATGACACCATCTGGGCAACTGGTTTTGGTTTTAAGTTTCAGAGGATGGTTTTGGGAACATAAATATTCTCCCTCCACTGGAATCAACTTCCACTCTCGCAACTTAACCAAGGCGTCGGAACTTGGAGGAATCGCTTGGAAAAGTTCAAAAATGTCTTTGAGATTTATTCCATTCATTTCAAGAACGTTTAATAATATATATAATATATAATATAATAATATATATATCAATTTAAAGGAAATTGAACCAGCTTTTAGGAAATGTATACTAAACATATAGTTAATAATACTAATTTTGAAGAAAAAAATTATTGAAAAAAACATTTTATAATTTTTTTCAGTTTTTGTCAAATTTTTTGTTAAAAGTTTATAATTTTGAAAAAACTTTAAATGCAGTTTTATAGAGAATTCAATTACCTTTCTTTCGATATCCATATGTTTCAGATTGAATAACATTTGTGGATTTGGGGGCGGCCCCAATTTTGAACTTTGACCCCCATTTTCTCCCAAAGGGGGGCAGATCACACCGAGTTATTTTGGGTTTTTGGTACTCAAAATTAGTACTTTTTGGGGGTATTTTTGGTTTTTTTTTTTGGAGGGGGGGTCGTAAAGTGCATTTGTTCCGTTTCTTATAAGAAGTAAGAGTTTCTTATAAGAAGTAAGAGTTTCTTATAAGAAGTAAGAGTTTCTTATAAAAAGTAAGAGTTTCTTATAAGAAATAAGAGTTTCTTATAAGAAGTAAGAGTTTCTTATATGCTACAATATGATTATGTAAATAAATAATTAAGAAAAAAAAACCCAAAATAACTTCAAATAGTTTCAATAGTGGTGTTTCCGCCCTTCATTAGCATTCATGTTATATACTCACTCACTCTGTTCCATGATCGTAAATCTCCTTAGAATTCGATACCTCTGGGAAACAGTGCTAACAACGTGAAAACTAAAAAACTGAATTCGAAATTAGTATTACTTGCCATGAAAAAGCTCTCCGTTCAAACGAATATATTCGTTCAAATGAAATCGTTCGAACGAATTCGTTCATTCATTTGAATGAAAATAGTAACTAGTGTTCAGAACTATCGAGTGATTTTAACATTGAATGAATAGTTGGAATGAAAAAAATATCGAATGAAAAAAATATCGAATGAAACTATCGAATAAATAGTTTACAACTATCGAATAATTTGATAGTATTTATTCGATAGTTCCCATCTGTCAACGGACACGCCCACCTCCCATATAAAGCAATAGTTCAATAAGGAATATTTTACTACGCTATACAGTGTATCACAAAAGTAAGTATGCAGCGATATTTCTACCTGAAATGATTGAAAAATGGCTTATGATTTCATATAATAATAGTAAAATTTTAATTTTTACATTTCTTTTATATTTTTCTGCACCATATGCTACCGTACACCCCCATACCATAACCGATCCACCACCAAGATTTACTGTCTCAGTCATATATTTTAGTTCGAGCTCAGATCATTTGTATTCAAGCAAGACAATTCACCCTATAGTTTTAGGTAATGCCTTTTGTATAGAAGGCCAAAACAATTAAAAAGTGACCCCCAATCACCTCACTTACAGCTAATTGAAGAATTGAAGAAAAATATAAGATCTCATAACATTACAAGCAAAGGTACCCTTAAAGATGCACTAATTGAGGAATGGAATAAAACTCCACCTTCGGTTCCCCAATTCTTATCGCATCTATGCCATGAAGGTTAAAATCAGTTAGGAAGGTCAAGAACCAGTCCCACAAAATATTAAGTGTCCACCTGACTTAATAGCCTCAATCCTAGTACAGATTTTTGTGAACTGCATACCTACTTTTGAGAGATGAATTCGATCGTTTTTTTAATTATATTGTTATTACCAAGAAATTAATCATAAGCTTGCATGTTTATTATTATTTTTATTAATTTAACATATAAAAGAAATGAAAAAGTAAAAAAATAAACTATAGTATATATGGATGAATTTTGTGTGTGATCAAGAATTACCGATATGAGTTTAAATACCAGAAATGAAAAAGATCGCTCAATAGACACGTCCACTTCCCATATAAATTAAACATTCTATATAGGATATCTGGTGAACTAAACGTCATATAAGATTAACATTTTTACTACGAATATGTGTTCACGTTACAAAAATAGATATCGCCAGATGTACACGACCACATCAGACATATTTAATTATCACCTCTTAATTCTAAATTAAAAAAAGAAATCCTCTGATATAACATCAAAACTTCAAATTATGTTGTTATATATGGATCTCTATATAATTCCGCTCACTTTCTAATCACATTAAATGAAATTCGTATAAAAGGTACTTTTGCTAGTTTCAGTTTGTTATCATCTAAATTGGAAAGATCCACTGCTCTTGTTTCCCTCATTTCAAATTCGTTGTCCTTGACAGAGCCATCGACAATTCGCTTCATAGAATAAAATGACAAACCAAAATTTGTCCTTTAGCCCTTCGAAAGACTTGTTCATAGCGCATATTCTAATTATGTGAATATGTGAATAAATGTCCTTTTGAAACGCCCCACTCCAGGTCGAGTTATATCGGCAATTAGTCTAATTAGTACTGTGAAGAGGATTTCAGACAAATAATTCTCAAAAATTAATATTCCGCAATAAATTATATATTTTTCTCTTTTCAAGTAATTAAATATGTAATATTTTTACTTAAAATATTCGTCTGAATCATTCCCTAGTTGATCGAAGAATGTAAGACCATGCCTTCCGAATGGTTCTTTCCGCATGTGATCAAAATATATGGTAGCAGGTCTTCCGGCATGGCCTGGTTTGCCGACTGGTCCTCTTGGTCCAGCGGCTCCTCTACGGCCGGCGGGTCCATCTTCGCCAGCAGGGCCAGGAGGTCCTCGTGGTCCATTGGGACCTCGTGGGCCCGGAACAGGCTTGTTGGGCTTAATAGGTTTCTGGGTCGAAAAGTGTTGCTGGACAACGTGTGCCCACATAGCATGCGCCTCTTCGAGCGTGGGCAGTGGATAATGATCGAACTGAGGGAAGTGACCGCCGCCTGGCTTTGGTTTATTTGAATCATGTGGTGGGTATTGAGGTGGTTGGTGCGGTGGGAAGTGAGGTGGATGGTGTGGGGGATGGTGTGGGGGCTTATGAGGAGGATAATGTGGTGGTTTATGAGGAGGATAATGTGGTGGCTTATGAGGAGGATAATGTGGTGGCTTATGAGGAGGATAATGTGGTGGGTGGGGATGCTTTGTAGGCTTAGTTGGTCGCTTCGTTGTAGATTTAGTGGTCGTCTCAGTCACTGCTTCCGTGGTCGTTAATTCTGTGGTGGTGGATGACGATTCTGTGGTATCGGTTGTGGTAGATTCTGTGGTACTGGATGACGATTCTGTGGTATCGGTTGTGGTAGATTCTGTGGTATCGGTTGTGGTAGATTCTGTCGTACTGGATGACGATTCTGTGGTATCGGTTGTGGTCGATTCGGTGGTGCTGGATGACGATTCTGTGGTATCGGTTGTGGTAGATTCAGTGGTACTGGATGACGATTCTGTGGTATCGGTTGTGGTCGATTCGGTGGTGCTGGATGACGATTCTGTGGTATCGGTTGTGGTAGATTCAGTGGTACTGGATGACGATTCTGTAGTATCGGTTGTGGTAGATTCTGTGGTATCGGTTGTGGTCGATTCGGTGGTGCTGGATGACGATTCTGTGGTATCGGTTGTGGTAGATTCTGTGGTATCGGTTGTGGTCGATTCGGTGGTGCTGGATGACGATTCTGTGGTATCGGTTGTGGTCGATTCGGTGGTGCTGGATGACGATTCTGTGGTATCGGTTGTGGTAGATTCAGTGGTACTGGATGACGATTCTGTGGTATCGGTTGTGGTAGATTCTGTGGTATCGGTTGTGGTAGATTCTGTGGTATCGGTTGTGGTAGATTCGGTGGTACTGGATGACGATTCTGTGGTATCGGTTGTGGTAGATTCTGTGGTATCGGTTGTGGTCGATTCGGTGGTGCTGGATGACGATTCTGTGGTATCGGTTGTGGTAGATTCAGTGGTACTGGATGACGATTCTGTGGTATCGGTTGTGGTAGATTCTGTGGTATCGGTTGTGGTAGATTCGGTGGTACTGGATGACGATTCTGTGGTATCGGTTGTGGTAGATTCTGTGGTATCGGTTGTGGTAGATTCGGTGGTGCTGGATGACGATTCTGTGGTATCGGTTGTGGTAGATTCGGTGGTACTGGATGACGATTCTGTGGTATCGGTCGTGATAGATTCTGTGGTATCGGTTGTGGTAGATTCGGTGGTGCTGGACGACGATTCTGTGGAAGGTGTTGTATCCGTTGTTGTTGTGTCCGTGGTTGTTGTTTCCGTGGTAGTTGTTGTTTCCGTGGTAGTTGTTGATTCCGGGGTAGTTGTTGTTTCCGGAGTAGTTGTTGTTTCCGGTGTAGTTGTTGTCTCTGTAGTGTATATAATATTAGTTGTTGTTGTTCCTATGGTGGATTTTATGTCATATGTCGTACCTTTAGTTGTTGTTGCTTCAGTTGTTGTTGTTGTCAGGCATGGTGGAGTTGTGAACCATGGTGGAGTTGTGAACCATGGTGGAAATGTTACACATGGAGGCACCCATGGTGGTAGCGGCTTGAGTTGGTTTGTATTGTGGCCATCTTGAAGTTGATCCTGAGCAGATCGACTTATGTGTTCTACTTCTGCGACTGGAAGTGTGCGTCTGTGCTCATGTTTTGCTGGTAGAGTCCAAATCCCAGCGAGGACACTTAAAAATACTATTTCAAAGAAACCGTGAATAGTTTAGTTAGTACTTCTTCCAAAACGAATCGTTCACGAAACATTGCGAACCCACTCAAGTTCACAGACTAGGAAACATTGTTCAGATCGATCCCTATGGGATCACATGAACATCGAATAACTCGATATTGTCGACTTTTGTACTTAAGTGGTTCCGATAAGTTTAGTCTCGATCGTGTTTTTTGCACAAATACTTATCACCCACCTATTGACAGTAGTATCACCCTCATAGTTGGGCCTGTACTAAGAGCAGATCATCATTAGACTCAATATTTATAGTATCGAAAATTTGTTAAACAAATATTTAATCTAATTCTATATCAGGCTTTTTACAATACTACATAATTTTATAGTTTTAATAAACTTTCTTGTGACGCAAAATTCATCTACTTTAACCACCCCTTTTAGCATTGTCTTAAGCGTTTCATGCTAATGACTTTCTATCTATGGCAAAAAGGTGAAATAACTTAAATCGAGATAACGGGAAATCGAGTTTATTACTGTGTTGTTATTGTTCTTCTCAGGGAAGAGAGAACGGGAGATCAAATCAATTAGAAATGTATAATAGTTCCTATTTAATATTTAATAACATAGCCTCTATCGGTTATATTCCAATACTAGTGTAATTAAAACTTTATATTAAAAAAACAACACGAAGAAACAACATTTCTCGACTTACGCTACTTTAATGTGTAGTCACAGGTATATGTTTTAGTAGCTCTCTTATGAAATTCAAATTCTATTCCAAAAGTGAAGTCGTTAATCAATTCTGAAATTGACCCCAATTCTGTTTAGAACGCACGTAATACTGCCTACTGACCGTTATTGTTAGTATTTCCCACTAATTCGAATTTTCTGAACCAAACGAGCGAAAATCTGTAAGCAAATTATGGAGAGCATATGTAAAAAAATTCGTGTTTGCATCTTTATTAACTACTGCATAAATATACATCGGTGATCGAATTGCCGCTTGGATTATAAAAGCGTCAATTAGTGTGCAGATCTTCAGTAAGGTTTTAACATGAGACAAACTTGGACTTTTCTAGGGTTGGGTGAGTACCGTGTTAGTAAACGAAACATATCAGGGTAACTTGCTATTACTTGCAGCTGTGCTGCTGGGCGTATGCGCTGCGACACCCACCGAGCAGAAAGCTGCCGAACACAAGGAAGATGTTCCTAAGGTGACTCTATATTCGATCCACGACTCCGACGAGCATACGGGAGAGCTGGCCGATTCTGAAGTCACAGCTGAAACCTATGCTGCCAGACCACGTTTTCCCTCGAATGATAACTCATTCAACTTACACGTCCCTCACCAAGGCCTACACACTCAGGGAGGCATAAGAGGCCCACCCGGACCTCCAGGCGAGCAAGGCCCACCCGGACCAGATGGACCTTCGGGAGCACCTGGCCCCGTCGGCCCCAGGGGACCACCGGGACCTCCAGGACCCAAGGGCAAGAATGTCATAAAAATGGCTCATCCACCAGTTCATCACCAACCAATGTACCCGCATTCTGGCGAAGAAGATTTCGAGTTCGATCATGGCTTCATACCACATTTCCGAGCAGCTGCAAAAGCTTAAGAAGGAAACACATTACAATAGAAACTAAAGAAAATAAATTAATTTGAAACTCACATACAAAAAATTAAGAAATTAGTTTTCTTTACTGAATTGACATTTCGGAAACCAGTTTTAACATTTGGAATTGAACTATGGAGATAGCCCTACTGTTAAATAACTGATTAAAAGTCGAAGCATATATTTGAATAACCTACCACTCATTTAAACGCATTATAAAATATGAGAAAGTTGCATATATTGTATAGCTTTTTTCAAAAAGTGATTTTAAATTAAGATCTATATTTAAATACAATATTTCACAAAAGATGCTTAATGGATTCTGTACAAATACAAACAAATTGTTGGACATTACAACCTTACTAAGGGTTAAGGACCGAGCTACTCGCAATCATTGGTGTTGTGAGTTTGTACTGTTTTACACCAATGAAAAAGACCTACAATTTAATGCAAAGTCCGAACGACTGTGGTGAGAACTTTTTTCATGGCAAATAATACTCTCGTATGTTTGCTCGCCGAGAGGAGGAGGCCGTTGAGAAAAATAGATTGTTGTCTAGGATTCTTTAATACCTTTTTATATAATACAAGAATGAGTGTATGTGATATAGGTCGGTATATCACAATATTTAAAAATAATATAAGTGTAATAGTAAATTCACTAGCCTGAAAAGAACTGATAAAGGCAACTCCTCATCCTTCATCCTCAGTATACTCAGTATACTCTGAACTTATAAAGCATATTTCTATGAGGCCGAAAGCGGCTACTTCGTCTGGTACTTCCTTAAAAACCAACAACACTTTAAAATTGATTTTTTTGGTAATTAAGTGCAGACTATCTTATTCGTAGCACTCCCTAAGCTACTTTTAGTTACGTTTTATACTACATTTCAATTTCTTTTGTCGAAAATATGATCATAATCGTATAAATATCGATTGTATTACTAAAAAAAATCAATTTTAAAGTGTTGTCGGTTTTTTAAGGAAGTACCAGACGAAGTAGCCGCTTTCGGTCTCATAGAAATATGTTTTAGTTCAAGTGCTTTATTTCTTATAATTATTTCAAGTGATATTTCAGAACTTAATCTTCTGTCAAAAATTCTATCAGCTTTCTCAAATTATATGAATTTTATTGTAGAATTTATAATTCCTATTAATATGTGAATAAAATACAAAATATTTCGTTAAAATATTCTTTTTATTTATGCGATTTTGAATTCAATAAGAATCAATCAATTTAAGCATCTGTGACGACAGGTGCCGAATCCCTGACTTTAATGCTGTAATCAAGGGGTCCGTGGCCGTGTCCATGTCCATGGCCATGATCATGTCCATAGTCATATTCGACTTCTCCGGGTGGGCCCCTGGGGCCGGCCGGGCCTTGTGGACCAGCTGGGCCAGCAGGACCGGCCGGACCCTGGTTGCCGCGAACACCATCGGGACCTTGGGGACCAGGGTGACCAGGTGGTCCAGGCACTGGGATTTTCACGGGAATATAGACGGGGATCTTCACAGGAACGAAGGTTGGGTAACCGAAGCCGCCGGCGATCTCAGGTTTTCCATGACCACCATGGGGTTTTGATTGCGGATAGTAAGGTCTTGCCGACTTTATCAAATCCTGGTTATCTTCATCGTTATTCTGCGGGTTCTCAATATCGAACTTCAAGAACTCCTTTGGATTGATTTCATATGCCTGGTAAGCAGCCAACTCAGCCTGAGTAAATTCAAGATTCACATCGAATTTCAGATTCTTTTCTGCGACGCTGCATCCAAAAAGGACACAGCCTGAAATAACGAAGAAAAATTATATTACAAGCATCCGTGCCGAGGATATAATTAACTACAAACCTAGAGCAATGAAGAACGTGCTTTTCATATTGACTCCTATGCCAGATCACTGTTAGTCGCTCAAACAAAGCCATTCACTTTTATACGAATTCTATTAATATTCGCCAAATTGTATTCGTGCTCAACTTTTACATTTTTATTCGATTTGGGTCTCATCTGCGTTGAAAGTCTCATTATTATTCTTATAATTTGCATTTTCATGACTTCTCTATTGGAAAAGAATCAATATGGATCAATCAATAACAATGGACATCGAAACTCAGTCGAGATTTAAATCCGCTGGAGTCTGATCTCCGGAGGAAAAGCACAAAACAAAAATTCTTGTGAGGACCCTTGAAGAGAAAATAACATCCAAGCGCCCATAGAACTTTAGGATATTAGTCATGTAGTTTGAATTCTATTATAAATGCATGCAGTATTATATAAGTTAAATACCCAATACCAAGTTGTAGTTTGACATGTTTTAAATGTAACTCTATCTACGAAAGAGTTGTAAAGGTGATTTAACCCAATGTAGAAATTAACCCTAGAGAGGTAATCTAAGTCGATTCGACGTATACTGCATATATTTTTTCAATTCTCTAATTTCTGTCTCATGGTACGGATATCGTTCTTCACATAGTTCATAGTTCGATTACATGCTCTTGCAGTCTATGCTCTTTTTTGTCCAGAGTAGAGCAATGTAACGGGTCTTAGAGAAGCAACTTCTGAACGTAAAAATCAACAACTTCATAAATGTCCAAAATTATAACTTTTTCGGTGTGAAAGATTTGTAACTTAATCAGCCCATAACGGAAAATAATTTTGAATGATATACATAATAAGTTATTACATATTAAACTGAATTCCAGAAAAACTAAAAATTATGCTTGTAAACAAAGAGTTCCTTTGGGGCAGTCATTGTAATTTTTGGCCCTTATAGTACATATTATGTATTTTTACATAAATGGTGATAAGTCTTTTGCTCTGCTGACCAAGGTTCGTTACAAGAAAACTAGTCGATGACTGGTCACCAATTGACTCCTTTTATTGTCCACCAGATGCAGGTGACCGTGAACTTGTAAACAACATTCCTTTAGAATCTGGTGTTTGTTGAATGTTGTTGCTTTCAACCACCGGTCGTTTATCCTAAGGATATTTCCACCACTGAAGGTGAGCGGGTGTGCCAACGTTTTCATCTTCTTCCTCTGCTCCTAAGGTGTCCGTCTTTTGCGTAGTCCTCCTCAAGTTCTTCTCCCGTTATAAACTTTTTTAAATCAAATTTACAATACTACGGAATAAAAAGATAAATCATCTCCCTCCCTACGATATCCTACAAAGAATTGAAGTACAGACTGATAGAATACAACTCGAGGATGTTCTTCTTTTCGGAGCTATCTACTGATACGATAATATCGTGAGAGTTTGCTTGAGAATATAAATTGTCACTTTGTGGATTCGAATAAAAGTCTTCTAACATATTTTACTTATGTATACTATTGAAAACAATAACAACAATTATAAAAGACAATTTTCTGTTTGAAAGAATTTATTATTTTTCAAATTTATTTTTGTGGTTTATATCTAGTTTATTTCACTTCTGGTTTGTTTTCACCGTTTCTGAAGTAGTGTCCATGGTGATCAGGGTAGTGCCCATGGTGTGACTTCGATGGGTATTGGTCATCTCCATCTACTCCAGGAGGTCCTTGGGGGCCTGCAGGACCAGCGGGGCCTTGGGGGCCATCGGTACCAGCGGGACCGGGTTTTCCGCGATTTCCAGGTCTGCCAGCAGGACCAGCCGGTCCAGGCACAGGCACGTAATGCGGCACATACACAGGAACTTTCACCGGGACGTACACTGGGTAGGTCCAGCTCTTCTTATCTCCTCCCTTGCCATGTCCATAAATGGCACTCATACCCGAGAAATGCGGGTCGTATGATGGTCTGTACAATGCACTCTTAATCAAGTCTTGGTTTTCGACACCATCATTATTCTCAGCATCCAATCTGCCTTGTCTTTGCGAAATTTCCTTACTGGGTTTTACCGAAGCAACTCCAGTGGCAGAAGTCTTCGCTTTGTGTTCTTCCTTTTGAACGGGGTTCGCGGAGCAAAGACTCAAGCCAACAATGAGGATGCCTGCTAGGTTAGAGACATCATAAAGAAAACTGATTTTATTCAGAGGTGTCGAACTTACCAAAGCAAACGGAAACTAAGCGTTTTGCCATTGTTTAGGTTAAACTGATATTCAACATGTCATTGTCTAGCTTTTATATATCGGTTCTTAATACCGGTACCACTAAAAAGACAATAAATTATTTATATGTTAAATTAACTTCAAATGCAATTAAATTTGATGATGTTTTGCGATGCCCTAATTTTTAATTTATAGCGAGCAGTTATCCTAAATTATCTAAACTAAATTAGTAATTGTTATGAGATTTCAATATTAACAAGTGAAAGCGGCAACGCTCCTCAATTTAACTCAGTGTATATCATATGATTTAAATAAACAAATATTGTACTTTATGCTAAGAAGTACCGTTAGAAACTCATTCTCTATAAGCAATGTAGAACTACTACTATCTACATTTATTTAACGAGATAATACTTTCTTCAGCATGTAAATTGTCGAGATATTTTGTATGAATAAGTGTTAAATCACTTCGATTTCGAGAGTAATATTCCTGCATACCATTAGTTCTCGAAAACTGTACACTTTTATATCATTAATTAATATTTCATAAATATATTTCATAAATATATTCGTTGACTTACCATGAAGTAAAGGATATGGAATTCTAATTACTTTAAATTGAATTTAAAGTTGTGTCCTTATATTTTAAACCTATCCGTTTTTTTAAACCTATCCTTATATTTTCCGTTTTAAAGACATAAATGTAATTAAATTAATATATACAATGTAATGTATACAATTCCCAAGCTCTCCAAGTATTGTGAAAAATTGTGTGGTAATTTCCACTGGAACAATACGTAGTGGTATTTGTCACTACGTCTACATAATTGTTTAGTATCTCAAAAAATATTTATGCATGACCATAAAAGGGACCAGTGAGGGTTTATGATTGTAACATTCTTACTTTATTAAATAAAATTCCTGCGGCATTCCAGTGAAATTCATTGTATTTTACACATATTGTAAAAAATACCATGTGAACTTCTAAATAAATGAACTGTATTACCATGAGCAAGTAATAATTTAGTTCCTATCAAATTTTCTAAAGAATGAGATAACATTTTGCATTTCCTTCAACAAATTGAAGCAATTCACTTTTTGACATTCGAATATGAAATATATTGATTGCAAAATATGTTGTTTACATTTTTATTCTAACTATATCAATGGTGTGGTTTTTTTACAACAGTAGCTGGTCGTCCGGGCTCACCGGGTGGTCCTGCAGGTCCTCTTGGTCCCTTAAGGCCTCGGTTTCCAGCAGGACCATCCTTTCCAGGTGGACCTTGTGGTCCACGTTGACCTGTGGGACCTCGTGGTCCAGGGACGGGTTTGTTGGGTTTTAATGGCTTCTGATGTTTGAATTGATCATTCACGGCATTAAACCAACTGTGGGAAACTTCTTCCAACGTAGGCAATGGATAGTGTTCGAATTGAGGGAATATTTGGCCGTGATCATGATCGGGCTTTGGTGGATGGTGGGGATGGGGTGGATAATGAGGATTCTTCGTTGGTCGTTTTGTTGGTGTATCTGGTGCATCTGTAGTTATAATTTCTGTTGTTGAACTTGGATCTATAGTGGTTGAATCATCGTCTAAATTGATACATTTAAGATGTTAGGGTTGAGAACACGTTACTCAAATTGTTGCTACCTACCGGATGGCGTATTCGGCCAAGCACAAACGGCACCGATAATATAAAAGAAACCTAAGTAAATAAATAAAAATGTATTTTACATATCTTTATTAAAAGGACTCTTCACAAACCAATCAGTAAATAAAACACTCTCATGTTGCCAAATTTACTATTGGGAAGAACTCTCGAACCTCTTCATTTATAGTTTTCGACCAGATCCACGAATCGTTACGAGGCAATAAATGCTGATATTTATTCATCATTATTATTTAAACCAGTTTTTTATGCAAAATCAGATACTTACTACAAATGAAATTATAATTCGATTCATACGATCACGAAAAACTATTCCAATAATTAGTGTTGAACTATTAACACCATCTTGAATATTGAAAAGGCACTCCTATTGGTGAAATTCAGAACAGCATAAAATGTATTAAACATTTCAAAGACCAAACACAAACAATTGTCAGTATTTTGGTCAACATTATTCACGAGATGTGGTTCCGATCATGTATATATATAATTTTTGTGTATTAGAACTGTTCTGTACTATGGACTTAAAAAGGAAAATGCCCCATACTTCAATCGACAACTTTTGTTCTCTATCTCGTGATTTAGGTATCACACATTGAACCTTGTGTGGGGATATGAGATAACAATATATGAAAATTATATCGTTCCAAATAATATAAAAATCTTGATAACATCTCTTAATTTCTTGCAAATTTTTCTTAATTTCTCATAATAATGTGATGCTTTAAATTAATATTATTTTAATTTCATAACACTGAGTAAAAAACCTAAAGAGATGCGAATAAACTGATCTCTTTAGGTTTCTAAAAAATTGTAGTTCATCTGATGGTGCTCCAGATGATCTTTGGATATTGATGCCAATCCAGATGATTCAGGTCTTTCCGATGTAAATTCTCATTTGAAGAAACTGTCTTTCATGTGGAAATTAAACAAGTTAGTATTGTGGGTTTTCTGATATGGAATAAATTTCATTCCATATAACTCAACATTGTTCAATTGAAACATAGACCACATCTAAAAGCAGAGTAAATTAATGGCAATTTTTAACGAGGTTATTCGCACAAAAGTTTTAGAACTTACTTTAATGCCTTTTACGTCCAGAATATATTATCTGCGTTTAATAGTGGAATAAATATGCATAGTGATTTTCTGGCGAAAGCTGATCGTTTTGCAAAAAGTAAACTTTTCATTATAAAAGAGCCAATAGCAGAACCGCTTCGTAGTCAGTTGGAAACATGGCAAGAAAAATATCTCTATTAGGTTTAGGTGAGTACCAAATAGTGCCATGGTTTGCCGTAAATACAGTATATCGTCTTCTTTCAGCTGTGGTGCTCTTCGCATGCACTGTGGCGGCTAAGGCCCCCAAATCCGGCAAATCAATCGAGGCTGAACCCAAGGTGACTTTATATTCCGCTTTGGAGTCGGAACATCATGACGAGCCTACTCCCCAAGCTGAGACGTATGCTGCGAATCCACGTTTCCCTGCATTTGGTGGCCAAGTCGCTCAATTGCGGTATCCCCATGATGCACCACCCATGGGCGGACCTCGAGGTCCCCCCGGACCGCCTGGTGAACAGGGGCCACCCGGACCAGATGGACCTTCAGGTGCACCAGGTCCAGTAGGACACAGTGGACCGCCGGGACCACCAGGGCCCAAGGGCAGACCTGCCAAGAAAAGACCCAGCCCGCCAGCTCCCCATCATCCGATCTATCATCATTCGTCCGAAGAAGAAGACTTCGATCCCGGATTCGATTTCGAAGGACCAAAGAAATAACACTTTGGACCTCATTTCCGGACCGCCGAAGAAAAGGCCAAGCAGTGAAATCTTCTCACATAAATGAGTTTTTCTACCTCACCTAGAAACGATTGTCAAATTAGTTCGAAATAAAATTCTTCCGATAGACTAGTAATCTTTGTGTTTGACTAATTGTGTATGCATCTCATCGTATGTACATTTGTATATGGTTTAAAACTGAACTTAATTTTCTTTCCTATTGCACCCAGAGATTCTCATTTAGGTGCATATGACATACACTAAGGGAAAAATCTTAATTTAAATTTAAAAGTGATCACGTTTGAATTCAAAGTGATGGAATTTAAAGCGATTCTCCACAAAATTGTAGATGGGAATAAAAACGTATACAAATTAAAAGTGTTCAATTTTATTTTCAAAGTGTTCGCTTTGAATTTTTCATTATATCTGAGGAAATATTCCCTTTGAAATTAAAAGTGTACACTTTTAATATTCGATTTTCTCACTTTGAATTTCAATAGTGTTCACTTTGGAAATAAGTGAACAGTTTGAATTTTGAAATTTGTCACTTTGAAATTAAAAGTGTACATTTTTAATTGAAATTTTTGAAATTTTTCGCTTTGAATTTTGAGATTTTTCACTTTGAAATTAAAAGTGAACACTTTTTAAATAAAATAAAACATTGTAAAATATATAATTTCAAAGTAAATTCTTCAAAAATCATAGCAATCGTGCCTTCAGTTGTTCAAAAACTTAAAAAAAAACAATCATAAATCATAACAGCACTTAATCTGAATCGGTGACCAGGTGAGTTGATATTTCGCTTTTGTATTAAATAAATTAAACCATGTTTTCTCCCTCATTCTAGAAAGATGTCCAGAAACTCGAATGGTTGGTTGTTATCGGTGTACCCCCAGACGCATCAACATCGGACCACCTCTCTTGTATTTAGAAGCGCCACCCCGAAAGACAGGATTTTGGACATTAGTTAGACCGATCCAGACCAAATGAACTCCATAACTTAATGTGAAACTTATCAGTATCACCTAAAACTATTAAACATAATGTAGAAATAAAAAAATGTAACATATACATACATAAACACGTAATAAAATAACAAAGAATATATTCAATTGTATTTTAATTTAAGTCATTTTATATTGAAAATGATCACTTTTGAATTCTTATCAAAAGTATTCACTTTAAATTTCAAAGTGATAAAATTCAATTCAAATTTAAACGTGTTCACTTTAAATTTCAAAGTGAAAAAATTCGATTCTAATTTAAACGTGTTCACTTTAAATTTCAAAGTGAAAAATTTCAATTCAAATTCAAAAGTGTTCACTTTAAATTTCAAAGTGAAAAATTTCAATACAAATTTAAAAGTGTTCTGTTTTAATTTTACTATTTTTCTCTTTGGCGCCCTTTCATATTTGAACACTTTTAATTTTAAAGTGTTTTGTACTGAAGCTTAAAGTGTTTTTCCCTGTGTGTACATGAATTCCAATAAAAAAAAAACCCTTAAAAGTACACAAGTTCATATTTTTTTCAAACTAAATTTAAAATGACTATCTTATACATTTTTTAAAAGTATTTCCATTACTTCTAAATAAAACGGAATGGATGTATAACATAAAATTGGTTATCTAGAACCAGAATTTTCGTCAATAGTAATTTTGTCGCTTTATTTAAGATATATACTAAATAGTAAAAACCGTAATTACTACCTTTAAATTTTAAATAAATAATTATTACCTTAAAATTACCTTGTCAAAACCTCTGCTGCTTGGATTCACCATAAACTATAGGTCAATTTTATTGCTGGAACATTTTTCAAACACTCAGAATCAATGATTACTGTAGCGAAAACCCTTGTGATATTCATAATGTATTCTTTGCCCAAAACTTCTAATTTTTATGAAATAATGTTCGTTCAATCCTTACTTTGTAATTAAAGTGCTTTTACAAAGGAGTATTTGTAGAATTACTTTTAAATTATATGAGAGTTATAAATAGACACTTTTACACATCTCATTTCAAATCCAATTCTATAAATGGAATAAAGGATATATAGTCAATATTATCGAATCAAAGAATAGTTAAATAAAATACAGAATATTTCATTTTAATTTTTTATTTATTTTGTGATTTTGAGTTCAATAAGAATCGATAAATTTAAGCATCTGTGACGACTGGTGCCGAATCCCTGACTTTAATGCTGTAATCAAGGGGTCCGTGACCGTGTCCATGTCCATGGCCATGGCCATGATCATGTCCATAGTCATATTCGACTTCTCCAGGTGGGCCCCTGGGGCCGGCCGGGCCTTGTGGACCAGCTGGGCCAGCAGGACCTGCCGGACCCTGGTTGCCGCGAACACCATCAGGACCTTGGGGACCAGGGTGACCAGGTGGTCCAGGCACTGGGATTTTCACGGGAATATAGACGGGGATCTTCACAGGAACGAAGGTTGGGTAACCGAAGCCGCCGGCGAACTCAGGCTTTCCATGACCACCATGGGGTTTTGGAGCGTATTTCGAAGGATGTCCGAATTGAGGGTAGTATGGTCTGGAAGACTTGACCAGGTCGTTGTTCTCGTCAGTAGCCTCAGCGCCATCAACATTTCCTGGCATGCCAAAGAACATGTTATCGGTATCAATGAATTTCAGGAAATCCTCAGGCTTCAAGTAGGTGGCCAACTCCTCCTGAGTGAGCTCATCGACAGATATCGGCTCCTTAGTCTCATTTGCGGCACACAGTGCCAAGAGGACACAGCCTAAAAGAATAATGTTTTAGTAATAAGTATGTCCTCGACCGCATATCAAAAGAAAAATATTTTACGAACCAAGAACGATCGCAAAAGTCACTTTCATGTTGTCTAAACCAGAAAACTGTTGATGCTACAAACGAAGCTCGCGACTTTTATACCAATATTATTGATGAAGTGGGAATTTAAAGTGTTTTTGTATTTCATATTAAAATTTAATTCGTCTATATTCACATTTACTATTCTCATGATTTACATATGCAATTTAATGATCTTTATTCTGGTTACGATTAAAATTTAGTCGTTAAAAAAATGACGCGCAACATAAAATTTAAATTCGGAATCGATTTTAATTTCGAAATTGTAATATAGGGCAAGAGGTTATTAAACTTTTGGATTTTCGTCTCCCTGTACAGAAAATAATGAATTATCAATGGGTTTTTGGATTCTCTTTTACAAACCTATGCGCAAGCCTTTTACGTCAATGCGCACACTATTTATACAGTAAACGCTCTTATAGGAGGACACCCCCATTTTTGTCCGGTTATTAGAGCTAAGACCTTATGAGAGAATTTTTTGGTTCACGAAATTAGTCCATTATGTGAAGTTTCGCATATTATAACGTTAGGTAATAGTCTTAATAGATAGAATAGTGATGGGGCCTAATATTCAATTAGAAAACACAATGTATTGGGAAAATTCATCACCTTTCTAAAAAATTTGTACTTTCTATGGTATATCCATTATTATTATTTCTTTAGGAATAGTATTGTGGTCAAAGATGAATCTCCTGATATAATTAATCCCAAACAGTAAGAGGCCATTTTCAGGTTGTCGGATCTTCATCGTTTCTTGTAATAACAAGAAATACTTAATAAAAGCAACCCCGGATTGCGATTGGTCTGAACGCAAAACATTGCTGAACGTAAAACTTTATTAAACGTAATTTCCATTTGCGACTGTTGGTGATGGTGCTTCATGCGTTGTAATCCGATGGCTTTATCAGTAAGTAATATAGTTTCATTAAATCGAAGACTAATAAATTCCGAAACAGCTTATAGTTGACTTGGGGAAATGCTCACTACCAAACAAGTCCATATTAATATTTTTTAGAAACTTTAGAAATATTCCTAAAGCAAATCTAAACAACGTTGTTGTTAAAGATATTCCTTCATTACTAAACATATGCCGCACATTTCTATTAATACAACTTTTCTTTACAAATATAATTTTACGGATTGGTCCTTTACGTACATTTCGACGTTGGCATGGAAATTGTATAGAATTGTTGTAGTAATTTTGAGATAATTGATTTTTAGTTGTAAAATTCTAACCGAACGCTTATTGTTCGTAGGGATATTGTAATAATTTATGAAAATTATAAGTGTTAATTATAAAAAAGTAAACCTTTTCAAATAAAATGCTTCTATTAGTATTAAAAATGAACATTTGTCTGCCTATATATCGACTGATGTTGTTCTGTTATGCTCTTACATTTCATTCAAAATGTTTAAAAATTAGATTTTTTCTATCTTATGGTGACTTAAACTATTCTATTAAATATATATTAAACATATTAAATATATATTAAGTGGCCGACTGTTCACGTGCAATTCAACACAGCTCCAATTTCCATGGAGATGCGCTGGCCCTACAAGATATGCGAGTAGGATCATAGAATATATGTATTATTTACAATTTATTATTAAATATTGAATATTTAAATATATTATTATTTATCAGAAAACCAGAAAAACTTTCATTTTCATTATTCTACTGAGTTCGGTTCTTAAGTCTTTTTTCTGAGGTCTGTTTACGATTTTCTCAGGTCATTTTACGATTTTCTCAAGTCACTTTACGATTTTCTCAGGTCTGTTTACGATTTTCTCAAGTCTGCTTGAGAATGGTGTAGTCACTCAATTTTTGCTTATGTCAACTAAAGCTATGGTAATTTTTTCTAATGCAATTTGTTTTATGCGCCTTATACCAGAACTTGTAGTCCGTGGAAACGATTTTTGAAACATAGGTTATAGTTATTATAAAAATTTAAAAAACGTTTTTCTCTTTTGAAAGAATTATTTATTTTTGTGTTTTATTTATTATTGTGGTTGTTGTTTGGTTTATTTCACTTCGGGTTTGGTTTCACTGTTTCTGAAGTACTGTCCATGGTGACCGGGGTAGTGACCATGTGGCTTCGATGGATATTTCTCATCTACATCTACACCGGGAGGTCCTTGAGGACCTGCTGGACCAGCGGGGCCTTGTGGGCCATCGGTACCAGCGGGACCGGGCTTTCCGGGATTTCCAGGTCTGCCAGCAGGACCAGCCGGACCAGGAACCGGCACGTAGAAAGGAACGTACACAGGAACTTTCACTGGGACATACACTGGGTAGGTCCAGCTCTTCTTATCTCCTCCCTTGTGGTGGAAGCTACCGTGACCATTGAGGAATGAACTTCCGAATTGGTTGTTCAAGGCACTCTTAAGTAGGTCGTCGGTGTTGATTTCTCCTCCTTCGGGGGTTTCGTCGGCTAAAGTCGATTTCAATTGAACCTTCGGGGTCTCCTCTGGCTTCGCATCGTCGGAAACAGGGCTGGCCGCACACAGGCCAAGAACCACAAGAAGAATGCCTGCGGATTAAAGATAACTATTAGCATCTTGCGTTAACGTTATTTGTCGCAGCCTTACCAAAGCTAATGGAACTGATATGTTTTGCCATTTTCAAGCCGCAACTGATGAAAAACTAACTGTTGACTAGCTTTTATATATCACTGCCGCGAATTTGAGAATCCATGATAATAGCGACAAATCTATTCTCTTATGGTAATGAACACAACATAAGTTAATAAAATCATTTACTGTTTCTAGCGGCGTCCCATTTCGAATTTTTATGGCCTGTTATTAATTCAATACCAACTAAGAAATTAACAATTCATGTATGTATGTATTTCAACGTCACAAGATTTCATCTGTAAGTCTAGGTGCAACAGACTTTTTCTTTCAGATTACCCTAATGTATGCATGGAATTATCCTACATATCACTATGAATTAATATGTTTTACTGGATTTACTGAAAAGGGTTTATACGACAGAAATGTGCTTTTATTGAAAATTTTGTATTTACGTAAGTAAGTATGAATATATTCTGTATGTATTTAGAAATGTATACTATTAAGAATTATTCATCATAATCGTCCTCAGCTTCTATATAGAACATACTTCTCGCGGAGATGCCCGGTGGTCCTGGAGGTCCTGGTGGTCCCATTAACCCCGGTGGTCCAGCAGGACCAGGTGGGCCACGAGAGCCTGGAAAACCTCTCCTGCCCCTTACTCCCGGAGGTCCTTGTTGTCCTGGAGTACCATCGCGGCCGTCGACGCCGGGCAGACCCTGCGCCCCCATAGAGCCGACAGGGCCAATGTCGCCAATTGGACCCCTAGGTCCCTTATTGCCAATAGCTCCAGGCAATCCCGGGGGTCCAGGCGGTCCCGGAGGGCCTTGTTGTGTATAATAAATTTGAGGAGTATTGCGCGATGTACGGGAAGTCAGTTGATCTTCGGCGCAACAGAGCGAAAACAAACCTGTGATGAAGGATTTAAAATTATGTTTAAAATACAAAAATATGAGCCTCGAACGCACCTAGGACAAACAGAGAGGAAATGAACTGCTTCATTATAACTGAATAACTGAAGATCGGAAGGAACAGATGTGTATTTATATAACTTTTTCAAAAACGACGAAATCGTTAGAAGTCAATTTTTGAACCCTGCAAGAGAACAAATAATATTGGGGTAATAAATATCCGTCAGGAATTCTATTGCCTTATTGTACCATAATTCAGAAGTTCTTCGGAATCGTTGCTTCCAATAAATTTCTTCATAAACCAATCATCCAAGCACATCCCCCATAAAGTAGAATGGATCCCATAAATAATCAGTATCAGTTCATCATGAGTAGTAAATAGAAAACAACAGCGAAGAGAATATATGAATTATTCGATTATTCTCTTGTGCGCTTACTGAAACCAAGTTTCTTAAAATTTAAATAATATTTTTAATAAATGAATATTTGGTCATAAGAACATTTTAACATGCATTACTATTAGTACATGTATAATGAAAATAATATAAAATGTTGTTAATATGAGTTTAAAGTGTTACTAAAGCGAAATCGAAATTCAGAATCTTGGTAATACGATATATGATATCAGTAGTAGTCTTGAAGATATGAAATTAACTAATCGAACATTTATCAAAGATATCAGATTGTACAGATTTTTTACCGAGCTACTCGAAGTCATTAGTGTTGTGTGTTTGCACTATTTGTTTAAAGAGACCTACAGTTTTATGACGAATTCAAACAGTGAATATGAGAACTATTTCATGACAAATTTTTACTCTCTGAAGCCATAGACACCATTGCAATTTAAGCTAAGAATTTTGAGTGTTGATTAAATTTCATAAAACTAGGATGTCCTTGTCGTACAATATTTAAAATTTTCTCAAAACACTACCGCAGACTCACATTCGATCAAAAGTTTGGAAGGTGAGAATCGAGCCAATGGCGTAAACAAAAATTGTGGATACCAGATCACCTTTGAGTCTTTATAAAAAAAAATTTTTAATTAAAAAATTGTAAAAATAAAACCAGTTTTTGTTAATTTGTTTATTTATTTTTTCTATAAATGTGAATTTCTACGGAATCAAATTAGCGATTTCATGTTAAAAAATTTGGAATCAAAATAGGGTATAGTTTTTTTCCTATATTGAAACAAATAGTCAATAAACAATCTGAATGCTGATTTTTACATTTCCTTCATAAAATTAAAATTTTTTTCTGATTTTCTGATTTGTATATTGTGTATTTTGTGAATCTTAAGTTAAGTGACAAATTAAGGTTTTTTTTTAATTTACATTCTTAACTTAATAAGAATAATCCTACCTAGTGGCATAACCATTTATAGATTGACAAAAGACAAGACAAAAGGTAATACACATAATTCTGTTTTTACACGGTCATTTTTTCCACGGTTTTGATATAACATGGTTTGAAAATCAAACATTTTGTACACGAATTTATTCCATTTAGTACGATTCAAAATAACACAACTCAAATAAATAAAAACACACAAAGCTCACAAACAGCTAGAAACCATACGAAAACAAGAAAAAGCATAAGGAGAATATGTACATATTTGTTTCTCTTCAATTATAAATAGCAAAAATTTTGGAGAATTCCCCTTTTTGTAGAAATTTAATGGAATTCCCATTTTTTTTGCAATAGAAATGTGTTAAATTTAATTTTAACGCACTAGGATAAAAGGTAAGCCAAACAATATTTTATATTCATTCAATTATTAATATATTTTAATTTTGTTAATTATTTTATGTATTCCTAAAAGCAAAAGTCGAAAACTACAAATACAAAATTAAAACGTAAAGCCATTTCTTTGTAACAAAAACAGTCCACATCAGCGTCAGCGGTAGTAGCCGCAGTAGCAGCGCCAGCAGTATTAACGGCGATAAGAACAACAAGAGTAGCAGCAGCAACAACAGCGGCAGTGATCGCAGCAGCTTGCACAGTCGCAGCGAAAGTCAGGGTAGCGTTCCCAACGAAAAACCTTCTAGAAACCCCACGAGAGCCCAAACTCCACCTTTTGTGTCGGCTAGGTATGCCACTCCATCCCCTCCACCACCGCAACGGATCACCAAAGTACATCTCACCATCCCCAAATCGAGAAGATACCACTCCATCTGCATCGACATACGCCACAGCTCTGGTCGAAGATGTTCGGTATCGATACGCCTCGAACAAAGAGTTGCAGATAAAAGGACCCGAACACCTCCCGGAAGAAGTCCGAAAAATAGTGGTTATGGGCAAAACGACGATCGGAGGCCACACGTTCCAGGTGACGAAACATAAAACAGGAAGAGTGGACATTTGCCTCTAGGGAAAAAAGGGGGAAGTGTGAAGACCCAAATGCTTTAGGGCCCACACAAAAATCTATAACAATAACAAAAACAAGAGGGCATCAACACAAACAACAACCACGTAAAATATATAAACACCAACTACGCCAAACAACAACAACTACGGCATAAGATCCAATTTAATAAAAATAAACATGAATACTTGTTCTTAAAAATTTTATTTTCTCCTAATTTTAATAGGTTTCAGATATAAGAAATCACTCACCTATTTTTTCATATGATCAGTGTCTTTTTTTACACGGTTTTTTGTACTCGGATTTTTTTTAAACCAATCTACCGAGTAAAAACAGTATTAGGTGTTTAGAACAGTGACGCATATTTTCTACTGTTTTCCCAGTTGCACATTAAAGAACTTAAGATTCGCTCTAGTTGAAATAACTGTTTATTAAAAACACTGGTCTGAGAGATAATTTATCACACAAATAAGAAAACAATTTATTTTCAGAGTTAAAATTGTACATCCAGACTTCACTCTCTATACAGGTATTCATACTGGTACCCGTAGTCATCAATATTCATATTCAGGGTTTGAAAATAAGTGTCCGTTTTCTTATTTGTGAGCCGTACCTATGGAGCCGGAGTAGTTGTGGTGGTGGTTGTCGTTGTTGTTGCGGGTGAAGCTACACCTGGGTCTCCTTGCGGACCCGAAGGCCCGGGAAAACCACGCACGCCCATTGGACCTGGAACGCCTCTACCTCCGGGAAATCCTCTTCTGCCTTGAGGTCCCGATATACCGGGAGATCCTGGAGAGCCATCGCGTCCCGCTGCACCTTGAATGCCCGGAGGACCAACAGGACCGACTGGTCCCTTGGGTCCCTTCAAACCAGGATCACCACGAGGTCCTTTGGGTCCTTGTTGGCCTGACTCACCCGTGTTACCACGAGGACCAGGAGTGCAAATGCACTGCGGAACAGACTGATAAATAGCCTGCACGCTGTTTCTGTTTCGAATTCCTATTGCCCGTCCGCTCCACTCCTCGGAGGCAACGCATCTAGTTACGACACCTTGAAGAAATTAAAATGAGAAAAGGATAACTTTGCGGCCAAGAAACTTACAGAACAAGATCCAAACAGTTGTCTTCATTGCAAGGCATTATCTGAAGTATTCGGCGCAGAACACTTCTTTATATCATCATCCAAAGGTAACTGAGGAATTTTCTTATGCCTTGTTAGAAGCAAGTCAATAAATGTTTATTACTAAGTGAACGCTTTGGTCCGAGACATGTTATGCAGTGGTAAATCAGAAGAGGGGAGGACCCATAAAAGAATAAAATCTATAATTTGAAGAGGATATGTATATATGTCTTATACTTGTACTGAATAC
Organism: Coelopa frigida; assembly: GCA_017309665.1. Lineage (NCBI taxonomy): Eukaryota > Metazoa > Arthropoda > Insecta > Diptera > Coelopidae > Coelopa > Coelopa frigida. The sequence goes on from CM029563.1 coordinate 12,658,516, forward strand.
TTATAAAATTGGAGAAATGCATAGGTCCACTTTAGTTTCATTCAATTTGGTTGAATTTTTATCACTTAAAAAGAGTTGAATGTGTAAATTGAATTTCTGTAAAGAAATACAAACCGATCAAAATCTTAAGGACCATAGTCCTCATAAACTTAAACTCTTAGAGGAATTAAAAGAAGCAAAACATAAAATATTAGTAGAACAAAATTAAAACAAACGGTTAAAATTGATGATTGAGAGGTTATCGACGAAAAGTGCTGTCAGTTACGATAATGAAGAATATTGAAGATAGGAATGGCGTAAATATTTTGAACCATTTTTCTTAATCAAAAGATGGCTTTTAAATATTAGTAGTCTCTTGCCGTTGTGTGATTTCTTTCAAAAAAAGGCAAACATATTGACTATGTCAAGATGATAGAGATGATTTTTTTGGTCAAATCAGAAGAGGTGGCGGAAATATTCCGCGAATAACTCCCTAGATGTTTTTTGTCAGTTTCAAAAACATTGGGGCATAGAATTCGTGGATATTATAATCCAAGGTAATTGTGAACCGACTTCGAAATTACACGATGTATCAGAAATGTGTGCAATGATCATTTAATTAGAGATCAGTCTTGGATAAATTTTCAGAGCCTGCCAAGACCAGACTCATTATATATAAATCATCCGAGCATAGATATAAATATAAATGAAACTATATTCTTAAAAATGAATGTCTTCTCGTCACTGCATCTTCCGATATGTAGCTATTTAACCACTGAACAACGGCACTATTGTCGTTGGAATGGTGGAAATTAAAAATATTGACATTTAGTCAAAGTAGGCCTTGATATTCAGAAAGAAAAATCATATACCAAATCATTTGTCTCGTAAGCTTAAGTTGGCTACTATAAGTCGGCTCTATACTTCTAAATGTTCCACTCTCAGCCCGAGACCATGAATTCGCCATAAGCAATAACAAGCAGCCTACTACAAGGAGGTGAACATCCACGTCAGGAATATGAAGCAAATGGTATGGATCGATGATACTAATTTTAATATATATTTATTTTTTTGGCCGCCACAACAAAGGGCGATCCCGTATTATGCAGCGAGCTGTTGAATTCCTTCCAGCTTAACGTGGTCCAAATATCTACCTCATCGGAGCAATAACTTACCCGCGGAGTTGTAGTGATGACTATTTGTTAACGATGATCGTTCACAAGAGAGAAGTGCGGTGAGCTTAGAAAAAACATAGAGGATTTGATTGTTGTTTGTAGCCCTGGATCAAGCTTTAGTCAGGATAATATTCAACAATGTTTAACCCCATAGAGATTACATGATCCAAAATAAACCATTATAAAATGAATAAAACACACTCTGATATATCGTTAGACAGGTATCGTTCAATTGAAAATTAAATTTAAAAATAAAAAAACGAGGAATAATTTTAGAAGTTAATTAAAAATGTGAGAGTGCATCCACTTTTATGTAAAAAAAATTAAAGGATGTACTTCAATAAACAAGCCAAGAAAAAATCCTGGTCAACTATTCCTGCACAAATTGACAAAACCAGTACATAGGTATATTTTAACTGCTCTTGGTCATAATAATTAGATTGCAATTATTTTTACAGGTGATGAATGCAAGGCACGCTAGAAGCAGCTCAAGAGGATACAGGAGAGGATCCTGAGTATGCTCTTCCTAAAAGAGTTCATGATTCCTAGGAAGTAAGTTCAGAATATAACCACAAAGTCATAACTTATTAATTATTTTTATATAGAAACATATCCATTTACAGAGCGGTCAACAATTAAATACAGCAATCAAATACAGAAATGTATAAAGCAACAAAAAATAAGTAAGTTTTTCTATATTATTTACGATTTCAATATGAGTTTCTGCAAATTATTCTGTAAAGGAAATTCGAGCGTACAACGCATGAGCAATTGGAGTATTTCATGGATTTCGTAAAACAAAATCCCAGCGTTACTTGCCGGGAAAAATCGTCCTACTCAACCAAAAAAAATGGAATAATTATAGGAAAGTGATGGCCTAAATGCCCTAAGAGGACCAATTAGAACCCCGCCGAAATGGAAGGAGGTTTGTATTCCTTATAAATAATTTTTAAATATTTTAATGGAAATCTTTTTTATAGTCGTGGAAGAAGAGTCAGTTGTTTATACTCCAGCTGTAGTACCCAATGCCTTCTACCAGAGAGCCCTCAAGTGAACGATGCTCCGATGATCTTAACCATTCCCAGCAGCCCTATACCGTACAGTCTTCCATCCCGTTGCAGTACACAGTACTACATCACCTTATATTTCACCTAGCAGCCCTACACTCAACATTCAACCCAGCAGCCCTACTCCCTACATTCCATGTAGCAGTTCTGCACCATACATTCCACCCAGCACCCCGGCCTACACCTTAATCCGCGCAGCTCCAAAATAAAACAAACGGTTAAAATTGATGATTGAGAGGTTATCGACGAAAAGTGCTGTCAGTGCATATTGAAGATAGTGGCGTAAATATTTTGAACCATTTTTCTTTAAACAAAGGATAGCTTTTAAATATTAGAAGTCTCTTACGATTATGGCGATTATGTTCAAAAAAAAAGGTTTGCCTTACTTGATGACGAGAAGACTATGTCAAGATCGGAGAGAGTTTCTTTGGTGAAATCAGAAGAGGTACATGTTTTCTTCTCAGTTTTAAAAAACTTTAAGGCATAGAATTCGTGGATATTACAATCCAAGGTCATTGTGAACCGACTTCTCTATTGCACGATGTATCAGAAGCCACTTTACATACATGCTTCTTCAGGAAGTAATGCGTCTGCGTATTACTTCCTGAGTATGCTCTTCCTAAAAGATTATATGATTCCTAGGAAGTAAGTTCAGAATATAACCACAAATTAATTAATTATTTTTATATAAACAAATCTATTTATAGGACGGTCTTTGTTGACCATACAGCACGTTAGTGATCAAGAAAGCAACTCGGCAACTCAAATCGATTCTTATTCTAGTGGAAACACCACCGGCAAAAAGATTCGCTACTGGCGATAGAGAAATATTTTTTATAGTTCAAATATTGGATTCCGTGTTTGATGGCCATTAGATGGCAATATGCTTGCCTTCAATAGCAGCAATATGGCATGTCACACAAATTTCAAATTCTTCTAAAATTTCTTTATAATCTTGACAATTGGTGAGGCAAAACATAATAGTCAGAAAACTTTCCACAAATCAGTATCCATTTCTGATATTATATATCTCACAGTTTCCTTTCCCATTTTAAATGTCCAAGCTAAAACTAATCATATATTTAATTTATTAAATGGAATATTTACAATAGTAGAATTGCAAATTCTTCAGTCATCTGAAATAAATGTCACTTTTAAATTGTTTTTAATATATGGTTTCAAAAAATTTTTAAATACCATATAATATATGGTATTTGCTTCTGCAAATATCAAGCTTACAAACTCTTCCCAGAGAGCGTTTGATAAGAATTTTCACTATTACGTAGATGAAATCGATTTTTGAGCTTTTGAGCAATTTGAGCTTCTTGAGAAATTGTTTCTGCGTCGGTCTGAGAATCAGTACTTGTAGATGATGATATATTAAAGTCCGGGTCCAGTATTGACTCGTCTGAGTCAAATGCTCTGTTTTCAAGAAACAATTAATCGTCTGCTCTTCTTGCTTCTTGTAAACCTAAATTATAAAAAACATTCCTTTATTAATGTTTTAAGTAATTAATAGTTGTAACGTACATTTTTACTAAACTCTTACTTTTGAGCAAGTTCACATATAAGTTAATTCCAATCAATAAAGATTGATATTCGTTTTGCACAATACAAAATCTTGAAGGAAATCCATTTCATTTTTAAATGTATTTTCTGTCGAACGTTTCATGGTTATATTAATAGATTGAAGAGTTTCAACATATCTGTCTATATTACTTTTTTTTCCTTACTACGTTCTCCCTGTATGTTTGCCAAATCCACCATGTTTGCATATATATTTTTTACAAAAACAGTTGAAAAATTATCACTTTTAAATCAATCACAAATTCAAATGTACAATTTTCCGCAATGGCCTAACTCAACTTTTGAAAATTGTTCACAATTCATAATTTTGACATAAAAACCTAAGTCTACTTAGATTACTGTATTTTAAATTCAAATGTGGCATACCAATTTAACTTGAAATCGTATTTTCAAAAATTCAACGTTTGCCATCAATTCCACCGACGCAGTTGGCAATGTTCCATAATTTCAAAAAAATCTTTGCTATAAGGATATAGGATATATATATATATATATATATATATAAGGATATATTGGGAGTCGCTCGGCTCACTTTCATATACTTGCGAAAGCAAACGCCATAGCACTTCGCATGTTTCCAGCACAATATTCCTCACTGTCGTTTTGCACAATAGAGCAAAACACCATAGCAACATTTCACTTATTTTTTGAAGATTTTTACCTTGATTATGAAGTATATATATAATTTTTTTCTAACATTCTCGTAATTCAGATGCTTTTGCCATTTTCGAAATTACAAACTGTAAATTTGAACAAAGAAAGACGCGCCAGTGTTGTTCTCGATTCAAATATTTTCAAATAACGGTAAACAGGTGTGCATTATGCCTATCGTACCAAATTCTGTGCCCGTAATGCTTTTGTACGAATACTTTTGTGGAATTAAAAACGTGTCTTAGTTTTTCATAAAATAACATAAATTATTGGTTTTTATTAACTTTTTTAAATTAAGTCTAACAATGAATATTAAATACGCTAGGATCATAATTTCGTGAAATATATGTGAACAACAAGATTATACATGCTTGTTTTAAAGAAATTTCTTTGTGCGAATACTTTTGTGAGTAACTGTATGTATAAAATGTTTTATTAAGTCGGTGCTTCAAATTACATCATTTATCTTCCTTCTTCAGCTGTCAATTTTTTCGCTCTCTACGTTTCTACGCCTTCATTAACTGTATCTACTTTCACTTACTTCTGTCAACCTGACCTCACGTTACTTCTTAAGTAATTGGGCTTTTAAGGAACAAATTTTTGAAATGTTCTTCATTTTGATTGATTCCAAATTTAAATTAAATTAACTGCACTGCGGACTACTGAATAATATTTAAATCAGTCAATCAATATTGAAAAAAAAATAGAGTGAGAAAATCAAATCATATTCTAATTAACGCACTTCAAAATAATATAAATTATTGATTTTGAACACAGAAAAAATATAATGTTCGGGACTCTACCTCTCGAAATGGCAATGCAAACGTCCGAGAGTATTATTTATGAATAAGCTCTAACCCAAACTGTTTGGATTTAACTCTAGGTATTAAACTTAGGGTATTAAACTTAGTATTAAACTCTAAGTCTTTTTCGTTGGTGTAAAACATTACAAAAGCACAACATCAATGATTGCGAGTAGCTCTGTCTAAGTCCTTTGGGGGCTGGAAAGCCAATAATATATATTTGTATTTGTAAATAATTTCTTGTTCATTTAAATTTAAATTGTACATCCAGATTTCATCCACTGTACAGGTATCAAAAGGATGTAAAACCCAACGCTTCTTTTATATCGCCTACCCAAATCATCTGTTGAATTTTCATGTGCATTGTGTGGAGCATGCCAATAAATATTTATTACTGATCATGTATTTCCCCTAGGGTACGTTAGGGTCACAAAACATGTCATTGAGTGGTAAAGGAGGACCCATAAGTAAATAAAATCGTAGAAATGCATTTGGTACAGATAATATGTCTCGGAATCTTCTCCACTAGGCCCACTATATATAGTGATGTTGCACAAGAAGTCAATTATTTCTTAGAAGACTATGGACGGCGTCACACAATTCCTGATCAGTGAGGATGCGTCTGCAGAACAGAGATCATATCAATTTAACTTGTTTTCATTTCAGTACTACTCGCGGTCTGGGGAGGAGCAGCGTCGACAGATCCAATCCACAGCAGTGAGAACTACGTGGAATCCGGACGTCAATTTTATTCGCCTGCTCAACAACTTCTTCAACTGGCAGGCGGCGGTGGCTGCAACTGCCCCCCTGGTCCCCCGGGCTTGCCTGGCGCAGTCGGCTTGCCAGGACCGGACGGCGATCCAGGCGAAAAAGGTCCAACTGGCGATGCAGGCGACGTGGGACCCATTGGCAGACCAGGCGACCGTGGCCACGACGGGAGAAACGGACCCAGAGGCCCAACCGGCGAAAGTGGTCGCCGAGGTCCGAGAGGATTTTCTGGAGCAGCAGGCCCGATGGGTCCTCGTGGACCGCCGGGACCCCCAGGTCCGCGTGGTCTTCCAGGAGCCGCCGCCGTCTCGGCGCGTTCGGCCTTCTACAATATGGAAGATTTTGAACTGATGTACGATGGTGATGACTACTAACTAGTTTTTCACTAAAGAATTCATATTAATAAAGTTAAGAAAAAAAAGTGATTCTCACTAGTTGTTTGTATAATTTGAACCTTTATATTTCTGATAGCATATGCAATTGACACCTCAATTTGGCTACAAATTGAGAATCTATTTTGTTTGAGTGTATCTCAGAGAGTTTGGCTCGTATGGATTTGTTGAAAGTCATCACGAGAGTTTCTGTTTGTCCGAACAATTTGAATACATTCTCGTTCTCTGCGGGACAAAGGTTCTTGGACATGACGACCTATATAAAACCTGCTCCCACCGAGTCATCAATACAACCTCAAGCTCGTCACAGAACATCGGGGGGACGAAGAATTGCGACTTCAACAGAAACTCGGTGAAAGGAGAGATTTCTCCGGAGCTTCGCGCGACGCAAACGAGAACTCAACCAAGCACGAAACCAGAAAGTTCCCCGATCGTTCGTACGCCCAGCCTCCACAAGAGATTCATACTTAAGAAGAGGTCGGAGCAGCGCATTCTTCAGTCTTTTTGTGGATGCGCAGAGAGAAGGCCCGAGAGACATGCAAGTGACGAAGACAGTACTTATTTTCGGTAAGGATCGCCAGCTGCAGCGATGGGATTGAGATAACATTCTTCTAATTATTTCTTCAGCAACGCTGGTGTTGCTGGTCAGCAGCAGTGTCGAGGCCAAGAAGCGCCGCAAGCCAGCCAACGTTTCGAAGACCAAAACCAAGACCAAGTGGTCGACGTCCACCGAGAACGGCGAAGGCGGTGCCAAGGCGATCGTCGCCACCGAGGAGCACGGCTACTATGTGAAGCGCACCTTCCTGCCTCTGAACGGCTCGAGTGGGGAGGCGGCGACTCGCACGAGTCCGCCGTATCTGGCCATCCCGGTCGCTTGGTTCAGCTGTAGCGGCGATTGTTCGAAGGCGAACTCGGGAGCCATCAATGGAGCCGCCAACGCGCTCGCCGACGGCTTCCTCTGCGACGATGACTGCAGCGACCCCTACGAACCGATCTGCGGCCGAACCCCGAGCGAGGTGGCCGTCTTCTACAACAGGTGCAAGCTCAACGTGGCCAAGTGTCGCAGCCACGGTCTCTGGACGGATCTGCCCTACGAGGAGTGCAAGACGACCTACCCACATGAGGTGGCTTACACGGACAAGAAATTCCGGTCATCGCCGTACTTCAATGGCCCATCGAAGGCGTCCAGTGCGAAGCCCGACGATCCCCAGGAAAACAAAATCATGCTGTCGGCTTTGGAGGCTCTGAACGAAATCGGCGAAAGGTTGGGCGAAGCTCAGGAGGCGACTGATTCCGAATATGCGGCTGACTCCACCACGGTTATAACAACCGATGTGGATTCGTTAACAACTATCTGATGAATGAATAAAAAGACACATAAACATAATATTTAACAAGTCTCTTTTATTTCGCCTTCCGCCACGTGAATATGGTGAACGGACTCCTAAGAGTCACGTTGTGCTTACGCTTTTTCTTACTCTTTTGATTTATCTTCCGTGTCGTTGATGGCGATGATTTCGAGAGATTCCACGCCGAGCGCTCCTGCCCTCGATCCTTCAGTCTGTCGTTCGCCATGTGGTGATCGTTGCCGAAACGCCGGAAGTACTCGTCCAACAGATCCTGCAGCGAAGGCTGCTCCCTGTCTCCGGCGGCTTCGTTTGCCGAGTCAGTGCCGTGGGGTATCAGGTTCTCCACCTTCGAATCGTTGTGGGCCTGGGGCTTTAGGAGTGCGGCGTTCTCGGAAGCACCCCGAGCTCCCGAGTAGTCGTAGTCATAGCAATTTCTTGTACAGTATCCGGAGCGACCTGCTGGACCAACGGGTCCCCTTTGACCCGGGTAGCCAGGTTGTCCAGGCGGACCCCTTTCGCCCGGCGGCCCCTCGTCGCCTTTCGAGCCCGGCGCACCAGGTCTTCCCGGTCTGCCTGGTCGCCCAGGCTGTCCGTGATCGCCTGTGTGACCCGGACGTCCCGGAGGTCCTGGTGGGCCAGGTGGTCCCGGTGGCCCGGGAGGACCCGGGGGACAGGAACACGAAGAGTAGTGGGGAGGAGGAGGTGGATAATGCGGCGGTGGCATGTACTCATGGTACTCGTGGTGTGTAGATTTCATCGGCTGTTGTGGGACGGAAATGAAGCGCTCGCGTTCCTCGCTGCTGTCCGACTCCTCCGAGGAGTCTAGCGGAGTTGATCTCAGCGACACGAATCCTTTGACTGGAACGGGGGCCGGTCGATCGAGGCCCACCGTGAACGCCAGGAGGCAACCTGCGAGGGTAAATAATCGCCATTAGAACTCGCCGGGTTTCACCCGGAATAACTAGGTGCTTACTCGTGAGGTGAATAAATACTGCTACCTTGGCTGAAGCCATTTCTACTGGCCGGCGTTCCAGCTGATCCAGGTTTTTATAAGTTACCCTCAATAGCCCCAAAGAGAGGATCGATGAATGCAGTTGACAATGGTAATCGCCTCGCAAAATCCGTAACTATGCTAATTTCGCGAATCCATGTCAGAAGGTTACGATAAACAACAAAGAACCTGCTCAATAGTTCTTTCAACCCATCGTCTGATGAACACCTCCGAAACCCATATTGAATCGAAGAAGAAAGAGAAAGATGACAAAACGATTCCCACAATTTGCATAATTCACCAATTAGGAGGAGCCGCATTCTTAACCATCGCCACAATAATACATCGAAACATATTTAAAATCACATTCACAAGGGAAGGGTTTAAACGGGTTCTCAGCGCTAAACAGGTGGTATTTGCATACATTTAAATTGGCTCAGACTGATATTATCGAGATGGTATGTTATTAATGACCTCTGATACATGACGTTTGTCACTTTCGGCTTCTGTTTCATTTTCAACATTTGAATATTGAAATCTTGTCCAGCTTGGAAGCGTGTCCAACGGAGGATTTGTTGGTACTTGCTTTGTATTCGATTTTCTGGTTGAAGGAGTTGTAATTGGTTCTTTTGAATTCCATTGTACTCCCAAACAACGATCGTTTTCTTCCTATTCTACCGTAAAAAGGAAAGTAAATAACAAGAATACAATTCACAGAAACCCTAGGTCCAAAATAAAGTGTGGTTGTAAATATGACATTGGGAAGGTTTTTTTCGGATTATGGCCAATGAGTGTCCACTCTGAAGAACTCTAAACATACCTTGTCATCACACGATGAGCCGCCTGCAGTAAAATCCCGATGCATGAATGCATCGAACCTCATAAAATGGCCTTTTAGGTATAAAAATTGTTTATTGTCGAAGTTCAGAGAAAGGAGGAAGAAAAGGGAAAGAGAAATGCTGCATGAATCCCTAATTGGAGCTGGATGATATTGGATATAGGATGAAAAGATGCAATAGAAAGCTTCCCTTTTGTTCTGAGCACACATTTTCGGCTTGTCATGGTCTATAAAACCCAGACAAGAATCGTTAACGAGCTAACAGGCTCACAAGCGTTTCCCATAAAAGCCAAGAAACAAGTTATACCCAAAACTATTGAGAGTAAACTTGATTAATTTTCTCCACTCCCTTCGGTGCGGTGCATCTTGGAGGCATATGTATAAAAGGGACAAGCGCATGGCCCACTGTGGCTCATTCATGTGTAGAAGCAGCAATGGAGGCGAAAGTAGCACTGACCACGGCCTTCATCATCAGCTTGGGTAAGGGAACTATTCCTATATGAATTCTTTTCTTATATGAACTCCAATCCAATATGAATCCCAATCCGTTTCAACACCACTTTCTTTCACTTTCAGCGATCTTGGGTGCATCAGCAAGGAGCTCAAGAGCCGATTCAACTAACTCGACTCCGGTGCCCCAAGCCACGGAAGGCCTTCAACTCAATCAGAACTCATCTGTGGTTCACGAAAAGGTTCCGAAACTTCAGGACCCCGACTTGAAACCCAACCTCGAGGAAGCGATAACTGGAAACAGAACCGATGACACCACCGAATCCTCCGATACCGACGATGCCGTGGATGGACGCAGCGCATATATAAACAATCAATTTGTGCCCGACGAAGAGATTGTGGTCAGTCAGCCGCCACCGCTCTATGAACTGTTGCAGCAGCAAATGGAGCATGTGTTGGCCGCCACTGGACCAGAGTATTCTCTATATGCGCCCAAAGAGGAAGCATTCCAACAACAACAACAATCCTATGACAATGCCGATGGGCTAAGTGAAACGGACTATGAGGAGAAACCGCAGCGTGAACTGGGAAATCAATACGATTTCTACGAGAGGCCAACCGTTGAGCTTCCCAAGCCCATGTACCGTCTGAAACATGCGCATTCACACAACCGACGGTACGTGAATCGGACAAAGCCTTCTGAAGCCTATTACGAGAAGCCAATTACGCCGCCGACGGGGATTCAGGAGCAGGAGAACAAGCCACGGATCACCTACGAAACCGTTTCCTCGTCATCACAGTTCGTGTCGACTCCGCTGGCCGACTTCATGCTGAAGTTCTCTATCAGCATGGCCAAACCGTCCAACCTGACCAAAAGGCTTGAAGCCCATCGACAATATAATTCACAGCCTGGAAAACTTAAACGCTATACCAGACAGATTTTATGAAAAAATATTACTTTTATTTACAACAAATAAAGCTGCGCCCGAGTTCGAATTTCGTTAGTATTAAAAATAAAAATGATGAAAATGCAAAACTATTTGAAATTAAAAGGTGATGCTAGTGAAACATAAACGCTCTTGAGAACCATTGATGGATTCCAAAACCGGAATCAGTCTCGTTTGTTAGATATTTCTAAGTTAACGTTCTGGCCAAAACTTCTGGGCAACCAAAGGGATGCATACACCAGTTATGATGCTTGAAATCAGGTTGACGCTATGATTGTCTAATATCCTGAGGCCACTTATGTGCCGGACTCCTTTTCCGGGGAACTCGACGATTTTGCCGTCTTCATCGATTCCCGAGTACTGCAATGTTGCGCCGAGCAGAGAATCCACCAACGATCCAAACAATCCCGCCACTCCTCCAAATGCAATAATGGGCCATTGGGATGGGCTTATGACAAACATGTTTGAGTCAACCGTGTAGCACACAGTCAGGTAATACGCCAGACCCACTGTGATTCCGCCGAGGAAACTAACCAGGAGGCCATAGAAGGAGACACCACCGTTGGTGCCCTTCGGAACACGCTTTCTGGTTGTGATCAAATAGGGATCACTATTCGACATTACAGAGCCCAGTTCACTGGCCCAAGTGTCTCCATTGCAGCAGGCAAAGGCACCTGGAATATTTTACATTCATATATTACTAAGCTTGGATAGGAAAGGCAAAGGGAACCTACTCATCACAGCGATGCCAAGCCAGCTTGGACGATATTCGTTCACAAAGTCGATGGGACGTTCACTGCTGCCACAGTCGATGAGGTACAGGATTGCCAGCTGAGTAGCCATACCGCCATTGCAGAGGACTTGAACCCAATTCCGTTGGCCTTCGCCTAAGGGATCATAATCTCATAAATACATCTGCAATATCTGAGCTTGACCATGTACCAGTTACCTTCCTTAAAGTCTTTCTCAAACTTTTGCTTCATGTGTGCCCGAAACTTAGTGGCACGAGAGGAACTGAAGAAGAACGCTGCCAAACTGGCGAAGAACGCATGGCTTGAAATGGATAGAATGAAGGCGAAGATAATGCCCAATGCCGCTCCAGATTTGTTCACAGATTTCCTTCGCAAAGCCAACGTCATGAAGGCGATCGGTGCAAGTGTAGAGAAGAGCCAACGAGTCGGTTCAATCACGGCAGATTCTGAAAGAAGATAAGGTCCGTATATATAGATCTGGACCGATTTATTGTTACACGTTGCTGTGGACTTACCTTCGAAGTCGCTCCTCCAGAACTTCGAGAACGCCACATTTCCGAGCCACATGAACAGGGACAGGGGGATGGAGAGTCCGCAGAAGAGGACGGGCAGCCAGTCATAGACATCCATGTTCTACTTTGGACCTGTGTACACCAAGAGCATTTAGAATGAAGTAAACTAAATAAAAAAGCAAACAACTTTCTTTTCAAATCCATACATTTGATGTCGACCTGTTGGAAAAGGAGGGGGAAGCGGAATTTTTCACAGCGGAATTCACAAAACTTTCACAAAACAAACTGAAATCAAAACAAAACAATTCACAATAGACATCGTGGTCGTGATCGGTTGAAGAAAATTACGGAAAACTCTGGGAATGCGATTTGGAAGAGACTCCTTCATAATTTTAATTCTATAATTCAATTATAATAAATTTTTTAAATTATATTGATCCGGGTTTTGTGTATTTCTCCATTAAATTGGGAAAGTCGCAAAGAATTTTATGAATGGCAACTCTGCCTCTGCCGGCAACATCTCTCTTTCCCACACGTGCCGACCAAACGAAATGTCATGCGAAGTAAAAACAGCGATTAAGCATTCTCAACTCTGCGTTTTTTTTCAATTCGCAGTCAGTTTTTAGCGTTTCCAAGCAACAAAAATAAATAATTTCTAGAAATTTTCAAGCATTTCACAAAATAATTCGCTTCGTGAACAATTCCTCAACGTAATTCGGTAAAATAAGTGATCAGAAAGATGGCCGACGGAGATAAAATTGAGATTCGCGACATCACTCGCATCGAACGCATTGGCGCCCATTCGCACATCCGGGGTCTCGGCCTGGACGATGTGCTGGAGGCACGTGCGGTGTCCCAGGGAATGGTGGGGCAGAAGGACGCCCGCCGAGCGGCCGGGGTTGTGGTCCAGATGGTGCGCGAAGGAAAGATTGCCGGCCGCTGCATCCTGCTGGCCGGTGAACCGAGTACCGGTAAAACTGCGATTGCCGTGGGCATGGCTCAGGCTCTGGGCACCGAGACCCCATTCACCAGCATGTCCGGATCTGAGATCTACTCGCTGGAGATGAGCAAGACAGAAGCCCTTTCGCAGGCCCTTCGCAAGAGTATTGGAGTGAGAATCAAGGAAGAAACAGAGATCATCGAGGGCGAGGTTGTGGAGATCCAAATCGATCGCCCGGCCACAGGAACCGGACAAAAGATTGGAAAGGTATTTATTTTTTTCTAAATCCGTATTTGTTTTACTTAAAGCATTATTCATTACATTGCTAGGTTACCTTAAAAACTACCGAAATGGAAACCAACTACGACTTGGGAAATAAAATCATCGAGTGTTTCATGAAGGAGAAAATACAAGCAGGCGACGTCATTACTATCGACAAAGCTTCCGGCAAAGTGAGCAAACTTGGCCGCAGCTTTACGCGTGCACGCGATTACGATGCCACGGGGGCCCAGACTCGTTTTGTACAATGCCCCGAGGGTGAACTGCAGAAGCGCAAAGAGGTGGTCCACACAGTCACACTGCATGAAATCGATGTGATCAACAGTCGCACGCATGGTTTTCTTGCCCTCTTCTCGGGCGACACGGGAGAGATCAAACAGGAGATTCGTGACCAGATCAATAACAAAGTCCTCGAGTGGCGTGAGGAAGGAAAGGCTGAAATCAATCCGGGCGTTCTCTTCATTGACGAGGTGCACATGCTGGACATTGAGTGCTTCTCATACTTGAATCGGGCGTTGGAGTCTGACATGGCACCTGTGGTTATAATGGCTACAAATCGCGGCATCACACGCATTCGTGGCACCAACTACCGCAGTCCTCATGGCATTCCCATTGATCTTCTCGATCGTATGATCATCATTCGTACTGTACCATATTCCGAAAAAGAAATTAAGGAGATCCTTAAGATTCGTTGCGAAGAGGAGGATTGCTTGATGCATCCGGATGCAATGGCGATCTTGACACGCATCGCCACCGACACCAGTCTACGGTATGCAATTCAATTGATTACAACCGCCAATCTTGTGTGCCGTCGACGCAAAGCTTCCGAAGTAACCACAGAAGATGTAAAGAAAGTTTATTCGTTGTTCCTCGACGAAAATCGCTCCAGTCAAATCCTCAAGGAATACCAAGACGAATACATGTTCAATGAGATACAGGACGATGTTGGGACGATTTCGACGAAAGTTGAAGAGATTGGCGGCGGAGACGGCCAGCCGATGGAGTATTAAGAGGGCACAATTCCAAAGGGACGGGAGGTTTAATTGAAAATGTACACTGATGATTTCCAATAGCGACAAAAGTCGTTCTTTAAGATTTGACATCAATAAAGATATCTTATTTAAGTTATGGTTTGTTTTGAAGTAAAAGTCTTTTAATCAGTCCTCTGTTAGATGTGTTGGAATATGTCTTATTGGAATCTCGATAATTTTACTTATCAGTCATTGTATTTTCAACAGCTGAAATAAACTATATAAGACATGTAATAATTTTGAACTCATCAATCATTTATAAAAATACATCTCTACTTTATTGAGTTCAACAACTTCATGTTATTAACATTCTGAGTGTACAGTATCTTAAAGAAATCCTCCAATAATTGAATTCCAAGGTTAAGAAACTTTTTTATATTCTTAATTCATTACTAAATAATTTAAAGAAAATTATTTACTACTCTGAACTCAGTAATTTGGGTCGATGACTAGAATTTATAATAACTTAGATTTTATATTACATAGTATAATTTTGTTTATAGCTGCAGTGAAACTTGAATATAATATATAGTTTACTTATATCTGTGTTTAGAATACATAGTCAAAAACATCTGTGTTGCATTGAAATCGTACAGTTTGATAAATTTTGTTTAGTTTAAAAGTATATAATAAAGTTTAAGTCTTAAGCATAAAAGCATTCAAATCTAATATTGGTTCAATTGAATTCTTTGAAGAACTTTTAAAAACTAACTTAGTTTGCATTAATATTTACGAATACCATACCAAGTGTCAGAAAGTATGTGTTTACTATAAACTATATGCATTTCTTGTGTAATACAAATCCCAATGGTTTCTGGACTTGTGTTCTTTCAAAACTTAGTCTTCTTTACTAGCATTTGTAACTACTGGTGAAGATGTGGCTGCATTGCTAGTAGAATTCTCCTTTCGTGTACTCTTGGTATTTAATTTATATACTTTATAGAAAATGAGCCAGACGGCAACGTAAACAAATCCAAAGTAGTAAACAGTGGAAAGCACGCGCAGCCAACGGGAGTAATTGAGGAAAATGAATGGCGTGAGACACCAACCGATCAAGATGATGTTGTATGACTTCAAAACTATAAATTCAAGTGCTTTATACACCAACGATACATTCAGAGTCGATCCATATTTATTTATAACTTCCTTCTGATAGACAGTCTCGATCTAGTTTGAAAAAAGACGGGTTAAATTTGTATGAAAATCATTGAAATGTGATTATTTGCCTGTTTTTCAATGGTCACAACCATGTATTCGATAAAGAATGACATGTAGTAGCCACTGTGGAAGCCATGCCACAGCGCTAAAAAGCCCAGAGCTGCAGCATAGCTAATGTTGCGGTTGTTAAGGAAACGCAGGCGTTTGTAAACATACTGCGCCACCCACTGATTGGTGTTCACATTGAACGACTGAACGTAGTGTCCCATTGTGTTGCCCGTCTCGAGAAGGATTAATTTCACGTTGCAACAACCTGTCCAGTCATCGCTGCCATCGGGTTTCTTACCACCATAGGATATTCCTGAAAGAATATGTTAAATAAATTGTTAGAAAATATCATTTTTTATATTGACTGGTGGTGTAGCCTACCAATGCACATGAGGGCTCCTTCGGTCAACAACCAGCATGAAATATACTTGTATAGGGACAGTTTTCCCCAGAGACCCAAGTAAATCACGCGCCAAATGAACGGCTGATTCTGATATGCATCGGTCAGGAAGTAGTCATCGGGCAGGATCATGGATCCGACTTGGCGGACCGATAAATAGAGGAAACCCACAAGCATCCGCATTATTCCTGCCTTTATCGCCCCAGAGAACTGTCTGAATTCGCCGTTGATAAAGCGTTGGTATCGTCGGAAAGGATACTGCGGTCCCACCAGGAACGAGCACGGGAAGTATGCGAAAGCAGTCAACTCCAGTAGAGTTGGCAACTCGGGGAGGGCCGTTTCCAATTGATCTTTTGATAGTTTTTCACGTGGCTTCTTTCCGTCTGCCACATCGAAGCCAAAGCCGATCAAGCGCAGAACAAGAACGCAATGCGGCATCGTCCACAGGATGTCATATTCACTGCTTGCAGTGAAGTAGTATCCTATGAGCAAGTACGACATGTGAAAAACGAAGTTCACAGCAACCAATTGCTTCGGTGCGTTGTACAGCAGCCGAACCAGAAGATAAGTTATCCAGATCGCAATCAGGCTGTGATAGGTATCGAAGCCATAATTGAACATGCATAGGAAGAAGCCAGTCAGAGCGCAAAATATATGATGAAGAGGCTTCGATTCCTGCGGCACTAAGAAATATCGATATACGGCTGCGATGGGGTAACCTGCCATGGAACAATTTGTTATAGATGACGAATTATATCAACACGATTTCAATCTCACCTGCCAAAATCGTAAGCAGCAGACGAACAGCCGGCTGTGGGGCGCCCACCAGCTCTGCCAGTGCAGCGACTGGTCCGGATCCAGCGTGAACAGCAGCGCTCTCAACAGATGCCATTTCGGTTAATTAAATAACTGGAATGAAGAAACATAAATGCTTAATCCAGCCCTCAGACAAATCTTATCGGGATTTCGATACTCAATATGATAATATTATTTATTTGTAGTTCTTTTACGATCGGAGAACAATCGAAAGTGAAATGCATATATCTATTAAATAAATTTAGAATCGCATTTGCATAATCTCATTTCGTAGAGATCACGAACTCTGTCATCAGCAGAACTCAAAGATTATCGAGTCTGGTGCATTGACACGCATACTACGCCGCTTGGACGACGGCCTGGACTTCGAATTTGAGTACAAATCTTAGCCTGATGTATAGAAGTGATTTAACTTTTTAGCAGGACGGGTCGTTTGCTTGCTTGTGTCATTAGCGAAAGCGTTGCAATATGTTAGCATCTCTACATTGGGATCATCGAAGCCCTTCTAAGAACTGGTTTTCGCTTGAATGGCGGATTTTCTAATAGATTTGTTTATCTGCCTGTTTACCAATCAGAATCATGGGATTCAATCGAAACAATAGACTCGCAGTGAAATATTGTTAAACAATGATTGTCTCTTAAAATTCTAGTCCCGCGAATATTTATAGGAAATTTATAGATTACACTATTTGACAAATATACACGTGAATGGTTAAGAACTACGATTTAACTAGTATTACATCACACAAACCTCCCCGTTATAATCTCACCACGAGCCCGAGTCCGTCGTTTCGTTTGCTCTCCTCCTCCGATTTCTGCTGATAAACAACGATGATTAAAATAACATCGACGTTTATTTAAAATTAGATACGCAGAAGCCGCAGAGCAAAAAAACAATAACAACAACAATGTGGGTCAAACTGAAACGCACAAAGTGGTACATGGCTAACAGCTCAAAGTTGCTGTCAGTCAGCGAAGGCCGAGACCGAGCGAACGATGCAGCAAAATTATTGATTTAGCAAACCCAGCTGCCGTTGGTTGGGGTTGAGGCTGTGAATATTTCGGAAGCCACCGCGAACACCACGAACGAACTCCTGCATTGCACAATCACCAATCACCCCGCTTTCAGACCCTCCAGTTGACCATTGTCTTTCCCGGCCAATTAAATTTGAGACCATGTGCACTGACTGCCTTCACCTTGGGGTTACCTTCTTTGCCGGGTGCGCGTCTGTATCCTGCGGCGACGACCGACGACACCTTTCGAGCGGAGCAGGAAATCAATCCGATTTGTTATGGCTGGCGTTCCACTTGATTTTTTCTATTTTTTCCCGCTTTGGGTTTTTTATTCGCCAAATTACCACATCAGCTTAATTAATCATCGAACACACGTTATTAATTTCGGTTTAATCCGACTCCGTCGAACAGACTGCAACGAAAATCGTTGAATTTGTGAAAAACGTTATCAATTTTGCTTATATTAATCCGACACCGTCGAAGAGACGGGGTTGCCAAAGTCACCTCCACCGAAGTGTTTCACTCCACTTTTGATTAAAACACTACGACACTCCAATTAATAGAAATGGGTAAAATTCCACGCGGCGGTTAGGATTACTAGAAATGTAGTAATACTACACGCCACATGGAAATTAAAATTAATTTTGTTTTTATAAAAAATATCAAAAATAAAGAAGCAACAAGAATTAATTATTAATTAAAAATAATAATATTAAAGAAAATAATAAATTATCAAGGAAGGCCGGTTTTTCCGTTTTGTAATGTAATTATATTACACCATATTTAAAACAAAAATCGATTTTAACTTAATTCCTACTACTTAAGTTGATTTGAGTGAGGATAACAAAATATTAGTCTAAAAATTAAATTCGACATGTTGCCATATTAAATTTGTTCTTCAGCTAGTTGGTAACTTACAATCCACATACAAATATAGTGGTTGGCAACGCCGACTCCGGCACCCTGCTGATAAGAAACTCACCACGTGAGCGAGCGCTTGGCCCAGCTGGCGAATGTCACCATTGCGGAACACCCTTTGGAATTGATTCTTTTTCCCTTCTTTGCGTTCGCCAGGCTCGGTTGTGCTCTTCTCGCGCTGCTCTGCTCATTTTGCGGAACTTTCTGGAAGCAAAGTCAGAAATTTTCGGCAGCAGGTTTTTTCTTTCGTTTGGTTTGTTTGCTAGATAAACGAATTTCAAACAAACATGGCGCACGAATAATATGTCGACTTTGTTGATTTCATCCGAATCCAGTTTGCCACCGAATGTGCATGGAAAGACCCGAGGTTTCCTAGAGATTGAAGTGACCAGAATCAAATTCGCCACCCAGCGACCTGTACAACACACGCAGCAGGAGACCACGCCTACTACAGTCGATTTCATTTCGAAAAACCATTTCAAGAAAGATCATCCGGCGACCACTGTTGGACCTGAGACATCCATCGGCAGTCAAGGAGCCACAGCAAAGTTCATCTGGTGGGGTGAGTGCAAGAATCACGCGAGCAGCATTCGCATAGTCCGAGCGGCCAAAGGAGCGACCGTGAATACTCTTAACAACAACAACAAGAAAAAGAAGGAGGATTGTTGTTTATTGCAACAACAACAACAACAACTGCGTTGCAGCAAAGTCCGTTACAGCATTCAGACGTGTTTGCGTCTATTTTTAGAATATTTGCAAACTTGCGCACCCCTCGAGATCAGCGTCTCCGCGAACGTCAACAATTTGCCCCTTGGCAGCGCACAAGTTCGTCTACCCGCGGTGCTCCTGAGAAAGTTCGCTGCCAACTACGTCAGCGCGTCCAACTTCGAGCACAAGAGCAAGATTTATGCGCTCTACGCCCCGAAGCACGGCAAGAAGAGTATCAAGTGCGGCGAGTTCCAGCTGAAGTTCAAGATAATGTTCGCTCAGAACACGAAGCAGTTGCTCCAGGAGCAGCTACAATCAACACTCGAGAAGGAGATGAAGTTCGAGGGAAACCTGAAAGATGAAGCCGCTGAAGGTAATAGAACTTTTTACAAAATCCAAAGACATGACAATTTTCATATTCATAATTTATTTTGAGACCTTGACGCAACCTTAGAAAAACTAGCTAAGAAGAAGATCTCTCTCTCTCTCTCTCTCTCTGAACACTTGTCAGACATGTAGAATACCAAAATTTTCCATTGTGTGGTTATTTCTGCTGCTGTTCTCTATGCGCCAAGAGGAAGAGTTTATAAATAGATTGATAGATTGAACTTTAGTTGGCAAACAAACCACACTTCTACTTGTTCATAAATATTTACGAAGCAAGACAAGGAACCAATCTCTGGGTTACAGTTCCAAAATGAAGAATTAGCTTTAACAAAATCGGTTTCCATGCGAAACACAAGTTCTACAATCGCACCTAACCAGATTACGAATTTCTCAATTTAGCTTGTCTCCCCATTATATCATTCATAGTCCGTCTGTGTATAAAGATTATGTATGTATATATTTTTTTAATGAGGATTGATAACGACGCTCAGCATTTGGCTGATTTCTCTGCCACGTGCTGCTGCTTTCAAGTCAGAGCCAGAGATCTATGTTAGTACATGAACCTGAAATCAGAAAACTTTCCACACATACACACAAACGTCCGTCGCTCAATTGTCGATTGCAAACGCGAGTATGGATAAGCAAGCGACATGTTCGCGAAAGGCAAATCGATGGGACACATTCGATCCGTACATTCTAACTACTATTGAACAGTACTCTGCAAAGTTTTGTTTTATTAATCGTTCGCTGAACTTGTGGCAACTTGAGATATTAGGCGTAGATAAGGCAGAGAATGACATTGAACTGATCGATTCCCCCACGACCAAGTGTACGGGGATGCGGAATAAGAAAGTAGCCTTTTGCCATAAAAGCTGATTATGCAGAAAACCCATTTTCTGTCTCGTTTTTCTCGGGAATTTTTCTCAACACTGCATCTGGGTTCTGAATGATCGATACAAGTTGTTCACTACTTGTTGTAGCTTCTGGTTGCCCTGTCACGTAATTTCTGTAATCAATTGCACGAGCTGTATTAATTAGTTCCGTCTCTTCCATAGGAACCAACTTTACTGAAAATTCCTCGCGCAAGTCGTCGAAAACTGATGAAATAGTTGAGGCTATGAAGAAAATTGATGCAAAGTTGGTCGCCTATCTGGCCGGGCAGGACATTCAGCCAAAGGAGAAGCAAAACACTTTGGAGCGTCTCCAATGCTCCTCCCCGATCAGCCAGCTGGTCGGTGAAATGGTCCAGGAGCGCTTCCGCGAGCAGCAGTTGAGGATCTACCAGCGCGTAAATGCAATTAAAATGCATATGGAGGCTCTGACCCTGCAACCGGCAGGCACTAAGTATATGGAGCTGTTGGAGGAGGACATCAAGCCGATCTTCACCGTCGAGTGTCAGCTTTCGAATGACCTCATCAAAGACATACCGCGTTGGGACTTGTTCCACATCATGCAATTCGAGTCCGGACAGTTCCAGAGCTTGACGCAGTGCACACGCTTTGCCCAGGATGCTCAACGCGAAATCCATTTCAAGCCAGCCGAGCCTGCAGAGAAGAGCGAAGTAGATGCTGCTAATGTTGAGACCAAGCTCAACTTTGGACAATTGCACTTCTGTGTGTGGTGGCGTCAACCTGGCACATGCCTTAACGAAATGCTGGGCAGCGCTAGCTTCGACTTGGAGGAACTGTACCAGGCCTCGCTTCTGGAACAGTGCAAGTGCTTGGTCATCAAGCGTCGCAATGTGAACATGGCCAACTTGTACTTCAAGATTGGCCTCCAGTTGCGCCGCAATTCCAACGGCGAGATGAAGATGCTCAAGGAGTTGAAGGAGAACACCGTGGTCAAGGAGTGCAATGGCGACGATGCTCGCGATGCCGACGAGGAGCAGCAGTCGGCCAAACAGACTAGCGAAGTCAAGGAGGCTAAGGAAATAGAGAACACTTGTGCTGGTCGGGGTGAGAAACCGAGCAACAAGGCAGCTGACATGAAGAAAGGTAGCTGATTGGGCGCTTTTCATTACATGTAGAGAATGGACAACCTGTTTCCACAACCTTTCCATATTTAAAGTTGAATATCCGTAAAGTGAATGCTAGCGAAATTTCACTTTGCAAAAACACACACACATAAAATAAGAATCTTAATCAAACTTGTTATAAGAAACATTATTCCAGCAGAAGCTTCTTATATTACGCTTCCCAATGTTTGAAGAGGCTATCTCTTTCAACATCTGTTCATGTTCATTTGCAACTGGTTGCTTGAAGATTGTAATTTTGTTCTTGTCAAATAAATTACAATTTATAAATAAAGATTACAAAATTCAACCCACAAACCGTGTCGTTCGTCTATTTTTTACACCGAGTGAAATTTCGTTGGCATAAGGCATACATATCATAGATGTAGATTAATGTTACTCCCACTTCCTTAACATTGTATTATAGTATAGTATAATTCCCAAATATCTTTGTTAAAATCTGATTCTTTAACAATTATTGGTGCAGCGTTTGTTTCCCCATTTCGCTTATCGTTCGACCTCCCTTTGTTAGATTTCTTTGTTGAACTTAAAAATTATGTAGTCGATGATCTTCTGTTATCAATTCCTATTAAACTTCCTGGTTTACTTCCCCGTAGTTCAACTCAAGCATATTTCTACACATTAACCTTCCCCAGACTCCAGCAATAACAATAATCCGCAGCTGGAGAACACACAGTTCGTGGCCGAAACGACCAAGGTGCGTCTGCTCAAAGGTTACGTGTACACGAATGAAACGCGCAACTTGACTGAAGTCAAGGGCGGCGAATACTTTCTGGTCTGCCGTCGTTTCTGGCACGAGCAGACGGCTGTTACGGCCATGCACAATGCGGCCTCGCCCACTGCAGTGGCTCACTTTAAGTATCAAGAGGTTAGTCTCCCACTATTCCATCGCATGTGACAAAGTTCATCATTCATGGGAAAAATCACACTTTTCAGCAATTTTCCATTCTCAATGATGACTTGTTTTTGCAACGCGTTGAGAAGCAGTTTCTGCAGCTGGAGTTGTGGCGGAAGAGTTCGGCGGACAATGGGAACTCGGTCGAGCCGTTCGGATTAGTGCGATTGCCGCTCCATCAGTATTTCATTGCCTACCGGGACACGGCCATAACGAACCACTTGTGCAAGGGAAAGGTTGGCTATAATGCTTGAAGCGTCATTGAAGCGAATCACTTTTATTCACGATTTACTTTCGACTTAGCTTCCGGTTATTTCCATCGATGGTTGGGCATCCATAGTCAACTACGAGACCGGCGAAATTTCGGGCGAACTGAAGTGTCTGCTGGCCATTGGCAGCGAGGAGCAGATCGAAAACCTCAAGGAATCGCGGGGCTTGACGCGCCAAGTCGACGCCCAGGCCAACAGTGAGTTCTTCACTGATCTCGCATCACAATTCTCGAAGGATCCTCTGCAGCATCCCGCGGAGGTGGCTGCTCAAGTCAAGGCCAAACTGTCACAAATCATGACCACAGGCTCACCGTCGAAGACTTCTGAAAATTCCAACAACTCGAACACGAAGCTGAAGAAGACGTCGGACCTATTGGATATGCTCCAGGGAGCTCTGATGACTCCACCTGCGGCATCGAATGCCGCTGACAAACCCCAGTCGTCAGGAGCAACCGGCTCTCTGCAGTCCAAACCCCTGCAGCAGGCCAACGCAAAGTCGTTCGTCTTCGCTGTGGACATACAGCGAGCCACCAACTTGCCTCTGAACCCGGCCATCAAGGGCAAGAAGGGATCGAAGCGCAACGCCAACGCTGCGGCCAAGCAAAACCGCTTCCCGCCCAACGAGGCACCCAGCGTGTACGTTACCTTCCAGGCCGACGAGGGCTATGGCAAGATGTTCAAGTCGCACGAGGGCCTGGTCTACGCCACTAACGTGGTCCAGAAGAGCACCCACCCTGTGTGGCAGCAACGCTTTCGGGTGGCCGCCACCGTTGACTACCTGTACAATGTAAGTCGTCTTCGTCATCATTTTATAGGTTTTTGAAACAAGAGAGTTTATGTTTCAGCCTCAGAAGCGCTTCATTTTGAAGATCTGGAAGAAGGCCGCCACCGATTTGGCCCAGTGCCGCCTGCAGCCCACCCCCATGGAGGATGCCATCATTGGGTTCGCCGCTCTGGACCTCACCGTTTTCCTCCAGGGCATGCACATCGGCGGCTGGTTCAACATCGTCGACTTCAACGGGCGCATCAACGGCCAGCTGGAGGTCAAGTGCCAGCCCCTGGAGGACGTGCAGAAGTTGCTCCAGTCCGTGTGCCCCTACTTTGCCGCTCGCGAACCCCCGTCCATGGACACCTTTATTGATCAGTTCGAGAAGAGCCTGGAGCTGTCGCATCTGAATCTCGGTCAGGCCATCAAGCGGAAGTTCAACGAGTTGGAGCAGATCTCGCAGCGACTTCGCACTCGGCTGGTCGATGTGACGGGCGAGGAGTTCTCGCCCGAATTCAACCTGAACGAATTGGATAACATGGAGCCCCTGCCGGAGACTGATCGGTTCGAGGACGAGTTCGAGGACGATTTGAAAACGCCTCCGCCGGAACAAGCAGATCTCGAGGAGGACGAGCACAAAATCAAAATGATCTCCGCAACACCTGCGAGCGAGGACCCGGAGTCGCAGCCGAAGCAGTCGACGAAGACGGCGGCGAAGGCGTCCCAGCAGGCCGATGCAGCACATCAATAATATTGGGTGAACCGGCTGGCGGAGGAGGGCGAACGAAGCCACCGCCTGTGCGCAGGCTCACGAGTACTTACAATAGTCGTTTAAGTATTTATAAGAAGATTTAACATTAATCCTAGCATAAACTACAAGGAATTTATATTAAGTGAACATTTGAAGTAGTCAGACGCGCTCTGGAGGCGATGATGAAGTAGTATTTTTTTTTCAACTCAATGAAAATGCACCCTTTTCATCTACATATGTATGTACTCATGATGAACAGGAAAGAAATAAAAATATAATCATGAAGTAAATAATGAATTTTCGCATTGACCTTCGGCTTGGTTGGACAGCCTTGGAAATCCATAAAGAGGGGGAAATGTTGGGGGTTTCACCGCTCTGTTTCTCTCTCACTTCTGCATATTCACACGTATTTCTGTCAGTGTATTTTGCGCTCTTGCGTTCCACACTGATGTGCGATAAACAAATCGATGAGTGGTGAATTTCGGACTATGATGAAATGCACGGCGTTGCCAATCGAGCGCATGTGTTACGTAATTAAGAGCTGGGCAGCGATGCCCGCCCAAAGAGAGGGGAAAAATTCAAGCGATACACTGAAAATACCCGTGTTAGTACAAAACACATATTTTTGAAGAAAAAAAGAAAATTTAATTTTTGGAATAATTAAAATTTTATAATTTTATAGATAAAAATACGCAGCGGATACACCCCGTATAGGAAATATTTCATTCAAATCAGTAACTTTCATAAAAATAATATATATCTAATAAAAAATTAATTTAAATGAATTTGCTTAAGGATTATTAATTTGCTTAATTATTAATGACATGTGATTTTTATCCAATAATAATGATAATATGATAATGATAAATAAGAATTTAGAGATTAGCAACAGGGTTCAGGACTTCAGAGTAGTTGAATATTGAAAACAACACTCATAATATGAACAATGGAAAATCATTTATTTATTTCTATTTGTTTTTATTATATTCAGCTCTTTCATTTATTTTGCGACCAAAACGAAATCTTAAACGCCTAATCTTAATCTAAACCATTTTTTCCATAGCGCGGTAGGAAATCGTGTTGTATGGACTTAGTGATGGGCAAATAACCGGTATTTACCCACTTCGGTTAAATACACAACATTCTTACCAAGAGTGCCTTACCGTACCAAGCAAAAGTGAAGATCTCATCTTTCCTTTATTATATGGGGTTTTCATGAATAATAGCCTAAATTTTGAATTTTTAGTGGTCGTTACGAAATATTGCTCTTTTCGCGAAATAACACGTATTTACAGAGATATAAACGATTTAAGATTTCCATGAAAAATTGTCTGAATTTTGAAATTTTCAAGGTCGTTACGAATTAACGTCCTTTTGGAAAATAACGCGTATTTACGGAGATATGAACGATTTAAGATTTCGATGAAAAATTGCATGAATTTTAAAAATTTAGAAGTCGTTACGAATTAACGTCCTATTCGCCAAATAACGCGTATTTACGGAGATATGAACGATTTAAAATTTCAATGAAAAAATCCATGAATTATGAAATTTTTGAAAATATAGAGGTCGTTACGAATTAACGTCCTTTTCGCGAAATAACGCATATTTACGGAGATATGAACGATTTAAGATTTTCATGAAAAATTGCATGAATTATGAAATTTTCAAAAATTTAGAGGTCGTTACGAATTAACGTCCTTTTCGCAAATTAACGCGTATTTACGGAGATATGAACGATTTAAGATTTCCATGAAAAATTGCATGAATTATGAAATTTTCAAAAATTTTAGAGGTCGTTACGAATTAACGTCCTTTTCGCAAAATAACGCGTATTTACGGAGATAAACGATTTAAGATTTCCATGAAAAATTGTCTGAATTTTGAAATTTTCAATAATTTACAGGTCGTTACGAATTAACGTCCTTTTGGCAAAATAACGCGTATTGACGGAGATATGAACGATTAAAGATTTTTTTTGTTGAACGGTGTGGGATAAATTTATTAATTTATTTTATTAATATATATTTATTAACTAATTAGTTGCACTACAATGGATTTGTACTATTTTTTATGCATCGATCTGTAGTAATTATTAACCCTAGGATGGGCAACTGGGCCTGATGAGGCCCATTTTGAGTTTAAACATGAATATTTTTTTTGTTTCTTTATTAATCGATCTGATATTCCATGACTTCTTGCCGCTATGCTTCCTAAGTACAGAAAAAAATAATAGAGTCAATCGGGTATAGTTGGTAGAAGAAATTTTTTTTTACTGTGTCAACATCGAAAGTTACCTACTGGGCCTGAGTAGGCCCAGTCCATATATATGTGTCTTTAGCCTGATTTTAGTGCGCGTTATTTAGATATTGATAGCTTGCACTTTCAAATTTGGTTAGGTTCGGTATAAATATGATTGAGACAAATTTTTTTCCCGATCCGATGGGGGTAAAACGTAGCGCATCGGCCCCAAAGTAGTCCAATTTTGGAAACTTTTCACATAAATCGTTCATAGCTTCTCCGGGAAGACTCGTAGAGGGGTCAAATGTATTACCAGGTCCTATTATTTTTCAACTCCCAATATTTCACCCATACATACCGACCCCCTATCTGCTCCTTTCTGGAGGTTCCCATACAAAATGCTAATTTTTCATACATTAAAAAACTCACTCTAACTATCCAGGAGTTAGTCCTACGGAGCTCAATTGTATTACGAGGTCCTATTATTTTATTACCCCCGATATTTCACCCATACATACCTACCCTTTATCTGCCCCCCTTCTGGGTGTCCCCATACAAAAAACTCATCAAAATGGGATTTCATGTATTAAATACTGCTATTGACGCTATGAAGGATATACCAAAAAGTTTTATAAAAGTTAGACCACTCCTCTCCATTCCGGCAGAGACTCTCGTTGTAGTCTTGGACCATCTTCACTCCTCTTTCTGTCGTATCGTTCACCACTCTCAACTTCTGGACTATTTTTACAGCTTCTTTGTAGTCGTCGAGCTCATCCCAAACGGTTGGAGGTTGATTTAAAAAATCTTGAGATAACTGTGACGAAATCGCTTAATTCGGTTTCATGAAATCGTCGTTAACGTCTTTGAGTTTCTTTGTTCGTTTTTTACGCTGCTGTGTCTGATTACATTAATTGCAGGATCAGGTGTCTTTACATAGCACACTTAGAACACATGCTATATGAAATGACTGTTCTCCGAATTTATAGTGTAGTCCGAATTTTTTAGTTTTATTCATTTTCTTATACATACTTATGCATATTTAGATTAATAAATAAAATTTAAAAAAAATATTTTTTTACTATCATCCTTTCATATTATCCTTTTCGGAAGCACTAACTATGCACAAATATATGCCAAAAATATATACAATATATAAGAGATCATATATAAGATATCGTATGATATTAATAGCACACATATCTACGAAATAGCATGCAATAAAAGGTACAAACTCTCGATTTATTCGCATGGGCCTCTTCAGGCCCAGTAGGTTATGTTAGCGCCTCCGAGTGTGTTGCCCATCCTAGGGTTAAACTGGTCCTGGTCCTTCCGTTTCTCCGTCAATTGATAGCATTTTCACAGAAATATACGTGTAGTTTCATCGTTGTGTTGTAATTTTGATTTATTTTATTTATTTATTTATGAGAAAATCTCTTTTAATTTTATTTAAATGCCTTCATGGTTAGTGTAAAATTTGTATAGACTATGTCCTATTCTGGTATGTTAGCTAACCAGTAAATATATAAAATTGGAAACATTCTCAGACGTTTAGCTGATTTTTGTAGTCGAACATACAACTTTCTTCTTTTATATATTAGTATAGATTCAAAATTTGATTATTTTCATGGAAAATTCAAAATTTGATGATATTCATGGAAAATTCAAGATTTAATAATTTATCCATGTCCACTTCGCGGTTAAATATCTCGTCCGATTTGGACACCCATACCTGAGTTAGCTCTCTACCTTCACTGAGACGGATGTCTCGTTGCGTCCAGCCACTTCTGTTGAATCATCCAAATATTTAATTGTTTAAATAAAATTGTGTTCAATTGTTTTTAAAATTTAATACAGATTTTTATTAACAACTCCATTGGAATATTTTCATTTTACACGATTTTAAACTTGTGGAATTTAGGCACTGGTACATGTATTTTTGAACACACATTTTTTTATACATGATTTTCAGAGAAACGTGACTGTTAGAAATATGAAAAGAATTCACCTAATTCATCCTAATTCACAACCAGAACATGAAAGGAGTTCTTCTGTATATGTATAAATCATTCATGCCAACTATCGAAGCATATGACAAATGGTTGTGTGGTCTATTTTCGGCTTCATACCACAGGTTATTGAGATTCATTAATAAATAGAGAAAGATTTTTCCTACCACCCAAAGCGGATAAGGAGGTGTGACGTCATCACCGGACGAGCTTTATTCCAGTGAGATATTCAGTGGCTGGCGAACATATTTCCTTCCTCGATTGGGCAACAACAACAACGACCAACTGAGATGAAGAAGGACGTTTTAATAAATAACTTGGAGAAAGCATCCGACCGAGTGTCGTCGATGAAGTGGACTTCGAAGGAGCAACGCCAACTGAGAAGAAGTTGGCTCAGCTGGGTCTCGAGGATGGACTCCGCCGGCGAGCGTGATTTATTAGAAAAACTCATTCAGGCACGTTCGTCTTCGGTGGGGGGAGGAGAAGGGGAGCAGCAAAGGTCAGATTGATAAACTTTTGCTGCGATTATTAACGCAATTTATGAGTGAGGGAAGAGATAGAGAGACCATGAGGGGGAGAGGGATAGAGGTACCATGAGGAAGAGAGAGAAGTACCATGATCGAGCGAGAGAAGGGTACCATGATGGAGCGAGAGAGGGGTACCATGATGGAGTGAGATGGAGGACCGCAGTTTCGTTTGAAGCGAGTGGCAGAAGAGTTTGCAATCCAATTTTAATCCTGATGTCCCTCCACCCCACACACACGCACACTTTCAAACATAGTGGTCTCCTCTTCTCATATACCTAGAGCGTCCACGCGCAGCGTTGCCACCCGGCATTTTTGGCAACCGCGACGCACGTGGTTGACGCAGCTGCAGCTGGTGGCCGACAAATTGCGGGCGAAATCATTGGTGTTGGGAACGATTAGGGATCGCATTAGTTTTGGCAGCAACTGCAGTTGGCGACAGCCCCCGACTGTGGATCCAGGACCTCCGTAACCCATCCGTCCCTAGCCCATGGAGCTCGGAGAAGGGTGGCAGGATTTGGAATTGTCCCGAGCAAACAAACAAACGGCGTTACAAGTTTCCCACAAGAAGATGAATACTTGTGTGTGTGTGTGTGTGTGTGTGTGTGTGCAGGATGTTGGCTCGAGCACAGCCACGCAAGACACAATGGAAACGGAAATAGACGACGAGCGGAAGTGCCGATGGGCGGAACTGAGCAGCGCAGCGCCGAAGGAATTGCGTGCTTCTGAGTGCAGACCAAGATGGGTCAACCTCGGCTGATCGAGTGGCGGTCGCTGATCCCCTCGATGGTCCAACGAGCTGAGGTTGCATTTGCGCTGATCGGGAAGTTTCGGGAGCCTGTCGGCAGCAGTTCAAATGGTGTTCAAAGGGTGTTCAAAGGGTGTTCAATGCATCGACATGAGTTTTTTCCACGAAAAAGGGAAATTGGTTCACTCGCACCAACAGTCGCCGCCACCTGTGAATCGAATCAGACATTAATTGGCTGCGCCAGGAAGTTCTCTCAGAAAAAACTGGTCAATCACCAGATTCACACATACCCGCACACACACACACACACATACACACACACACACACAAATACACTTGCCAAGGACGATGTGCGTTCGTGCGTTGTCCTGCCGTCGGCACAGATGGCGCCCATAATCTCCGGTTGCAATCACTGCGTTCGTCTCGAGGCGACAAAAAAGCGTCGAGCGAGAAGAAGGAGCAGAAGGAGGAGGCGTCAGTAAAAGGAAGAGAGAAAGAGACGGCGTCTAACATTTGCTCCACTGGTGCCGCAGGGATAAACAACAACGCCAACAACAAACACAGTCGGAGCAGCAACAAAGCAGCAGCCAAGAGTGGATTTTTCCTCTCGCCTTTAATTGGATTTTCGCCATATTTCGCCACCAGCCGATTGCGATTCGGCTGCTGCTGGTTGGAGGACCAGAAGGAGGGTGAGAACGAGGAAGAAGAACGATGGAGCCAAGGAGAGAGGCAACAGGCTCAGGCACAACAATATCGGATGGTTGAAGGATTCCCTTGCTAGAGATTTCCCTTCCTAATATCTCGGAGTTCTTTCTTATTTTGTTGTAGATCGAGGACTCCCAAGGACGCACCAGAGTATCGGAAAGCGGAGGAACTTCGACGTCCTTCGACTCACTCGCTCCCCTTTCCGTCTTCTCATCGCACCGCGGCCACCGGAGGCAACCCTTCAATCAATTCACGCCAAGAACAACTTCTTCGAATTACGTCGAGCAACTCGCACCAAGTCCGCGGAGCATCGATCAATTTTCCGCTCGCAACAATAACACGATTTTCCATTACCGTCTCGAGAGCGCCCACAGCAGCTGTTGTTGTTGCTGTCGGTGTCGTCGTCGTCGTCGTCGTTGCAGGAACTTCGCGATGGCAACACTTTCACATTGGCTGCACTTGAAATGCGCTTCCGAGGTTCTTGGTTGAGAACGGGACACGAAGGGAGGAAGTTTGACAGCGAGCAGAAACAAGTCGCGATTGAGTTAAGAAGTTGGCGGCAGCTTTAATTGATAGAATACTGAGCGATAATTGCTCTCCATTGAGAGCTGCCTCCAAGGACTCCTGCCCCACGAGTGAGAAGGAGATAGAGAGCGATACAATGCACTGCATGTTGAAAGAGGGTGATGTCCTTGAAATCCAAAACAAATCCCCTTTAATACATTTTATTTGAACGGGCTTTATTTCTCGCACTCCAATTAGGGAACGAGGATCTCGAAATCTCTGCACTGAAGTCATTGCGGCGGAACTTCGCGAGTGGCCCAGTGAGTGCAATCAATCAGCATGTTGCCGGATGTTTCGCAATTCACCAAGAAATATCACCACACACAGATAGACAGCAGCAAGATGCACCAGGACATAATGCCACTCGGGCGGAAACTGTTGCGATCCGATTCGAGTTCCGACAAATATTCCGAATTGAAATGAGACCAGGCCCTTTGAATCTGACGAGGTCTCTCCATCCCTGCCCGAGGAGCTCTCTATGGCTTGTGGGAGGCTCCCTAGAAGCTGGAGCTCCATGCATCGCGGTTGGCGTCCACTTCGGCCTGAATGTAATTTAAAAACTATGAATGCAACGAGTGGTCCTCACCGTAATTGGTAGGGGAAGGTCAAATACCTTGGCCTGGAATGACTTTTTGCCCCATTCACAACATACACTAGGACACAGAAGTAATTGAAAGCAGTTTATATTTCATAAACCCACCTCCTTTATTCCATTCAGATCAATATTGTGCTAGAATGTAATGGGGCTAGAAAGAAAGAGGGACTTCAGAACTTTCATTACCTACTTACTTTATTCCATTTCGACTAATATTTAAAAAATGGAAGCACACTTCGACTAAATGTTCTTCACTGGCAAATAAACAGAAGTCATATATAAATGAGAAAAATAAATAGAAATCCACGTACTTGTTGTGAGGACTATGTTCAGTGGTGCCCATTGTTGGCACGGCTGCTACGTGCATCCGAGGCATTGAAGTGGCTTCGGCACCACTGACCACTCGCTCCAACGTGCCCTTCGACGCAGGAGCGATTTATGAGAAGCCTTGGAAGAGGACGGAGCTCCTTCAAGTACCATCGAGGGCCGTGCACACCATTGATCCATTCGCCTCGCTGAACACGACGTCCATTCCGAGTTCTGGTCGGGTTGGCGTCAGCGTCAGCGTCGGAGCCGGAGCCAGAGTCGTCAATGGTCTTGGAGCGAGTCTTGGAGGGTCCTTCGGATCGCTTTCAAGTGCTGCTCCCGTGACCTTCACGTCTTCTGAAGCACACACAAGCTCCACGCATGTTGGGGTCGAGCAGTGAAGTCCGGGAAAGGACTTGCCAAGGACGATGGGGCTGTCGTCCTGGTTCCACCAAGACCACTATGCGAGATGCAGACTGGGGTGAAGACACGGACCGAGGCGAAGACACGACCGTAACGACCTTGGCGGTTGTGTTTGTCGGAACCCACAAAAAAAGAGTGCAACACTTTTTTCATGTTAGTTGTAAGGAGGAGGAGGGATCTGTGTTGATTTGCATGTCCATGCTTCCCAAAACATGCAGTAAGAGCATCCGAACCGTTCGCACCATTTAAGTGACGACCCCTCCCTCTCTCTCCCTCCATCGATCATTTCGTATGTGTTTGAGTGGGAGTGTTTACATGTGGTCGGGTGTTTTGGTACATTTGCTCGTTTGCACATATCCCGGATTTCGAGCCACGGATCCGCACTCGATTTCAAGCACGTCTCCTCCGTTCCCATCCCGCCCACATCCTCAGCTGCGGCGCGAGACTTCGAGGCATTCCTCGAATTTTTGCATTATTTAGTGGGGCGTATGTTGAACGAAATGTGCGAAATGTTCGATTTCGACACGGAAGACGTTGGAACGGAAGACGCACACGACTCGCTTCCACAGGTGTTGCGCGGGAAGGAGGCGGGGGCGGCGGCAGTCGACGAAAGGACTCCGGCTGCGGCTCAGGAAATGAAATTCATACGCTTGGTGATTGCTTCGATGAGAGATTTGGGTGGATGTGTGTGAGCGAAGCTCTTCTGACGTCCCACAGCCACTGACATCGAAGGTCGTTTCGGAGGAAGCGAAGAAGATGAAGGAGAAGAAGGTGAAGAAGGAGTAGAAGATGAAGAAGAAGGAGAAGATGAAGAAGAGGGTGGAGATGAAGTAGAGAGGACTTCCCGTCAACACAAAAAGAGTCCTTTGAATACCAATACATGTTCACCACGTCATTCTTCATCACTCGACGTCTCTCAGCCGTCGTCAACGATCCCGTGATTGATGCCTTCGCTCCAAACATTTCAACAATCCTTCGTCGTCGTCGTCTCCGTCCTTGAGGCAGGATGTAAGGCTTTGACTCCTTTCTTGTGGAGGCAGGACGACTGCCTACGGATGACGTAAAATATTCGGCACTTCTACGGCTGCCGGACGGAACAATTGCATTCGAAAAGCATTTCGAGGAAATCATTTTCCAACATTGCAACGGGGTCGAAACATCTCAAGGACGACGTGGGCGGGAGGACGATTGCAGAGGCGATTTAAACGAATGATAAATTGCTGAAATCGACACTAGGCGGAAGTGGACAGACACGAGGGGGAGGCGGACACGAAACGGAGACGAGAGCGAGGTCTGCCATTGACCAAGAACGAAAACCGATTTGTGCACTGCAACGACTTCGCCCGGCCACAGAAGAACCGAGCATTTCCCATTATGCGATATTTTCACCACGCCCCTCCCTCCCACTCCATCCGCCCTCTTCCGCTTCGCCCTGTCTCCGGCGTCTCGTCCTGCGTCCTGCGTCCTGCATTTGCAACGCTTCGATGATTTTTCCCAATTTCAAAATGCTTCACCAGCATGTCCTGGAGTGCTCGGGCCAGGCGCCGCCCTCCATCGTCTGTCTGTCCGTCCGCCTGTCCCTCCGTATGGCTGTCTCTCGCTCTGTCTGTCTATCGGTCGTGTATGGTTGTGTTCATGTGTGTGTGTGTGTGTTGTTACCGTAAAAGCTCTTAGATGGCTGCTTCAAATTGGTTTTATTGTGATTGCGTCTGATCGATTATGAATTTTGCAACAATTGAGCTGAACAATCGAGTGGATTATTCGCCGGATCTCCTCTTGCCGTGCTTTGCTTCCCGCTATTATTATTGTCGAGCTGTCGTTGGAGTTATCGTTGTCGTTGTCTTCACCATTGACGTTGTCGTTATCATTGGCATTGTCGTTATTGGCGGGATGAAGTCATCATTGAGCTGAGGAGAAGCCGCACATGTGAGTCATGGTGCATTAAAGTGCATGAAAGAGCTCTAAATGATGACAATCGCTCCGGCCACTGAACTGCGACGATGAGTAATCATTCAATCCTCCATCAAGGCGCCCAATTCTTCGTCCCCCGGCGGCTCTTCACACTTCGATGTTGTGCTCATCATTCCGCCTCAGGGCCCTGGTGGACAGCCTCGAAACAACAACTTCCAGTAGGCGTCGATTTCGTCGAGTTTGGAAACCGAAGCCTCCGTTCGACCGGAGGCCGTTCGTCATGGGCAGCCACGGCGCCAATAAAGGCCCGGGGGCGGTTGGGCGTGCGCCGCTTCTGACAGTTTAATTAAATGATCAATCATCATCGTCGTTGGCAAAGCAATCGCAACATCCGGTTCAATTTGCAGGCCAATTAGGGTCCCTCATTAATTAGTCCAATTATTAATCAACCCCTTGCGGAGGCTGCGCCAGGTCGAGATCGCGCCCGAGATTTGAGTTTGAATGAATTAATTACCAACCGCGGCTGAGGTTGTGCGGAACGCGGTTTCACAATTGGCAACGCAAGACCATCGGAAAAGGGTGCTGGGTGGAAAAATAAATCAGTCAACCGAGAACTCAATGAACTGAAGGCCCCTTCAGGTACTAAATGGTTCAGAGGATCTCCGTGTGGAGGTCAGAGTGAGGTCCTGGGGGTCAGGAACCAAAGCATCGGGCGTAAAAAGGATCCCCGGAATTATTTGGTTAGTCAAAGGAGGAGCTTCGAACTCTGGACCCGGTCTGGGTCTGGTTGATGGTGTCCAAAAGGGAGAGAGGACGATTTTCAGAGGATGAAAGTCACAGCGATTTGTGACGATTCCTTCAAACGTCCGATGCACAACTTGGCAATGGTCCACAATGAGCCTGTTGCTCATCCCAACCACTCGCTCGACTGCCCCCTGTCGCTCTCTCTCCTTAACTCTCTCTCTCTGCCGCTCTCTCCATGGAGTTGTTCTCTCTCTCGTATAACAGTCTGTATAACAGTTGGCCAGTTCCACACTCGGGTGCCTTTGAGTGGGAGGACGCTGCCTCCCAGGTCCATGTCGTTCTGGTGTTAAATCGTGTTGGAAATAAAACTGCGATTAAACGGAGGCGGGATCCGGGGGGAGGGCGTGGATCAAGTGGCGCGAGCACAATTAATTATTGAAGGTAAGCGGAAAAGTTGCGGCTCGAGTGCGTTGTCTCCCACTCCGCCCCCTCGACCCTGATGAACTTCTCCGGCCCCTAAGCCCCAAAAAACTCCCCGGCCCCTCGGCGTAAACGTCAAAATTTCAATTCCGGCATCGCGAAGTCCCGAAGCCATCACGTAGAAAATTGCTATAAGTCGGGCGTTACGTTACGTTCCGTGTAGATACGCCGCGCTTACGTCGCTGATGAAAAATGCAGGAGTTCGGATATAATGAAATGCATTCGCTGTGAAAGTTCCCTAAGTCCCAGAATTATTCAATCCGACATCGCGATCTGCATGCATACACATGAACATGCTCTGAGTCGCCAAACACACACACACACATGTCTCCTCATCCTCGCCCCACTCCCTGCATCATCGACTCATTCCACGCTTCATCCACGTCTCAATCCCCGCTTCCTCCACGCGAAATCGAATTAGAATTGCATTAAAATTTCCTTAAAATCCAAGTGCTCAGCTTCTCTGGTCCATTAAGAATCGCGTTCCACCTCCGCTGCATCACGCTGTGAGGTGGGCGGTGAGACCAAAGGGGCGTGGCAGCATCGTCGTTCTTTGACACCTCGCAGCAACTGCAATTTAGTTGTTGTTGTTATTTCGGTGTTACCATTGTAGCCGTTGATCGCTGTTGACATCGCTGGAGGGAAGCCCGCCTTCCGCCCTCCCGCGACTTTGCACAAACGACGACGCTTGTGGTCCCTTGTGTCACGAGCACTTCAATCTCTGTGATGTGCTGCTCCAAGATCCGAGGCGTGGCTGGGGGAATCCTGCGGCGAGCGCTGCGGCTCGTGTGCAGCGAGGCGGCGATGAGGACGACGAAGACAAGTCGAGGGTTGCCACGGAGTCCGCGGCGCACGAGGACGAGGACAACTCGCGGCGACGACGACGACACCGAGTCCGTTTGATGTGGTGCAGCGGCCGATGTGTCGACTCCACGCCCCCCAACCCGTCCTCCTCCACCTCTCGCCCATCCTCGAAGCCATTGTGCGATTAGAGGGATTCTAGTCTCAGGGGCGCGCTTCGACTTAACCAACTCTCGAGGGCGCGGTTCAGATTCCCAGGACCCTCGTCGCAATCAGTGGAAGAGCCTGAGATTCAGAGCCTGAATCGCGGCGAAATCGACTGGAACCCTGGCGTCCTTGAGGAGTTCTTCCGCTCGTTGAGCCCAGGAGGCGAACAGATGTCCTTCCGCTTGAGAGCACTCATTTATTTATTTACTTCTATGTTTCTCTGTCTGTCTATCAGTTTGTATATCTGTCTGTCTGTCTGTCTGTCTATCTGCCCGACCATCTGTCTGGCTGTCAGTTGCTCAACTGTCAGTCTGTTTGTGTTTGTGTTGGCGTGTGTTTTCGGCTGAGTTACGCCTCCGCTTACTTCAGACAGCGATTGCTTCTATTCCCGGCGAGCGAGTGTCGAACACGAGGCAGGACGCGTGGATCCCGGGTCCTGATCTGCGAAGAGCCCTCCAGGAGACGCTGATTCCCGGTTCCAGAACTCCCCACCCATGGCAATCAAAGGGCGGCAAGAAAAACGATAGAACGACGAAGAGGGAGTTGGTCGACCACACATTCAGCTTCTAATCAAAGAGACCAAGGGGGGAACGTGGTTTGCGGTGTGCGGAGTTCACATGTGGCGGTGGGCCACGCCCACCTAATCCCCTCCCATCCGATTCCAGCTGCATCCGCCATCGGTCGTGGCACCCATCAATTATTCAGGAACCATTTAGTCGATGCAAAATGTCGCATAAATATTCAGTGGATCCTCATAAAACCTAAGAGTTGGCATAATTCCAGAGTGGGGAAGGGGGGAGGAGGGTTGGATGCATCGCCACCTCCCTGCACGACCCGTCTACGCCCTCCTTGACGAAGCACCTCGGGCCCAATCGCCTCCTTATTTTCCTCCTACTTCTCATCTCCCGAGGCATCTCGTTCTCCCATCACCCCGCCTTGTTTTCTGTTGTGGCCTGTTGCAAGCTGTGGCTGCATCTGATGCTGCAGGAGCTGGTGATGCTGCTGCTGCTGTGCTCACATATCCTTCCGTCGCCCGTCAGGATTCCGTTTAATATTCATCACACAGGAGACAGTTAACAGCAAAAAGCGATAATTGGTCGTTGAGCTGTGAGGATTTCGTCCTTGGCTCGCATTGGTTTCCGTTGCGGTGCCTTCGAGTGCATCTGTGTGGGTGAGCTCTGCGACTGTGTCTGTGTGCATGAGAGCTTTTTCAGTCTTCAATCCGCACACCAAGATGCACTTGTGTTCGTGTTTGGGTCTCACACAGGATATGGGATCGTATGTGACATGTGAGCGGCGATTGGAGTTTGGGTTCTTGTTTCCATCACATCGTCCTTGTTCCGAAATTCCAGAGGTCGGAAATCGAACTGAATGGGGCTTAAATTGGATTCCTGCTGATAATTGTTCAGTGCGAAGAAGTCTTTAATTCGAAATGAACAGGGATCAAGAACACGTTAGGGCTCAATTAGTTCGGTGATAAATGGAAGATAAATTTATCAAAGTCCTGACAATGGATCAAATAAATCTCTACTTCGACAATATTGAAAGCGGAGCACCAATAAGACTAAAAACATAACTGTTAAGATTCGATTAATTTTACTAATATTGATATTTAATGAAAGGAAGGTGAAACTTAAATATAGAAACATAGTTATAACTTTAAAAGTACATATTTATTTAAAAAAAAATAATTTCCTTTGACTTTAATATACAAACATCGACTTTCAATAATGAGATTAATTTCAAAAGTTGGTAAAAATATTGTCGAAAAAATAATAGAAAATAGAATTCAAATAAATCAATGTATTTGAACTACTTAATGTTTCTTTAAAAATATAATAGAAATCCACCACTTAAGAAACTGCAAGACAACGAAATTCGATTGCTACTCCAAAATCTTTTATGATACAGCTCCACTTCCAATAGCCTCAAGTGTCGTCGTGAAGAACTCAATCAAAGCTCCGTTCTATGGACGCAGTACTATAGACAGATGGAAGTCGCGCACGACCCAAGGGCGGTGGGACCAAAGTGTCTGAGTCCACCTGGGGACAAATAAATATATTACGTATGTGGGTTTGGGACCGAGCAAACCCGCGGAGATAAGAATAATGAAGGATGATGATGATGATGAGCAAGATGTGGCGAGCAATTGGAGGCAGTGATTGTCTAATTCCCGGGTCAAATCGTATTCAATTCGTCATTTCCGCTCGTCGCATTCGTTAAAATTTATCGCAGGATCCGCAAACACACAGAACGCGCTCGCGACAAGGATTCGCCGTAACGAGCAAATAAAAAGAGGTGAACCCAGCGCTGATTTCCGTTTCCGCCTCTGTCGCCGCCATGATTTTTATTGCGGTTTCTGCTCGTTGTGTTGTCGTCGATTTTTTTACCTCTCGCCTCCCTCCCCGATCTGAACCGAATCCTGCGGCGTTTCATTTGTTTTTCGCGTCCCTTCGTGCGTGCGTGTGTTTGTTTGTGTCTGTGTCGATGGAATTTGTGAATGTGTCGGTGGAATTGTGCATGTGGCCGTGTTTGTGTTTTCTGAACGGCGACGTGTGTGTTTTTGCCCCGCAGTCATTTTGGAATTTTACGCTTATTGGCAGCATGTGGTGGTTCTGCTCAGCTTTATTTGTTCCCCTTCCTACGGGTCCCTCCGGGTCTCCCGATCCCACATCCTCCAATCATCCCCCAACCATCCCCCAACCATCCTCAAACCGCCCCCACCACCCTTCACCAATCAGTCATTCACGATGGAGCCGAATTCGCGCGTCGGAATTCCAATTTTTATGAGTTGTAATATTATTTTGATGGTCCTTCGGCGGGGGCGGAGCGGGGGGTTCTGGGTTGTGGGCCGCGACAGTGGGACCGCGTGGAAGTCGCGAGCGCCGGCATTAAATATTAAAATGTATTCAATTCCCACTCACTCGATCGACTTTATTTGTAATTACGTCGCCGCTCGAAATCCTATTCACTCCACTTCACGCAGTTCATCTGCAGTCGTTTTAATAAATTCAATAGAACGGAATATCGGCAATTTACTTCATGCTTTCACATTCATTACTGGCGTTGCCGCGTTTTTCATTTATTTCATTTTATATTAGTTTAATTTATTCTATTTCATTTTGAATTATTGTATTCATGTTATGCCTTTGTTATGTTATTTTTGTTAATTTTTGTGTAGAGTGTTTTTTGTTGTTTAGTTATTTTTAATTATTTATAATAAGTATATACATATTTAATTATATATACAATATAGACTGGAGCTCTTTAGTCCGTATTTTATTTGCTATGTTAGGTTATTTTTTCATATATTTTCTTATTTTATCTCATTTTAATTTAATTTATTTTTGTGACACATAACATAGCATATGTGTATTTAATTTATTTTTCAGTAAATTTTTTTTATTTAGTATTGTTTAATTTTATATCATTTTACATAGTTTTATTTTAAATTACTTTATTTTATATTTTAATTTATTTTATTTTAATTTATTTAAAGTGGAAATTTATTTCAATTTATTTTATTTATTCAAAATATGAAATTAAATTGCATTCCTTTTCGTTATTACCGTTTTCGATTAACATTTCGGTTTTCAATGCATCACTCGAACTCTATCTTGAGTTCCTAGACCACGAGACTTCAGAATAAGAATCCATCGTATTAATATCCATTTACTACAAGATTGAAAGGGAACCCTTCCTTCCATCCTCCCATCTCATTTCAATTCTCAACTCTTTACTATTGCGGTCGAGAAATTTATTTGTTTCCGCTCAAAGCACTCCGTCGATTCCAATATTACGGCTCGCTCATTGCCATTCATGGCTTCCCGTAATCCACCGTAAGCCACCGATTCGCCCACAGTGCCCCGCCGCCTCCTCCAGACGCGCTCGGTGATTGATTTCCCTCCAGCGGCTGACAGTGATTCATGTCTAATAAAAAGTCGCCGCCGGCAGCTGCGCGTCCGCCGCCTTCATTTGGAATTCATCGAGTCGTTCGCCCGCAATAATCCCGTTATTTGACGCGCCGATTAGCGGTAAGTGAGCGCGATGTCAGCCGGATAAACGCATCGGTCGCCGATTGTTGCATACATCGAGGCGTCGAGAGGCCGTTGTCGACGAGGGAGGGCGGCACGAACCGATGGAATCAACTTCTCGGGCTCGAGCGCCCTGAAGTATGCAAGAATATTGTCATGAAGTGGAAGGGGCAACGATTGGACCGGCCGGGGAAGGGCGGCTTTCAAAGGAACGCAAATTTCTAATTAAGTTGTTCCTCCGCCTCTCGTTGTTGTTAATGTTATCGCTGTTGGTCCGTTTGTTGCTCGTGCTCTCTCGGCTTTGTTGCTGTCGGCGCGCAGCAATTTATTCAAGTTTATCTTTGCTTTGATTTTTATGTCTGTTGCCTTCGTGGCCCTTGTTGCCGTTTCCGTTTCCGTTGGCGGCTTTTGTTTCTCTTGTTAATTACTGCCCCAATGGGGGGCTGGGGTCGGGGGGTCGCCACGAGCGCCCGAAAATCGAGCGAGCGGGTGTCTTCAGCACATTTGCATTTCCAGTTAAAACCCCGGCCCCGTCTTCACCGACTCAACCCGGCTCGGATTCCGCCACCGGAGAAGGGTTTGTGAGATTTCCCCAAGGTCGAGACCCCGCCTCCGCCCCAAGTGGATCCGGTGGCGCCCGACCGAGGGAGGGAGACGAGGGGAGCTTCATCCGGAAGACAATGAGAAAGTGAGATAACGGCGGCAAAGGCGGCCGATGGATGGAGCGAGACTCACGAGCGCCAGGCATTCCAACAATGGCGCCCTGTCGCCCCCGGTCCCCCGCAGGCGCCGCATTTTTGAGGGGGCGAATCGAATGCTTCTTGCGAGCGGAGAATTCTCCGTTTAATTATCTCCCCGGCAGCAGCGAATTCCACCCCAGCAGGCCGGAATTCCAATATCATGGTTCTCTTTCTTTCACCTCAGCCTCATGCATGGATTGCAGCGCCTCGCTCAGCGAATGCAGCCAGGGGGCGTGGGGGAACACACATACATACATATTCGATTCTCACACATTCATATGTGGCCGGACGGAGAGGGAGCATAGAGAGCGAAGCATGTGCCGAGCTGAACTGAGTCGTCCAAGGACTTCGCCTACGAGGGCGAGGAGGCTGGAGAAATTTTTGCACAGTTCAACGCGAGCCTCCTTTGAGCATCCCCCCCCATCCTCCAGCCTGTTGCGGCTGACGTGTTGATCCAGCGGAGCCCCCCTTGGCGACCGCGATCGCACGCCTCTGGTACCGTGCACGCCTTATTAAGCGCGCTTTAATTGGGTTGAACTTTCAAAGGACCTTCTGCCGAAGCCTCCAGTTGGCCTCCTCACTCCTAGTTGGGGGAGCCTTCACTAGCATCCATCTCGCCCGCGGCAGAAACGATGGGAGGTTGGGGCGGCAGAAGGCGGGGTCACGACCTTTTGTTCATTAGTGCGAAAAATATTCAAGGATCGCATCAAAGCGAGCCACAACTACTACTACAATTACAACAAGAGACAGCGCAACATCTTGTTCAAGCAGTGAGCAAGATTACAGTGAGCAGCGGTGCTATTACAACAACAATAACAACTACAATTACAAAGAGATCAACTCGCTTCCTGTCACATCCTTGGAAATAGTTTTGCAAGCGGCTTTGATAAAATAATCAATACATCGATACATATGTGTGAGTGAATTTCCCCTCTCTCTCTCTCTGTTGAAATTTAACAACAAGCAAACGAAGCAAAGGGGATACCAATAACAACAAAAACTCCTCTCCAGATGACGCGGTTCGATGCATTTGAATGCTCTTCCGCCGAATGGCTTCCTCCCGACCTCTCACTCATTCCATCGTCTCCTTTCCTTCCTTCTCCCTCTCTCCCTCTTACACTCTCCCCCTCACTTTGTGGCATTCATCTTCTAACGAGCTGGAAATTAAATAGGATCGGGCCTGGAACCGTTCGAGCGCCTGGTCCTGGCTCCACGATGCAGCCGCCGAGGGCATCCTTCGGGGGCCGGTTGCAAGGA
This sequence comes from Coelopa frigida, assembly GCA_017309665.1. Taxonomy (NCBI): domain Eukaryota; kingdom Metazoa; phylum Arthropoda; class Insecta; order Diptera; family Coelopidae; genus Coelopa; species Coelopa frigida. Next base: position 12,701,475 of record CM029563.1, read on the forward strand.
ATCCTCACACACACAACCTTCCCCCAGGCGAGAAATCCCCACCAGCCCCACATGGTCCCTCCTTCAAAGAGCTTCGAGCGGAAAATGTCTCCGGGAATCCGGGAGGTGGGGAGCGGGAGTCGGGCTGTTGAAACTGTTTGCACACTTTCGGGCGGCTCCCAGTGATTTCAATTGAGATTTAAGGACGGAGCCCCGGAGCACATCCGCCGTTTTCCAATTTTCAACACCACAGAAAATGGATGAGAGCCTCCCTCCAGGGCCGGGGGACGAAAACAAAACACGGCTGGTGTTTTCTTTGATTCCCTCCCCGCTCCCGCGCGCCCACCACGAGCCTTTGATGTCGAGTTTCCTGCAGCCGGGGTCCCTTCATTTCCTCTCACAGACCCCTCTCTTTGTCTGTCTGTCCCTCTCTTTGTCTGTCTGCCCTTCTCTTTGTATGTCTCTCCCTCGTTCGCCACTCTCCTGGTGCCTCTTTTATTCGTCTCCTGCCGATTGTAGTCGCTGTTGTTGTGGCTGTTGCTTAATGAAGCGAAACAACGAAGCGAAAATGTTCCATTTCCATTGTGGTTGTTGTTGTTGCCACCCATTGTCGTCGTCAGCCTTGTTTTCACGAGCCGTTGCATACTTTTGTGCGAAGCCGGCGGAAACAGTCGCAGATTCGATTTCGAAACTCATTTCGCAGTCCTCATTTTGCTCATTTCGTTTCCCTTCGGTTTCGGTGTATAATTTCGGAGGAGCCGCCGCCCCAAGGCAACCGTTTCGGAGGGCTCGACCAGGGGAACCATTTCGAGGAGGGCCGGACAGGGCCAGGGAATCGGGGACCTTGAAATCGGATCTTCTGGCGACAACCCTAACGAGCGCTTAAAAGAAGGCCGACTTTTTTTGTTCGCACCATCCCCATCGCCGCAAGAAATTGAATCACACTTGAAGGAGCGCGACGACGACGACACCACGACGATAGACGGACACTTCGACAGACACGACATCCCGATCCCAAAGACTGAAATTGCAGCGAGCCAAGAATTCGCCGAGGGCTCGAGAAACGCCCAAGCGCCTGAAATTATGCCATGCATTTTCCGTCCGGCGGCCTGTTGCATCGCTCGTACACCATGGAGTGAGTTGGGCGTTGGGCGCCCAGAAGTATGCAGTAATTTCTTCTTCCTCCACCTGCCGCAGGGCGTCGCCGTTAGTTTGGTCAACAAAATATCAATCAAGTCCCACCCCACTAAGAAAGTGTGTTTGCACGTGTGTTGTCTGATGTGTCGATCTTTGCGGTGGCTCCCGGCAGCGGAAGGAGGCAAATCACACAACTCGCTTGGCAGGAGCCCGTGGTGGTGGTTGGACTTGCTTGTGATGGTGGCGTTTGTCTGTGTGGGTGTTGCTCACGTGTGTGGACGTGGGCTCCTGAGTGTTTGGCTTCGAATTAATTTGCCTTCGCTGGAAATTAAATGATCCCAGGGAGTCGTTCAAGGACTTGCAGAGGGAGACACGACAAAGTCTGAAGGATGAGGATGTCGTCTGGAAATAAAAAAAGAAGATAAACTCGGAAGAGGTGTTCGAGTCATCCCCGGGGCATTCATTGTTCCCGTGGGTCTTTGGAAATTCGTCTCTGTGGCATTTCCATGGATCCTCGTCATCCCGTTTCTTTCCTCAAGGTCGTCGACACCTCACACATCATCAGATGACGCCGTTTCTGACCCATTTCCCGAGAAAGGATTTCAATCGTAGAATCTCCGGACCGTTCGACGTCATTTCCCGGAATCACTTGACGCTAATGACGGACGAGCTCCTCGAAGCTGTTGCACCTTCGAAGAGCTCCGAGCTCTCGACATCCTCTTCACTTTCACTCGCTTTTTGCTCCCATTTTCTCCTACTTTTTTCTCGCACTTTTTCCTACATCCTCGCTACTTTTCCCTTATTTTTTCCACTTTCTTCTCGCACTCGAACGCAAGACAAACACAAATAGAACCCCATTTAATTCTCTCCAAACACTTTAATGTTTGCCCGCCCCAGGAGTCGGCGGGGTGGATCCTCGCAGGACTCGCCGGCTCCGACTCGAGTGTGAATTTCTGTATGTGTGTGTGTGCGGTGAGCCTAATACAAAATTCAACACTTAGTTATTTATTCATACGTGTGTCTGTGATCCGATCCGATCCCATCCACACTCCTCCCACATCCCTCGGGTGGGTCCCGCGTCCTGTCGACGTCCGTCTCTGGGATTGCGTGTGTGAGTGACTTATGAGCTCACTCAGCTGTCACTGTGTGCGTCCGTGTTTGTTTTCGCCCCTCGCTCCCTTCCCGCCCCTCGCCTCGTCTAATGCGGATCCTTTTAATGTCCCGCCTGCGAGCCTAACTTTTGACCCTTCGCCTTTGTTGTTGTTGCTATTTCTCATCCTCTCTCTCTCTCTCTTGCTCTTCCGGATCGCCTTGAGTGTTTCTTTTGTCATAGTTGTTGTTGTTGTTGCTCCATCTTAGCTCCAGCTCCTTCGTCTTGGCCTTCATTTCCTCACTAAAGTTGTTGTTGTTGTTGTAGTCCTTCAGATTGTTGTTGCTTTGGCTGTGTAAGAAGAAGATTTATTCCGCATTTGCGATTCCTCTCGAATCATTTGCATAAATATTCATTTTGTCAGTGGATGCGTCGCTTTGTGTGTGTGTGTGTGTGTGTGTGTGTTAGTGTATGTTGATGGAAGTCGTGTCGATTGTGTGTCTGTATGCAATGCTTGTGTGTGTGATGTGTGTGTGTGTCTGTGTGATGATGTCCTGGCGACCCTTTGTAAGCGCGCTTAATTGATTGTTTATCGCTTTCGCTTTTCGCCCCTTGATCTTCTTTGATTGCGTTGTCCCCAACAATAACAACACCGACAACTACAACAGCAGCAACAACATCATCAACAGCAAGAATATGACCAACACTAAAACAAAAACCAACAACAGTCACACCAGCAACTGTCAAACGTCGAAATGTGACAAATGCGATTTCATTTAGTCGACCGCTGGAGGCGGCGTCTGATTCGGGGGCGTGGCTCATCCGAGGTCGGGGGTCGTCTGCGGGTCGATTGCGCGGTCGGAAAGTGATTTGTCGAGGATTTCATACTAACATACACCACATCCGAGACCCCTTCGATGTTGCGGTTGCGGCGGCCGGAGGCATCGAACACGCCCAACGGGGGGGTTGAGGGCTGTGGGAGGCTCTCGAAACCCATCCTCGGCCCATCCGTGTTCGACAAGGCGTTAATCGATTCCTCCGGCCAAGCGGAGTTCGCGGTCAACCGCGAAGTTCTCGGGTTCAGAGTGAGTTCAGAGTGAGACTCGAATTCAGGGTGAGGCTCGGGTTCAGGTTATGGATCAGGTTCAGGGTGAGGTTCCGGATGAAGAGCAGGATCAGAGTCAGATTTCTGAAATGCGGATGGTCCTGTGAAGAGGTCTTTGCGAAGGTCTTTGGACACACCTTCACCATGTCATTCCTCCGCAGGATCATGGGTCGAATCCTTGAATAGAAAGCCTTGGTACTAAAGCCCTGGGTCGAAATCCTTGGTTCGAAAGCATTGGGTCGAACTCTTGGATCTAAGTCTCCTCCCGAGTCTCCTCCGTCTGCCTCAGAGCAGGGAGATTCATCGCATCCTTCCATTATCCTGTCAATTTCTCTGGTTCCTCTTGCGTACCGCGGTTGAAAACGAAACGATTGCTTCGGAATATTTTCCCGTGAATGGATGCGATGCGATTTTTCGCTCTCGCCTGATAGCCTTGGCTGCGGTGGTTCTCATTATTGTTGTTGTTGTGGATCGCGTTCATTTGCATACGTCAATTAATGACTGACTGACCGACGAAACAGGAACGAGGGAGGTAAACAAGGGGCGAGGCGATGGAGGAGGGATGATGGAGGAGAGACGGGGGTGATGGAGAAGAAGCATGACGAGGGGGCGACGAAGCGAGGCTGGCACCGGAGCCTCGAGTCCGAATTAATGAATTGCAGCCGCAATTGATTGACGCCCCAGGGGAGAGAAATGGGAAGGCGTGGCCTCCCTCTCACACACACCAACACCAACGCAAACTCAAACACATCGACGTTAATGCGCTCGAATGTCGGAGTCGCGTCGCTCGTCACGTCGTTGTTTTGTCCCGTTTCGTCTCGTTCAATCTCTTTTCGTCTCGTTTCGTCGTCTCTGTTGCTGATGCTCTCATTGTTGTTCTTGCTGTTCTGCTTCTTTCTCTTGTCATTACTGTTATTGTTGCTGCTGCTTTTGCTATTGTGTTGCTCATACATAGAGCTCAGAACATAGAGCAACATGTTCTTTTGTTATTGTTGTTATTGTTATTGTTGTTGTTGCTACTTTAGTTTCACCGTCCATTGAAGCAGATAGTTTCATGTGACGCTCCATCGCTCAGCTATTTATGGGATTTTCCCCTCTCTTGGTTGGTTGTTTTTGTCATCGTCCATGGTGGTCATTGTCTTTGTGTTGACCATGGCTTTTATTGCTATTGTTGTTGTTGTTTTTATTGCTCCTTTTGTTGTTGTTATTGCTTTTGTTGTTGTTATTGCTTTTGTTCGTTTTGTTGTTGCTTTTGTTTATGTTGTTGCTTTTGTTTATGTTGTTGCTGTTGTGGTCAATTCTCATTCGAAGGATGCAGCAAGTGGAATTTCGCAATTATCGTCGGTGGTTTACCAAGGCATCCACCCTCCGTCCTCCACCAAACTAACCGACGATACCTTTCAAAGGTGGTCCATATGTGTGTTCATATCCACGTGTTCATATATGTGAATGTGTGTGCTTTTGCCTATTTCCCGACCATGGCGACGACATGGACAACGAGCGAAAGCGAGACGAGTGCGCGAATTTCACACAACGAAAGCGAAGCGAGGGTCGATTGAGGGACGTCCGATGGCTCCCGGAGTTAGATGCATGGTCAGAGGCAGATGGTGGGAGTGTGAATTGAGGGGATGGTGGTGGGGTGCAGAGGTTGTGGATCAGTTTGGTGGTATTCCATGGAACCCGCTCCCTCCCAAGGGATGATTTACAGCTCGGCTTTTATGGCCGGCGATCGCTCATTGCCGAAACCCTTTCGTCGCTCGTAGATTTCGATGTGCACCAGCAACCACAAGAACAACAAAATGGAACAATAGCAATAGAAGCGTCAAGAAGGGAAGGAGTAGAAGAAGAAGAAGAAGCAGGGGAACGATATCAACTGAAATGGCGATGGAACAATACAACAAAGAGCAACAACAATGAAACAATCAGTAACAAAAAGCAATAACATCAAGTAACAATAAGCAACAACAATAGGTAACAACAACAAGCAACGACAATCAACAACAACCAACAACATCGACACCGACAATCGCAATCACAATGGCGACTCCAAAGTGAACAATAAAATGGCGGACGTCTCGTAAACGTCTCTCATCCTGCGTTTCGGCCGTTTCTTCGTCGACCGCCAGCAAGAAACAAATCATCGGACACCACGCCCACCGCCCAACAGCCACCAACCCATCAGAACGAGAACAACAACAACAGAAACAATAACAACACCAAGAATAACAATAGTCGAACAGAACAAACATCTCAAAATAAGAACAACAATAACCACTACAGCAACACTAAGCCTATCCTACAGCAACAATAACAAAAACTACACTAACACTAAGCGACTATAGCAACAATAACAACAAGAACAACAACTCATATCACGATAACTCAATTGCCGTCGAGCCACGGAGTGCAATTTCTTTGGAAGAACTTCTCCCAGGGGGCCTCGTGGAGGGGCGGGGGGCGATAGAGGGTGGACAATCGTTTTAAATTGAGATCCTCCCAGCGACACAGGACAACAACAACAACAATAATACCAAGAACAACAACAACAATACCAAGAACAACAACAACAACACACGACATCAACGAAGGAGTCGAGTTCAGAAATTTATGATTTATTTTGTGCGTTTGACTGCGTGTGTTTGGAGACAATTGCCTTTGTATGAGTGTGTGTGTGTGTGTTTGCCCAACACAAATAAATCATATATTTGCGAAGACCGATCCTGTGTTTGTGGGACGCGCCCACGGTCGCAACGGCCCCACTCCACCTTCTCCACTTTGCTCGCTCCGTTTTCTTCTCTAGGTTTTATTGAGTCGTTATTTGATGTTATCGGCGGTGTTGTTGTTGTTGCAGTGGTCGTGGCTCTTGAAGTCAGCGTCCTTGGGCCTACCCCAACCCAACAGAACCTGCCCCGCCCCCCTGCCAGGCCCTTGGGCGGCAGAGGATCAGATACAAATCAGTTTAAAAAATCTCCTTCCTCACACTCGCTGCTCTGATGAAGCCATTGTGCTTGTGTTTGTGTCGCAACACAGAAAGTCACTCACTCACACACACATACGAACACACAGGCAATCGCCGCCTGCCTCACAATATGGGCAATTGCCGAGATTGTCTGTGTGTTTTTTTTTTTTTTTCTTTGATAATACGTATCCAGGTAGAGGGAATCTTCAAAAGATACAATCAGACCGGTCTGAATGCATGCACGATTCACCGCTACATCAGGTAACGGTGCTTAGACGTACTAAACCCTCTCCTCAACACACACACTGTCCTGTTTATGATCCCTGTGGTACTACCAGTTAAGGCATTCCGTCACAGGGCAGGAAGGAGCTAATCACTCCCCTCTATTATTTCGCACACTTTGAGATGTGTTCTCTATTGTTCGAGCCATTTCCTCTTCTCGCCGGGTGCGCTTTATCATTTGCGTAATGATATTATTTGCTATATTCCAATTCTCTTCAGATAGTAGCATAAACCGTATGACAGCCTCGACGCTTAGGGCTTCTGTCATTTTCGCTTGCAAGGCTTCTCTGGCCACATCAAATCTGCAGCACTCTAATAGGATATGTTCCGCATTTTCAGTGCTGTTCTCACAAAAGCTGCAATATGGGTTATTTACATGTTTATACTTATATAAATACTCACGGAAGCATCCATGACCTGACAGGAATTGTGTCAGGTGGTAGTTTACATCGCCATGGTTCCTTTCGATCCAAGGTTTTAGGTTTGGAATTAACCTGTAAGTCCATCTTCCTTTTTGTGAAGAGTCCCAGCGTTCTTGCCATTCTCTGATGGCATTTTCATCAGCGGTGATCCTGTTTTGGTTAGGTATACCGTTAACTTGGTTGTAGAATAGGGCGGCATTTCGTCTCGCTGCTATATCTACCGGTAACCGAGATGCTATGACATTAGCTGCATCATTTGAGACTGTTCGAAATGCGCAGCAAATTCTCAGAGAGGACAGTCTGTAGGCCGATTGAAGGCCAATAATATATGTTTTGCAAGTGGTTGCCTTTGCCCATATAGGTGCCGCGTACATCATTATGGATGTATTAACACTGGCTAGTAGCGCTCTTATTGGTTGTCTTGGTCCTCCTATGTTTGGCATAAGTCTTGCCAGAGCTGCTCCAACACGTGCCGCCTTTTCACTTGTCGCGCGCAGATGATCCTTAAAAGATAGTCTGTGGTCAAGTAGGACCCCAAGGTATCTAATGGATGAGCTTGATGTTAGAGAGTGTCCTCCTACTCGTATCTCCAGTGTTTCGACTTTCTTGCGGCTACTAATTAGTACTGCCTCTGTCTTGTGGGCGGCCAGATCTAGTTTTGCAACATGCAGCCAGTCTTTAACCCGTTGGATTGTTGCGTTACACCTTTGTGCCACTGCTTCCAGCGTTTTTGCCACCACTACAATAGCGATATCGTCCGCGTATCCAACTATGTTGACTCCTGGGGGTTTATCTATCCTTAATACTCCGTCATACATGATGTTCCACAATATAGGGCCTAGGACGGAACCTTGGGGGACCCCAGCGCTAACGGCGTGTGTTAAGGGTCCATCCTCAGTGTCGTACAACAGCTTTCTGTTCTCAAAGTAGCTGTTTATTATTCTTACCAGGTATTTCGGTACGCTTAATCTATTAAGGGCTAGCATCACCTGTTCCCAGTTAGCTGAATTGAACGCATTCTTGACGTCCAGTGTTACTACTGCACAGTATTGCTTTTTCCCACCAAGCCATCTAGTGCCTGCAATTGCCTTTTCCGCTATATTGCATACTTCCGCAATGGCATGTGTGGTACTGCGGCTCTTCCGAAACCCGAACTGTTGATTGGACAGTCCGGCCCTTCCTTCTGTTACCGCTTCCAGTCTTTGGCAAATTATCTTCTCGAGGACTTTTCCTGCTGTATCAAGCATGCAGAGTGGTCTGTACGAGGATGGCTCATTTAAGGGCTTATCTCCTTTAGACAAGAGGACGAGTCGCTGCTTTTTCCAGCGCTCAGGGAAATTTCCTTCTCGAAGGCAGGAAGTGTACAGATCAGCAAATATATGTGGCTTCCGCATCATAGAAGACTTGAGGACCACGTTCGGGATACCATCAAGGCCGGGCGCTTTTTTGCTTTTTAAGTTGGCTGCAATTTCTGTTATCTCTGAATCCGTCACTGGTGGAATTTCTTCGATTGATGCCTCTATGGGTTGAGGTATAAGCGGATTGTGTTGCGGGAATAATCCTTCCACTATTTGTCGCATTATGACAGGGCATACGGGAGTGTTGGTTTGTTTGCCCTTAGTTTTTTTCATCACTATCTTATACGCACTTCCCCATGGGTTTTTTTGGACCTCATCTATTAGAGTTGACCAGTACTGGCTTTTGCTTTCAGCGATGGCCTTGCGTAGCTCCTTTCGCTTAGCTTTGAAGGTCGTCCGCAGCCGTTCATACCCGTCTCTTGTTCTCGAGCGCTGTGTTCTCCTGCGAAGTGCATTGCACTCAGTACGTAGGTTCGCAATGTTCTCATTCCACCACACTGCCGGTGTTCTGTGGTTTCCATTTTTCTGCCGCGGCATTGATGCCTCACACATATTTGTAATATAGCGCATCACGCTGTTGGCTTTCTCCTCGGATTCTCCTGTAGCTGGTTCCATGTTGTCGACAAGCATTTCTAACATCTCGGTGTCCAGTTTTTTCGTGTTCCACCGAATCAATTGTGCTTTCATCCGAGGCTGGCGTCGTGGTTGTGCGTCTGTGAGTCTTATCTCAAAGATTATGGCATTGTGGTCGCTATTCGTGTAGGCATCAGAGACCTCCCATATGCTGTGTCTGGTTAACGAACTACTTACAAAGGTCAGATCGATTGTTGATGAGCCTCTGCCGTTATCAAATGTTTGTTTGTTTCCTCTGTTAAGAAGTATCAGATTTAGATTGCAGAATGTTTCCAGTACTGCTTTTCCTCTCTGGTTTTGTCTGTGTGTGTGTGTGTGTGTGTGAATGTGGATCGCGTGCCTGAGTCCGTCCTGCGTCCGTCCATTGTTTGTTGCTGTTTGGCATCTTCTCCAAATTCAATTTCGACTGATGCTGTTTTGGCTTGGTGTGAGTGTGTGTGAAAGCGAGTTCCTTTGTATGAGTGCGTGAATTTGCGGCACGGCTCGATGTGATTCCCACGAACGCTTGTCTCGGCTCAGAGTTAATTGGCGGCTTTTGTCGCCACGACTTGAATATAGTCAGGTGGTCGCTCACTCTATCGATCAGGCCGAAATTCAAGGGTCAGAAGCCTTGATTCCCATGGGGTATGAGTCATTGAATCCCATGGCGTAGGAGTCCTCGAAACCCCTGAGTTCCGAAGAATCCAGAGAATCCACAGGTGTCCGCTTCCCCAAGACAAGACAAGGTCGCATTTAACCCAAGTTCTCTCATCGAATTCCCAATTCCGAGTAAAGCGAACAAGCGGCCAACGTCCGACGATTTGACGACAAAGGTCGTCCGAGTTGAATCGAGTTCCTGGCGACCTGGAGAAACTCGTGGACGCGTGCGAATGGCGAACTTTCCCGGGGAGGATGGCGAACAAAGGACCGTCGGACCTGTTGGCCACCGGACACATGAATGCAAATCACCGGCGGGCACCGGGGATCAGGTTTCCTTCAGCGCTCGGAAAGTTTCCGAGGAGGCAGCCAATCAGTGGAAGATGTGGCGCCACGAATGGCAGAGGAGCAACTTCTCAAAGGAGGCAAAGGGGGGAGGGCGACCGAGGCTCGTGTGGAAGGAAACTGGAGGAAGGAAGGAAGGCGAGTGATCGATGGCGATTGTCGACGGCCTCCCTCCTCCAAGGAAGGTGGGGCGGGTGGAACTAGTCGCAGGCCTTTGAGGTCCTTCTCGACTGCGGTCGGCATGCATCCTCCTCCTTCGAGGTCCGAGATGTCTCTCGCCACACACTCTTCTCCATCCTGCGAACCGAGCCACGAGTCAAACTGTTATACTCCGAAAGAACGAAGGAGCTTTCGCTCTCTCTCTTTTCGTCCAGCGAGAGCGAAGGACGAAAGCTCGCGCGCTTTGGCGCCGCAACAAAACCGTTCGTGCCGACAGCGGCCGAGGCAGTCACTGATATGAGTTCGCGCGACTCGCACACGCCGCCGCCTCGCTTCGAATTCCAATCCGACGCCTTTGGAGCCCGCTCCGCCTGAGTTTGAGCCGGCGAATCGCGACCCGCGCCCCCTCGAGAGACCCACGCTGCTCGTGTGCTGAGATACGAAATGGACTTCGGCGGGACGCCTCGCGCGAGAGAAGAGCCGTCGCCAACGCCGTAGTCGGAGTCGCAGTCGTAGCACTGGAGATCCGCGATAACGTCCGTGACACGTAACAGGATAATAGATAACAGATAATAGTTATAGAAGCCATTCAGTGTGGAAGAGTGAAATGTGTGTGTCGTAGAAGAGGCCGCCGCAAGGAGAACCGCATCCCGAGAAACCCAAATAAGCGAAGTAAGTCTCGAAACTCCGTCGGCTGTGTGGTGCAAATGAAAACCCATCCAACAGATCAAAGTCGAAAAAAATCTAGGAACTAGAGTCCTGTTTGTTAAGACTCTGACTTTGAGGTCTCTATCGTCTAAGATAGCAAACGAAGAAAATATCCCCATCTTAGTCATGAGTTGTTCTCTTTCAAGTTGTTCTTTTTCAAGTTATTCTCTTTCAAGTTCTTATTTTTCTAGTTAGGTTTCTCCATCATCTCCAAATCCTTTTCTGCCCCCAGTGATTTGTTCCTTTCAAGGGCAGATTCACCCTTGGAGTGTATTCTGGTGGTCCATTAACGAGATCCACCATCATCTGCTTTACTGACTCCTCGCCAGAGACTCTCGTGGTCTCTCGAGGGCGTGCGTTGTTCGAGGATGATTGGATTGAATTGGATTCCCTTGTTGTATTTTCGTCTTCTCTGGGTCTCGCATTTTTTGACAACTCTTCCTTGGGGACAGATCTTTGGGTTTCTGGTCTGAAAGCACCCGAAGGTTGATGCCTCAGGCTCCATGTCAATCTCGTCCTCGCGGCTATTTCCAGGAAGGAGCAAATCATCCGTTGAAGAAACCCAACGATTATAGATAGTTGAGGATTTCCGAAATGAATGTCCTCGGAGGAATTTCCTAGCTACCAACACCAATTTATTACTTCAGACGCATCCGATCTCGAGTGTCCTGGGCCACCCCAGCGTCCCCCGAGGATCTGCGCCTCCGACGTCAGCCATCACCATTGTCGAGCATCGCATTTCGAATCCTTCCATAGGCAAGAGCACCGACTTCCGACTTCGATGCACCGCAGACTCCGGCAACATTTGCATCTTCAACGAGGTGCCCGAAGCTCGGAGAGGGAAGGCGAGAGGCAACGGAGCATCGCTAAGCATTTTGCGTAATGACAGGATGAAGGATAATGACTACGGAGATGTGGACGAGGGAGAAGAGACAACAGAGGTGGAGGAAGAGGTGGAGATAGAGGTAGATGAATTTGAGGAGACAGAGGTAGGAATAGAGCAGGAGACGGAGACAAAGTTGGAAACAGAGAATTAGACGGAGATGGAGACGAGTAGTAGGCGTGGGCCTTGGAGAGGAAGGCAGTGATTGCAGAGAAGGTGCCGGAGGCAACTCTCCAAAGGATTGGACAACCGGAGAAAGAAAGGCTCCGAGGGAACGGCGTCATTTCGGACGAGTCCGCCGCCGGGGGGAAATCCACACAACTGGTTTTCAGAGCCGACGGGACACGACGAAGTCCTTTGATGTGATCGTCGTGGAAAGTTTTCCAAATTTGTCGGAGACCCTTTGGGGAATTCCTAAAGAGAGCTTCATTGGGACTGGGCAGGAGCCCCAGGTGTTGGCCGCCGTCTCTGGGAATTCGAAACGACTTCGAAATTGAACGACTTTTAAAGCCTACTTCTAGGCGGCCGAGCCCCCCGAACTCGTCCTGCTCGTGACGCGAAATCATTTCGGCTCATGGCTTGCTGGCTTCGCTCGTAAGCCTTCTCATTAACTAAAGAAGCCGTTTAACCTCGAGCTCGTTTCGACTCCTCCGCCCACCGCCCTCCTCCATCGTTGGCCGAGCACTTCATCAGGTTCTTCAGCTGCGTGTTGTGCCTTTTCTGCTTCTTCTTCTTCTTCTTGATGGGCTTCCGGTTCGTTCCGAGGCTCTTCTTCATCCTCCTCTTGCTTCTATCGCCAGGTGGAACAAACGCTCGCGGCGCAGTCATTTTTCTCCGCTTCCGAGGCCTCCTTAAGCATAATTAATATGCTGCTGTTACTTGTTGTTGTTGTTTTTGTTGTTGGGGATTGTGAGCCCTGATGGTTGTTGTGATGGTAATTTCTGTTGTTCTTATTATAGTTGTATGTAAAGCACTAGCATTTGCCACAGACAACAACTACATACAACGAGAATTGTAGCAGCCGAGGCATTTAAATAGACGCCCAAGCGAAAATCTAGGGTTAAATGGAAACGCCCACAACAACAACTGCAAAAATAACAGTAATACGAATAATAACAGAAGGACGAGAAGGAGGAGGAGGAGCAGAAACAGCAATAACTATAACAACAACAACTGCAAAAACAATAACAATTGCAAAAACAACAAGCGAAAGTTCAGCCCCAGCAATCACAACAAAACGATGGCAAACATTAAACATTTAAAGCACAACTTGGGGCGCAGGCCGAATATTTAATTACACAGCGAATTATTTCGAAATTAAGTAATTTGTGAGGCATGACGAGGGGCGCTAGGGGGGGGGAGGGTTACGGTTGGAACAGGGGACGATCTGTTGGGAATTCGGCAATTATGGGGATTTGTCTCAAATAGTTTCGACCGAATTACGGGATCAATTAAATAATTCGTTATTTGAATGGATAATGAATGAACCGAGTTTGGGAATAGCGGATTCGTTGATGCGGAAGCCATTCGCATGAAGTTTGTTGGTCACACTAATAGTTGGCAATCGGTAGCTGGAAGCGATATTATGACCTAGGAAGTTGTTCATGAAAGACATTCATGAAAGAGCAAGCAGTCCAAGAGAATAAGAGGGAGCTTCAATTCTACTCAAACTCAAGCAGCAAGAGACGATGCCGTAAACGAGAATTTTATTTCCTGTTCAATGTCATCGTGCGCCCAGCTTATTCTCTCTAGCCAAACTCAATAAAAGTCCGAGACCCCGAATGAAGAGGAAAATGAAAATATTTCAAAAAGTTGCGACGAACCACTTCGGAACAATTTCACTTTCAGAGTCTCGTGGAAGTCGCTACAAGTATCCGCTCCTCAGTTTTCATCCTCGTCCATTCAGCGCTTGGTGGAAATGTGCTCAAAAGGACAATCGGGCGGCCGCGGCATGTTGCGTCCGGCTTTCTGTCGTTTTGCCCCCCATCCTTGCTGCCTTCGAAAAAAGTCCCGTCCCAAAGTACGTCAAAAAGTACGCCGGAAGTTTGCCACTGCCATGCTGAAAGAGCAACTTCCGGTTTCGCTTTTTCAAAGCAAACACCCCGAGTTCCCTCATCTCTCTCATCCTCTCCTCTATCGTCCTCCTCTCTCATCCTTTTCACTTATTCTTTACTCTTATCCTCCACTCTCATCCTCCTCTCTGATACTTTTCTCTCATCACCCGAGTGATCACACAGCTGCGTTAAATGCAGAAGTTCAACAGAAAGAAACTAATGCCAGGAGCATCCAGCGACCGCCGAAGGATCCTCCGGCCACGGCTGCAACTTCCGCGCTTTGAAAAAGTGCATCGAGCAGACCTCGTCCCATCGGGAAGTCAGAAGAAACTCCGGGCTCTTTTCCTCTTTTCCGCCTCCTCTTGGAGTGGCTTCCTCGCTGGGAAAAGCGATTTCACTGTTCCAACTGTTCTTTCTTTCTCTTTCCAAATCTCCCCCCTTTCTCTCTATATCTCTCTCTTTCCGAAGGACCCATGGACGGACCTCGATAGGGCAACCACAAAGAAAGCGAATTAAAGTTGCATCGAAAGCGATTTCAAAGCGAATGCGTGGGGCATTCGGATCAAGAGTTCTTCGGGATCCTTTCGGAATCCCTACACTGGAAGTAGTTCGAAGTGAAGCCAGCTGTTGGTTTTTACATGGAACCGTTTCCGAGGAGGAGGAGGGCTAAAACTGATGGATAACCTCTGTCTCTCCTGTAGATGTTATACCGCGAACTCCGAAGTTCTAAACTCCATTGACGAAGACGGAACGAAGACGAATCCAAAGTCATCAACTTACTCCATCTCACAGGGTGGGTCGAGGGCCGTGGTTTGAAGGGGAGGTAACTTTGGGTGGGGTCTGCTTTTAATGACAAAAGTAACAGCTCCGCGGCAACTGCGGCGACTTCGTCGGAAGAAATCATAAAACTGAAATTAAATAACAATTAAAGATCCCGCTCTGCCCGCCTCTCTTCGGAGGGGGCGGCAGGTGGAAAGGAGGCGCAGAGAGAGAGAGAGGCCAGGGGGAGTCGACCACGGCAACCACTTTTTATTCCTGTTTTATGTCGTCACGTTCGCGATATTAAAATTCCAAAACAATCAACAATAAAAAGATGCCAAATTAAATATTTACGCGCCCTGGTCTCGGCCCGATCGAAGGACGGAGGGCGTCTCCAGTCAAAGGTTGGGTGTAGGGTGTGACGGGGGGCGTTGGCCACGCCCTGCCCTCGCGACTCACCGGCGAGCTATTAATTTATTTTATGTTTACATAACCTCAGTCAGGGCCGACTCCGGGATAACTGAAAAATAAAATATTAGCAAATGGGAGGCCGATGAGGATATCGTTGTTATTGTTATTGTTGTTGTGTGGAAGGAGGTGGGGGGAGGTGGTCGCGGTTGAAGGATCGCGGCGGCTCCAAGGCTCAAGGAACATGACGACGGAAACAATAACAACAACAACACAACGTGACGAAGCCAGAAAACCACAAAAACAGGACGAAACTTCGATGAGAAATAAAGCCGCGGCTTATGGGATTCCAAGGACACGCACGTGAGACGCAGACAGGACGACGGGAGGGAGTGTCGAGAAGGGGGACGGGTGTCGCATAAATATGTAAACAATTGAGCTCTGCGTCTGCGGCGGCAAGGACGAAATAGTCCTGGCGCGCATTTGCATAAAAAATTAGACGCACGTCGAGTCGAGGAGTCAAGGAGGAGGGTTCAAGGAGGAGACCAAGGGGAGGACAAAGGTGAAGGACCATGGAGAAGGATGGCTCCGGGAGAATTCAATTTGGCGGCGGTCGCCGTGGGACGCGATCCGCGCCAGGATGTGTCGCCCATCGATGCGCGGCGCGCTCGACGAGGAAGCAATCTTTGTTTCGCGTAATTGCGAAGACACCAAGGAGGCTGATGGTCTGAGGAAGAGGACGATTGGTGAAGGAGGAGGCCGATGGACGAAGGAAGAGGAGGGAAGCCCAGTGATTGCCGAGAATTTAATAAGTTTTTGGCAGCGAGTCCGCCGGTCAACGGGCGGGAGGTCGCCGTAATTTGATCATGAAATTTGCGTAAATTTCCACCGAGTTTACTTTCGGCCCAACTTCGTCCTTCGATTGAAGCCCCCACCATGGCACGACCCAAACGACTTCTCCGCCCTACTCGAATTCCACGCGATTGCAGACACGTTCCTCCAACGGCTCGAGCTGCAGTCGCGAGGAAGGTGGGGCGTTGACTTTCGCCATAAAATCAGGACAACGGCGATAACACGGCGACTTCGAGAACTTTCGCAGGCGTCAAATGGCCGCGGGCGTAATGAAGCAATTAAAACGACAGCGTGACGCCGGACGGTGGGGGCAGGGGAAGGAGCGGAAATCGCGCCATTGCTTCGGTCTGCAGCTCGCTTCAACCGGAAGTCGGCCGGAGCCCACCAGCAGCAGGAGCAGCTGCTCTGATTGACAGATTAAGTGGCGACGCTGGTGATGAAGGATTGACTTCGAAGCTGCCATTCAGAGAGAGTCGAAAGTGGTCGCAAAGTTGTTTGAATTTTGGGGACGTCTTCCTGAAAATAAAATAAAAGACGGTCGTCAGGATGAGGAATATGAAATCTGAATGGTACTCTTTTTTTTTGGAAAACTTCCATGGAAACTTTTATGCGTAACTTTGATGGGAAAATGTATATTTATGATTGTTTAATGGAAACCAAAGAAACACTTGGACTTCCTTTCGATCGAACCCGAGACATCTGCCTCGGGAGAGGACGCAGGTGGGGTGTGAAAAGAAAATCATCCGCTCAGTGGACTTCCTTGGCCTCGGGCGAGGTTTCGGTTACTTCGGTTACTAGGTTTCTCGGTCTCAGTTTATCGGTTGCCAGGACGAAGGAACAACAGTTGTCATTAAGTTTTCTCACCTAAACTTCTCACTAATTTACGGTGGGCGAGAGGAGTTTACATCTTCAGCAAGGGTGCGATGGGGGAGAGAGACAGGAAGATCAGACCGACTCCGGAGGATTCTCCGCCCGGCTCCTGGAGAACGCAAGGGACAATATTGGTTTTTGCTCAAAGTTCCGCAAGAGCTTGCAGCGCAAGCACAAATATTTGCTCCCAAATGCGACTGTCAACGCCGCCAGCCGGCAGCCGGAAGCCGGCGCCGAGCTTCTGTATAATAACTGACACCCTCACACACACATACACCATCACACGAACGCCGGCACGCACGCAGCAGCAGCAGCAGATGCAGGACGTGCTTCCGCCACTTCGTTGCTGCTGGCGAGGCAGACGACGACGTCTCCTTTAGTCCATCCGAACGTCTGTCTATCTGTCCGTCCGTCCATCCCGATAAAATGAAGTCAAAATGTCTCGGTCGCAGGATATTTCATTGTCCTGAAGGGCATCCGGTTTCCTTTCCCGACGCTCAGGACGATGGAGGAGGAGATGAACAGACGAAAGATGAGGACCGAGGGAGATCTTCCTACGTGCAAGGGTCGAGCTGGACGGAGCCCAAAGCTGTGATGATTGGGCATGCCACAAGAGCCACACCATCATCATACCAAAGAACAACAACTATGAAAACAACAACAATAACAAAACATCAACAAAGAGAACAACATCAATGACAACAACAACCAGTGCAATAACAACAATGATAAGCAAATGAAGCCAACATCATTGACACTAGTTCCGCCTCGGCCTACGGCAGCTCCTCAGGGTGGGTGGCGACGAACCACGCCTCCCGCCCACCACAGTCGGCGCTCATTGCAGTTCATTAGTTGGTTGTATCTCTTTCTCTACCCCACACTCTCTTTCTCTTTTTGTCTCACTATCTCTCTCTATTCTGTGTGTGTTTGTGTGCGAGTGGGAAGCAAAGACAACATCGTTTCTTCCCAAGCTACGAAGATACGAAGAACATGCAGAAGTTAATGACAACAACAACAACTACGATAACAACAACAACAACAATGACCACAGAACCCTAACCGACTTCAACAACAACAATGACAACTAACGAAACCAATATGAGGAAAACATAATAGGAACAACAAATATTAACGTAGACAAACAGCAACAAAAACAGCTATTAGAACAGCTATAACAACAACTATAACAACAACTATAACAACAACATTAATTGGCAACATTAAAAGCTCAAGTTCGACAAAGTCTGCGTGTGTGTGTGCATTTGTGTGTGATCAACTTTCATTCCCGTTACCATCTTATATATCTTACCATCTGAAACAGTTCCAAGAACAACAATAACCACCTTAATAGAAACAACAATAATAACAACAACAAAAAACCAATACGGCAATGCCAATAATAAAATACATAATTTGTTTGTTTGCGTTGAAAGCATGAAAACACGAAACACAAATAACAATAACAACAGTAACAACCACATCAACGAATCCTTACTTATGTCTGAAGTCGAAATCCTTCCTTTGTTTTGGTGTTTCTTCATCTTGTTGTTGTTGGCATTGTTTTTGTTGCTGTTTGGTCTTGCGGTTTTGCGGCCATAAACGCGGCTGTAAAGTTGGCAACCCAGTTAATAGATTATGTGTGGAGCAGGGGTGTGCTACAAGAGTGTGAGTGCCTGCGTTTGAGTGTGTTGTGTGCGTGTGTTTGAATGTGTTGTGTGTGTTTGAGTGTGTTTGTTTGTGTGGAAGACATAACAAATCGAGGACACGTCTGAATGTGGATCAGGATCAGGGCACGCAGCGCGAACATTTATGGAATCATCATCATCATTCGCCGAGTGGTTCCGCATCCGACTGGGAGGGTCAGGAGGAAGAAACGGTCTTCTTCGGTCTCTCTTGGTCGAGGGTCACGCGGTCTGCTCCATAGAAAAGGGGGAGAAATCGTCAGCTGGCCTCAACTCCACTATACGTTACTCTATTTTTCACTCTATGAAGAATTTGGCTGTGGGGACATCGGAGAACCATTGAATTGATTCAAAAAACTGACATTCGATTTGAGAAACTTGAATTTCGATTTCGAGAAAATCAAAATCTATATCAGAAAACTTAAATTCGATTTCGGAAATTAAAGCACGATTTCATGAAACTCAAATTCGAATAAAGAAAATCAAAATTCGATTTTCAGAAAACTCATATTTGATTACAGAAAATTAAAATTCAGAAAACTCAAATTCGGTTACTGAAAATTCAAATTTAGTTTCTGAAAACTCAAATTCGATTACAGAAGCTTGAAATTCGATTTATGAAAACGTCATCCTGACATCTCTACTAGGATCTCTGAATCGCCGCGAACTGTGACGTTTGGTTTCATGTTCTCAGATTACGATCCAAGTCCTTTGCATTCACTGTCCTATTCTCCGAACCCCGGACCAGGTCGCTCTAACCTTTGCTCGTTGATTCCCGTGACAACTGTTTGGTTTCTCTTTTTGTCTCCTTTTCGTCCCCTTGCCTTTGGCCTTCTTCTTTCACCCTTCGCTGTTCGTCCTTTGCATCCTGGCCATAATCGCACTCCTGCCAATTGCTGACAGAAACGTGTCGGCCCATCGCAGGCATATCCGGATGTGTTAATGCCTCGAAGTTAGTCACATTTGGGTTCTACACACTCTCCCCCAGAGAGAGAAATTGAGGCTTCACCAGGGCTGCGGAAGACGCCACATGACGCAGGACCATCTGGTCTCTCATTCTATTCCAAGCGACCCTTCAGAGGACGTTGCGAGTCCGTTGTGAGAATGATGACGACGATTCGCTTCATTTGCGGCTTCATCCGGCAGAGCGAGGCCTCTTTGTCACATTGGCCATGAAGAGGATCCATCGGCGTGAAGTTTCGCTGTCCCGGCCGACAATCATGAGCCGTCACAGCGGACGTTTATTAACTGTCGCCCGTTGGCCGACGGAGCGCGGCTCGTGACTGATGGCGCTGCATATCTTCGGGCTCATTTGCTTCATTCCCTTCTAGTCTGCTTCTCCGGCGTCCTCCGACTTCCTCCGGCTTCCTCGGGCTTCGGCCGGCTTCCAAGAGTCGACCGCGGCCTCCTGATCCCGTCGTCCGTCCGTCCCCTGGCAGTCGGCTGTCAAACGTCTCTCAATCACGGCTGCAATTTTATTCCTGGCCTCGTCCTCGTTACTCTTCGTCCTTCCTCGTTCTCATCTGTCCTCTTTGGTCTGTCCTCGTCTGTCTTCGTTTGATCCCGACCTCGTCCTGAGCCGCCGGCGCTTTGTCTCGCCGCCAAGGCAACGCTGTTGTTTACTTTGTTGTCTGATTCTTCTTGTGGTTGTTGTTCTTTCATAATTTGTCCTGTTTGTTTCATGTGCTGGTTGAGCTCTGAATGTTCTTATCCATGTTCTTATTGTTGTTGTATTATCATTGCCTTTTGTTGTTGCCCTGTGTAATAAACTCGAACCCGTCTCGGGCCAAATTCAAGAGCAGCATCTGGCCTCGTTCCCGGCCTCAAACACGCCCCCTTCACCCCCTTCCGCCGGCCGTCTCAAGGATTTCAGACAGATAATTAATAGCAGCGCTGTGTTGTTATTATTATCCTTTTTATTGTTGGTGTTGTTATCCTTTTTATTGTTGGTGTTGTTATCCTTTTTGTTATTGTTATCTTTCTTATTGTTGTTGTTGCTGTTAAGCACAATAACGGTAATTTGTTACAAGATTGCGCGCAAATTGAAGAACGAGACAAAAGACAACGAATGAAGGGACGGAGGAGAGGGAGACAGAGAGAGAGAGAAGAGGTGAAGTGGGCGGACCGCTTGAGGCGCTTGAGGAGTTCAGTCCCCAAGTTCTTGTGGGCCAATCGATTCGCCGAAAGGATCCTCGACCCGGGAAGTCGCCGACTCCGCTCCTTCGTCCCGTTGTCCCGCCCCACTTCAAGGACAATCGGGCCGCGCGAACGGGCGACTTTTCGGCCGCCTTGTGTCGCTCGAAATCGCTCCAATCATTTCGCAATTTCCGGCACACACCCCGCCCGCCTTCGTCAAGGACAATGACGGTAATTATCCTTAGCTCGAAGGCCATTCAGAGCTCGTTTGGTTCGCTTTTCTTCTCCTTCTCCTCCTCCTTGGTCTCGACTCCTCGGGTCGGCCGCCTTTCGGGAAGTCATCGTCGTCGAGGTCGTATTCATCATAGCAATGTGTTTATGGCTCACGCACACACACTCAGTCTCGCCCCCAAACAACCCCCCCCCCCCCCCCCCCCCCCAATGGCTCCTGTCGGCCGGACGAGAGCGCGCCAAATGAACTGCTCGCATTCCGACTTGATGGACGTGGACAACTGGCCGTGACACTGACGGGCGTGTTTGAGGCTTATTCTGTGCTTATTCTCGTCCTTCTCTCGCTGGCGTCCGTTCGTGGTGCAGTCGCTGATTCCCCTGATTTTGTCCGTGGTCAATCCTGGCCCCGAGTTCCCGGGACTTTAGCCTCCACTTTTATCAAATCCACGTCCTCGTCGTTGCTCCTTTATCCTTTCAACTTGTGCATTTCTTCTTCCTCGCCCACTTTATGCTTTTATCAACGTCGTGTCCGGTTCCTGACCCTCAGGACATGTGCGTGTTTATGCTTGGATTGGATCTTCTCTGGCATCAACTGTCGCCAACTAAATCCTTTGACTTCGTCCACATGCACCCACCATGATCCATTCAAAGGACTCCCGCTTCTCCCTCCATCACCCATAGCTGGAGAAGGAGATGGAAACACGAGGAGAAGCAACAACAACAATGAAATGCGATAAACCCGTGACCCTCGACGTTAATGTTGAGAAAGAGAACGACGACAAGAGTCGAAATAACAAAACTATAAACACAATAGAACCGCAGCAATAACAAGAACGAAAACAATATCGGGTCGAAAGAGCAGAGAGTTTTAAAATGAAAACATTCCAAAGGAGAAAAGCAATGAGAGAGAGAGAGAGAGAGAGAAAAAGAAGGAGTGCGGGGAAGAAGAAGCAGGGCCGAGGAAGAAGAGAGGTACAGAAGAAGAAGAAGCCAAGTGGACAATAAAGGAGCAGAAGACGATTCCATTGTTCTCATATTACTGCTATTGGTGTTAGTAATAACTGTTTGTGCTTGTTTTTGGCACTGTTCTTTCAAGGGAGGCAAACTCGTGGACAAAGTTTGAAGCTGCCTCCGGCGCCTCCAAATCTTGGTTCTTCACAACAAGAACGATAACAGCAATAACAACAACAATTGGAAGAAGTGTCTACACGAATAAAACACCAACATTACCATAAACCATAACAAACAACAACCATAACCGAATCGCGAGAACAAGCACAATGATGATGATGATGAGCAAAAGAGAGAATGGGAATGACAACAACAAGAGCAATAATATGAAGAAACAACAATAATATGAGAGAACCAAAAACAATAATAAGAAGAACCAACAACAATAATATAAAAGAAACAACAACAATAATAAAGCTTTAACCAACCCATTACAACAACAATAAAAACAACTCGACAACACCACACAACACGAGGCCAACGCGACGACGACGACACCACACGACACGACAGGACGCGAAACGACACGACACGACGCGAGGCGAGACGAGACGAGGCGACAAGAGGCGACGCAGGGGGAGGCGAAACTAAATATTTGCGTAGCGTTTTGCAAGGGGGCGTGGCAAGGGCTGGGGATGAGACGGAGGCGGCTGATGTAATTTGGTAACAAGTTTAAAATGTCGTTTCACTCAAACACGTTTCGCTCACCCCGGTCTCCGCACTTCACCTCCTTCTCACGCTAAATGATCCCGTCTGGCGTCCTCGCTCCACCCGCAGCATGCTCCAAATTACACACACACTTACACACAACTAACCCTCACTCACACTCACACACACGCACACAAACTCTCTCAATGTCTCATGTGCGGCCGCGTTACAGTGGCTTCTAGAGCTCTGCGCTGAGCTCGCAGCTCTTTCCGGTTCCGCTCTCCATTTTCCATTTTCCGTTTGTTGTTTTCGGCGTTTCCTTCTCCACCTCCGTCGCCTTCGCCTCACCACCCCCCTGATTCCACACCATCCATGTAGTTTTTTCGCATTTAAATTGTTTGCAATTCGTCGTGCATTTTGTGTTCGCCGAGATTCTCAGGGGATTCCGGCGGATCCCGCGATGTCAGACGAGGGACGAGGGGCGAAGGACGACAGGGACAAATGTCTCTGAGGGCTTCCCGAAGGAATTTAATTAAATTGAAGAGCATTCGAAATTGGAATTGAAAGGAGGAGGCGACGAAGAAGAAGAATCGAGGCGCCCAATAAAAACAAATAAAACGAATCGGAGGATGAGGAGACGAAGGGTTCCAAGGCTGGTTTTCTTCAGCTTCTTCTCTTTCTTTCTTTCTCTCTCTATTCTCCCTCTATTCTCCCTCTATTCACCCCGATCCTCCGACAGTCCTTCCTCGAAGGAACCTCCTTGAAGGAGCTCCAGGTGTGGTTCAGCCTCATGTTTCATGTTGCCGAAGGACGAGGACGGCTCCGAAAATAAACTGTCGCCAATAAATGGCGCATGGCCTGAATATGGCCCAAACTAAGACGATCCATCGCCGTCTCCGAAGGTCCTCCAAAATAAGCTCGAGCCAGAAGCCCAGCAAAAGGAAGGATGGAAGGACATCAGCTCGCGTTTCTGCAATTGCTTATGTTTTATTGATTCGGCGAACGGAGAGAAGCACGAGGAAGGCGGAGGGAAGCGATTCTTTCCGAGCTGAGTAGCTTAATGCATAAATAATAAGGGAATTAAACACAAACAGAGACAGAGAGTGAGAGAGATAGAGCGAAGAGATGGAAGGCGAGAGCGAGGAAGATGCCGATGAGTCGACGACATGTGGAGGACTCAAGCTGGAGGACTTCTGGCCATTAAGTAATCATATGCGAGCCAAGTATAATTTCGTCTCTCCAGCCCATGGTTGCATCAGCGTCTGTTCGTCCATCTGTCCGTCCGTCCATCCATCCGTCCATATTGATGTCGAGCAACACATGTGTCAACCGTCTTCTCCCCCTCCCTCTTGGCTCCTCTTTCTCGCTCTCTTGCCGACGGCTCAATAAAACCGAATTCGACCCAAAAAAAAAGCTCATTGGACTCAGCTGCTTCCGCTGACGCCGATGCGGGCTGATTTTTCCGATTCAGGCCGGGTCTTTCCAACGCGAATGGAATGAAACCGAAAGCCTCTTCGTATTATTTGCGTTTTTCAACAGTCCTGCGCAGTAGTTTTGGTCTTCTCGCTGTCGTCCTGCGACATCCGCATGCTGTGGATTCACACACAAACACACTCACACTCTTTCGTAATCCTCAAGAACGACATCGCGGGGTATTTGTCCGCGGTCAGGGGTCGTGGGCCAAGAACTCGAGGAGGGCCTTTGCATAACGCACAAAAGGATCCACTTGCAGTCCCCAATGCATTCGCATTCACTCACTCTATCTATCGCATTTGCTGACGTCAGAGACGGAAGGTCGTTGGAGGAGTAAGGGCCAATGAGTCAATGGGATCCTTCGATGCAACTGGGATGTATCAGAACCTCGTCCCACGGAATCAGGGCTCCCACGAGAAGTCTAATTGGGGCCAACTTGGGCTGGGTTCCCTTCGAAATTCATCGCCAGCTGAACTGGGGCCGGATTTCGATCGGGTCTCGCGAGTGAATTTTACTTTAAAATCTCCCCATGCTGCATTTTGTGTTTTGGAAGCAAAATCAAGGCACCCCACAACAGCAGCCTCCTCCTCCGACTCCACCCCAAGTCGAAAGTAATAAAGGCGAAAATGACGACGAGTGGAAGAGGGAAGAAAAGGGTTGGGGCGGTTGCGTGAAGCCAACTCGACTGCAATTGAAGCAAAGTTTTCGAAGCTCTGGGAGAAGATTGAGAGGAGGGTGGAGGTCGAGGGAGGTTGGGATGCGGTTCGCCGCCAAATGATGAAAGTTCTTCACTCCGGCCGCACTTTAATTAAATGCACGAGATCCTTCTCTTCCGCGATACTCATCGCTCCTCGCGATATTCGTCTCTTCTTGCGATTTTCGCCCACCCTCGCAATGTTCATCCGTTCTTTTGTTTTAATTCCACGGGATCACTTCATCCTCATCTCTGTAAACCCAAATCACCTAACATCCGAATTCTGCTTCTCGTTTCAGGTTCCGTGCCACGCCCTCGCCATCTCGCCCCCCGGCCGGAAGGATGTCATGAGAATCAAGGCGCATCGATCGTCGTGCGTCGCCGCTGCTGCCGCTGGTCACAGAATGAAGTCCGCCATCCTCTATCCCTACGGCCCGCTGACGTCGACGGGCTGCTGTCGCATGCTGCACGCCAAGAACTTGGCCATCACCAGCGCCATCTACACGATCGTAAGTGCTCATTCAACCCACACCATTGTCTTTCTCCCTCTCTCCCTCCCCTCACCGAAATCGGTGAAACGTGCGCGAATTCGCGCGTATTGAGTTTATTATTTGTTGATATTGTTATTGGTGATGCCGATGTCGTTGTTGTTCCTGTGGTTGCCGTGGTTTCGCCTGCCCACGGGATCGTCGTCCTTGTTGTTATTGTTGTGGTTTCCTCTGCCCCATTAGCAGGTGCCTCTCGCGACTCCATTAAAAGGTCGCGTCGTGGAACAAGTTGTGTGTGTTTTGGGTTGTATTTATGGGGTGTTTGTGTGGTGTGAATGTAAATGTTCGGAAGCGTAATTATCGCGGGAGGGGAGGGGGAGCCTCTGCTAATGTTATTGATGTTCCCAATGGCCCCATCTGCATCCCTCTTTCTCCACAAACAACTCCTCCCTCGACTAATGTTCCGACTCTTCTCTTCCTCAGAACATCTCGATCCTCATCGTGCTCATCTACGCTTGGCGCATCAGCGTGAACGTGCGGAAGTCCGGCGACCTGGAGGACGTCTATTATGGTGAGTGAACGTTGGAGCCCAGTCCACGCCCCCTTCCCTCGACCACTGACCCGCCCGATCACAAGCCCCTCAAATCAGGACACTTTCTACAATTTGTAATTTCTGATTGTTATCCTTGATGCGGATCAAAGGAGACCGCAATTTTTGCAGCTCACGGCACGTCCGGTACATCCTTCATGACCACGACCGAGACACACTCACACATGGACAGTGACTCACACACGTGGACAGAGATTCACACACGTGGACAGTGACTCACACACACCCTCACACTGACTCTCCCACTCTCACGCCCACCGACACGGAGGCGTGCGGGATTAAAGGACGTAATCCGATCTGTCAACGTGTCCGACCGCAACGAATTAACGCCTCCGGGGTGGGCGTGGCAACCATCCCACACACACGCACACATGTCCAGCTGGCATCGCTCTCACACACGCAAAGACTCCATCCGTCCGTCCGTCCGTCCGTTTGTTGTTGAGGAGCCGTTGGCGTTGTTTTCTAATCTTTTCCATTTCTTTCCTC
The DNA here is from genome assembly GCA_017309665.1 of Coelopa frigida. Taxonomy (NCBI): domain Eukaryota; kingdom Metazoa; phylum Arthropoda; class Insecta; order Diptera; family Coelopidae; genus Coelopa; species Coelopa frigida. The sequence continues at coordinate 12,727,573 of CM029563.1, forward strand.
ATCCTCGTGCCGCCTTCGCCCGGGCGGGTTTTGGCACATGCCCATGTTTGACTTTGTGATTACTTGTTGTTGTTGTAGGAATTGTTATTGTATCCATCTATATATCTATGTTGTTGCTATTGTTGTTATTGTTGTTCTTGCTTCCAGGTGTCCAAATTGCATACTTCGCCATCATCGGGACGCAGATGTCGATGATCGTCCTGAGCATTATGCTGGTGTTCGGAATCTACAAGGTCAGTTTACGTTTCACCCATCTTCCTTCTCTCTCTTTCTTTCACTTCACACCTATCATCGCCATTCCCTTCCCCCGCAGCCCCTCAACGACCCAGACGAAGCAAACATTTGGCGAAATTCGCCGCGGGTTCGGGGAATCGAAGCCGCCGGCCATCGCATAAATATCCGTTAATTGCGTGTCTGTCTCTGTCTCTCGCTCTGTCTCACTCTGTGTGTCTCTATCTCTTTCTGCCAGTTTGGCTGCGGGTCCGCCTCAGGCTCGTCTGTGCCCATGTGTGTGTGAGTCCGAGCGGATCCTTCTCAAGGCTCAATTTATTTATTAAAGGCTTTCGGAGCCGCTCACAAATGCGTTTGTTTAGGCCATCGGTCAGGGGGCGTGGCCGGGATGCGAGGAAATTAAACGAATGAGGCCGGAGGACGGGAATTTCAGGGTAATAATGGAAAAGGGGCGGGGTTGAGTTGAGGCCGGTGGTTTGGTTGGAATCTACCGAGATTTGGGGATAGTGGTTTCGAGGAAGGCTCGGGTTCGCTTTCCACCCAGGCGGCAACCGTTTCCTTGACCGAGAAACGAGGTGGACGACGGTGGCCGGGGGCGGACTTCGCAGGACTTAATCCGCTTAAGGATCCGGGGCTCTGGGGATAACGAGCGCTTAGAGAAGCCCAGTCGTCACGTGCCCCGGGAGGAGGAGGCGAAGGTGGAGAAGGATGCCGTCGGTGTTTGGAGAAGCCTCAAATTTCGACTCAAATTTCGCAGATCTCTCGAAGGCATCCGGCCGTGGTTCTTCCTCCTCCATCTTCAATGCATAGAAGAGAGAGAGAGTGAGAGCGACACATCTGATGTGATGACAGGTGGCAACTCTCACGTTACACATGGATTGTCTTTTCCGCGAAGTGACAATGGATCCTTGGCGGGAGGCTCTGGAAAAAAACTAACATGCGATTTTCGTTTGAGCAGCGTTGCCAACCGCAAACCAGTGGCAACACTCGAAACGAGCTCGAAACGAATTTAAAACAAACGAAAACGAAACGAATTTCAAACAAACAAAAACGAATTATTTACACGAGGCAAATGAATATGAATGTAGGGTGTCGAGGAATACGGACGGACAGAACGACGAGAAGCGGACAGACGTACTAGCAACAGGAGAGACACGGACAACAAGTGGGCAAGACGAGACGGATATATGACAAACGAAAAGAGACGAAATGATAAACGAGAAGAGACGAAACGACAAAACAAAGCAACGACAAAGATACAGACGAATAACAGTAAACTTTGTTTTTGTAAACTAGCATGTAAGAAAATAGTTTGTAAGAACATTGAATTTAAATAAAGAGTCAGTTGAATTCTGGACACAAAACGTGAAGCATCAACTTCTTTCTCTCTTTTGTGAACAGTTTATCCTACATTTTGGGGGCTCAACTCAAATATTAATCGCGCTATCGATTAACAAAAAAAAAACTTTTAGATGTTTGAGCATATTTTATTGTGATGGAAAATTTTGCAGCAGAAGTTACAGTGAAGATTTTGAGATGAACTCGAAGAACATAAAATCGAGAAGAGTTGTGATGAAATACTTTCAATGCGAAGATTAGAAGTAAAATTGAAAGTAATAGTGAAGAAATTTGTGAAGAAAAGTATGAATTATAAGTGAAGAAAAACTTAGATGAAAACCTGTGAAAGAAACTTTTAAGTGAATTTGAGAGTTGAGACAACAATTAAATTTGAGAATAGTTCTGTATGTAAAAACTTTGAAGAATCTGAGTAGTAGTAGTGAGGAATAATAAAGTATTGAAATTTTGAAAAGTAAGAGTCAAAAACATTTTGATAGAGTGGCGAAACTGTACAAAAAGTGCCAATAAGTGTTACGATGCAGAAGCCGAACATTTCCAATTGCATGTAAAAGTGACGCGCATTTCAAATTAGACTTGGTAACAAAAGTAACGCCTCACAAAAATCTCAGAACTACAAAAAGTGTGTACAAACTACAAAGACGCGCAAACTCCTTCAACTTTGGAAGCTACGAACTAGAAAACTACAAAGAGAAGGAGAGAAGGATAGAAGTGAACAGTGTAAAGCAGACAGACGAAAGAGAATTCGCGTACATAAACGAATGAAAAGAAGAACAGAACAGAGTGCACGCAGAAACTATATCACAAGGAGAGTGAAAGAGATAGAACTACGTATACACAAGAAGATCAACAGAAATTTGTCTGCACATCAACCGATTCGTCGGGAAGAAGAAGAAGAAACGTAAACAAAGCAGACGAGATAGAACTACGTAAACACAAGAAGATCAACAGAAATTTGTCTGCACATCAACCGATTCGTCGTGAAGAAGAAGAAGAAACGTAAACAAAGCAGACTGGACACCAACCGTTTCGAACTGAGAGTAGTAACAGCGAAGGAAAATCATTCAACGCGCGGAGAAGGACAAGAGCAGACTAGCGCACCGGGGTCGCTTCGCTCCCCCGGTTTGCCTGGTCCACCCAGGCAAAATCTGTTAACTTCGGCCAGGCCGAAGTTTACATACCCTACACCCTGCATACAACGTTTATTAAAGGAAAAAGAGTGAATTTCTATCAATAATTAGTGAAAATGCATCATTACACTTCAATGCTATTAACTCCATTGTGCGATTTTCACAACTGTGGCCTCTTTCAAAGAGAAATTATATATTTGAAGCTATTTTCGTATTCCAAACACGATTATACCCTTTTTGTGTCGATTGTCTAATCTATGAATAAGAGTGAAGTTAGGAATCTTATAGGGGCCCATGTTTCTACAAAACGAAGTAGTTCTGGTGTTTGCAGCATTGTGCCATTGCTAATATCTTGAAAGTGCGAATAAAAGCTCAGCAATTTATGGAAGAATAATTGAATCGATGATTTTTTGTGTGCCATAAAATCATAATGTGCCTTTAGTTGCTTTTCCTATTTTAGATGTTCATTTCAATGCAGACAAAATCTGATTCAACAACAGACTTGGGAGGGTAGAAATTTTCAACAATATAAAGTCCAGAAGTACTTGCTGCGCTACTATAAGCAACATATAGTGCCGCGTGATTGATTCCACTTTGAAGATGAACAGCCATTTGGAAATATGTAGCTCCCTGACTTTTGTGGATTGTGATCCCATCAGCAGGGATTGTATTCTCTCAATCGTCACCTGCTCATTACGTTTATATTGAAAAGATATAATCAATTTTTATGGGCGTCCATTGAGGTTCAGTTGGATGTGGTCTCTTTCTTCTTGGATTCACTCCCACCTTTCATCAGCTAATAACATCCATAAAGTAGTTGGATTTCTTGTAGATCTACGATTTTGTATGGAAGGTGCTCGTGTCCTATAAGAGATATTTTCCATTTGATTCTTGGGAACTCTTAGTAGCAATATTTAATCTAATAACTGTCTATATGGTTTACCATATCCAACATTGAGCTGTAGCTTTTGAGCTGTAGCTTGTCAATTTTTAGTATGTAAACTGGTATCGGTGGTACATGATCAGACGCAAAAATTCATCTCTATATATACCATAGTTTATCATATATACCATATTCAACTTTTGCGTTATATGGGAGGGCGATGTTATCCATTTTTGACTTGTAAACTCGTATGAGTGGAACATGACCACACACAAAACTTTATCTCGATATATACCATAGTTCACCAGATATCCCATATAAACCTTTTGCTTTATATGGGAGGTGGGCGTGTCCGATGGGCGATGTTTTCCATTTTTGCCTTTTAAACTCGTATCAGTGGAACATGATTACACACAAAATTTCATCTCGATATATACCATAGTTCACCAGATATCCCATATAAACCTTTTGCTTTATATGGGAGGTGGGCGTGTCCGATGGGCGATGTTTTCCATTTTTGTCTTTTAAACTCGTATCAGTGGAACATGATCACACACAAAATTTCATCTCGATATATACCATAGTTCACCAGATATCCCATATAAACCTTTTGCTTTATATGGGAGGTGGGCGTGTCCGTTGACCGATTACGTCCATTTTTACATACAAGTAGCTTATTAATATAGAAATACTAAATCCAAAATTTCAAGTCAGTATCTCTTACCGTTTCTTCACAAAATCTATTTCCACAGACAGACACACAGACAGACAGACAGACGGACAGACAGACAGACAGACAGACGGACATAGCTAAATCGATTCAGGAGGTGACGCTGATCAAGAATATATATACTTTTCCATACCTACGACCTCTCCTTTAATGCGTTACAAACGGAAGGACAAAATGAATATACCCTTACCCACAGGGTGTAGGGTATAATTAGTAGAATAGACTTGCTTTGAATAATAATTAATTTGATTTGTATTTAAGTATTTAGTGGTGTATTTTTTAAGTAGTTTTAAAAGTATTCTTATCTACATCTTATATTTTTTATATTTAATCAACAATCTATAATGGACCGGAACAATATTTTGAAATTGACGGTGGACGGCTTAAGAACAAAGCTTGGGGAGTTGGGACTGGACACAACAGGACTAAAGAGTACGCTTCAGGACAGACTCTTCGCCCACTTCGGTTTCGACTCGAATGAGGAAGCGCTTTCAGTTGATGACGACTTTGGTTCCGCGACCACAGAAAATGTACGAATCGATCGACGAGCGTTCACATTGAGGGATATTGAGGACTCGCTGTCAACTTTTTCGGGGGATGGTCACCCAGAGGTAGAAGTGTGGGTCGACGAATTTGAGGCCAACGCGTTGACCGTTCGTTGGAATCAGCTCGAAAAATACATATACGCGAAGCAACTTTTGAGGGGCGCAGCGAAATTGTTTTTGAGAAGTCTGGTAGGTGTGAACGATTGGGGAAGTCTTAAGGCAGCACTGATCAGTGAGTTCGGGGAGAAATTGTCAGCGGTCGAGGTGCATCGGTTGTTATCGAATAAGCGGAAGAAAGCAAGCGAAAGTTTGAGGGAATTTTTGTATAGCGTCATGGAGATTGCAAAAGGAATTAAATTAGACGAAAGGAGCATAATCGAATATTTTGTAGACGGGATAGGAGATTCGAAACAGAATAAAATAATTTTGTATCAGTGCCGAACGATAGAAGAATTGAAGGATCAGTTGAAAATGTATGAAAAGTTGAGGGTCAGTACCCAGTACAATAATACACGGACTGTTCCCAATCAACAACATAAAACCAATCAGAAAGTAGAAGATAGACGTTGTTTCAAGTGTGGTGATCGAAATCACATAGCCGCAGAATGTAAATCTGCTAGTTACAAATGTTTCAAGTGCCATCAATTCGGTCACCGGTCATTTGAATGTAAAACGGACTCTAAACCAAGTGTTGTGAAAACAGAAAAGGGCAATTTTCATACACTCACAACGAACAAAGTGGAGCGTAATCGAATTTTTAAAGACATATCAATTGGCGGTCGCGTATTTTCGACATTCATTGATACGGGTAGCGATTTTTGTTTGATGCGCTACGACACATTGATGTTATTAGATGATATAGAATTGGAAACCAAAGATGTACAAACATTGTTTGGCATCGGTGATGGCGCCATCAGAACAATGGGAAGTTTCAATATTGCGCTGGAAATAGATGGAGTGGAGTTAAATATTAAATTTTTAGTAGTTAGAGAGAGGGATATTTTGTATTCAGCGATAATAGGGAATGATGTTTTGGAACAAATAGGCATGTTAATTGGAGAAGAGGGTGTTACTTTTATTGAAAAGATACCAGAGAAAGTTGATAGTGAAGTGGAGTCAAAGAAGATAAGCGATTTGAAGAACGAGAAAATCAGATTAAAGTCACAAAAAGCGATTGAAAAAATAAGAAAATTAGACGAAGAATCTAAGATCAATGAACTGAATGATGAATTCAAAGATATGATTTTATCAATAACTGATAGTGGAGAAAATAATCAGATATCAATAGATTTAGAACACCTTGATGAAAATGAGAGGAATATAGTGAAGGGTTTAATATATAATTATAATCCAGCTAAAATCGCGAAGTCACCAATTGAGATGAAGATAGTTTTGAGTGATGAGGTACCAGTTAGTTTGCGACCCAGGCGTTTGTCGAGTGTTGACCAGGCCATTGTTCAAAACCAAGTTGATGAATGGTTGCGAGAAGGTATTATACAGACCAGCTATTCTGAATATGCGGCTCCAGTCGTTCTTACCTCAAAGAAAGATGGTACTAAGAGGTTATGCTGTGATTTTAGGAAGTTAAATGAGAAGATTATAAAGGATAACTTTCCAATGACCCTAGTAGACGATGCTATTGCCAAATTGCAAAAAGGGAAAGTGTTCACAACTTTGGATTTACGTAACGGTTTCTTCCACGTACCTTTAGCAGTAGAATCACGCAAATATACATCTTTTGTGACACCTCACGGCCAGTTCGAATTTTTGTACGTACCGTTCGGCATTTCGAATTCGCCCGCGGTGTTCTCACGGTTTATTTTTGCTGTTTTGAGGGAGCTTATACAAGACGGAACAATCGTGGTATATGTGGATGATATTATTATTCCCACGGAGAATGAGAGAGAGGGTATTAAGAAGTTAGAGAAGGTGTTAAAAGTGGCTCAGGACTATGGTTTACAAATCAATTGGAACAAATGTCAGATTCTACAGAGGAAAGTTAATTTTCTGGGCTACATAGTAGAAAACTCAACGATAAAACCATCTCTTGAGAAAACTAGGGCTATAAATGATTTCCCAGTGCCGCACGATAGAAAAGCGCTGCAACGGTTTTTAGGTTTAACATCCTACTTCAGGCGTTTTGTAGAGGGTTATTCATTAATTGCGAAACCTTTAACCGATTTGTTAGCAAAAGATGTTATTTTCAAAATAGAAGAGAAAGAGACAGTCGCGTTCTTAGAGTTGAAGAAGGCTTTGATCACTACACCAGTTCTTAAACTATTCGACGTAGGTGCAAAAACGGAAATTCACACCGACGCTAGCATGTATGGGTATGGGGCGGTCTTACTCCAGAAAAGTGATGAAGATCTGCAATTCCATCCGGTGGAATACATGAGTCGAAAAACTACCCCTTGCGAACAGAAATATCACTCATACGAATTAGAAGTATTAGCAGTTATACAAGCACTGAAGAAGTGGAGGGTGTATGTGTTGGGTCTGAAAGTGAAAATTGTGACGGACTGTAATGCCTTTAAGATGACAATGAAGAAAACGGACGTACCATTAAGAGTTGCTCGCTGGACAATGTTTATTCAAGAGTTTGACTATGAAATTGAACACCGCTCTGGGTCCAAGATGAGGCACGTAGATGCCTTGAGCCGAATCTCATGTTTGATGATCGAGGACTCATTGAATCACAGAGTTAGACAAGCACAATTACAAGACGAATGGGTGAAGGCGGTAGTAAAAGTATTAGAGAAAGACAGGTACGAGGATTATTTCTTGAAACATGGTATTTTACATAAAGACCCGAATAGAGAATTGATTGTAATACCTTCTGCAATGGAAGAAGAGATAGTGAAAGCAGCACATAGACAGGGGCATTTCGCCGCAAAGAAAACACAGGACATAGTAGAGAAGACATTCTTCATTCCGAAGCTGGCTATAAAGGCTAATAATATTGTCAAAAATTGTGTTGAATGTATTATATCGGAAGCAAAAGCGGGTAAAAAAGAGGGTTACCTCAATGCGATTGATAAAGCAGACAAGCCACTTGGTACTTATCACATAGACCATGTTGGCCCAATGGAGAACACGCATAAGAAATACAACCATATACTTGTGGTAGTAGACGCGTTTTCGAAGTTCGTGTGGTTGTATCCAACCAAGAGTACCGGTACTGATGAAGTTGTGGATAGGCTGCAGAAGCAAGCGTTCATATTCGGTAATCCAGAACGGATAATTTCGGATCGTGGGTCAGCGTTTACATCGCATAAATTTGAAGAATATTGTAGAGATCAGAACATTCAGCATTTGCTTATTACGACGGGAGTGCCGAGGGGTAACGGGCAGGTCGAACGTGTTCACAAGATTTTAGTTCCAATGTTGACAAAGTTATGTACTGGAAATCCACAACAATGGTATAGACATGTTGAGAGGGTGCAGCAAACTATAAATAATACTCCTCCTCGAAGTACGAAAGTAAGTCCGTTTAAGGTACTAACGGGTATAGAGATGCGTATAGCAGGGAATGAGGACATACGGCGACTAATTGATGAAGCGGTACTACAAGAATTTGAGCACGAACGTGACGAAATACGACTGACGGCAAAGGACAATATCGCGAAAATCCAAGAAGAGAATAGGAAGACGTATAATAAGAAGAGGGTGGTAGAAACTGAATACAATATCAATGATTTAGTAGCTATCAAACGTACGCAATACGGGTCTGGCCTCAAATTAAAACCCAAATTCTTTGGACCATACATAGTATTAAAGAAGTTACAGCAAGGGCGATATTATGTCGGAAAAGTTGGGAATACTGAGGGACCAAAGCGTACTTACACTGTGGCTGAGTACATGAAGTTGTGGCAACCATCATTCGGGTCGAATGAAATGTCAGAAGGGCCGAATGTAGGGTGTCGAGGAATACGGACGGACAGAACGACGAGAAGCGGACAGACGTACTAGCAACAGGAGAGACACGGACAACAAGTGGGCAAGACGAGACGGATATATGACAAACGAAAAGAGACGAAATGATAAACGAGAAGAGACGAAACGACAAAACAAAGCAACGACAAAGATACAGACGAATAACAGTAAACTTTGTTTTTGTAAACTAGCATGTAAGAAAATAGTTTGTAAGAACATTGAATTTAAATAAAGAGTCAGTTGAATTCTGGACACAAAACGTGAAGCATCAACTTCTTTCTCTCTTTTGTGAACAGTTTATCCTACATGAATTCCTTGAAAAACTGAGTGTAATGGAAGTCGTTTTTTTCCGAAATGTGGCAACGCCGACGGCGATGTCTGTCGCGCCATTTGAGATGTTTTCAATTTGTTGCCATCGCGGCCGCCTCACACTAATGGCTAAATCCACATTCACTTCGGCATCCCGTCGGCATCTTCATTACCATCAAGAGCTACAAAAATACCAGCAACAACAACAATAAAAATAACAACAATCGATGCGGCTACAAGAACATCTTTAGCAACAACAAGAACAAAATGATGACAAATAGACTTTTTATGAGGATTCGACGTCTGGCAACGAGAGCCGAATAAAAGTCATTCCGACATCTGGATTTGCATCGAAATGATCCTCCACTCACTCACGCACACACACACACACATGCGAACTCACTGACACACACGCACGAATTGAGAAAATGGAGACGAGGCTTCATCTTCATCTGGAAAGATCTCGGATGTTCCCCACTTCGCCCCACGTTCGCGTCGAACTCATTTGCACCACATTCACATGCACAGCTCACACTCGAGGAGGCTCGTGATTGTGACTTGCGTGAGAAGAGCACGCGCCCGTCCTTCTCCCCGTCTCACTCTCGCCCCAGCTTTAGGGAGTTTCTCTCTCGTCTCACTCTTACTCTAGCTTTAGGGACTTTAACTCTCGCCTCCCTTTTGCGAGAAAAACAAGAAGAGGTTGAGATATTGGAAAGATTTAGGCTGCTCTCTTCTCACAGTGGATTTAGTGAACAAGTGTTCGATTCCAAATCTCTCGCTTAGTCCCTGATCTCTTTGTCGCCAACCCATATCATCAAAACTACAAAGTGAATCTCGAGGGAAAACAACTGCGAGAGTCCGTGGAGCTTCTCACACTTGGACTCACTTGGGGCCAGCTTGAGGCATTCTCAGCCCTCTTTGAACCTCCTTCTCACTTCCTTGATTCATTTCCATGTTTCACCTTTTCCCCTGCCCTTTTCCACTCCCTTTTTCATTCCCTTTTTTTCATTCCCTCACATTAACGTCTCTTTCTCTCTCTCATTCAGGAAAACCCCGGCCTCATCGTGCCCTGGATCATCGGGTACATCACGTTCATGGCCCTGGAGGCAGTCGCGATGGTCTACTCGAATGTCCTGCGGGACCATGTAAATAAGGTGAGTGCAATGACCCATCCCCAAAATCCCTTGGCTCCATCTCCTCAACCAATCCTCAACATAGGGATCGGCATACGCTTTGAGCCATTCTGAAGCTGTTGAGTTGAGCGCGAAGTTTAAACGAAACTTAGCGAAACAGAATAACAGCAACATTAATAACCGAAATAACAACATCAATAACAAAAACAATACAACAATAATAATAACAACAATAACAAGAACAACCGACAGCAGCAACAACGATTGAGAAAACGTTTCAAAATGATTTGCAACGAAGAGAAAATAAATTAAATAGAGCAAGAACAGCCACAACTCCAACAACACCAACATCTCCAACACCAACATATACAACAACAAGAGTAATAATAACAACAGGCACAACAACAACGAGACCTCGCAGCCCTCCCCCCAAAGTCTCACTTTGTTTCCCGATTTCCGTTGCTGCTGCTGTCGTTGCCATCGTCGTCTAGGTCGTGGTTGTGGTCGTTGTCGTCGCTGTTGCCGATGATAATTCAGTGATCGCCGAGAGTTCCGGCGACCGCCTGGCGCGCTCCCAGCAGGAACCAATTTCGCTTCCTGGGAATTGATTTGTCTCCTGTCGACGACGTCCTTGGGCTGTCAACACCATGTGTCCTGGAGGAGAATCCGAACTTAATGCAAATCCCATCTAAAAGAGAAAGCGAAGCCAACACTTTGGAGTTTGGACCTGGTCGAACCAGTTGTCGAAGGATCTCTTCAGACCCTGATGTCGACCGATTCCTTCTTCGGTCTCAGCCCTTCAGCCTTCGCTTTCAGCCCATGCGAGTGCCCGCATTTCCTACTGGGGCGCCTCGGGAGGCGGTTTTCCTGCCGGGCCCCGCCTTCGCTATGCAAATGCCGGCGGAGAACAAAAGTTCGCTTGACCCATTTCAATTGCACGGAAAGTTTTCGCTTCTAATTCCCACACAACAATAAAAATAACAGCAGAAACTAAAACAATCGTAACAACAATAACAATCGCTGTAACAACAACAACACTCTCAACAACAATAACAATCACAAGAACAACAACAAAAACAATCACAAGCGAAACAACCTCCCCCCAAAAACAAGGACGAAATTCTCACTTCGAACTCGCAACGTTTTCCAATCAAAGGAAACGTATTTAATTTTCATTTGAACTCGCAAAGAAAGCCAAGCAGGAGGTGGGCGGGGCTGGCGTGGGCGGCGGAGGAGGCTACGGATAAAACAAGCCTCGCCTCGCCCTCCCCCCAGGTGAGGGGCGTGAGGCGGGAGGACGAGGCCGAAAACAAAGAGAGACAAAGCCGCTGGAGGTGACGATGGCAGAGAGTGAGAGGGGTGAGTGAGGGGGGCGATGGGGAGATTTCTTTGCATTCGGCATAAATAATTCATGAGGCATTTTTCTTTGTGCTGCACATTCACCAAGGGGGCGAGGGGGGCGGGTCGTGGAGAACGGAACTCGTTCGGTCGGGAACGAAAATAGCCGCGGGTCCAGCGAGACCTTCGTTTGAGTGGGGGGAGAGTCGGGCGCAGAGCGGTGGGGGGAGGAAGTGCAGCGTGCTGCAGGAAGGGGAGAGGGGCAGGGGGAGGCAGGAAGTCGTCTGCAGGCGGTTGGGGTGGGGCGAGGGGTGGAGGGTGAAAGAAGAAGAAGACGGCTGACATGTCTTCGTGCGATGACATCTTGTTGAAGTTCACTTTGGATGTTGTTGTTAATGTTGTTGTTGTTATTGTTGTTGCTTTCATGTTAACCTCAATTTCATTTCCTGCACCTACCTCCCCCTCACCGCCCTTGTTGTGCCCCATTGTGCGCCATTTTGGGAGCTTTTTATGGCGTTTGCCTTCGACACTTCGTTGTTTGAAATTTTTGCCGTGTTTTGCACTTTTATTGTGCGCCTGTCTGTCTTTCTCTCCGTCTGTCTGTCTCTCTGGTTGTCTGTCTTTCAGTGTGAATGAGTGAGTGGCATCTGTGTTCGTTTGCGTGTTTGTTTACGGCTGTGTGTGTGTGTGTGTGTGCGTGTGAAAAATGTAAATCTCAAATTATTTTCCACTCCTCGGGATTTCGTTTGTTGTCATCGTCATCGTTGTCGTCGTCTCCGGAAAACATTCGCGGAGCTTCAGAGATTCTTAAAGCTTGTTATCTTATGACCTTCCCCCCTCCCTATTTTCCCCCTCAATCACCAGCGATGTTTTTATTAACTATTTCTCTCCTTCTCTCTCTTTCTCTTTGCAGCAATTCGACGCGATGTGCAAAGCTGAAGTGGCCTTCTTTATCGCAAGAGCTTTCATTAACGTGAGTACCGAAGACGCTTACGCTTCATCCTCTTCTCCCCAACATCCTCATGTTCCAAAAGACCCCTCAGAATCTCTCTGACCCTCAAAGATTCCACCTCCTCCTCCTCCCTTCTTCTATGGGACGTCGCCGCTCTTAAAGTTGGCGAAAACCGAAGCCAATAAAAGCCAAAATATCACCGAGATAAACCGCTCACACACACGCAGACAGACGCAGTCCTTTCTCTACCTTCCTCCCTTTCTTTCTCCCTCCATCTCCCTATCTCCCTCTCTATCTGAGGTCAGTGAAGTCGGACAAGTTCTCCGGCTTCCGGTCGTCGTAGGAAAACAAGAGCTCAGACTGGGGTCGGGGGGTGAAAATACGACAACCGCAAAATTACAGAAGACAAACTCAAAATAAAGGGCCCAATTTCGAAAACAAAAATGTCGCAAACACCAAAACAATAACAAAAACAACAACCAGAGGGGGCGGGTCAGGGGACGTCCGAAGCGAGTGTCATATGGCAAAAAGAAACCGAGGCAGCCGCAAAAGCAAAACGAGAACGGAAGCAACCACAGTCGAGTTGATCTAATTTCGGAGGACCAAAGGAAAGCAACAACAACGACGTGGGGTGCAAAACAAGACGAGATCGCCAGAGGCTTCGGGCGAAGAGGGGCGGAGACGGCGACTCAAGGGGCGTGAGTTCGGCCTTTGAGCCACCAGAACTCGCTCGTGCAGGAAGGGGACCCTGTGGCGGATCCCCATCCACCGCCAAACAGACCAGGGTCAACCAGGAACTTAAAGTTATCGAGGTCCGGCGGCTTCCAACGAAGTTTAAAGACCAACCTGGGTCCAAGTGCACCGAGGTGCCTCTCACTCGACGAGAGAAAGCTGGACAGAAACCCAAGTGTTGAGAGGGAGCGCGGAGTCTTCGCCCTGAGGCTGCGACGTCCGACCTGGCGCCACCTCGAGAGGGTGGGAGGAAGGTTAGGTGGCGAAGGACCCACACCTGTGGACAGGTGTCGCTCGAGTCCTGGCGCCACGAGAGTGCGAAGAAGGCGAGGGTGCGAAGGACCGGAAGAGAAGCGACTTTTGTTTGCATAGCCATCCAGACCGAGTCGGTCGACAATCGTCCAGCTGTCTGTTCGACAAGCTCTGCAACTGTGTCCAGTCGGGCACGAACACGAGCAGGACACGGAGTTGTGCTTGTTTTTCTTTCGCAGCCATTCGTTTTGCATCCGCCCGATCCTCTCTCCCCCCTTCCTGGGTTGTCGCCGTCTCCGTTTAATCATATTGCAAGTGTTTCTTTCGAGCGCTTCCGCTCCGTCCCCGCTGCTTCCGTCGTCCTGGCAGCTGCGACCGACGACTCTTGTGCAACTCTTTTCGCCAGTCGCCAACAAATTGTTTACGACGGTCGTTCCGGGCCGGGCCGGGCCAGGGTTGCCAGACGCCTCGACATGAATGGTTCACTTATTCCACTCGCCCTTCTTATGTGTTTCTCCATGACATTTTAATCTCTTCTACATCGATTGGCCGCTTTCGCAAGCCCCGTTTGACCCTCTCACGCCGCACCTTGGACTCTTGCCACGCCTCCCCCTTCTCACTCCCCCAATCCGCCCACAAGCTTTGTTTAGTATCAGACTCAGAGATACTCGTCCATTGTTGTTCGACTCATGGACAAAACCTAATCTGGCTGAATTAATCTCCCGCTGTTTGGCTTTGTTTTCCAGCCGGATTCCTTTGCAATTCTTCTTCCACACTTCCTTCCCGTTCTTTGTGCGATTTCTTCCACCCTTTCACTCTGATCGGAATCATACCCCGCCCTCTCGGATCGCTTGGCAACCCTGCTCGACAGATGCTTCTACAAATTGCTCCGTCCTCCGGCGCATCCGCCACCGGCGCCCGCACGATTCCGCTCGAGTTTCGCGTCGCTCGGATGTCATCATTTTTCTCTCCTCGAGATATTTGCCTCCTACTTTTTTTCTGCATCTCCTCCTTTTTGCTAGATCTACTTCCTTTTTTCGCTGGATCCCCTCCTATTTTTACAACTTCTCCTACTCTTTTTCTCCTCTCTTTTCTGCTTCTCCTCCTCTTGTTACTGCTTCTCCTCCGTTTTTTATTGCAGTTTCCAGGCAAGCGCCAGGATTAATCTCGCCAAATGGTCCGACGATGAACTCCTGAGGGCGGTTATGGGGGTTCGTGGGGCGAGGAGGAGGAGGGCCGACTGTTGCATGGCACGCTTAAAGGTCAGAAGCTGCTCTGGAAACGGTTTTTGCTGTCACCGGAAGCTTCACGGGATCCTCAACCTGCGTTCGCTGCATCCTTCATTAGCGAGCATTCATCATTCGGATGTCCTTCAATCCGGGAGATGCTCCGCTTGATCTGGAGATCCCATGAACCCTCCAAACGCCCCCTTCAAGTGGGTTGGGGGTGTGGTCCAACCCACTTGATTGGAGCTGCCTCTGCCTTTAGTTCCAAACTCTTCCCACTTCTTTTCTCACCCAACCAGTCCTCAGGTCACCTCAATTTGAACGTCTTTATTTTGCTGACACACACAGACACAGACATAGACACCGACATCGACCCACGCACACTACGAACTACGAGGAGTTCCTCACTTGAAGGGCCGCCGCCAGAGGCGCAGGTCGGCGTCGTCGTTCGTCTCGATGGCCCGCTGGAAGACGTTGCGCACGCAGCGCACGAACAGGAAGTTGGCCAGGGGCAGCAGGAAGGTGAGCACGTGGTGCAGGTCCACCTTGGTGGCGCCCACCAGGACCTCGACGACCCAGGTGACCAGCTCGAAGCCGAGCACGAACATGTTGATCGTCAGCCAGGGCGTCATGTGCGAGGGCGAAACCTGTGAATGGGGAGCAAGTGTCAGTTGAGGGCTGGGAGGAGAGCGCGACTCACGCACGTTCACCACGGCGTACCAGAGCAGCAGCCACGCGTTCAACATCACCAGGGAGCCGACCAGGCGGCACTTGCGCAGCACCGTGTACGGGAGGACGTAGTATTTGCGCTGGCGCCACATCGAGACGCGCTTCCGGCCGCCCCAGTAGAGGCTCGTGAACTCCATCAGGCTGTAGAGCTGCAAGGTGATAGTAGAGTGAATAGTGTAGGAAGAGGAGGTTGTGGTACCCACCGAGCCGAAGGCGCTGATGGCCAGCACCACCCAGTAGACGATCGGGAACCATTCGGCGCGGCAGAGCGGGCTGCCGGCGAAGAAGGCCTTCACCGCATTCCACCGGGCATTGGGGCAGAAGTGCCAGATCGAGTAGATGTCGCAGTCGTCGGCGATGACGTCGAAGTTGCTGCGCAGCAACCGACAGAGCTTCTTGTCGAAGTGGGTGACCTTGTACATCGTGTCCTTGGTGGGCTTATTGATGTCCTCGGCGTTATTCTGGTCGGTGATGTGATCGTTGTTATGGTCCTTGATGTGATCGCTGTCCTGCTTGTTATCGTGATCTTTGTTGCTATCGTTGTTGGGTTTTCCTGATCCTTCTCCTGTTGCTGTTTCTTTTTCTGTGATATGGTTGGATTCCACCAGTTGTTGCCGGGTTGGTGGCGTTTGGAATTTTGACCGAGGCCGTGTTCGCGAAAATTTTGAGGTGCAATCGGTGAAACGGCGAGCAGTCGAAAAGCTCGAAAGCGCCGGAAGAGGAAATTTTTGAGAAGCCAATGGAAAAACGGAGAAACGACAAATGACGCACGGGTGACAGTGGGGCGAAGTTCCTCGACGAGGCAAATCGAAATGAATCCAATCGACAGTGAAGATATCGACCGGACTGCGATTTCCTCATTAAATCCCCTGACCGCCCTTATTATCTTCCCTCGTCGATCTCTGTCAGTTGAGTCGTCCTCTGGCCTCCTCCGTCAAGGATTCACTTCGAATAATTTCCCTGCTCCCACATCCCAGGCAGCCTAATACGAATCCGATAACCGCATTAAAGGCTTAATTAGTAACGAATCCTCCCGAGTCCGAGTTCTCCGACGGTCGGCGCACAACAACAACTACAACAACGAAGCTCCGCCGTGCCACACGCAGACAAAGTATTCACCGAATCGTGGTCGCTGCGGCCTCCTCTCGACCAACGGCGAACCAAACCCGAGTGGAGCAGGTTCCGTGTTCTGTTCACGGCCATTGTTTCGCCGACCAAACGTTCGTCCCTACCATGCGCCCCTCCCCCTTGCTGCTCCTCCCCTCGACGCCCCCTTCCGTGGTCTCTTCGCCAGAGGATCCGCGATTCGCCGACCACGAGCGCCCTGGTCGGAGGCGGCTCTCGGGAGGCGTCCCTGTCAAGCGGCGGCGGCAAATTGTTATTTATGGCTCGGGAGCGGAGCCGCGCGACCCGAAGACTCGCCCCTATCTCACTCTTTCTCTCATGCAATCTCTCTCTTTCCCACAATCTCTCCGCCGAAGGTTCCTTTGGCCGCCACATACACGTGTGTGTGTGTTGGAATTTACCATATCATTTACAATTTCTGCGGTCGACATGCGCCACTGACACCATCCTACGATATCAACCTCCGGTACAAAATTTCTCTAACACCATCCTTCTTTCAAACCTTCCCCTACCCCATCCATGACCTCCCCTAAATGAACTCCTTTCTATATATTCTTCCTTTTAATATACTCATCCTTTCAATATACTTATCTTTCATATATGCTCATCCTTACTATATATTCACAATATACTCTACATACTCAAGCACCATTTCCTTCTTTCTTCTCTCTCCGTATCTGTCTCCTGCAGGTTCTTGCCATGTGGGGCGTGCTGCGCTTCTACAACCTGGTGCGCGCCGGCATCACCTGGAAGGGCCCCGAGGTAATAGAACTCTGATATAACGCCCACGAGACAGACTCTCGCTTACACAGTTGTCACACATATCACCTATCCTCGCAGGCAAAGATGGTGACGCCGGCGCAGACGTCCGGCAGTCGCGGCTGTCGACGCGAGGGCGCCGCGCGGACGACGGGCTGCTTCTTCTTCGACTTCGACGACTACGACTACGACGAGGAGGAGGACGAGGACGATGAAGACGAGGACGCGTTCGAGGACGACGATGACGACGACGAAGGGAATGAGAACGATGACGATGAGGAGCAGCTCGGCGCGGAGGCGGACTGCAGGATGTTGGGCGAGCGCCGGCAGCGACGTCGGCGGTACCGCGGCCCCGGCCACCGACTGCACCACAACAATAACAACAACGTGCGCTCGGTGCTGATCAACAAGCGGCACAACAAGTACAAAATCGCCCACCCGCAGTCGAAGCTCGAGGTGATCGACGAGCTGGAGCGGAGCGCGGGCAGCGGCAGCGACGAGAACGACTCGCTGCTGGTGGCCTACGACAGCAACTCGGTGGCGTCGGTCTGACAGTGGGCGGCGGCAGCAGCAACGACTACGACGACGGGGGCCGGCGACGAGGGGCGGACCTGCCCCAACCCAGCCCAGGGGCGGTGGGATGAGCTGCAGGCGCTGCAGCGGCAGATCTGGGCGCAGCGACGGCGACGTCGACCGCTGCGACGCGCCTACTGCGTGGTGAACGCGCTGCTGATGACGCTCCTGGTCACCGTCGAGATCTACGCCCAGCTGGCGACGTTCCTCTAAGCGGAGAAAGAAAATAACAACCAGGGGCGAAAGGAGCAGCGTCGAGAACTCGAGGGAAGCCAGGAGCAAGAGTCGAGCATGATTCCAAGAACTTTTCAAAAAGTGGTCCACTAATTTCAGAAGCCTTTGTGGCGAGCGGTTCCTCAGTGGATTCTAGGAAGAAGTTTCCTCTCCCTCTCCTGGAGCACTTGGCGGCCAAACTCCGAGCGAACATTTTTCTGAGAAGCACAAGTTGACAAATTCTCGAAGCAAAACCATCGAGAACCCTGAACACCCGAAGCCCATCACTCGGAAGTCTTGTATAAGAAAATGTTCAATGTCTTCCTTGGACCCCACAACCCCACTTTTTGCCGCCCCCAAGCCCATTTAAAATCCAACGGCTTCCCCCACAAAATTCCACCGCGCCTCCAAAATCATCATCGCCCTCCACAATTTTTAACGGCGTCCCCAATTTCGTATTCTTGGAGCAGCCAAACTTCGAATTCCATGAATTTTAATTACAGTAATTAGCGGGCTCAGCCTCCATCCATCCTGCGTCGCGCCACCGAAAGCTCAGAGTTCAAACGACCACAAGGAGTGGAGGATGTGGTAGATGACTTCGCGATGGAGGAAGTCTGAGTCTTGAAGCCGCCTTCCATGAAGTTTTTCATCGCCAAGAAAGAAAGCATTGTCGTCCACTGCATGCCGTTGGAGGAAGGGGGAATCGCGCAGAGCTTCCAAGAAATCCCGCGGAGACCTTGTAAATACCTCGAGTGGATCTCAGACATGGCTGCACTTAGCGGAATGGACAAGTTGTAAATAACCGAAGGCCATCATTGGATAGGGAGGAGGATGCGGAAGGGTGGAAGATGCAGAAGAACGGAGGATGAAGAAAGGCTGGGAATGAAGAAGGTTGGAAGATGGTGGATGATGCAGAATGACGGCGGCCTCACGCCAGCACCAGACGAGCTCCCGGATCGAAAACTGGAACCGGACAGGGACGAAACATGTACAAACCACGTGTATGTAAAGGAAGTCGCTTACCGCGTGTGGGACAGACGTAGGATAGGAGAAACTATTGATACATATTTCCTGTTCGAGTCCTGCTCTAGAACGTAGGACAATACGTAGTATACAGACACACATACAAACATACATAGATATACATACAAATAAAGATATTAATATGTAGTCGTAAGGATAATGTAACCATTGGCGTAGGGATACAGTTACCTCGTTGACCTAGCATAAGCACTAATCTAGGATGAAACCGGCCTCTTGCAATGGAGGAATGCAGCCTGCAGCTCCCGGTGGCGAGGGGGCGTGGCACCTGCGCCACCGACCCCGCCGCCGCCGGGACTCAAAGTGACCTCGTAGAACTCGCTTCCATGACGACCCAACTCCGACCCGCACCAACCCCCACCCACCCAAAAATACCTTTGTAAAAACATTGTTGTTGTTAGTTTTAAGGCCTAATCTAAGCAAAAAAACACACATGAGTTCTTAGCCAATGCCACCAACTGCTTTAAGTGGAGCTTCGACTCAGTGGACATTGTAAATGTTTGTATTTTTACTGGAGCCACTCCAATAACACACACACACTCTCACACACATATAGACACATAGCCAATACATATGTACGTATTTTGTAGTTAAGCCCAATGCCGTAGAAGCATTCACAGAAGTGTGTAAAAACTATGCCAACAATAATATTCAAGTAATTACTATTAGACAACTGAAGAGAAATACAATATATTGAATAAAGAGATATTGAATGAGTTTTATTTCAATTCCTAAGGGGGAACCCAAAGGGAGGAAACCGGAGTCTGGGGGTCCATAAAATTCGACAGTCGTTGAACTTCGTTTCGTCGTTCACTTCGCTCCCGTGTTCATCAATTTCCATCACTCGTGATTCAACATGCTGGAAGCATCTGCTCGTCCTCGGACAGGAGTCCATCGATCAACACAAACACTTTCGAAGCCCCGTCCACGAAGCGCTGACAAATAGTATGTTTATCCATTCACCTCGAGTCCTCGGCGAACCAGGATGAGGTGGTGGAGGTGAGAGGAAGCAACGAGGTGGAAGCGGAACGAGGTCTTCGCCGCAACGACTTCCGCAGCTTACAAAATAATAGCCTTCAATCACTTCGAAAAATCGATGAACTCGTAAAAGTCGCTCACGCACCGCCCGGCGTCGTAATGAACCACAGGAGGAGGGGACGGGGCTTTCACACAAAGGACGGCTTCGGCTCGCTTTGACGCGGAGTAATAAATAAACAGAAGCCCGCGCTCAATGGGCCCCGGATCGTTGGCGACGAGGCGCCCACAAAGGGAATAAAAGTCGAATGGGCCGCAAAAGCAAAGCTGCTTAAGCGAATGAAACGTGGCGAGGGACGACGGGCGGAAGGTGGGGTCCGGAGGAGGTGCAAATCACTGATTGATCACTAAATAAATTCTAAAGGAGCCAGACAGACAGACAGACAGACGGAAAGCTACAATAACTGAAGGCGGCAATCCCTCATATTCCTTGAAGCCAAGGAAACCAAGGATCGACATCCGCCGGAAGCCCATAGAAAAATATGTTCCCATCGAATTTTACAAAACATTAAATCGCTGTCGGGGGAGGGCAGAAGGGGACGGGGCAGACAAGGACTCGCAGGATATGCTGAATGGAGCTTTGTGAGCTACCCTGGTAATCGAGTGATTGAATGGATGAAAGGAAGTCAATTTGGATTTGGATTCGATGAGGGATCGGATCGGATTTGGTAGGGAGGAGTCTGATGGGGGTGGAGGAGATGGAAGAAGAGAAAAGGGGGAGAGGTGACAGCTCTCGAGGTGTCCGTTGGCAGGGCGTTCGTTCAATTAGTCGCGCCGAGGGGCGCCGGTCGCAAATTAATTTAACTGACGGCTAAAGTTCAAAATTCGCCAAATTGAACCCGACTCCTCTCGCTCCCCCGGCTTCCCCTCTGGCCAGGTCAGGTCAACAAAAACAAGAAGGACACCAAGAGAATGGCCATCAAGGGCGAGCCTTCGGATGACAAGGACATGGGGGACGAGAGGCGAGAAGAGCAGCTTCGGCAACAGGCGATTCGGAGGAAACTAAAAAAGCTCGACGCACGCACAAAAAGCGATGACAACGAGTGGACGAGGGAGGAGGCGGCGGAGGCGGAGGTGGTTTGGCAACAACGGGAGACGAGTCTGGAAATTATCCTCAATTAAGGAGAACGTTTCCTGGCAGCCATTTTTTCTGCATAATTTGTGATAATTGATGATTTGTTTAGATTTGTGTCGAGGGACACGGGCTGGAAGAAAAACACAAACTAAGGCAACAACAGCAACAGAAAGAACAACGATATGGGCGAGGACGACATCGAGACACGAAAGATGAATGGAGAGAGAAGACAGGGGAGTCCGGGAATGAAGAACGGTGAAGCTAATTGATTGAATTTGTTGTTGCCTTTTCGCAAAAAGACTTCCGAAGACAAATTAACAATACATGGACCAGGGCAGCGGACTGCAGGGGGAGAGGAGGAGCGGACAAAAGAAGGAACCGAAAATGAGAAGGACGACGATGAAGAAGAGAATGAGGATGAGAATGAGAATGAGTATGAGAAGGACGACGATGAGGACGAGCAAATTGGTAACGAGCGGACCCCGCAAGTAGTGAGATTGACAGACAGACAGAGAGGGGGCGGAAAAGGAAACATTTATTTGCCTCTCCGACACTCTCTGGTCCCTCTGAGCCCGACATGTTTTTAGACCTTTGTGTCATTTAGTCCTTGTTAGACTCCTTTTGTGTCCTCGTGTCCCTGTTAGTCGAGTCTCGTTTACGTTTCATGTCGCTTTTTCATCTCGTTTCTTCATTCGTTTTAAATTGCTTCCACATTCTCTTTCTCTGTGCCGACCTCTCATCGACTTAAAGACTTTTTTCATCTATTTCAGGTACCACTAATGTTTTATTTATTATTACTATAATGACATTGTATTTTCCACATTCTACACTCACAATATCTGCACTTATGTTTATGTCGATCCAGACCTTTTGTGTCCATTGAATTCGTGATGTTTTTAATGGCTTTTTTAGCTTTATTTATTCATCATCCTATTCTATCATATCCTATTTTTAATGGCTTTTTTAGCTTTATTTATTCATCATCCTATTAGAGAATTTTAATATTGATTTCGAGTATTGTTAAGTTTTTGGGTAGAAATCGAAAGCCCCAATATCTACCAAGGAATATGTTCAAATAAATATGTTTAGATATGTATATGTATTTATTTTAGTTATTTCCTATTATGGAGTTTAATAAAAGCTTTTTTCAATTGCAGAAAAATTACTATTTATTATCAGTTTTATTTATGTAAAATATATATTAGGTCCGAAAGATTGAAAAATAAAGATTAAATTTATTAGAAAAAATGGAAAATATGAAAACATATTTTTTGTTAGAACCGAGAACTGAAGAAGGTTGCCACGGTTTTACATATATTCACAGCATTCAATCGCTCTTTTGATATTTTATGACCTCTAATGATTCTGAGAAATTTTATTGCCTTATAATGGTTTTTAAGCACTCTCTCCGCATACATTCGAATTTCTTATTCACGCATTCTTGTTCATTAATCTTCTTACGAACGCGTTCATCCTCTTGCTTGCTTTATGATTTGATCCTCTAACATCGTTCCCATCGTATTTTATGTCTTCTGTGGCCCTGTGGTTCTTGTATTATTCATTTCCTTTGTACTTTTCTTGTGTTATGCGAGCGTCTCGGCGACTTTTTAAATTCAATTGTGGATTTTCGCTTCTCATCTTCCCGAGTGCCGTCGCTTCTTCCGAGAGTTCATTTCAAATTTGTCAAACATCGTAAATCAT
Source organism: Coelopa frigida (assembly GCA_017309665.1). Taxonomy (NCBI): domain Eukaryota; kingdom Metazoa; phylum Arthropoda; class Insecta; order Diptera; family Coelopidae; genus Coelopa; species Coelopa frigida. The sequence goes on from CM029563.1 coordinate 12,750,574, forward strand.
TAAGGCCAAAATGCAAGTCAGGGTCCTCCACTCACACAAGCCCACTTGCCTCGTCATCGCGCTCCGTGTGGGACGCGCTCCCCAAGCTTTCTACGGCCCGGTCCTCATCCATCATCCGCTTCCGATTCCTCGCAATTACAACAAGTTAAAAATTTAATTGGCTGAGAGCGCGAAGACTTCCGGACGGCGGATGAGCGGATGAGTCGAGGGGCAAGAAATAATTTCGCAGAACTGGAGCGACTCGAAAAGTGATAAAATATTGAGAAGAACAGACATGGCGGGAAGATTTTCTGAAGGTCGAACCCGAACTTGGGACCAGGTCCATGAGTATTTTAGGGAATCTGTGATTTAATTTCTGTAATACAAGTACTCCATTTAGTCATCTCAATTGCTTTAACAATTTAATACTGAGAATAGAAGAAGATGAAATGGTTGCAATGTGAAGACATGAGGAAATTATAAACAAAACAACAATTATAACAAAACAAAACAAAACAAAACCATCATAAGATACCGTGACACTAACCGAGTGGGATACACAAGAACTGGGTGAATACATAAAATATGGATAGGAGGAAATCGATATGTGTGATAGAAACAGATAAAATGCACAAGTAAAAAGATATTGACTTTAGACTAGTCAATGGTCAAATGGAGCTCGTTGATGGAGCTCGTTGATGGAGGAATAAAAACTCGAATATGAGATGATAAATTTGCATACCGCTCGACGCATTCGATGCCGGGAGCTCCTTCAGAGGAAACTGACTCGAATTCGCCATCGCAAATGGAAGCCACGGCGAAATGGGTTTGTATTTGTTCCGATTGCAATTGACGTTGGCTCGTTCTCGATCCGATCCCACTGCACTCCGGGATCTCGCAGGAAAGCGCGCCTCGAGTGGTCATTGTTCATGTCCTTCTGACACTCACACACACATACACCCCTACTCACACATTCCATACACCACACACACTCAGACGACGCACTCGTTCGCTACTCTGGACACACACATGGGGGAATTTGCATATGGCCGGCAGAAGTGGAAAAATAAATAAAGTGGCGCACGTCGTCTGTCGGAAACTGGGGCGGACGCGACGACGATTGCATGCGACGGACGACTCCACGTGATTCGTCGTCGTCGTCGTCGTCGGACCCCGGCGTGACTGGGCGACGACTGCCAGCCGCAGAGTTCTCGGGTCGAGTCGAGAAGATGGATGGATCGTGAGAGTGGAGCAAAAGAGGCGGATGTCAACAATTGGCCGCCCTCGTGAACAGACAGCGGGCTGTGATGAACTGGACTTGGCTGGACAGCACTTGACGGCCCACTCAAGGGGACGAGAGGCCTTTTAGTAGTTGTGGAGTTTCTCCGAACTCCCGAGGAGAACGGTTGAAGCCCCAGTTTAAGATTAAAACTCCAGCTTGAGACTCAAACACAAGATACTAAAGCCCCAGCATGAGATTAAAATCCTAGCTAGAGATCTGTCTGAAGCCCCCATTAAAGACCCAGCTCCAACTTAAATTTTTAGCTTAAAACGCAAACTAGAAATTAAAGCCCTTCGAAGGGGTCTCCGCTGCGGAGCAAAAAAATTCCGAGGGTCCGGAAGAATCCTCTTCCCCTTTCGGAGGAGGCAATTTCGCTGATGGCGAGTGCCAGAGTGGCCACCTCGGGCTCTGCGGTGAAGTTCGTGCGTTCGCTTCCCAAAAATAGAGTGTTCCAATCTCCTCTAGAGAGAGAGCGTTCTCCCCGCCATCTGGCAACGCCGTCCGCCACTTCACACCCGGCCACTCGTCGCCGCTTTTGTTGTGCTTCGGCCGTCGCTCGCTCACGCTTCATTGTTCCGCTTGTTAAGATTATTTGGCAAAAATCAATGAACCCCAAACGAAATGGATTCGAACGGCCGCCCCCGGTCCTCCACCTTCCATCTGTCCGTCCGTCCATCCGTCTGTCTGTCCGCCGGGTATCGGTTGCTATCCTGCGATGACCTCATTTAATATGCATGTATTTGGTCCGGCGACGTCGGACCCTCGCTTGCGTGATCAACACGGCGGAGGGAGGGTGGTTGTTCGGAAGGGGGGCAGGGCGGGGCTGCTGTTGAAAAATCAACCCAATTGAATCAATTGCTTGGCAAATGGCGCAACAATTTGCGAAATCCTTTCGCCGCTCGTTAAGCATTGGAAATGTATTTGGTAAGAAAACAAATTCCCACAATGGACCCCAACACACATAGTTGTTGTTGTTATTGGAACTTTCCATTGTTGTTGTTGGTGGTGTTTACTTTACATGTCTGTCTTCCGAGAGAAAAGGCTTTAAACATAGTTCGGAAAATGCGTCAAGGGCTCCTCCTGGCCAAATTCCTGGCAAGTCCTCAGACGAATTCCAGGAACCCTTCGAGCCTTCTGGGAGCCACTCACAATAGTTGAGCGCTTAGGCCTCCCTTCAGTCGATACGTCCCCGTCCTCCTCTCATCCGCCCCCGGGCTCCAGCTCCGGTCAATATTTAATCACATCGCCATTAGGCGCTTTTACGCCGATGGCTCTCGATGATCGGCGGCCAAATGAATATTCATGACGGCGCAACTCATTAAAATCGAAGCCAAGGCCAGGGCCGATGAGGGGAGGTCGCGCCCCATCGGACGCGATTCACTCTTCACGCCCCCCTTCGCCGCGAGCCAAGCTTCCGCATACGGTCTGCTCGTCCTCCTCCCCTCGTCGCCCCTCGGAAAAGCGGATGAAAGAATCGCGCGTCAACCTCTTCGAGTTTCTTGCGAACCCCGTTGCCTTGTCAGACGAAGCCTCTAGGGCCACGCCCCCCGCTCCTCCGCCCACAACTCGGTATCTAATTGCTCGTCCGACATCAATAACAATAAATTGCGGCCGCATTGAAAGCTTTTAGTGCTTGATTAGATTTCGCAGCTTTGTAGTGCTTTTCAATTATATCGGATTCTTCGCTCCATCATCCGCCCTCGCCATCCCCCCTTCATGTCCCTGGAGCCCGTTCAACCGGGTCTGAGCCGCTGCCTGTGGACACGTTGCCAATAGTGCTGAGCCATAAAAGCTCATTATATGCGGCGCCGACTGATCCGTTTGCGAAAGTGTGTGTGCGTTGATTGGGGTCAGACGACGAGAGACGAGAGAGTTGGTCCAGAACACAATCGATGTGAGTCCAACGTAAGTTGGGTGAGTGGGGCTTTTATGCGATTTGGCGATTTCCTTGGCCAAGTTTCGAAGGAGACCGAACTCCTTGGAAGTGGATCCACCGTCGAGAAGTCTGGAAGGTGATCATTTTACGAGACCTTCGGAGCTTCCTCAACTATTCATGCATTTTAATGATGCTGTATAAGAGACGTAAGTCTCATCATCTCTCTTTCTCTCACCCTCTCTCCATCTTTCTCGCTCCACAATCGCATTCAATTGTAATTTATTAACGCGCGAGGATATTAATTCCCCCCCCCCGCTCGCACCCTCGCTTATTTATTGTTCGCTGCCGAGGCATATTGAGGAGATAAAAAATAAATGAGACTCGCCTCTGCCTCCACCAGGGCCAGCTTAATGTCCTGGACGCCGCAATCAATTCAGGCCCAAGGATTCGGAGATCTCGTATAAATCCTGCGAGTAACTGGAGGCCACGGCGACGCTGAGATATTCCAGTCAATAGAGGAATATATTTATGAAATAGCTTGCGAAAATAATACAAAGACAGAGAAATGGACAGAGTCAAACAGAAGTGTATGGACAGAGAGTCAGAGATAGACAGATGGACAGAGAGCGACGATGGTGGCGTGCGACGAAAGGTGAGACGCTGGGTCAGCAGGATGCTAATGTATGGACGGAGTCGGCTTTATTGGGATTCCGCTCGATTGGGTTTCATTGCCGGAGAATTTATTGGGCGAAGACTCAGGAAGAAGAACGAGGAGAGACGAGGAAGACGACGACTCATGGCCCAGACGCGCCCTGATAAGTTTTTAATGAAAATCGCCTCCCTCGTCTCGTCTGCTCTCCAACTAATTACTGGCTCCCCCTGGGCTGGGCCACAGTTAATAATTCAGCGAGATCTCCTCCTCGCGCGAGACGAGGAGCCCTTGAAGAGTGTTCAATTAATTTTATTTCATGCAGCTTCCGGTTCCGCTTTCACTTCCCTCCACGAAGCTGGCAGGACAACGAGAGGGCCAAACGAGGGATGAAGAGGGAGGGGTTATGGACGTCCTGGCTTGCAGTGAGGTGGGGCCATGACGTGCAAGATAAATGGAATTTTAATGCGGATGCGAAAAGTTCGCAGCGCCGAATCGACGTGAATGGATCATGTGGAAGCAACGGCAGCAACGACGACGACGAAGGCTGGAAGAACGAGTTGGTCCAACAGCAACAACAACTACGACGACAAGAAAGAGTTGGTCCAAGAACAAAAACGACGACGACAAGAAGAAGTGGATTCAACAACTACAATAAAAAACTGCTCAGTGACAACCACGACGCCCGGCTCCGAGGCGACGACGCAGCCGCTGTCGCCACTCAGCTTAATGAGCTGTGATGAGAGAAGCCCGTGGGATGATGAGTGGTGGAGAGCTGGAACCTGTTGAGCGTCGACGCCCTTCTCGAGGCCCCGCAAGGGTTGGCCCGAGGAAGGACACGACATCCTTTGAAATGAATAAACTGCTAATTGTCCCTCTCACCACGAGAAGGAGCGGGGAAAGGACTCATCAGAGAGCAAGGAAAGATTCACCAGAGGGAGAGAGAGAGACGAAAAGGAAACCTTTCACTCTGGACAAAAACGTCGCCTCCAGTGCTGCCACATCCACGTCACTCGCCAGCTCATAGACCACGCCCCCTTCCCACCTCCCCGCCTGCCGCAACCGCAAGAACCACTCGGAACCCGCTGCGACGACAACTTATTTTGAGTGTTTTTTCCTCCGAAAATTGAATCCCGCATCTCGTCGTTGGCTGTCAATCATCTTCAGCATGTCCTCTCCTTTTTCTCCTCCCTCCTTCTTCGACCTCTTCCCTCCTCCTTCTCTCCTCTTTCGCTCACTCTCTTCTTCCCTGCTCCATTTCCGCAGAACCTCATGTTTCATAATTCGACGACGGAACTTTCGAAGCCCGGCTCGTGTCGACGCCTGTCACGAGTGATGTGTCATAAGATGCCACGCCCCCTCCCTCCTGTCTTCATTCTTTCCCCGCATCTTCTGCTTCCCGCTTGTGAGCGCGTGTTTCGAGTTCGAGTTCTTGCGAATTAATGCGAGACTGCGTCAAAGTCCTCGTGTCGTCCTTTAATTAAGCTCCTGAATCCAGCTGTCATTGCGGTGACAGATCACGACAATTGTCGTCGTGGAGGTGGGGCCGAGGGCGGCATCGACGCCAATTTGGAACGCCTCCGTTCGGAGACACTCAAGAGCCAGCTCGAGAGGCGGTTCCAATTAAGGTCGATGACGAGGCCTCGATCTTCTCCTTTGCCTTGAGAAACACCTCGAGGTGAAGAGGGCGACCATGAATCGTTCGGAGTGGTCTTAATTAGCTCAGAGTGGGATGAGCTCCAGGATATTCTGCTGGAGTAGTGGAGAGTGCTTCAATCTCGATTGAGGCCTGGAAGACGCTTGTCATTGTCCTTGGGGATTCCTTCATTGTCGATTCCCCTCATTCTTCTCCTTTCTCCAGGATCCCAGGTGCGTGAACTCAACTCTATATGAGGAGTCCAGAGCTCGAAAGTTCGAATTGTTTCTATGTCGATGTGCTTCGAATGGTGAAGGAAAAATATCGACGAAGTTTTTATTGTTGTTGTTTTGTTGCCCGCCCCGCAACGCAAATTAAATGAATAATTAATTTAAAATTCATTAAAAACACAAAAAGCGAATTTATTGCGTTTTTCACACCTGTTACAATGGGCGAACACACACTCAGACACTCACACACACGCACACACATACTCATGTTGGGCTTGAATGGTTGAGAGAGAGAGGGAGAGACAGGCATACAGAGAGAGAGGGTGGGAATGAAATCGCATTAATTAATCAACAGTTTGTCGGGTCAGGCACAACAACCACAGCAGGAATGACAGCAAAAACGATGAGAAGGACAACAACAAAAATGGCAATAACAATTACGAGAACAACAACGAGAACAACAACAACAATGAGAAGGACAACAACAACGACAAGGACAACCACAACATCGAGAGAAATAAGAATAATGAGCACAGCTGCCGTTGGCAACGCGATGCTTTAAACGCTTTAATGCCCGAGAGCCGTGCTTTTAAAAATCCTTTAAAGACCATACGGTCTTTTGTTGTCATGTTGTTGTTTTTGGGGGCGGGGGGAGAACCTGCGGCAAGTCGAGAGACCAAGGAGGACAGAGAGAGAGAGAGAGGCGAGAGATTGGTTGCGGTGTTGCCAACCGAAGGAGAACGTAAAAGAGTCAAAAAAGTGAAACTGTTTGATAACTTTAGTTGTAGAAAGAGAGATGAGGAGAGCGATCGAAGTGAAAGAAAAACAATTTGTGGTTGAAAGAGAGAGGAGACGAGGGGGAATGAGAGAGGGGAGAGAGAGAGAACGAAGAGGAGGGGAGAGAGAGAAGGAAGAGGAGGGGAGAGAGAGGAGAGCGAGGAGGCCAGGGTGACCAGGCGAGAGCGATCGGGGTCAACCCGTAATTGCGATTTGTTTTCATTGCGAATAAATGCAATATTTATGCGGAGCAACGACTCGTGTCGCATTTATTTTCGCCATCGAGCTTGTTAAGCGTTGTTATTGTTCTTTTAATGCACTTTTGTTGATTTTTTGTATCAGGAGTCGATCAATTATTTAAACGATTTCCGCAATTGTGAAACAGCAGGAAATGAATTTTCCATGCTTCATATTGTATGGAAATGGATTGGTCCCTAACTGCATCGACGACAAATGCGACAAAATCACTCACACAGTCACACAATCATACATGTGTGTTCATATCGACGTTGGATGACGTCAGAGATTAACGCCTATTGATTTATGTGCAGCATTCAATGGAACAACGAATTCCATGTCATTCAATGTCGAGGTATCTTTTTCCCTGTCGTGTTAAATGATGGAAAATTCTGGAATTCGATATGATTTCGGGGGAAATTCATCCATTATTTGATCACTCCTCACCCGATAATTGGTCCATATTATTCTATTTCATGTCAAAAACGCTTTCGTCTGAAATCCTCCCGATATCAAGCGTCAAATGTTGATTTTTCGAAATGTCTTTTTGAGAAAATATTTCTCCTCTCTCCTGCTGTTGAGATCCGAATTCACTGCAATTTTCTCTATTTACATTGAGTTTCACATTCGATTTCGAGCGAAAACTTCTCATGCTCCATGCACCATTTCCTCCTCGATTCTCGGGTCGTATGAGCAACCTTTTACTCGAATATGCAAATTTATCCGGAATTCTTCTATGGACATGGCAGCGAACTTCCTTTGACAGACAGCATCTGTGGTAATATTTACCCATGTTTCAAATGAAATCCAAACCAGACGAAAATGTCACCTCCGACCACCGGGGCGTATGAGGAACTTTTTGCCACGCTTTTGCCGAATTCTTTTAATCGTCTAATCCCAGCCTCTCGTTGACCTATAAAATCAACCCACGCTCCATCCATTTATGATTTGAGGCATTTGTTGGTTTAAAAATCGTCGGGATTCATGTCCGAAACTCTGTTTGGCGAGCTGATTGCGGGACTTCGAGTCGAATTGCCAAAAAAAGGCATCTCTTTTAAGGATCCAGGAGCCTCCCGGAAACCCGAACTAATCAAGGACACAGAAGGGTTCGATTGCCGAGGGATAACGATGGACTCAAAGGATAACGAGATGTGCGAAAGACAAACAAACAGACGGAAGAATGCGAGAAGGATGCGGAGACAGAGAGAAAGAGGGCGAGAAATACAGCAACCGCAGCTCAATTATTAAAGCGGTCTCTTGTCAAAAGAGGAGGGTTGGAGGCGGAGGGTTCGAAGGAGGCGACGGGACCGAGGGAGCGGCCGAGTCTAAAGGAGGGAGTGTTGCGAATTCTCGCCGCTCGTCATTTGGAGCTTCGCGATTCGAGCTCTCTCGAGATAGAAATTTAAATTGGAAAAGTTTCGGCCAGCACGGAGAACGAACGCACTGCAGCCGGCTCAGGCGAGGCGAGTCATGGCGAGGGGACCCCGGGTGAAGGGGGCCGATTGGTGGGTGGGTTGCCTGATGAACGAGCCGAGTTCGCATTCGGGCCAGTGCCGCGAGTCCCGAAAGCCGCTCGTATCTGCGTCACATAAACGTCGGCACGCGGCGGCCAAACGGCGTTTAATAAACATCCGACGCCGACATCCTCGGCACATTAATTCATCTGCAGCACATTTTCTTTATTTACTCCGATAGGAGGTGGAGATCGGGGCTGTGGAGGCGTAGGCGTAGAGGGTGTCCCCTCTTTAAGCCCGGATGATTTACTCGAGTCATAAAAATAGCGTCCGCAACTCCGACTGCTTTCGAGAGACTCCGACATGAGGAGAGAAAAGACGCTTAGGAGAAATCATGAATCTTGGAAGGTGGGGGAGTGAAATCTTGGAAGAAAAATGCTCGTCACGTTTCAATTGTTCGGGAAAAGGGAGAAAAATACATCGCAAAATACACCAACTCAAGGTTGGGGGATGGAGGCGAAGGATGCGTGTGTGTGTGTGTCTGCGCTTGTAATGGTGTCATAAATGTAGACAACATTTACAACAACTTATCAACAACCCCGTGACAGCGAGAGAAACATCAGCAACAGTAACAACAACAACAGCACCATCAACAACAATCATCATAACGACAACAACAATAATAACAACGATAACAACAACATTAACGACTACAACATCAACTACACCAACAACAATAACAACATCTGTCAGTCGGAGCAACCAATAACAATTAAATAAAGCAAAATAATGAAATAAAATAAAAGATGTCCGTTGTCCAGGAAGCCTCATGAGCGGCGACAGCTTCTGTCGCTGTCGTTGTCACTGTCTCCATCATTGTTGCTGATATTTATGTTGCTGTCCTCCTCGTCGCTCCGGCCGCGACAGTGTGGAAGGACACTAAAAAGGGAAGGTAGGAGAGGGAGAAGACGAAGGAAGGAAGGAAGGAAGGAGACGATGAAGAGGAAGTAGTGAAAGGGAGGAAGGAAAGGTGCGGTTTCACTTCTCACTGCACACGTGGAACCGGTCGATGGAAGTCGGAGAGAGAGAGATGAGAGGAGCGACAAAACCCAATCGAATCAATCAACTGGAGGCTCCTGCAGCTGCCGGCGATGCAACAGCCACCAACTCAACATCCTCCAACAACAGACCAGATCCACCAACAGAACCTCTTCCACTGCACCCGCCACAACCACGGCGGAAGCAGATCGTGGCCAGGAGGAGAACGACGAGGAGAAGGCAGAAGCACGCGAGCGGAAACGCGTTCGGGATCCTTCCCAGTCATCGAGTCGGATGATTCTGAAGCCGCGAAATCCGGGTATAGCTTCGAAAATATCGCGGAGTGAAATTGGCGATTTGCTCATTGGGTTCGAAAGTTTCACAATTTTCACAATTTCGAAATTCGCGATGCAGCAAACTGGAAACGATCGAGTGATTCGAAGATGTTGTTCCAACTATTTTCAGATTTCGTGAACTGCTTCATAACGTCGTTGTCCGTATTTTCAACTCCAATTCATGGTATTTCAATTTGCATTCATCCACCTCACTCCACCCTTACTTAAACCACACCTCCTTCCTTCTCCCTACGGCATTGAGTTTGCTCTCATAAAGAGCTTCCGTTCGCACACAATTACGGAAGATATGAAAATACTGCACATAATTGTATTAAAGTCGTCCCTGAGAGCTTTTCGCTGATCCTGGGCCAGAAAAGGGAGGACAAGGGAAGGGTTGAAAAGGAAATGGTTGAAAAGGGAAGGGTTGACAAGAGAAGGGTGAACAGAGTGAGATCGCGAAACTGGGCGAAAGGGAGCGAACAAGAGCGAGGGGCCGAAGATAATCGGAAGCAGGTGGCTTAAAGTTTTCCCGCGGCAGCAGGGCACAAGCAACCCTTGACCACGCCCACCTTCATTCTTCACATCCCTTCGCTCTGATGCTGCTTCGCCCCAGCCCCACACATTCCCAGGAGATGACGGGGGGGATGGAAAGCGATTCCGAGCGAACGAATCTCGGCGAACAACTTCGGAAACTTCGGTGCCTCGCCTCGCCTCGCCTCGAACTCCGGGAGTCGTTGGGATTTTAATTAAAATGTTGCAGAAAAACTCTCCGAAACAACACGAAAACTTTTCAACTTGTCGCTTGGGGCCCGAGGGCGGGACGGCGAAGGGGGCGTGGCAGAGTGGAAGGGAAGGTGTTGTTGGAGAGGAATTGACGAAAATCAAAAGTTTGCAGGATTGACAAGACGTGCTTATGTGTGTGTGTTTATTCCATGAGTGTATATGTGTGTGTGTTCCGGAGATAGTGCTTCTCTTGTTCGAGTGAAAGAGTGTGAGTGCGAGGGGAATGGGGTGAGTGCGAGAGGGATGGGGTTAGTGTTTGATGGCGGGGATTAGTTTAAGAAGCGTTAAATTAAATCATCCTCTTCTTCGACTCAAGCTCCATTCCTATCATTCTCTCCATCTATCTCTCTCTCTCTAACTACCTCGTGCTCTGTGTTTGTGTGAGTGCCTTGAGATGGCGTCGGATTTGTTTCTGCGGCCATGATTGCGTTAGAAGTGCTCGTCCTTGGCCTTTGTTGTGAACAACCTCAATGTTGTTGTTGGTCTTAATGTTATTTCGTAGAAGTTTAGATTGTTGTCGCAGTCGCTTTTGCTGTTGTGGTTATCGTTAGCATTGTTGTTATTGTTAGCATATTTCTTGTTGTTGTTATCGTTAGCATTTGTTGTTGTTGTTGTTATCGTAAGCATCGTTGTTGCCATTAAATCCCCATCCTGCTGCTAATCAAACACGTCAAAGCTCGTAAAGACTTTGGCTCCCCGGTGCGTCTCTGCGGTTTCAACTCAAACCCCACCACGATCTCCACCTCATTCTCCACCTCATCCTCCCCTCAGTCCCCACCTCAATCTTCATCTCAACCTTCACCTCGCCCCCCTCCAGGTTTCTATTTAATTGATTCCCCCTAAGAAGCAGGAGACGCAGCTCGCAGTCGCTTCAAGAAAAGAAAATCATCGGGGAACGCGCGGGAGGGGAGCTCGAGGGAAGGGGCGGGGGAGCTGGTCCTAGATTACGCTAATTATTTATTTCGCAGAAGTCGTTTTGACTTTATTATGGCTGCTGTTGTTGTTGGTGTCATTGCCATTGTTGCTGCTGCTGTTGTTGCCATTGTTGTAGTTGTGATCAAATCCCTGAACATGGAGCAAACTTCAGGTGAATCCAACAACAGCTTCATCAAGAGCAAAAGCAATAATAACAGCAACAATAACTCAACAAAAACAACTAAATAACAACAACAAATATACATCAACAAGACAACAACTAAACAATAACACAATAACAAATCAACAACAACCCAACAACAACATTTACAAATGAAGCAATTGAATCAACAAAAGTAGAAAATTAAATTAATTCATTTGAAGGTGTTCGCTTTGACAACAACAACTACAACACATGCTGTCGTTGTTGTTGTTGCTGCTGAACAACAACGACAGCATCATCTCCAGCTTCTTAGCGTTAATTAGAAGCAAAGGTGTGGGGAAGATGGAAGTTGGAGGCGAAGGGGGAGGGGAAGATACGCCACCCACAAGGAAGTTCTCAACGCCGCCGGGGAAGCCGTCAGCGACTGAGCTCCGAACGCGTGATGACTTTTCGTGGTTAGCAACGCAATGAGCTTCGGGCTTCCCGTTGACTCAATTATGGATCCCACACATTTGCTCTTGAAGATTCTATATCGAGAACCAGGTTGATCTCATTCCATGCTTCGGCGTTTAGTTTGGTTTTAATTCGATTTAGTTTGGTTCCGTTCGGTTCAGTTTAGTTTCGTTTGGTTTGATTTGGTCCAGATACGTTTTTTTTTATTTGGTTTGATTCGGCTTCGTTTAGTTTCATTTGGTTCGGTTCAGTTTGGTTTCCTCGATTTGACCCCATGATCCTCACACCCAAAACAAGTCCTTGTTGAAGTTCTACATTCGTCCTGATTCGAATAATCATCTCATCAACATCATCACCGTGGAGGAGGCGGAGGACGATGTCCAAGGACTAATTACAAGAACTTTTGTTACTGTCGCGAATCCATTAAATCGTCGCCCCGAAGTCCTTCTCAGCCGGCGACGAGAGATGGACAAAGTTTCGACGAACCACGGTGGACAAGGAGAGAGAGAGAGAGATGAAGTTGACACGATGCAAGTTGTCGATGGCCAGACGACGAAAGGCACAGAGAGATAGATTGAGAAAAGAGGGAGAGGACGAGGGAATGGAGAGAGCCGAACATATGGAAGTTTCTCTTGAAAGGTCATCCACGAGCGCAACAGTTGAATGTGATCGACGATGGAAGTTGCAAAGGAATGGAGAGTGAAGACTAAGAGTGGAAAGGGGGAGGTTGGAAAGGTGGAGATTGAAGAGTAATTGCATGAGAGAATGATCAGGAGAGTGTCCAGAGAGGATGGGCAATGGGCGTGGCAAGTGGGCGTCTCCATTATTGGCAATTAAACTACATCATATTCGATTTTCCACTCGAATCGAGCAAAAACCATCGCTTGGAAGGAAACTAAATTCGAACCCCGCCTCTTCCTCCGATCCCCGCCCCTCGAGAGCCGTCACTTGCACGCTGGACACGATGCGGTGGTCACGAAGCAGCGGCTGCGGGTGTGAGGGAGAGGAATTAATTAAATTTCACCGGCAGCGAGCGACGACGACTCGAAATGTAATTCGATCGTGAACAATTTAATAAAAACGCGATTCACGGACGCGACTTGTTAAAAAATTGACAGGCGAAAAAGCCATCGGGAAGCGACCTCCGCCTCTCGCCGCCGCCCCCTTGCGCCACGCCCCCTTCGGGCGACACAACTACAACTGCAGACAATGGGCCGCGACCCTTTTCAAACGGCCGCGGCGAAGCGAAGCGCAACGAAACGAGGTGAGCCGAATTCAATTTCGCTAAAAAGGCAAGCGGACAGCGATGTCAACCTCACCCCGCCCCCCTGGTCACCGAAACCCTCCCTTTGATCCCCTTACCTCGCCTCCTTTTGACCCTGTCTCCATCACTCCTTTGTTTGCACTGTTGCCGCCCCCTGCATCGCGCCCCGGGACTCGAATCGTTTCCGCGAAACCGGCTGTCGCTCCCCAGCCCTTTCAGACTTGCATCCGTCCCTCCTATAACACCCTCTACCCCCCTCAGCCATCGTCCTCCCTGACAGCACCCTCGTCAATCAAGTGTTGACACTAAAGAGCGCCGCGGGTCCTGGCAGCGAATGCCCGAGGCTCCTGCGGCGGCTGCAGGACGGGTCGCAATCGTTGCTGCTGGTCAGGGTTTTCGCGGAAGGCCGACTGACGAAGGTTCCCCGAATGTGTCCAATCATAGAAAAGACGATTCTCCTTGAGACCCCCCCAAGACTCCGACGAATTATCTTTGACTGCGGGTTCAAGGCGTGATTTTCGCAGAAGCCCGTTTAAGGCGATTCCAAGAGGAGACCCCGACCTTTCTGGTTTGATGGGGGATTCTTGTTATAGCTTCAAGGCGAACACTTTGTCGCCCTCATTCCCGAAATCCCCGCGAACTCCGCGACCTCCTCGCCCTCGACCTCTGGCCATAAATCACTTTGATATCGGCGAAAATTCGAGCTCGAGTCCGGCGAATGCGTAATGGCGGCGACATTATGGCCGCACTTCCGGGGCCGGGGTGGGCGAGGGACCTGCGCTAGAAATATTCAAAAATAACCGGAAGTCATCGGGGCGAACGATGAAAGTCAATTAAAGACCAGCGAAGTTGACAAAAGGCCGCCTCAGGGAGAGAGAGAGAGAGAGGGGTCGATGTCCCGGAGTCGAAATTTTATGATTTCACCAATGCCGAGCAACGACCCACGAATCTGCAGGGAATCGCACTTCGCTGCACGTTGCATACCAAATGTGGAACCGGAACCTGGAACCTGAGGGCGGGGCAGGGGGATCGGAACGTGCTCCAAACATTCGGCGCAAATTTAACACTCCACTGAATTCGTTCATAAATTATTCGCTCGCCCAAGTTTCGCCCCCCAGGGCGAAGGCGGGGGGCGTGGCGGGGGAGGCGGGGAATTTCTATCTCACAAAGTTCCGGTTTTTATGACTCATTTCGAGGGTCCCGCTTATCGTGGCCCGAACCCCTCGCAATCGGCGGCATCCAGATCTCGTGCGCCTCCCACGCCCACGATTCTCCCTCTGTTTACGAGGAAAACTTGAAGATTCAGCGAACGCGATGGGAGATAAGAATTTTATGTGCTCCCCTCTCTCGCTCCCACTCACCGTCACGCTCGCTCTCATTCTCTCTTTCTCACATTCTCTCTCTACCAATCCCCCTCTATCTCACTCGCTGTCTCTCAATTTTGTCTCCAGATTGCGAATCTTCTGCATCTTCATCCGGTCTCTCATTGTTTTTCTCATTTCATATTCCTCGCCAGTGTTTTGTCCCGTGTTGGTTTTCATTCCCGTTGATTGAATCTCCGATCGTATCTGGATCCTATGGAGACATCCCTATTTGCATCTCTTTACTCGAATCCCCATCTCTATTTCTCTCTCTCTCTCTATCACTTATGTCTCTATCAACGGATGTCCGACCTCTGCTTCTTTTATTGTCTAGAGTAGATTTCTCATTACATTCTTTTTCCCTTTCCTCCTACAATTTATTCCATTTCAGCCTCTTCAGTTCTCCATTTCACTCTTCAGTTCTCTTTTTCACTCTACAATTCTCATTTTCTCTCTTTCTATTTTACTATCTCACTCCATCTGTCCCTCTCTTCCACTAAATTCCCTGCTCTTCTACAAATTTCCGTTGGAGGGAAGTCCGAATTTCGCGAAATTGTGTTTACTTCCGCTTGTTACCCACACACTCACACACATACACACATGCCCTCCGTTGCCAGCACTCAATAAAAATGCTCCCTCCCTCTCTCTCCCTTTCTCTATCTTTTTCGCCATCTATTCTCCTTCTTCTCTCTCGCCCAAAGCCCAAAGTACGAACTAGGAATTTAAAGAGGAGTCGCTCGAATTCACAACCGACATCAACAACATTAACAACTACAACAAATAGAACACCAACTACAACTGCAAGAAATAGTACAACAACAACAATAGGAAGTGTCTCCCTAAATGCGAAATTTATCGGCACATTCGGCAACACCTCCGACAACGAGGCGAGCCCTGCCACGTCCCCCCTCCCGCTGTCGTCCCCTGGTCCATGTCGCGAGCACCTCGACAGGAGCGAAGCCGCTCTTAATAGGATCGTAATTTATAAGCGGATCAAGTAGAAAAGTTGCTCCCGCGGAAGGGCAAAAAATCCTCTCTCGCTCTCGATCTCTCTCTGTACCATTCACTCTCATTGGACGGGGGGTTGAAGTTTCGTGAAGAGCGCAACCACAGATTGTGGCGAGAGGGGTGAGAGGGGAGGGGTTGGTACCAACTGCCGTTTTCGATTTAAAATGAAGCATATTTCGAGGTGCGAAACCGAGGAATTTTTCCAATTCGCAAAGGGATCCCACCGCTGGTCAACGTGAGTGAGAGAGAGAGACCAAGAAAGAGAGAGAGAGAGATAGAGCGCGGCAGAGAGATAGAGCAAGTGAAAGAAGATCTCGCTTGACCGCCGAACGGTGGCCTCCTCATCCTCTCCCACGAAGGCCGGTGTCGAGGTCGGCATCGACCCGCGAATAAATCTCCATTAGAGCCTCCGATGAAGCGGGTTTTTGGAGCCCAACGAGAAGGGGCGGAAGGGGGGAGGAAGGAGCGAACGAAGGGAAGAAGGGGGCAGGACCAAAGAGGCAGAGATGCGATAAATTGTGGGGTTTTCGAGAGCGGTTCATGAGGCCAACAAATAAATAATAAGGACAACGAGACAGGAATAGCTTTCGGCTAGATGAAGGTCCACGAGTTCTAGTAACATAACAGGGGTATTATGGATAGATGGATATTACAAGTCCTCCCTTCTGCAACAGCAGCAGCAACGTCTGGTGCTCCAAAACAACAACAACAATAATAAAAACAACGACATGCACCCCAGTGGGTCGACGGCACTCTTTCAAAATGGAGTTCGCAAATGGCTCCTCAAGCGTCATTAATGTGTAATTTCTCGCCCCACTCCCATCCTCAAGCAGGCTGCAACAGGACCAGTATCAGGACTAGAACAACAACAACGATGACAATAACAATGATGGCGACTATGAAAAATGACAACAACAACATCTATTAAGTGTATTGCATACACTTTGCGAGTCAGAAGTAGATGTAAACGTGGAAGAAGGAACAGGAAGTGGGGTGGGGTAGAGAAAAGATGGCAAAGGTGGAGAGGAAAAGGGGGGAGGTTGAGAGAAAACGGGGGGTGGTGAAGTAGAGAAGGGGAAACAAGAGAACAAGTCGAAGTAGTAGAAGAAGAAGTAGAAGAGACAAGGAAAATTACTCAAAATGGCTGCTGAATGGCCGCCCAACTTAATGTCACAATTCGTCGGGGACAAATTTAATGGACATCAAGTGCAGTTTAAGTCCACTTAAGTCAGCTTCGCCACCGCCCCCCGTCCCGACCTCATTCGTGACATTCCTGCCCGGTCCCTCGGCGAAACTTTGTCGCCATTGTCAACTCGTTTCTGACAGAGCCCCCCACCTCGTTTCCTCGTCTCCACCAAGGATGTCGAGGATAAAAGTGCAGAGAACGCAGCGAACACGACGGGGCCTCCAAGGACAATGGAAGGGATTCTTAGCGAAGGAGAGGAGATGGAGGAGACGGAGGAGACTTCGTCGATTTCATTCGAAGCTAATTCGAGTCGAGCGAATTCTCCGCGTTGACTTCAAATAACAAATTCATTCCCATGTCAATAATTTATCTACAGGCTGTTGGGTCAGAAGTTAAAATTTATATCGGTCGATTATTTTTCGTTCAAAATAAGAAATAAAACACAATAATTAGATCGGACCTCAGATAAAAGGATATCTGGTATTGTCCATTTGAATTATTTGGGTAGTGGTTGGTTTTTGAAAGTAATATTAAGCTTTTACTTTCGACTTATGACAATCAAAATTCCACGATTAAACGATTATCCTTAAGGTGAACAATTACCATGTAGGATGAATTGATGTTCTTTAGAATAAAACCAAGATACAAATTATTGGTGGTGCAGCCCTCGAAGTCTCGAAGCTTTGATAATTTTTCTCATAATCGTTGGTATTGTGTGTTTCTAATCTTTTACACCTATGAAAGAGACCAAAACTTTTATACTTTTATCGAACGAATGGAGCTTTACATGATATACATGATAAATTTGTAAAGAAAAGAGAAAGGTATGGAGTGGGGATTAAATCCTGTAGCCCAGACACTTAACCAACATTTAGCCACAGAGCCACGTCCCCCCCTATTCATGTGAATCTAATGGGCTGAAATTCACAATTGGTTGAGCGCTGATATGTAAGAGATTCCACGAAGAACAGTTCGG
The DNA here is from genome assembly GCA_017309665.1 of Coelopa frigida. Taxonomy (NCBI): domain Eukaryota; kingdom Metazoa; phylum Arthropoda; class Insecta; order Diptera; family Coelopidae; genus Coelopa; species Coelopa frigida. The sequence continues at coordinate 12,768,176 of CM029563.1, forward strand.
TCGACCGAGGAGGAGGAAGTGACGTCAATTTAGGCAGAGCTTTTCAGGCGTCATCCACTCGGTTCATAAAGCGTTATTTGTCAAAGAACCCGGCTGTCACCGAGCCGTCTCCCGACTGAGGTCAACGCGATGACAGGGCGGCGACAACGACTCCGACGCCTCTTGCAATTTATCTCGTGTTGTCATGAAAAATACATTTAATTTGTCGCTCACACCAGTCAACTTAACTCAACTCAACTCGGGGACTCACGCAGAGTCATGTGGCTGCAGGTTCTCCTCGAAGGAATAAACAAACACCTACACACCCATCTCGACGCACACACTCTCACCAATCTCTACGCACACACACACCCACACCAATCTCGAAGGGAACTCGCACGAGCCGAATGCGAGGTGCTTTTTTGCTTTTTCGGCAGTCAGCATTTTTCCAAACACGATTTTTCGCAAAATTCATACTTTTCCCCGGCATCGCCGTCGCTTTGTTCGCCGGTGAATTTGATGATGACAGCTGAACGTCCTGCCAGGACTCGGCCCGCAACAGTTGAACACAAAGCCGTGTCAGCAGAAGCAGAGCGGGGAGACGAGCGGGTGGAACGAGGTGGAGCCACCTCGGCACTTGTCGTCACTCGACGGCGTGTTATTAATTCAAGTGTGCGAAAACATTTGTCATTCACTGTGGCCCCGACAGTGGGCTGAGGCCTCGGCTCACGGCGCTCCCGAAATTATGCAATCGCAATCGTCGCTCGGCTCAGAACGACTCGACTCGAGTCGGATCGGGTCGGGTCCGCTTTGTCCCTCGCCCATTGTCGCTGGATTGTATTGTTGTCCTTGTCTCTCCTGCACCGGTGCTGTTGGGCGTCAGGGGAGAGTCAGCGGGAGTCGGGGGGCGTATTCACTTAATGCTGATGAGGCATCCGGTTTCGTGATTTGATTCCATCAGGCCCAGATTCGCCTCGGCTGCTCTCGTTGACGTTGCTTTTGTTGCTGCTTTGGAGTTGTCGTTCTCCTTATTGTTGTTGCTCTCCTTGTTGTCGTTCTTGTTATTGTCAGTCATGTCATTATCTCACTTGTTGTTGTTGTTCTCATCGTCGTCGTTTGGATTCCCAGTTGCCGCTGATTTCGTCAAGATATCAATTTTCAATTTAGTCCTCGACTCGCGAGGGCCGCCTTCGCTCTTGTTTCTGGAAAATAATTATTTTTTATTGGTTGCGATAGTCGTAGTCGTCGTCGTCTTCTTCTTCTTCTCCAGTACCGACTCCACCGACTCTCGCGAATTGTTGCCAATTTCACCGAGCGGAGAATAACTGTCATTAAAAATAATTGCTGGAACACGATCGCACACACACACAAACACATGGTTCTTGGGGTTCTTGGTCGGATTCGGGCGCCATCGACTCGCGGGATATCATGTCAAGAGGAGAGAATGTTCGCGAGATTGCGACATAAGTGCGACAAAAACAACAACAATAACTGTGTTGGGGCGTAACAACAAGGCCATTAGGCGGCGTAACACAAGCGACCGTGTGTCTATGTGTGTGTGTGTTGACAGCTCTAACGACGTTAATGCGCTGTGCACGACGTGTCCCGGCAGCGTTGACAGCGGCCTCGACTCCTTCATCCTTCGTCCCTCATCCTACGATGTCGTCCCTCATCCTCATCGACTTCAACTCAGCCTCTTTCGAACGCGTTTCCGGTGCCGCCATCTTCCAAGTGGAGAACATTCTGGTGATCGGTGCACTCGGTTACCCGGGTAACCACTCCTAGGACAGCGCCGGGTACCCGGAAACACTCAGACCAAAAGCCTAAACCGAGAGCACTATATGTAATTGAGCAACAACAACAACAACGCGACCACCTTCGGCGAAATCGAACAGAATGATGTGAGACAGCCTCAGTCATTCAGCCAGACAGACAGACAGACAGACAGAGGAAGACAAACGGAGACAGGCAGAGTGAGAGAGAGAGACGGATGGATGGAGGTAGACGTCGATTTTCGAGTCGGACGCTTCCTTGATGGGATCGTGGGCCTCCTTCATCTTCTCCCTCTTCCCCTTCCTCCTCTTCGCACCACCAGTAAATAATGTTCGCGGGAGGTGGTGCGAGTGAAGCTGAAATTAATTCAAGCGTTTATGGCGCGTGCTGCTGCTGGCTTCGCGACTTCGGAGGCAAATTCCACACCTCACGTGAAGCCAACAGACAAACACACATACACCCACAAATAAATACTCATACCACACAAACTCTGCCCTCGGATCGCATGGAATTCCGACGTTCTAGTGCTGGGTAACCATTGGAATGAAGCCTTCGAGTCTAGGAATGAGCCCAAGGCATCTCAGGACTTCACATTATGGAGCATTTAAAATGGAAATGCATTTTGCGGGAGAGAAGTAGGTTGGTGACATCCTACTATATGACTACTAAGAGATGTCACTTGAAGTTGATAAACTGAAAAATAATGAAATATAATAATGACAAGATTATTAATGCATTTAAAGGTAAATTTTTGTTCATTTACTTGTTGAATTTTTAGGTTGAAAATGTTCGAAAATATTTCCACCGAAATTGTATTAAAATAGTATAAATCGAAACACGATATAATAAAAATCCGTCACATGTCAATAATAATAATACTTTTTCGTAAAAAAAAATATATAAACTTCTAGAAGAGGAAAGCTATTATCACACGTAGTCAAGAGTTTGGGAAAAAAACCCTCTAGAAGGAACTTATAGCATACTATCTAACTATAGCCTTCTATGATTGTATCAACTCCTATATTTAGTCAATTTATTTATCACCCTAAATATCATCTTAGTAGATTTTCTGGACATTTTTTGCTTCTAAAGCGTAATTATATATCCAAAAAAAATTGTAAAATAAGCACTCACTCAAATGCAAATAAAACTACATATATTAATAGAATAGATTTAAAAAAATACCATAATTTTGATATATGTATTTCACAAACATTCCTATCCTATAACATATTAGCATTCTCCAGTAAAACGAATATATAATCCAGAATTTCTATAAATTCATCAAAGAATTAAATTCTTAAATGAGGAAAACATTACTTTTGAGAATTTCGCATCAAGGACATCCGAACTGTACCCATTGCAAGGAAGCCTTCCCGCATGCAACGGGTTTCGACAATTTCATTTGGCGAAAGGAAATAGGAATATTCGCTGGAAGCCAATCTCAGTGCTGATGGCTATTTCTGTCTTGCGCTGGCCTCTAATTGCGTCTTTAATTAGCCACAGAATGCAGTTTTTAATCGAATCGAGAGCAGTCTTCGCTTTGTCCTGAAGTTCTCACTCGTAGTAGTGTGGTCGGGGCTAATTATTTACTTTAATTGGCAGTGGAAGCCTTGCCTCGACACGGAGTGTTTTCCCCCCGCCCCCCTTTCGATCGACGTCTGGGACGCTATGCAGATATTTGCAATAAGTTTCACCGCCATCCGACGTCTCTCTCTTTCTCCACTCTGTCGCTACCTCGCTTCACTTCTTGGCTTTCGAGTGAGTTGTTGCGACCCCTGCTGCTTCTTCCTCCCCGCTCTAAGAGGCTCAGCCGATGGCCGGAGCAATAATTGATACTATTTTATTTTGCCAAAATCCTTCTAAGGATTCATTTCGCTTCTATTCTCGTTGAAGTTTTTTCCTCGAAAAGCTCCTCCTCGAACGAGGGGGAGGCCAAAGCAAAAGCAACCCAGTTACCAAGGGCGGCGAAGGGAACGAGCAGCTGGATGCTCGCCGAAGATGGGGGGCCGGGGGTTGGGGGCGCCGATGGCGAAGCGAATACGAGGAATCGGAGGCTCAACGAAAACAGAACAACAGAGGGCATTCGAGTGGTTTTCCGAGGAAAATCATTGGGGTTCGTTGACTGAACGTCTGGACGAGCGAAGCCCCAGCAGGAAAATCTCCCGATCGATTCCGGGTCCACTCATATGGTTCTCATGCCTTTCGGGCTATTTAATGTTGTTTCACTTGTATTGTTGTTGTTCTGTGTAGAATATTCTATAATCTTTATTAGAAGAAACTCCATTGGAGGAAACCTTTATTGGGAGAAACCTTTATTTATTTATTTTCCAAGAATCCTTGGGTCGATTGCTATTTTCGGTGTCATCTCGAGATCTCGGTTCCTGCCGGGGCGCCGAGAGGTCCTGCTCAACGCGAATCAGAGTCGGAGGCTCGCTTCGCTGTTGGAATCATATAAAAGCGTCCGATGAGCGGCACCAAATGTCATTCGCTCACCAACCGTTGACAACCAATAGTTGAGAGTTCCACAGAGCATGAACTGTTGCCATCGACAGCTGCCACAACGCCAAGAATAACAACGATCTAGTAAGCAAAAATCGACTCAGCAACTATAAACACTGCAACAATCGAAGCATAACCAATCGAAGCATTAACAGTGAAGCATCAACAGTGAAGCATCAACAATCGAAGTATCAGCAATCAAAGTATCAACAATCGAAGCATCAACAATCGAAGCACGAACAATCGAACCAACAACAATCAACACATCAACAACCGAAACATCGCCACCAGCATCGGCCGCATTCGGACAATCGAATCTCGAACTCAAGCCAAAGCCAACAAAAGTCACGCCCACGATGACAGCTCGCACTGCATTGCCGACCACCCCTCGCCGCCGTCGCCCCGTCCTGCTGGCCCTGGTCTACTGCCAGCTGGCGTTGCTCGTGTCGACGGACGCCTCGCTGGAGCAGGCGCTGCAACCGGCCCAGGAGCTGAGTCCCGAGAGTTTCCTCAAGGGCGGCGACTTCGGCTCGCATCCGGTTCCTCGGCCCGCCCACCTCGCCTTCGACGCCTACGAGCTGCCGCCCACCATGGAGGAACAATACGACGACGAGCTGACGGCGCTGGCGGTCGATGGGGAGGCGGGGGGCGTGGCATCGGAGGGCGGTAAGCAGATGGGTTCGTTTCCGCCCGCAGCCGCCGCTCTCATTATGCAATTGCATAATCAGCAGCAGCAACAACGACACCAGCAACAACAACACCAACAACAACAGCAGCAGCAACACCAACAACAGCAGATGCACGTGCAGCACAAGCAACAACAACAACAACAACCACGTCGTCACTGCAGCATCGAAATCACCAGCACAGTTTCAGGCCACTGCCAGCATCTGAAGCCGATCGGAGCCGCCTGCGTTTCCGGCGAATACATGGACGTCCTCAATGCTGAGTGCATGTAAGGTGGAGATACGCCCCTCAGTAACAACAAGAAAATCTAGAACAACAACACCTAGAACAAAAAGAACACCCATAACAATTACTACAACAATGAAAAGATCAGCAGAAAGAAAATATGCAAATGTCTGGTAGAAATTTATGTATTTATTTATTAAGAGAATATTCAGTTAATGGCCCACTCACACACACCTTTGCCCGCTCACCGTGAGCACGCGGTAATGCAGCTCCCAAAAGTATGCAACATTAAATTCGACGCCTCGTCCACTGCTGCCAACGACGATGGCGGACCGACCGAGTCGAAAGTTGGAACTAAAGCCCTCGACTCGGGAAGTCTCCCTCTAGCTTTAGACAGCGCACTAGACAATTTAGTTAGTAAAGAATATTGAATGTGTAAAATAAATTAAACAAACCCTGAATTGCTGTTTAACTGCTTCCCCCTTCTGTAGCTTCGCCAACTGCTTCTAGCTGTGATTGAGAATATACCAAATTGAATACTGAGAAAAAACAATAAAACATGCTTTGTTAATGAACTCACATTTTTCATTGGATTTCCATTATATAAAGGAGGACTTCTCGGAATCGAAATCACCAAGAGCCGAGTGGTCTAATCAGGGTTCTTTCAGAGAAATCCATCCTTGGGTGGATCACGACCTATTGGATGTCATCCCATTCCATCAGACAAGTCATTCATCCATCCAATAATCTTAAAGAAGTGAAATCAGGGGAAATAAAAATATTCTAGGAAAACGTTTATTTCTAACCATTTTCAATTCAATCCACTCTAATGAGCTTTCCAGAATTTAGTGCTTTATGCGCCTCATGGTTCGTCGCTCTCTCGACATTTTCGTAACTCACTAATACACTCACACATGTGCGCGCTCTGCTTTGCTGTTAATTATCATTGGCCTAATGACTGCCATCGTGGACGGTTTTCTTCCGCCAGGACGATCGCGCACACACACACGGTACATTGACTGCAACAGCATCGCACGCACACACACATCCGCACGGAATCACCTGCCATACACACAGACATACACACGACCTGCCTTTGTGTGGAATTCAGCTGCTTCAATGCCATGTAAATGTGTGCGGAACGCGACTTGATTGCGGGCATTAGAGCAGGAATCTCTCATAACAAGTGGGCGGCGAGAGAGGGAAGGACAGAAGGGAGAGAGAAATGGAGAAGGACAGGAGAGAGAGGGAGAGTGAGAGAGAAAACAATTGAGTTTGAGTTTGTTTTAAGCGTCGCTGATGCTCCAAATGGAAACTAGTTGTAACTTTTAATGCGCGTCGCGCCAACGCAAGCAACAGGGTGACAGACAGCGGCGGACAGACAGACAGGTGATTAATTTGCAGCGAGACAGCGAAGTGACACCGACCGAGAGTGCAAGGGGGATGAAAAACTCCTGATAGCTCGACAAAGTGCTTTTTATTTTCGCAGAACTTTACATCATTTACATATTAAAGTGCAGCCCGACTCCCCTCAGTCGTCCCTCCCGCCCAGCAGCCCCACGACGTCCTCCAACGACCGACACTGGCGGCCGAACGTCTCCAGCAACAGCTTCTCGTCGAAGAAGCCGGCGCGCTTCGCCAGCGGTCGCCGCTGCTCGAGTCGATCGTAGACGACGCCCGAGGCTCCGAGGTCCTTGAAGCGCTGCACGGCGGCTCGGTCGGCCAGGGCGGCGCCCCACACGAAGACGGCCTGACGCAGCGCGAGCCCGAACTGCAGCAGAGCGGGCGCCACGACGAAGTCCTCGGCGTGTGCCGCCGTCCCCAGCAGATCCTGGGCCTGGGCGAAGTTGACGGCGTCGAGGAAGCCGCGCGTCCGCAGGTCCTTGTAGGGCGGCCATCGAGCGGAGCGGCCCACGGTGCGCAGGGTCACGGGGAAGACGTTCTGCTTGAGGCGCAGCATGGCGCAGACGTCGGGGTCGCGGCTGGAGAAGACGAGGGGCCGGCCGCAGGCGTGCGCCAGCGTGCTGTTGAGCACGGCGTCGACGAGGCGGTTCTTGTCGAGGCGCGACGGCGGCGACTCCCAGCCGCCGGCCAGCAGGCGCTGCGGCCACGCGACGACCACCTCCAGGCCGAGGGCGGGTGGCAGACTCGTGAAGACCTCGTCGAGGCGCGGGAAGATGCGCTCGGGGCGCGACGAGTTGCGCACGTTCAGCTCCGAGAGCTCGGTGAGGCGGCCGGAGCCGGCGCCGGAGCGGACGAAGACGCGGCTGCGCTTCAGCTGGCGGTAGCTGAGGTCGGCGACGGCGACGAACTCCAGCTGGCGCTCGCTGCGCACGACGACGCCCGGCTCGGCCGTGTAGAAGCCGAAGTCGCGCCACGCCACCGGCACGTGGTCCTTGGTCAGCTGCACCTCCAGCGAGACCATGTCGGCGCGGTGGGCCAGAGCGAACAGGAAACTCGCGACCGTGTTCTCCACCTGCGCTGGCCCGGCCGCATCGCCGCCGAAGCCCTGGCCGGCGCCGCGGTGGCCGACGTCGACGGCGGGCCAGTTGGGCGGCCAGTAGCGATGGAAGCTGGCGCTCAGCCCGAGGTGCGCGGCGTACGGCAGCGGCTGCACCTCGAGGAACGGCAGCGCCAGCTCCCCGACGACCTCGCCCTGGCCGGACTGGACGGGCAGCTGCAGGACGCCGCAGCTGCCGCGCAACTGCCAGGGTGGGACGAGCGCCGCGCCCACAGCCACGCCCCCCGGCGTGCTGAGCAGGAGGAGGAACGAGAGCTGCAGGGCCGGAGGCGCCGTCACCTGGAAAAGGACGACGTCGCCTGGTTCGTAGAGGACGCCGCGCTTCGGCTGCGGCCGCAAGAGGCTGCGGTTGAAGGCGAGGCGAGCGACCTCGACCTGGGTCGAGCCGGAGCCGTCGGCGGGGCGGTCGCTGCCCGGCTCGAACACCTCCAGGCGCAGGCGCAGGCGGAAGCGGGGCGAGACGCGCGCGCTCCACAGGAAGCGGAAGTGGCGGGCCCAGACGAACTGCAGCTGGACGACGCGGTGGCCGCGCAGCCAGCCGCGCTCCGCCTCGACGCCGTTCAGCAGGCTGCCGTAGACCTCGCCGAAGCGCTCGACGCCCTGGTGGCGGAACGGCTCGTAGGCCTGGAGGACGCGGGCGTGCGGGTGGCCCTCCCAGCGCCGGACCTGGCGACGGCCGCGCGCGTCCTCGCGGTAGACGAGGTAGCGGTAGAGGACGCGTCCGCCGGCGCAGAGCGGCACCTTCAGCAGCCAACTGAGGCCGTCCCCGTCGACGGGCTGCATCTCGAGGCTGGCGTCCAGTCGCCAGGCGCCCAGCCGCTCGTGGTCGCCGGTCAGGCCGAGGCGCTCGCCCGGCAGCAGCGGCCGCTCCAGCTGCACCGCGAACGCGCGCACCAGCGGCACGCAGAGCAGGCTGCGTGTGGCTCCATCTAGCTCCTTGTCGAAGGTGGCCGCGATGCGCTCCTCCTCCAGTCGCTGCAGCGTCTCGTTCAGCGACTGCTGAGAATCCATGTCCGCCGAATCGTCGCCGACTGATTCGATGTCGATCTCCTCCGGAAGACTCCACTCAGTGTCATCGCCAGCCTGAGCGGCGACCCACGGCACGAGCCACGCGATCCACAACACGAGAGCGAGGCTTCTTCGACACATCATTGTGTTCTGGAGCGATCTCCTCGAGACGATCAGCTGCGATCAGCTCCACGGTCCAGACGAAACTGCGACCAACTAAGTCTTCTTCTAAGATCCCAATGCGTGACATCGTTAAAGCCGACCGAAGATAGAAGTCACCAAACTTGTCTGGCTTCGATCTGCCGATGGAAGGGCGCAATCGGTATTAAACGTCCATCTCCTCCATCTCGTTATTCATCTATATCCAAAAGAATACTTCCAAATTAGATCCATGGCCCCGTTAGTCTCGAGCTAATCTCTGGATCATTGGACTAGCTCAAGCAAAGGCGGAGGCGTCGAGTGAAACAAAGACCAGAAAAGACCATCACCTTAAACGACGACTGTTTTTGACGAGTAATCTTACCAGATGTTCTTCCACAACCCTCCCCTTACCACAAATAAAACACCATTCTCTTAACGATATTCGCATTTTATTCTTGGAATTGTTTGAGATATATTTTTACTAAAAACTACTTAGGATTATATAAAAATTATTGCCGCACACAGATTTCATGTTTCAATTTCTTCCTATCTATTGTACTCATTCTATCGCCGTCTCCTCAGAGGCGGAGATTCCCGCCCAAAATATGATCGGCTTATAGAGTAGTGCTGTTAGTTAAAAAGTGGTTTGGTTTGAGTCTCTCTGGACTTATTGCTATATATATTTGTAGGCCAACGAATTTACTAGACTATCACGCTTAGCTATTATTGCAAAAGTTGCACGAGGCTGGTTTAATTACGAATGGAAAAATAACAATATTGGCACGCTTCCCGTCATCAGCTGTTGTTACTGAATCAATCGCGAGCTCGCTGACGAAACACTTGTCCATATTTAGAAATGAGAAACCGCAAACGGAAACTTATGAGCAAGCGGCCGCTCTCCCTTCCCTGGTTTGTACTACGACTCAATATGCCTATTTTTACTTATTCTACGATTCTGTAATATTCCTCTGATGGAAACCCGGCTGCAACCCGGGAACCCCAACATGTTTGCGCCGATCTCGAAATAGAAATAAGTGGTCCGATTAAAGCTTAGTGGAAATATTATTGCAGTTAACTTCTACGGCTATTTGATATTAAAATCGTTGTACATCGAAAATACTCGTGTGTCTCGGTCTCTTTCCTGAATATTGCTTTTGATTCACGCGATTCACGTGTGTTTGTTCGGATCACTCACTTCTTGACCTGGCACTGGCCGGCGAAGAGCTCCAGCGAGAGCGGGGTGTTGAAGAAGCTGCCCGCCTTGCCCTCGGGCACATTGAGGTCCGACCGGTCGTAGCAGGTGGCCGTGGCCCCGATGTCCTTGAAGTACTGGACGCGTTCGCGCGAGTTGCAGTCGTCGCCCCAGACGACCGCGATCTGGCCGACGTTGCGCGCCAGCTGCATCAGCTGCGCCCCGTCGTCGCCCAGGAAGTCCTCGGCGTGCGGCGCCGTGCCCAGCAGCTCGAAGGCCTGGGCGAAGTTGACGGCCTGCTCGAAGGTGCGCGTGCGCAGATCCAGGAAGGGGCGCCACTTGGCCGTCTGGCCCATCGTGAGGAACATCACCGGCAGCAGGTTCTGCTTGAAGCGGATCATCGTGCAGATGTCCGCGTCGAAGCTCGAGAAGATCAGCGGCCGGCCGCAGCCGTGCTCCAGCACCGTCTGCAGGATGCGGTCCACGAAGAAGTTCTTGTCGATCGTCTGCTGCGCCTCGGAGCCGCCGCAAGCGCGCCGCTGCGGCCACTTGATCTCGACGTCGATGCCCAGCGACAGCGGCAGCGCGCGCAGCACGTCGACGAGGCGCGGGAAGATGCGGTGCTCGGGCCGGGGCTCGGCGTTGTGGGCCGGGTACTCGTGGACGACGCCGTCGACCACGGCGAAGACGCGCAGCTCCTTCAGGGCCGCGTAGCTGAGGTCCTTGAGCAGCACGGACTCGAGCTGCTCGGGGGCGGCGACCTCCTTGCCGTGCGGCGCCGTCTTCACCGCGAAGTCGTGCCAGATGACGGGCACGCCGTCCGACGTCAGGTGCACGTCCAGCTCGACCATGTCGGCGGCGGCGGCGTGCGCGCGCAGGAACGAGGCGACCGTGTTCTCGGGCTCGGGCGGCGCGTCGGCGACGAAGCTGCGCCCGTTGCCGCGGTGGCCGACGTCCAGGTTGGGCCAGTGGCGCGGCCAGTAGTGGGCGAAGGTGGTGCGCAGGTCGAGGGCGGCGCCCGCCAGCGGCTGCACCACCAGGTAGGGCAGCGTCAGGCGCGCCACCGGCTTCGTCGCGCCCTCCTGCGGCTCCAGCACGTCGAGCTCGAGCTCGCCCTCGCTGCCCGCCAACTGGGCGGCCGTGACCAGCGCCTGGCCCACGGGCTTCTTGGCGTCGGGCGAGTGGAAGACCAGCGCGAACGCGTTCTTCATCGGGCGCGGCACCGTCAGGTGGAAGATGACGACGTCGCCGCGTCGATAGGCGACGCCCAGCGCCGGCTGTCGCTGCAGCTGGCTCTCGCCGTACTGCAGCCGGGCGACCTCGACGCCGAGGCCCGCGTCGGTGGCCACCGTGCGGCGGTCCTCGAGCAGCGGCACCACCTTGACCAGCAGGCTCTCCGGGTCGAACTTCTCCACCTCGTGCACCTGGAACAATCGCTCGCGCTCGAGCTTCAGCTGCACGATCGTCTCGTTCGTCAGCCAGCCGCGTCGCTGCGAGCCCTGCGCGTCGGCGGCGATCTCGCCGAAGCGGTCGACGGCGACGTTGATGTTGTTGCCACCATGCGGCGTCGCCAGCGAGCGCGGCCGCAGCTCGGTCTCCCAGCGGCGGACGAGGCGGCTGCCCTGCGGGTCCAGCACGTAGGTGAAGTAGCGGTAGCTGACGTTGCGGCAGGGCTGCAGCAGCACGTTGGCCGTCCACTGGAGGTGGCCGCTCGGGCGCAGCGGCACCGCGCGCTCCACCTGCCACTCGCCCAGGGCGACGGCGTCGCCGGCGAGCGCGACCAGCTCGTTCGGCTCCAGCTCCATGGTCAGCTGCACGGTGAAGGGCCGGTAGGTGGCCAGGCAGGAGCCGGGGGTCGGCTCCTCCAGGTTCGCCTCATGCTGGGCTCGGATCCGGGCGACGGTGGCGGCTCCTTCCGCCAGCGACACGCACTGCAGCATGCAAGAGAGGAAGAGAAGAGAGAGAGCAACGAGGCCCCGGATTAGTCTCGGTCTGCTGCACGAGGACATCTCGAAGGAGTTGATTTGACTTTGGGATGTTTGAAAAATAAAACTGATCGGGCGACGTCCGGATCGCGCGACAATTGAACGGCGTTTGAGGCGAGCTCGCGATGTTTTTCGACCCCGCCGACGGATCCGCGAACCCGCCGATAAGACCCAGGGCTCGACGTGATGTTCGCTGATCTCCGCCGAGAGCCGGAGGGATGAGAAGGGTGGCGTATCAACGACTTCCCCCAGCCCGGCGGGTCGATATCATCGCTTGGAAACCCCAGCGAACCTGCAGCGAGTCTCGTAATTGGAATGCATTAATTGCTGAAATAGCGGTTTAACGGGTTTTCAGGGCGCAGGCGAGGGGCGTGACTGTCGGGGGCAAAGGCACGACATGAGGCCGTCAACGAGCAAACATCGATCTGCGGTCGTTCGATGAACATCAGCTGTTCCGGTTGTGCTAGCGGGCGAAAAGAAATCAATTCTATTTTCATTATCAGTGGATCGGACCAAGTCCAAGGCGGACGGACGTTGGATTCGCAGTCGGAGGCGACGATAGAGAAGCCGTTAATCAGCGAGTTCTGATCCCTTGGGATCCCATAAATTGTAGTGATGGAAAAGAATAAAAATAGCACTTGTCACGTGTTCCGGGAGATGTTAAAGCTCTCGATGGTTTTGGCATGAGGAGAGTTGAAGAAGTTGGGGGAGGAAAGCAATTGGAAGAAGGTGACTGAGAAAGTGCTTTAACCACAGATTACTGTGCTTTAACAAAGGTACTAATTGCCTTTTTAATTATCTTACTACACTAAGTTCTAGTCTTCAGCCGGTCTTTCGCAGAGGAGTGAGGCCGAATCATACACTGAGAGAAACAAACAGCTAGTGGTGGCGGATGCCATTGATTACCCTGTCATTGCAGCGCGAGACGACCTTGCGTTTGCGCGTCCTCCACGGCTCCTCGCACTTTGTCGCTTCGCCCGCTGGCTTCTTCACACTCGTACCGTAGAAGCAGGTCGCTGTGATCAGGTTCAGGCGTTTTGGCGCCGCACGCCTCGTACAGGGTGCTGCTGCCGCCGTCCAAAGGGTGCACACAGGGTTCGGGAGGCGACATGTTGACGTGGTTCGCAGGAGTCTCAGGAGAAGAGTTTGCATTTAAGAATTTACTTTCACGACGAACTACTTATTCGTGTCCGAGACGTCAGAGTGATAGATATGCGGATAGATAGCAATAGATAGAAACAAACAGAAATAGAAAGAAAAGACGTGCGTGGAACGGGGAAAAATGTGGGACGACACTGAAAAGTGCGAGCGACCGGCCTTTCACTGGGGGCCCCGAGGCAGACGGAGGTGTTTCCACGCTGCCGAATCATTGAAAAAACCATCGTCCGCAGTGCGTGAGAAGACAATTGAGCGGATAACAAAAATACACGATTCGGATAATCTCCGAAAACACATGGGAGCTTTTTGTGTCCAACGAGAGCTTTCGAGAGGCTCGTCAACAACAAAGTTTGCGCTATTTTTAGGCGTCATTTTTTGCCGTGTAATGTTTGTTGTTGCTGATGTTTACGATTCTGTTTTGTTGGCATGAGCTTTTTTGGCAGCCGCTGTTGTTGCCGCAAAAGTGCCGAACGCAGGAAGTCTTCGGGCGTCGCCAGATGCACGTTTCCGCAAACACGCGCCGGATGCACTGAGACAAATTACACAACGTCCATCGTTGCACAACCCACGATAGCGAATTCCGACAGTTCCGAATGTTTTTCTTGTTTTCCTTTCGCTTCAAGTCGCCGTCCCGCACACTTTTCCCCCCTTCCGCCAATAACAAACTTTTGCTATTCAGGTCAAGGCACGAAGTTGGATCTTTCTTTCCAATACTACTGTAAATTTTCATTCGAATTCGAGTTTGGCGCGCACGCACGGAATTTAACGAAGTCGGGGATTGAGATATTTTTTCTCCATTTCCGACAGAATTTCCACAGAGAAGTCAAAAAAATTCTCCGGCGTTTGACGTTTCGAACGGAGCATGCGCGACGAACAGCTGATTTCGATGGTGTTTTTTCATTTCATGGTGTTGTTCTTGTATTTTCGCTCTCTGTTTTGGGAAATTTCAAATTTCCAGTGAGGAAATTCTCACAATGAGGTGGGCGCATCACGTGACAAGTAGCCCAAGAAGGAATGCAGATTCCGACGAGAGGAAATTAATCGCATAATGATATATTCTTCGAAATAATTGAAGCACGGAATCAATTATTCCCATCATTAATTAATACGCCATTAGAACGATTGTTTTCTATCTAGTCCGATGTAAACAGATTTCGAAGAATGTGGCATTGAAAACAATGAGCTTCAGTGGGGATTTCACATGATGTCTGCCTTTTCGGTTCCCTCCCTCGCTCATCATCGCCTTTATCCCAAATATCAAACCAAATTTTAGACAACCTAAGAAACTTCCAATTTATTCCTGTCCCCAAAAACAAACATGTTTAGCCCAAGATGTTCAAAGTCCAAGCCCACATATTATCGTTAACCATTACCATTGAATTCATCGTAATAAATAAGAATTCTCCTGATAAAATGAGGTCTTAACAGCTTATTCCAAGAACGATTACTTGCATTCTTGCTACACCACCCTCAAGGAAACCTCGCCGGACCCTCCTCCCACCCCCTCGAGTCGAGACCTCGGCCATCAGACGGTGGACTGGGACCGCGATTACGAGGCGTTGCACCTGCTGCGAAAATAGCAAACAAATATCGATTAAACAACAACGGCCTCCGTCGCCTCCGTGCACTTGACGTCTTGACGTGGCTGACGGTGGCAGGCGGCAGGCGGTGGCGACCTTGAAATGTCGCTGGTCGGAAGTTCGCGTGAATGCGACAGGAGCTTTCATAATAACGACTCCCAAACAAAAAACAAAAAACAAAAAACCGACGCAAAGACAAACACAACATCAACAATAAATATTTACGTACATCCTTCACGTGGCCGTCCAACGGCGGCGTCGGCGGCGGCGTCAACAGCGACAGCGTGGGATCCTCCAGGGGGGCCGTGGGCAGCAGGATTCTCGACATGGCGACACTTGGACACTCGGACACTTGGTTCTATAGAAACTTGTTTCACGAAGCGCGATTCGAGCCGTTTCGAGACGGGTCCTTAAGGCGAAATCGTGTCCTTATGACGAATTCCAGTCCCGATGGGGAAATCGTGTCCTTTTGACGAATTCGAGTCCCGATGACGAATTTGAGTCCTTATGACGAATTCGTATTCTTATGACGAATTTGTGTCCTTTTGACGAATTCGAATCCCGATGGCGAAATCGAGTCCTGAAGGCGAATTCGTGTCCTTAAGGCGAAATATTCACTAGCCACACATTGTTCTCGGCGAGTTCGATCGAGTCCGGAGTTCTCGTGGACACCGCGTGAAATTCACGAAAGTCTCGGTCTTGCGCCAAACGTGGAGTTGTGCGCATTTCTCGTCCTTCGCGAGGTACGAGCTGTTTTTGTTTTTTCAAACTACACTGAGAGAAGTTCACTGTAAAATTTGCTGTCGTCGGCGTCGTGTTTCTCACAAAATTGTGGACCTTCGCCGTCGGGCGTCGACGTTTTAAGCGAATTTCGCGTTCCAACTATTTCACCGAAAGCTCTTTTATTGCTATAATTAATGGGTTTCTTGGTGTTATTCTGATGTTGTTATTGTTGTTGTTTTTGCTCTGATATCGCAGTGGCGCGATATGTCAATCGACTTAAAAATCGTCAGCAGGTTGGTTGTTTTTGTTTTTGTACGAGCAATATATTTTATTTTTAATTCTCTCCTACAATAGCAAAACAACAACGTAGACAGGTAGCTCTAGTTGTTGTTGTTGTTATTGTTGTTGTTGTTGCTGTCTTCGTCTTTATTAATTCGACTCTGTTAATAATGTTGTTGACATTGTTGTTATTGCCCTGGCTGCTGTTGCTATTCTTGCCATCCATATTCAACACTGTCTAAAAATATTTCCATATATATGTTTCGATTATTTGTCCACAGTGCGACGGCCGGAGCCGAGTTAAAAAACTCTTCCAAGTGGCAACAAGAAACGGCCAAAAGACACACACATCTACACACACAACACCGTGACACACATCGCCTCGGCTCGGTTCACGTGACACAGACACTGAGGCAGAGGCAGAGCGAGAGACACACCCTCGATGGCTCAGCGAAGTGAACTCGCTTTCGATCCGCCGTCCGGTGTTTTTACTCGAAGTGTTTCGACGCTCGCGGTTTCCTGTCCAACTTCTTTTCGCGTTCGTAAACAAAGCACGCACACTCTTGCACTCTCGCTCACGAACACCCCGGCGTCGAGAGCTTTTTCGTGTATCTCGATTGGGCCCCTTCGCACACCTTGTTTCGTTACACTGCGGCGTGTCGTGAGCCGTGTCCAACGACCGACCGCCAAGAACTGTTGAGTGTACACGGTAAAATCTTAAACCACAATAAATTCTTCTTCAACAATAAATAATTCTTCCACAGATATCTGACACATGTGAAGATATTGGGAGCATGAAATTTACGGAAGACTTCCGTGAAAAGAAACACGAATAAAGCAATCGCAGTAAATTCTCAAACCTGCCTATTAGTCATCATTGGAGCCCAGCGATTTCGCACAGTGCACTCACACCCTCTTCCGTGGCTCTCTCTTTCTCTCTCTCACGCTCTTTGCCATATGCTCGATGTCCTTGCTGTGTCAAGCTCCATTTGCGAGGGCGGTCAAGGTCGTCGTTGTTCGTCGTTGTAACGAAAGCTCTGCTCGTTCATTATCGTGTGTGTGTGGCTCGTGTTGTCGTGCGCTGTGCTGGTGTTGTTTTTTTGTTGTTGTTTGGTGTTGTTTTGACTGCTGTTGTTTGTTTACTCGCGCTCCACTATTCGTCGCAGGTCAAAGTCCAACATTGCGATGTGAATGCACTGCGTCGCCGTCGCCGCCTCCGTCGATGCTGCTGCTGCTGCTGCTGCTCCCCAAACAAGCTCTGCCCGCAGCCTCCGCACGTGCTTTCGAAGCTCTATTGGTTCGTGGGAATGCCGTCGGTGAACGAATATGCAAACTATGTGTTCCTTATCGCCAAAGAAGAAGAAGGTTCGGCTTGACTGCGGTCACGTTTGGCTCGTACAGAAACGTCGACGGCGAGTTCGAAAGTTGTTTCTTGTTTCGACAACGTGTTGTTTTTGAAGCAATAGTCAAGAATGCAGACTAAACACAATGCCTAATACCTCGTGGAACAATTTAGAGCCCCTAGTTTTACCACCAGACATTTGCCTAATGACTTTTAGAGATTTATGAGCGTGCAAAACAAACAGCTTCAAATCCATATCGAAATTACCCGGTGCCTGCAATATTTTAACGACACACACTGCGAGCAATCAACAGTTTATCTTATCGACATTAGAGGCTCACCTTAAATTACTCTGTTTTTGAATATTTTCACCTACCTTTTCATCCATTCCACTGTTGGAAAGAGATCTAAAACTGCATTTCTGGCTGAAAGTGAGACAATTTCACTGGCTTATTTTCTCGAATTTCCACTCAACCTCTACGAGGCACGAACCGCGAACTGCGAGTGAGAATTTGAACCGCAGTCCACACCGAAACGAGTGGCCCGAGTGTCTACTTAAGCCCAATTTAAACCTATTTAGGGCGGCGACATTTGATAAATTGAGGTAGCCGGAAGCAGATCGCAGTCTCTTTGAGTCTGTCCCCGGGGTGAACCAAATGGAAGAGGGCGCTTAAATTAATCACGCAGACATCCAGTATATACAATCGTATCAAACGTCTATTCTCAAATGGTCGTCTACAAATCGTAATCTAACTTAAATCTACTTCGGGCATCAGCCGATTCACCCCAGCGTCTCCTCTGATGTGGATTCCTTGGGCGGGTTCTCCTTGGTTGGTTCCTCCTTGGGCGGTTCCTGCTTGATCGGCTCGGCTTCGGCGTCACTTTCGGTCGACTGTCGCTCGAAGAGCACGACCATTTCCGTGTGCGCCGTGTGCGGGAACATGTCGACCGCGACCGCAGTCTTCGGGAAGAAGGGGTCGCCTTTGTATTGCTTCGACTCGGGTCGGCCCAGCTCGATCCAGTTGCGCTGCGCCCGGGCCGGATTGCAGGCGATGTAGACCAATCGTTTAATGGCCTTCGCTGCTCGTATGGCCGTGATGGACCTCAGATCTGAAACAATTCGCCAATGAATGAATAATAAACTAAAAGTAATGGTTTTATTTACGCAATCCATTCCGCGGGGGATCCACGATGGCCACCAAATCCAAGGGCTCGCCCGGAGCACATCCGTAGACCACCTCCTTCACCATGGACTGAATGTAGTCGTCGGCGTTGCCGGCGTGGAATTTGCAGTTCGCAATTTCATTGGCCGCCGCATTGAACTCGGCATCCCTGATGGCTTCCTCGATGATTTCCACTCCCACGACCCGCTTGCAGTGCTTCGCAAAGGCCAACGCAATGGTTCCCGTGCCGCAGCAAATGTCCAGCATCGTTGTGTTCTCAGTGGGCGCAGCCAAATCGATCGCCTGCTGGTAGAGCACATTCGCACTCTGCGTGTTGATCTGGAAGAAGGCCAGCGGGCTGATGCGGAACTTCAGGTCGAGAATCGAGTCGGTGATGTGCGTAGTTCCCGCCAAATGCTCCACGGGGCTGACCATCTGACCGGCCTCGCGATGCTTCACGTCCTGGTAGTAGAGCGATGAGCATCGGAACTGCGACTGGTCGCACTTCTCGTAGAACTCCTTCAATTCCCGCTTGAGTTCGACGAGTTCGTCTGCGCTCAGATTCGAGGAGTAAATGCCAGCGACGAGCATTATTTCGCCACTCATGCTAGACGTGCGCACCATCAGCTGCCGGAAGTGTCCGGAATTATTCTCGGGATTGAATGGCAAGAACTTGGAAGAGCGCACATATTCTTGGAACGACTGAGCGCCCCACTTGGCGGCTGCAGGTAAATGCGGCAAGCTTTCAACGGGCGATACCTCAACGGAGCCATCGGCATAGCTGCCCAGGCGGAAACCGACGACGATCTCGCCTTCGGAGTTTTTGCCCACCGTGAACTCGTTCTTATTGCGATATCCATCGATTTGGGGCGACTGCTTGATGCCTTCGAATTTGAAAGACGACAGCGCCTTCCGCGCATCCGAGTTGTTGCGCTTCAGTTCGTTGGTGAACTTCTTCAGCAGCTCCTCCATTTGTGTCGATTTCTGCTGCAGCTGCTCGGCGTATGGAATCGAAGCCAGCGGACATGTGGCCTCGACAGCAGTTTTCTTTTTCTTCGGTTGCGATTCATCATCGTCGTTCCGGGAACTCTGTTCATTGCGCCGCTTCATGAGAGGATCGGCCGATGCCTTGGCAGCCTGAAATGAATTAATTTGCAACCTGTTGATAGCCTAGAAATATTTATTGTGTTACAGAGGCCTGCAGTGTTTTCCCTTTCCATTTATAGCCATTCAAGGTTTTGATGGCTCGCTCCTGATCCTCCAGACTACGGAAGCAAATGTAAGCAAAGTCTCGTCGCAGCGGTGACTTGATTTTGCTGATATCCAGCTCCAGCTTGGTCTTGAGGAGCTTCTTGAATTCCTGAAAATTGACATTGCGAATGAAACAGGTTAACAGAAACGTGCAGAAGTAGTCTAATTAAAACTCACTCCAATTCCAAAGTAGCCCAAGTTGCGAACTTCGATCTTGTAAATTTCCGAAGTGAACTCATTCCGCTGCAGATAGGAAAACTCATCATTCGGTTGGGGAGCGCCGGCTCCATCCACTCCATCATCTGCTGTTGTCTCCGATTTCTGTGTTTTCTCTACATCGGGCGATGTGACTTCTTCACCTCCGACTGATGTCTCGGAAACCTCAACAGATTCTGCAGCAACCTCCATTGTTAAATATAAATAAATATTTTTATTTTACTTAAATAAAACCAAAACAAAACAGAAGACGGCGCCGACTTGTAAATGCACGTGCAGGGTTGTCGAAGTCCCTCAATCGAATTGTTTTACTCCACTTTTCATCAAAACACTCCGCTTCTCCACATTTTTTAAAAAACATTTCACACTCCTCAAAATCCACATATCTCGTCGTGGTATATTTTTCTTATTTCTTTTTCCGTTTCAAAAAATTCTCACAAATTTAATACAAAATGTGTATTCAATAATTAATAACTTTTTTTAAACAATTTTGAACCATTTTCTGTTTTTGTTTTTTAGAATTTAACAACACTGCACTTTTCCCATTTTTACCCTTCGCTCAAAAATGTCGACGCAGCATCCCTGTGCACATGTGATCACGGATTGTCAAAAACCATCTGTTTGGTACAGTACAACTCAAGTGTTGTATCGAGTACGAAGTAGGGTAGGTAGAAGTAGCACATTTTCATTTAATTAAAAATATATATATTTTTAAAACAAACGTGATTTTTTCGAATTATCCTCAAAATGCAGGAATACCACTTTTGATATAATATATTAGTTCACCCCCCACTTGATACCCAGAAAAAAATTCCAAATTTGTATTCAAATTTTATTTCGTTCTTTCGAATATTCTTCATAATAGAGTAATAGAAAATAATATTACAACTACTCTTACTAATCTTAGTACAATTGTTACATGGTAGCAAAAAATATATGTATGTAAATTTAAAGAAAGCACAATTTCTACGATAAGTTTAACTAATTCTTAAGTTTCACTTGATATAAAGAAATTTAACGTAAATTAAGTTCAGAATGTGTATCAAAGTATCAAATAATGTTAATGTTGGAAAATCACAAAATTGTTGAAAAATTTAGAAAACGACCGTGGGCCAAGATTTGCTAATTATAAGAATTGGAACCACAAAAACGATTAAACTTTTACTTTTTAATAATTTTAATGTTGTTGCCAACGTTTTTTTATTAGTTTCTTTCTGTTAAAGTTGTTTTTACTTTCTTATAATCAGTTCTTTTCACAGTATTAAAGTTTTTTTTGAATGTACAATTGGTTGGAAGAATTAAATATATACGCTTTAATATTATTACCATCAATTATAAATAGTTTCATTTTACTTTTAACTCTCGCCGCCATCTCAAAAACGTCCAGAAGTATTCCTCATTACAATTACAGTAGAAAAAAACTCACTTAAAAATTAATTACAGTACAAAAAGTTATTTTCGAATCATAATGAAAGAAAACAAGTCAAAAACTAGTTTGTTTGAGAGCGAATTGCGAAATGGTGACCAATCGGAAATAAGATGAAGAGATAGAAATGCAAGTCAGAGCAGTAGAATGTTTAAAAGTTGTGGTGGTGGTGTTTCTGTTGTTGCTGTAGTTATTGGAATAACTAATTTACAACTCATCCTTCTTGTGCTCCTCAGGGGTTTCCTCAACCTCTTCCTCGGCATCAGCAGCCTGGCGAAAGAAAAGATTAACGAGATCAGAAAGGTGTCTCCACGAATTGAAACAACTTCAACTTACCGCTCCAACATCACCGCCGGCATCCATGAACTTCACGAACTCATCCAGAGTCCTGTCCAGGTTGTAGTCGATGACCTTGTTGTCGCCCTTGCGGAACAATTTGATGGTGGGGAACGAGGAGATCTTGGTGTGCTCCAGCTCGTTGGCGGTCGAGTCCATCTTGGCAATGACGATGGTCTCGCTATCCTTGTACTTCTCGCCCAATTGGTCGTAGATGGGGGCCAATTGTTTGCAGTGTCCGCACCATGGGGCGTAGAATTCAACCAGAACATCCTTGGTCTTGTCGAAGACGACCTCATCGAAGTTGGTGGAGACGAGCACCTTGACGGGGTGTTTGTCCCAGTCTTCGGGCAGTTCTTGCGAGAGCAAGTGCTGCTTCAGTTTGCCGTCCATGAATTTCTGCAAGAACTCCTTGATGGTCTCGGCGGACAGATCGTTGCTCTCGGGCTTGTATTTGGCCATATCTTCTTCCAGTTTGATCAGGCGGATAGTTGGGACTTCCTCCTTGGTCATGCCGAAGAACTCAAAGATGCGAGTGTGGTCTTCCTCATCGGATGAAATGGTAACGAAGAGAATGTCTTCGCGGTACTGCTTGGCGATTTCCTTCAGGGGTTCGACGTACTGCTCAATGTGACCGTCGGCCTTGGAAACGAAGAACAACAGGTGCGACTTGATCGATCCACCGAAGATTTTCGAGGCGGATTCGTGGTTGAATTCGACAATCAGAGGCAAGGACTGGACTTGAGCGAACTTCTTCAAGTTCTCCAAGTTGAGCTCTCCTTCGAACACGGATTTCTTCTCATCGAAAGGCTTGAAGAGAACGACGGCGCCATCTTGAGCTTCGTACTTGGCGAAGACATCATCGTTGCTGGTGATGCCGAAGACGAACGAGTCCAGAGCGTTGGCGGTGGCAATGAAAGCCTTGGCTTCCTCAGATTCCTGATCCTTGAAGAAACCAACGATGGCGATCTGAAACGAGAGGATGATTTTCATTTAAAATAAATTCAGAAATGCAATTCACAACTTCAATTCGAGGGTTGAAATTTAAATGAGGAAAAAAGGCACATGCAGAGGACACATTTTTATTCAAATGTAAATTTACAATTATCATGATTACGTTTACGATTATTACTGTTTGCATTAATGTAAAGCTTTGAAAAGCTTCCTAGAATCATAAGAAACGGATTACAAGCTACATTACTTACATTGTTGTCGGTCAATAAAGTCTCGGCCTCCTCGACAGAGTTCAACTCCTTGGCTGGAGGACCGGTCTTCTTGGTCACCCAAGCAACGATGTCGGCAGCTTGACGTCCGCCGCTGTACTCGACGGGAACTCCGCTGCGGAAGAATTTCAAGGTTGGGTAGCCACGGACTTGGTATTCCTCGGCCAATTCACCCTCCTCGGTGGCATCGACCTTGCCCAACTTGATGGGAGATTCCTTCTCGGCGAGCTGTTGGGCAGCCTTGGCGTATTCAGGGGCAAGAGCTTTGCAGTGTCCGCACCATGGGGCATCTGAATAACAAAGAAAACATTTAATTATTACATTTGAAGTCACAACATTATTAAAATCAATGAGTTTCAGCCGGAAACCATTCATATTCAATGAGTTTCAACCGGAAACCATTCATATTCAAATGTGAAAATATTACAAGCGATAGAGAACTTTTATAAAATGGCACATTTTACACTAAATTGAGAACCTTATCAAAGAATTATTACGATGTGACGCACAAATCCAATGAGGAACAAATTCAAATATTCGATAATGAATTCTACTGGGGCTGGACTTGGCTTGGCAACAAGTGATTTGGGTCTTGCATTCGTCTTTGATAAGTAAACTTGTTGCATAGAAGAGCTAGAAAAGATCAGAAGGCGACACATGGACATTTGACCTTCTCACATGGTAAATTCTTTTCAGATGCTATCGACACAATGCCCTCCTGACAAAGGAAGAAAGAAAGAATCCCAATTGATAAGGAGCGAGCACAAATTATGGGTATAATTTAAACAAGTTTTTTGTACGCGCTTTCAAATTATCTCGGAAAGAATATAAAAATAGAAGCATTTGAGAGAAACCAGAAGCAAATGCCGGACTATTTGATATAAAACACACTACTGTAATCAGTTGTCGAACTTTATCATTTAATTTAATATAGAAGTTAAGAGACTGATTTACAACAGTTCAAGTTCTTAACAGAAAAGTAGTTATTTTCTCAACATTTTAACTCTCTAAGTAACCAAAGATCAACTTCCGAACCGAACTTCACTGTGTGTGAAGTCGAAATTTGTTTGCTTTCACAAACGCCCTTTTTACAAGAGACAACCGATCTCCGTTAGCGGCACCCAAGCCGCCGGGAGGAGTTGAATGAACTCTTTCTTCGCACATACCACAACAACACTCAGCAGACGTCGGCCGTGTTGTAATCAAAATCAAACTCTACAAAAAAACCAGTCACCGGCAAGCTCGGCAAGCCGGTTGAAGTTGGCCTATAGCAAAGACGTCGACAAGGTAAGAAAGGCGAAGACGAAGAGGAAGCGGAACGGGCCCAATCGAACAGACAACTCGAAAGTTGTTAACCCAATTTGGTGAGAATAACGGCTGAAACTGCAGAAGTTGTCTATGCGAAAGAAGCATAAGAAGAAACATAAGGAAGAAATGAAGGAATTTTCAAACTATGATATGGCGGCAACAAGCCACGTGGACTTCCCAATAGGAAGCGTTAACGTCGACTCCTCATGATAATCTCTACTTCAAATATTATGCAATCGTTTCCCAAACCGAAAAGAATAAAATGTCTTTAAAGGTCACACACAGAAATAAACATGCGTTGAAGAGAGATAATGGAATGCAACTGCGATAAGGGTCTGGTAAGCATAGGTCATGTGGAAGAGCTCAAGCCGGCATATGGTGTGGTATTTGACCCGGAGCTGATTGTACAACGAACTGATATCGGAGTCGAAGCAACAGCAGCAGATGCTCTTCGAAATGCAGAGCTTGTGTTACCAAAGCCACGCCAAATTAAATGGGGAACTAACTTAGATAAGCTGCGAATAACTTAAAAAAGAATGATATGCATATGGGAATCAATACGTGGCGGTTTCCAACAGAGGACATCTATTATGCAGAATCCAATAACAATGGAAACCAGTCTCGGAATAACAAACGATCTAATGATGATGTAGTTGTCGTATTTGATTTTGGGTTCTGTTCTGTTCAAACTCTAATTTCTACCTGTATTCCCATTTGAAGACACCAAAGGTGAAAAGAAAGGACGATCATAAATTGAAGGTATTGACGACTTTAGTGGATTGGGGAGAGATAGATCGAAAA
Source organism: Coelopa frigida (assembly GCA_017309665.1). Classification (NCBI taxonomy): domain Eukaryota; kingdom Metazoa; phylum Arthropoda; class Insecta; order Diptera; family Coelopidae; genus Coelopa; species Coelopa frigida. Next base: position 12,792,995 of record CM029563.1, read on the forward strand.
ACGATCGGACGGTTCAGAGGACCAACAAAAGAATATAATCTAGGTAGAAAGAAGAAAAATTGTCTAATGGATGCCATAAAAATGTCTCCACAATCATTTTTATTCGGTCAGATCTACGGCATGGACCAAGGTTTGAAACCTGTCTGTTTACATCTGGGAAAATTGTGTATTTTATAGGTTGCTGCCCTCTCTGCATGAACACCTAATTCTGTTTTTACACGGTAGATTGGTTTAAGAAAATACCGTGTAAAAACAGAATTAGGTATATACACAAAAAAACGAAGAGAAACAAATATGCTTTATGCTCTTTCTTGTTTTCATTTGCTTTCTAGCTGTGTGTTTTTATTTATTTCGTGTAAAAAAATTACCGTTTAAATCAAAATCGTGTAAAAAAAATACCGTCTAAAAACAGAATTAGTACCAGTGTGCATTATAGTTCATTGTATAAAAACCTCGCTAATGTGATTTGTTTATCTTCGTTTTCCCCATCTCCAAACACCTTGGAGGAAGTGAGGGAATGGAAGAAACCAACCAACAAAGCGAACGGAATCCACAACGCATTAAACACCATAGATTTGTCAATTTGTGATTGGCTAAGACGGAACAACAGAAACTGAATCAGCGAAGAACGAAGAAAGCCACAGCTTGTGGAATAACAAGTTAACAAGTAAAAAGCTGATATAAAAGGAATGAAGAAAGAATGATTTAAGTTGAAAAGCAATGAATGATCATGATAAATTCTTCCCCCAATGGTTCTACTCAAAGCGGCAACATTGGCAAAGCAAATGAGCGAAGAGAGAAGAAAAACTGGCGCAAGTGTAGAGTTTTTAAATATTGCCGCTTTGAGTGAGAAAATTGATTGGAACTATTTGTTTAATGCAGATAACGTCAGTCATAAATGGGAACATATGTATATATGGCAGGAAAAACTGGCTAATTCAATAGAAATATGGTATTATTAAATGAGAAAAAGCATGTTGATTGAACAAGTGACACGTCACAAGCACTGAAGAGACGGTGAAGAGCGAGAAAGAGAAAGGCGTAACAAGTCTCCAAAGTTGAAACTTGAAATGGAAAGAAACGAAAAGAAATGCCGAATAAGCCGGCCAGCGAATGAATGCTGAACAAACAAATAAATATATTTGCAATATTGGAGTTTAGTTTATGATGAAATTATACTATCGTCTGTATATAGAAGATAGTGAATACTATATTGGGAGACTTTAGCATGGCAAAAGGCAAAGGGGAAGCGAAGATAAAATGAAGTTAAAGAAAAGGCAGAAGAATAAAGTTGTGTGTAGACAAAACGCTCGCTCAAAAAGCGACACGCAAACAAAAATTCTTAATTCCATGTAGAGATTTTTCCCCAAGAGAGTGTGGGATGAAATTAGATTCTTAATTGATTCGTTCTCGTTATATTCTTGAAAATAAATTAAATAAGGAATTGCACACAATTGAGAATTCGTGGCCAATACCAGATTTCGTTTTAAAAATATAAAAATCAAGCAGTACTTACAGAATTCCACCAAAACAAATTCATTGTCGCTGACGGCAGACTTAAAATTATCTTTGGTTAAAACTAAAACTCCGTCCTCGACTTTGATTTCATCGGCGTTGGCAACAATTGCCGCGGCTGCCACAAGCAACAACGAGCACAAAAGAAACTTCATCGCGGTTTCTTCGATTTAGATTGATTTTCTTCTTTTACAAAAAGAAAGAACTCTTATCCCGGACTTAAAGAGACCAACGAACTAAAACGTTCCTAACACGTTGAGAATTAAAAGTAAAATAAATTACTCGATGCTGTCCCGCTGGATGTCGGTTGGAATTCTCTCCGGTTTTCTTTCCTCTTCTTCCCAGTGAATGAACAAAAGCAACAACAACAACAAAAATGAAATGTACAAAATTGACGTTAAAGAAGAAACAACAAATTTGGTGACGAAGACAACGAAGTGTTTTCTTCTCATATCCCCATGGCAGAGAACCCCTCGGTTTTCACTTGTGAGAGCAGTACAAGTGTACTCTCAACGTTCTTTTGACATTTGCATCGTACGCAATAATCACATAGGTGCGAGAAAGAGATAGCAGTGCTTGTACTTTTTCTTTGCATTCGTGTGTCATGCATCTTCGGAGAGTTTTTGTTGTTTGGTATTGTTGTTGTTGTTTTTGGTTTTTACACGTCCGCGCTTTTGGTTGGCGGACGTTTTCAACAACAGGGTTGTAGGTAGCGCTAATTCAAAATTGTGTACGATTGTTTGAAAATGTATGAAAATAGCTACACATTGAATACGATATAGTACTAAATATAATACTATAATATTATTTTGATAGTACTAAAATCTTCTAGAATGTAATTTCTAGATTTTAGAACTTAACACTGAAAATTTTCAAAAATTTACGAATTTGAAAAAACCTGTGCAAAGGCTCCAATAAACAAGTAGAATTTATTCTATTAATTAAACATCTGAATAAATAATAACACCGCCGTCATTGTTTTGAAAATATTTCACAAGTCAGTGACAACGTATGCGAACAAATTTGTTTAAATAATTTGTTATGAACTTGCAGATGAGCAAAAACCATGTTTTTTAATTGATGTCAATTTATGGGAATATTTTGGTTATTGGATATATTTTTATTGAAGTTTGTATGTTGCACATATAGTTTGTAAAATTGTTATTAGTCATATCATCATTATTACTAGATTATATCCACTCCTACACTTGAAGCTGTTAGTCTTTGGGTTATAATTACAATATCGCTGGCGTTGTGTTTGTTTAATCATGCAAAGCGAGCACCGATGCCAACTACACGCATATTTCCGTGTTCTACAGAATTTTCAATGAAAATGATAAAATTTTGAATTTTCTATAAAAATAACCAATTTTTGAATTTTCTATGAAACTGATCAAATATTGAATTTTCCATGAAAATTATAAAATTTTGAATTTTTCATGAATTTTTAATTTTCCATTCATATTATAAAAATTTGAAATTCCATGAAAATGATAAATTTTGAATTTTCTACGAAAATGATAAAATGTTGAATTTTCCATAAAAATGATCAAATATTGATTTTTCTATGAAAAAGATCAAATATTGAATTTTTTTCCTCACTTAGCGTTGGCTTCGGTGAAAGCGAGTAGCATTTGAAATGAGAAAGAATTATAATGTAAGAATCAACAGGTGTCCTTCATGTCCTCGACCACTTGACGCGCACACTCGCCAATAATCTGATAAATCACCTCCGACGTCTTCTGCGAACTGAACGGTTTGTCAATGGGTGGGACGTGGATGAAAAGCGTACGACTGGGATTCCTGTCCAGGGACTTCAGATAAATGTAGCCACACAGATAGTTGCCCACATCGTGGGAGCTCTTGGCCAGATTGGTTACAGCCGTGTCCGTTGACTCGGGCGTACAAGCACAAGAATCGGAAATCACTTCGACGATGCGATCCACATTCAGACGACAGCGGATGACATCATTTTTGGCACTGCAATTGCTGAGACAAGCGGACCCACCGGGAAGGCATTTCCCGGCGTAGTCCGTCCTCTTGAATTTGTGATTGTAGGCGAGTTTCTCGACGAGAATGCATTTCGCTTGTCCATGCACACCACAATGTATGACGAGCTGTAGTCAAAAAACAAAAATTCTCAATTCTCTCGCCGTTTGATGTCATTCATTCTCTTACCGATGGTTTACGGGACCAAATCTCCTCGACAGCATTGTCAACTGCCTCGTATTCCACGGGAACCATTTGCTTCTCCACCCTGTATGAGGTATTTTTGTAGATTAATCTGTCGGGAAGTAGTTTTACTGCCTCCCAGCTGGCATTGACATCCTCATGTCCAACAAATGGTCCGAATCCAGTGACCACAATCAGTTCTTCTTCCGTAACTTCCTGAGGGATAGAAATCTCCTGTGGCTGCTCCATTTTTACTAACTGATGTGATCAAAGTGTATGATGTTTTCCCAAAGTGATCACAGATATTTGTTATCTTAATCACACAACAGTTATCTCAGTTTCTCATATATTTCTTGTAATTTGTTTGTTCGTTTTACTTCATAAACAATTAATTACTTTGCATTTGCCTCCACTACTCTTTCAACTGTAGACAGCTGATAAGTCTGATATTCTCAAATTCTTATAAAAGTTTAAGAGCAACTGAAGGAACACAATCTGCAGTGGGCGCAGTTGGCAACGTTTCATATGACAGTAAAACCAGGGACGTCGCTTCGAAATTTTTGAGCAAAATGTAAAAGGGAGAAAGTGAAGTGATAAAATTTTATACATTTTTGGTCCAAGAACTCATAACCAGCCGAGTAAAATTTTTGTGGAGCAAAACAAATGTGTTCACAACCTTATTTCATAAGAAGGAACAACATTTCGAATATACATTTCGCATGCAAAGTGAAAAAAAGTTGAAAAAAGTGGAGTGACGGAGTGTTTTGATCAGAAGTGGAGTGAAACACTTCGATTGCAGTGCATTCAGCAACCCTGATAACTATAATAAAAATTTTGACAGTCAAGGAGGGAAGTAATTTTTTTCTGAATTTCCTCAATTTCGAACGAATTTTGTGTAATTTCTGGAGGACTTCGCACTCTTTGTGATTTTTATTGATGGAACTTCTTTAAGTTTCTCCTTTTGATGGCAATATTAGAGAGTTATTGCAACATAAATTTAGTACGAGAGAATATCTAGTGTTGCTGCAGACGGGATGAAACAATTATAAATCACGGATATTCAATCAATAAAAGCATCAATAATTAATTGGAAAGTCTGCTTGAAGTTTACGATAAATCTGAGTCAGTGGGACGAGAATATCAAGTGAGGATTACAGCGAATATCGAAAAGGAGATGTGAGTATATCGTGCTAGACAATTATGCATTCAATATGCAGAAACTTGTTGGGAGCCGGTGGGGCTTAATTTTACTTTAGACACCCCCTAGCCAAATGCAAAACCAAGTATGTGGAATGGTAGTACTAATTGGGAGTATTCTAATCCCAAAATATTAAGGTGCGGTCTCACCTGGTTTGGCGGGGGGGAGGGGGAAAGGTGAAAATTGGAGCACCTAGCAATTCCACAAATTTTACCCGATCTGGAGCATATGGTATCAATTAAAGGTATTTGAATTGTCTATTAAACTGCATTTAAAGTTTTTTAAAAAAGTTTTTGTAAAAAAATAATTTAAAAAACATAAAAAAATTTTTTTTTTTATGTTTAATAATTTTTTTCTTTTTAAAATGTATTATTAACCATATGTTTTATATAAATTTTTGAAAAGCCTGTACAATTTCCTTTAAGATGGTATATAATATGTTATACTTTAATTAGTAATAGTATTAAGAATTTGTAAAAAAAAACAAAAACAGTACCGCAGAAAGTACTGTGGACCGCGTAGCCAGTGTTGGACATACTGTAGGATGTAAACCCCAAGCGCGGCCGAAGGCCGCCACGCGCAGAGGGACTTGGACCCCGAAAGTACTGTGGCACGCGTAGCCGGTGTTGGACATACTGTGGGATGTAAACCCCAAGCGCGGCCGAAGGCCGCCACGCGCAGAGGGACTTGGACCCCGAAAGTACTATGGCCCGCGTAGCCGGTGTTGGACATACTGTGGGATGTAAACCCCAAGCGCGGCCGAAGGCCGCCACGCGCAGAGGGACTTGGACCCCGAAAGTACTGTTGCCCGCGTAGCCGGTGTTGGACATACTGTAGGATGTAAACCCCAAGCGCGGCCGAAGGCCGCCACGCGCAAAGGGACTTGGCCCCGAAAGTACTGTGGCCCACGTAGCCGGTGTTGGACATGCTGTAGGATGTAAACTGGCCCGCATAGCCGGCATCTAAAAAATACTTTATTAGTTTTTTGCAAATTATCAATACTAATATTAATTTAAGTATAACATATTATATACCATCTTAAAGGAAATTGTACAGGCTTTTCAAAAATTTATATAAAACATATGGTTAATAATACATTTTAAAAAGAAAAAAATTATTAAACATAAAAAAAAAAATTTTTTTTAAGTTTTTTTAAATTATTTTTTTTACAAAAACTTTTTTTAAAAAACTTTAAATGCAGTTTAATAGACAATTCAAATACCTTTAATTTGATACCCATATGGTCCAGATCGGGTAAAATTTGTGGAATTGCTAGGTGCTCCAATTTTCACCTTTCCCCCCTCCCCCCCGCCAAACCAGGTGAGACCGCACCTTAATATTTTGGGGTTCGCAGGTGCAAATTTAATGCTTTTTGGGGGTATTTTTGAATTTTTTTTTTGGAAGGGGGTGTCTAAAGTAAAATTGTTCCGCCGGTGGCTTATGTTTGGAGTTTCTAATCTTATCAGTTTAATTAATCGAGCTTTTCTAATCTCTGGCCGAAACATATTCTAGCTCTATCCTCAAATTCAACAGATCTTTCGGTGTAATTCGAGGTAGTCGACATTCCTCTTTTTGAATATTGAGATTGCCCTTTGAACCTTCGATAAAATCGCATGTCATTGTTTTTTGATCGAAGGTCTCTTGTTTTAAAAGTTTAATTTCTTAACAAATAAGTGGATGAATAATATGACTCTGATTTAGTCTTTTTATCATCGCATTTGCCCCCAATTTCTCCCCCACACCCTTCGAACATATGCCATTCGGTCCCACGCATATCCAAAACATTTCCGACATCAGTCATGCTTCAGTAACTATAGATTATTCTTTTTTTCCAGTATTGAAAACTGACCGACCGGCTGTAAAACGAGGGGATAAAAAACAGGACACTTGAGTTTACTCCCACAACAACAACAACAATGCTATCCAGACTTCGTGGGTTCGTAACACGCCATCGACGGAAATTCATCGTCACCAGTGTGGTGGTTGGTGGCACCTTTCTCATCATTAAATATGCACAACGGAAGCTTATCGAAATACAGGAGCGTCAAGCACGTGAATTTATCGAAAAGTCCCGTCGAATGCAACATTTTGAGTCGACGGAACGCACATGCAACCAGGTCATTATCGGGATGAGCACCGAGCTTTGCAACTCTATCCTGCGAGAGTGCAGCACCGAGGAATTGCTCGAGAAACTGCGTCAGAACCCAGACAACAAATTGGAGTTGTGGGAAGAGATGAAAATCGTTGCGTTTACGCGCCTCACGTCCTTCATCTATGCGAGTTCGATGCTGGTGTTGACTCTGCGCGTCCAAATGAATTTACTAGGTGGTTACTTGTACAAAGATATCACCACCGAGCAACAGAAGATTTCGGACGAGATGAAGCAGAACTATCTCTCGCTCATACGACACTTTATGCACGACGGCGGACTGAGTGAGCTGGTGCGTTTAATTCGCTCCAAAGTCAGCGAGGTCTTCAAGACTCTGCCATTGACTAAGCGCTTGAGTCTGGCCGATCTGGAGCAACTGTTCTACTCCCTGCAGATGGCCATCAACAGCGATCCCAACGACCCCAACTCCAAGATAGCGAAATTCCTTCTGCCTGCACAGTTACCCGACTTCAACTCTAGTCCGATGTTGGAACAGATGTACAACGAAACTCTGGACTTGCTGGAAAGCGATGATGCGTCCGTTGTTTGCTCCCAGAATATCTGCCGTGGCTTCTCTCTGGCGGTCGACGCAATAGCGGAGGGCATGGGTGAGGCGATTCGTCTGACTTCGAATCGTTGTGATGGTGACAAAAATAGTGAACCTTCTGACGGTGGAAGTGCGACGCAGAACAACAACAACTCGTTGCTTAATATCAACAACGTTGAGATGGCTTTGGCCAAGGTCATTCCAATTGTCAGTGGCCTGACGTCCAGAGGTTTCGATAGTTCGGCTCGACCACAAAACCTGGCGACATCGCTCGTGACCTTCTACCTATTGGCCGAGAAGGCCAAAATGTTTGGAGCGAATGTGTATGAAACCTTCAGTACATAAGTGATGAAACTTTATAAACATTTATATTTTTAATATTTATTATTTTTTCATGATTATTCTCTTATAGTTCAAAATTATCCTTCAGAACAAATAAAAAAATGATATATTTTTGTCAAGAGAGCAATTAAGAATCGATAAACCAAATTATATTATAGAATATAACTTTCATTTGAATAAATCTGAATTGTACTGGTAAATAAGGTTTTAAAATAAACAAAGTCAGCTTTTTAGAGATAAGTTAAGGCTCTATAAACAAATATGTATTCGTATATTGCTTTTATTCAATCATTTGAATCTATCATTCATTCCACGTGACGATATTGGGGTTTAGATTAATGTAATGTTTAGATTATAGAAATCAATAAATAAAATGAAAGAAATTGTAAACGATAATTTTTGATAAGATTTTTACTAGTTTGTGTGGTGGGTTTTTTTTATCGTGACAACGAAACGTTAATAATTGTAAATGTTTTTCCGAAAATAAATATTATGATGGAATAATTCTGAAATAAATGTTATCATCAAATTTGAATTAAATAGTATTTCTTAAAAGTAATTTCTCTTCGAAAACTGAAGTAGTAGAAATACATAAGATTAATTTGTGCATTGGTTTAATTAAAGTGAAGACCGAATAAAAGCACCGCACATAAGGAATGAGCATGTGTCCTCTGGCACATCAAAATACGAGAACAAGAGAGAGAGTTGCATTTAATTACAAGTCTTCTTCTACCTTGGACTCATCGGCCCTTTGAGGGGTGGAACCACCCCTCGCCTCTCCTCTCTTCGCCTACAGACAGAGATCTAATTTAGAAAATGTTTATGAGGAGAGAAATGTGTTTGCGTTATTTTATTTAAGACTAGTTTTATTTAATTTATAACATTTTTAAAAATGTTTTTGATTTTACAAATTGTTCATATATATATATATAACGGACTTTCGTCCGTTTTCCAGCTCACGGTATACAAGTTCTCTCTGCACTTAGTTTTCTCGTTCTCTCTCGCGCTCTCTCTCTCTCTCTCTCTCTCGGGTTTTTGCACCCCACAAACTTGCAGGCAGAAGGCAAACAAGGACTCGAAGTCGCCTTTGTGTCTCTCGCTTCGGATTTCTCCAGCTGGCATGCGACATGGCAGATTTTCCGTTCTCCGCGAGGCGACAGACGACCGACCGAGCCAAAGAGAGCAGCAGGAAAATTAGTCGGAAAGTTACGTGAAACCTCGCCACACGGAAACGCGACGAGGATTCGGCGGAGAGTAGCAGAAAATAGAGTTCCGAATAAACTGCTCACAATTCGACATTTCACCTAAAGAACATTGCGTGGAAAGTGTTGAAAAAGAGTCCCAGAGTGTTTGAAATAGTTTAGTGTTTTAGTATACTATTGGGAAAAGGCTTTTACTGCCGTTGTTGTTGGAGCCTCGTCGCACCCTTTGATCGTATAAACGTAAAACATTTTCCTAATACGAAAAGGCGCTCTGGTCAAACCTTTTGTAACCTTTTGTATCGATTATGAAACATTATCCTCGCCAGGACTCCGTCTTCCGTCTGCGTTCGGCTGTCGCCTGAGTCGATGTCCGTGTCGGAGCGTGTGCGTGTGTGCGCCTTCGTGCTGCCAAACATTGCTCCAAGACGGTCGGAAAGAAAGAAGTGTAGTATTTTTGATACCACCAAAGTGGGCTCTTTCAACTGAATACACATATACATAGATAGATAGATATGTGCGTGTGTGTTGATTTGTGAAACTCACCTAAGGACACCCACCCACACACACACACACACACACACACACCGACCCCAGTGCTGGCCCCCCGAAACTTGTGTCAGAGTTCAAGTTGCGATTGAGCCTTGAATGGTGGGTGGCCGTAAAAGAATCTCTATGTGGAAAAGTCGGTCTTAATGTCTGTATCGCATCGTAGAACGCACTCTTCAAGTCCGCGCCAGCCAACACAACATCCTCGGGAGCAGAAACGCCGAGCTCGATCCCACCTGCCCGATGTCCTGTTGGGAATAATACCCACTAGCATTGGTATGTACTCGGGGTCTATCTATTATGTAAGTGCCAGCGTTACCATTAGCCTAATGAATTTGTCCGTCCATCTCATTGGATGATCGGCTATTGATTGTTTTAAGGTATAATGTTTATAGGGGGCAGTGAGAGGGGTTAAAACAACATACACATAGATCATTGACACGGATGATTATGTTCGAAAATTATTTACCAACCGCAATGGGGTCGACCCTCCACCACCAGCCGCCCCCTTTGCGCCAAACTAGTCCAAACTAAATCCACCCAGAGCCGAGCATGAGTTCCTTGCTCCCTGTGTGCTTCAAACTATGCAAACAATCGCAGGCACCAGGGCGCACTAAGGGTTCGCCGCGTATAATCAACCTCGTATTATGTGGAATGGAACCACGACGACGACAGGGGGGAGACGGAGCCCGGACTAATGTGAGCCAACACACTGAGAGAATGGGAGAAAGAAATCGCCGACGTTAGAAGCAGACCGAATGGTGCACCGCGAATGAGGCCTGAGAGTCGACAAGTGTCCGGCTCTCATGCAGGTGGCCCCGCATTCCACCCGGTTGTTTACAGTCCCCAGGGGCTTGAAGGCAGGACAGGATGGAAGGCTATTGAATCCGCCGCTCCAGAGACGAGAGTTACTATCCTGATGTGATACACACAAGACTTCCACAACTGGGGCAGCAGGAGCCACTTCCCCGCTCTGAAGTAAATACGAGGCTTTCTCAAGTGCTCTGCAGAAGGATAATTCGCTTGTGAGCCGCACCGCAAAAGAAAATTAAACCATGCGCCAGAGGATTTTTGTCATAGTTGCCGCGTTTTTCTTTGTTCTAACCAACTATGGAACTAATTTGGACACTCTTCTAGAGCATTGTTGTTGACTGATTCCATGGAACTTTGGAGCTTAAATTGCTCGCAACTCAAAGTGTACGGCATAATTAGGTTCTGTGATGATCATCAGAATGATATTCTCAACTTTCGAGGTGGAATATTTCAACTTTACTGTTATACAGAAGTCACCGCGATAATAAACAAATAACTAACTCTTTAGGCCTTGCTTTATAGATTACAAAAAACACTTGTCCCAATAAGCTATCGATTTTTAAGCACAATATCGGGTCTGTTCACTACAATTTCGAAGTGACTGTCAATGAAAATCGGACGAAAGGCGTTAGTTCGTTACATATCTCCATTGGAGACATTTACTTCGTTCACACCCGTGGACCATGGTTGAACTCCAATAGGTTTGTGATTGATCCAAGTTCTGGGCCACAAGTGAATGAAGCCTTTGCGGAATCCGAGGGCGTATGGTTCTGTTATCTGTCTGTCTGTCTGTCTGTGTGTGTGTGTGTGATGGCCAAGTGTTCTTTTCTCAATTGCAGCTCTCCTCTCGGAGAAATTTAAATGGTACACGTATGTAGTACATATGTATGTTGGTATGAACGGTGAGATAAGTAAATGCCACTATCAGAATACATCACATCTCTCTGGGACAAGGAGACAAGAGGCTGATATCACGGAGTAGTGTAGTAATAAACACATAAACTAGGGATCCGTTGCACGCCAGCGGAGATAGGTGGAGATCGGTCGAGAGTCAGTTGCCAACTAGAATAACTTTGTTTCGGAGGTCGGCGGCGGCGACAATCGGTTGGCGATAGCATCTAAATATCTATAATTGAAGCAGAACTGTAGCCGAGCTCCATGAAGTGGAATAATCGCAAATAATTACATTAATTGTTGTTAGTGGCGAATTCATCACCCCTGGCAGCCGATTCGTAATAGAGGAACTCGGATCCGGTTTCCGCCCGCCACACACGAAATAAGTCAATGGGTTATGGGTCAATTTGTAGATTTCGTTCGGCTCGCACGTTGGCTCGAATGCAAATCGAATTTTAATGTGATCGATGCGTCGTTTACCTTTGCAGTGAAATGTTCGAGAACTTCTATTGATTGAACCCCTCTGAGCACTCTCCAAATCAAAACTATGCGACGCCCAAAAATATCGCTGAAGAAATACTTCTATCTCACGTTAATATTCGCCCTGCTCCTGATCTTCGGATTCAACCTGAGGTGAGTGGAAATGACCGCCGATCGAAGCCGAGCTGAATCACAACCGTTTCGACTTCTTGCAGGGATCGAGAGGAATGGAAGGCGAAGACTTCGCCGCAGCAGCAGCAGCCCTCGCAAGCACAGCTGCAGCAGCAGCAGCAACAACAACACCACCAGCAGCAGCAGCAACAACACCAACTGCATGCAAACGAGATCGAGGACGAGGTCGCGGAGGACGTCGAGGGCGACGATGACGAAGCGAACAACGCGGCTGATGCCGTCTCGACGGCCGCGACGCCGTTCGACGACCGCAAACAGCGACGAGAGGGCGAAAATTCAAACGATGCCGAGGCCAACAGTCGACAGCATCAGCCGATGGAGTCCACTCCGAAGCTGTGGTTCTTCAAGAACGGCGAATACTATCCGAAGCCGGCGCCGTTGCGTCGCAAGCGCAAGGGCAAGAAGTCGCACCCACTGGGGGCGGGCCTCTTCCCGCACCAGGACCCGCGCAGCGATCGCATCGTGAGCCAGCTGATGTTCGTGCCCCACAACTACGAGCAGGTGCGCGAGAGCGGCCGGCTCAAGACCATCCTGCTCTACAACGGCCTGGGGCCGTGGAACGTGAAGCAGGGTATGTGGCGATCACAGTGTGATCACGAAAGTGTTCCAGTGTCTCGTTCTCATTTCGTTCATTGCAGGCCGCGACGTCTTCCTGCGCTCCAAGTGCCCGGTGGACACGTGCGAGCTGACGGCGAACCGCGATCGCACCAGCAGCGCCGACATGATCCTCTACAAGGATCACTACATACCGACGGGCCTCCGACGGCCGGCGAACAGCAGGCAGGTGAACATGCTCTACTACCTCGAGTGCCCGTATCACACGCAGAACGTCAAGGTTCCCGACGCCATCAACTGGACAGCCACCTATAGGTAGGTGATCTGCCATCATACATATGTACCCATCATAACCATCTCTCGTGCTCACCAGACGCGACAGTGACATCGTGGCGCCGTACGAGAAGTGGGTCTACTACGACCCGAAGGTGCGCCAGCTGGAGCAGGATCGCAACTACGCGGTGAACAAGACGAAGAAGGTCGCCTGGTTCGTCTCGAACTGCGGGGCGCGCAACGGACGCCTTCAGTTCGCCCACGAGCTGCAGAAATACATCGACGTAAGACGCTTTCCCCCCTCTTCATTAGGGGTTTTTCTACATCTACATCTGTGTCCTCGCCAGGTGGACATCTATGGGGCCTGCGGGAACTACAAGTGCTCGCGCAGCACCGCCGACAAATGCTTCGAGATCCTGGACCACGAGTACAAGTTCTACCTGGCCTTCGAGAACTCGAACTGCAAGGACTACGTCACGGAGAAGTTCTTCGTGAACGCGCTGAATCGCAACATCCTGCCGATCGTGATGGGCGCCCGCCCCGAGGACTACGAAGTGAGCGCCCCCCACCGCTCGTACATCCACGTCGACGAGTTCGCCTCGCCCCGAGAGCTGGCCGAATACCTGCACATCCTCGACAAGGACGACGAGCTGTACAACTCGTACTTCAAGTGGAAGGGCACCGGCGAGTTCATCAACACCTACTATTGGTGTCGCGTGTGCGCCGCCCTCCACGACGAGGAGTCGCTGCGGAAGCCGCGCTGGTACCCGGACGTCAACGATTGGTGGCGCGGCGCCGGGGTCTGCACGAACGGCTCGTGGCGGAACTTCAAGGCACGGAAGGACGTCATCACGGACGATTAGTGGGGCCGGACGATGAGTAGGGTTGGTATAGACTGTAGGGATAGTTGTTGTTGTTAAAAATAGGTTACCACAGACATTTATCAAGGATGAGTTCATGACACAATAGAGAAGATCATCACATCATCGCCATTGCAAAGGTCTTCAAAGACAATTCTTCAATGGACAGACATAGTTAGTACATTCTTTTCATGCATAGGCGCCTAGAGGTAGGCAATCAAAATAACATTGATCATTACTTACTTGTGTAGACTAAGTGAACGTATTTTGTTTCTCTGGATATTGCATTTTTGTAACTCCATCAACATCCTCATCTTATTATCACAATAGAATCATTTCATTTTTTTGAAGAAACTCGACTCATTTAATTTTTCAAGAAACTCCACACATATGCATTTGACAACTCAGACTCAGTTTGAACTTCCACAAATCTTCCATAATGTTTAAATTCATCCTCCACCCATCCAAATTCAGATCATCTCTCATGGAATTACGGCCCCGAAACAGTTTGTATACAGCCCCATAGTTCTTCAAGGTTCATTATTACTCCTGCATGTAAATCGTAAATTTAAAATATATTTTGATTTCGAGTGTTTTTATGAAATGTGTAAAGAATTCTCTTCAAATTGATGCAATTGCAATTCAAAGGTAATAAATTGGAAAACCATTCAAAAAACACAAAATATTGTTATAAAAGTTATAATAATAATAAACTATAGTTGAGTTATAGTTTATATAATAGATTTACGGCAATATTTGTAATATTTATACAGAAACTAAAAACTAGGATATTACTTGTTGTTAGTTTATAATAATAACAACAACAACAACTTCTATGTCGAGCAAAGACAATGGATGAATAATGTTTATATTTGTACACATCTCTCCTTTATCACTAAGTTGTGTCTTTAAAGTAGTTTATGTTTCCGTACTTAAATAAACATGCACAAATATTTATATTTTTATATATTTTTGTCTGTGTCCTATTTACAAACTATCGTATAAGTTAAGATATATATTTAATATGAACTTGTTGTACGTTGTTATGTGTATTACTTTAATTTTATATTATAATAATTTGAATGCTATCTGCTTTTAGTTATTTCGTGAACGATTTTCTTATAATTTTTACTGTGATAATGAAACAAAATAAAGTAAATATCTGATTTTATAGTTGGTGTCATTTCATTATAAAACGCCTAGTTTTTATTTCATTTGCATATGCAACACACCCAACAACAAATACAAATACGTGGGGTATTATTTTCAAGTTTCAGTGTATTTCTGTGAGAAAAATATTATTTGTTTATCCTTTTAGATATTTATATAAGAACTAAGAAAACAAAGAGGCAATGGACACATATTTGTACAAAACAAAAACAATGAAGTGTAAACAAGTTTTATGAACTATTTCAAACTGTAATAAACAATGGAATAACAAAATTCAATTTATCTGGCAAGCTTTCAGCTGTAGGAGCAGATTTTTGATCGTTGAAAAACTGGTTGCATCTTTTCCAGCAGTCGCTACAATTTTCGCAGCAATTTTCCGTTTCAAGGCAATCGCTTCGACCTTCTTTGAGAGCTGTAAAAAATTAAGTTATAATCAGTGATAAGTAATAACTAAAATAAGAAATATTTGATTTACTTCGTAAGCACGTTTTATTATTGGCTGTGGCATGCCTGCTAATTTGGCGGCATTGAACCCATAGGACTTTGGACAAGCCCCTGAGCTGTATTTATAAAGAAACGTTACCGTTTCCTGTGTAGGATCTTCGTTGTCTTCATTTTCAACCATGCAAGCCTATATATTGGGTGAAGGGAAACATTTGTAGTCTACATATTTGTATGCTGAATTTATATGATTACCATATGACCTAGCGTTATGCGAGGATCCTTGTGGAAGAAATCAATTAAATTGTGGTAATGTGTGGAAAACAATGAACGGCATTTTAAATCCGCTAAATAATTGACGACAGAGGCCGCAATTGCGGTGCCATCATAAGTAGCAGTTCCACGGCCTAGAATCAAATGGTGTTAAAGCACTATAGGGGAAAGAAGAATTGAGAAGAGTACAAACCTAATTCATCCAATAAGACCAAGCTGTTACGAGTGGAATGCTTCAAAATTAAAGAAGTTTCATTTAACTCAACCAAGAAAGTGCTGTGACCCGAGAGAATGTCATCCTGAGCGCCCAAGCGTGTGAAAATCCGATCAACTATGGACAATTTGCAATGATTCGCTGGAACGTGTGAACCCTTGAAATACAGAATTTGAGTTGATATAATGCATTGGAATATTTAGAATATTTGTGTGTGAAATAATTACAATTTGAGCCATGACCGTAAGTAGACCAACTTGGCGCATCAATGTACTTTTACCACCCATGTTCGGTCCAGTCAATATCGATAGGGGAGCAGTACCAGCTGTTCCCAACATTAATCCATTTGGTATATAAGTATCTGCTGACACACATGGATGGAAGCCCTCCTCAATGTCAATGTACGGCTGATCATCATCATCTTTGGGAATACTTAGATCCGGAACACAAATGACGTTTTGACCACGGGCATATTCAGCCAATGACCCCAAAACATCCAAAGTGGACACGCAATCTACGCATTGTTTCCATATCTCATAATGATTCGAAAATTTCTCAAAGATGCGACGTGATAAATCTTTGAGCACATTATTGCGTTCATCTTCAGCTTGTTGCATCCGTTTAAGGAATGTCTGAAATAATGAAAATGGTAAGAGTTAATCATTTTAAAGGATATAACAGAAAGTCCATACTCTTGATTCATTCGTGGTATAACGTCTCACAGGTTTGGCACCTTTTTTCTGTCCTTCTAACGAATATTCTTTGCCAGCTTTGCGTGCATTACTTTCGGGCACCTCAAGCTGAAACCGTTTTTTATCTGTCCCAAAATAAGCCAAGCGGCAGCCGAAATACTTCTCTTGTTGGATTAGATATTCTTTCAGTTCTGCATTGATTTCTGCAATTTGTTCCTCAGAATTATCGTAGTCTGCATCTACGCCTTTTTCTGGCGCAATTACACCAGACTTGGCGGCCTCTTCATGGTCAAAAGCATTCTAAATACACAAATAACCATTAAGATACTTCCTTATTCATTTCATATGATATATTACGAACTTTGAAGAACTCTAACAGTTCCGACAGACACGGAAAAATACCACCATTCTCTGGAGTTTGAGTTAGACGCTTTATTAAGGAAGACTCGCAGCTACTAAACAAAGTGGGGATCTTCATTAGCGTCTCGAATCCTTTCAAAATGGAAATGAAGTTCTAGAAGTAAAGAGGTAGTTGAAACAAATTGTTCCCAATGTTGAGATTGTGGCAAATTACTTGAATTTTCTTCTTATTGTATTGCTTTTCCTCAAATAAAATTGCTCTTCCATCTGGATGATTTTCCATTATTCGTTTGTTACCAAACAGATGAATCTGCGCCAAATGTCGCTCAAAGTCCGGCAGTGGAGCGAGTAGAGCGCGAGCCTCTTGCAAAATCTCTGAATTTTCAACCAGATCGGCAATTGCTTTCTGACGTTCGACGATTACCGATAAATCACAACTGGGCGAGCACACCCAGTGGTGGAGCAATCGTTTGCCAAACTTAGTACAACAGTTGTCCAATGTGCTCAACAGGGAATGTTCTTCGCCGGTAATACGCAAATTCGAAAGTGTTATTGAATCAAGCACCATATGTGAACGCAAAGTATGCTGGGGTTTCTTGGTTTTCAGTTTCACTGCACCCTCATCATTGGTTTCTGTAATATCAGGTGGGATATAGATGTGATATCTCGCCATGGACAGCACCTTTTCCTCCAAATGGCATTTGTTCAAGTACGTTATGCATTCACCCAAAGCTTTCAGTGCCAGTTTGGCGTCATCCTTCGGTGTCAAACCCAAGTGATCAGATTCACTTTGCATGCTTCGAAGAACCAAGGGCCAGTTATCATTACTGGAAGAGGCAAAATAACGCTCTGCAAGATGTTTTAAAGTCTTCTCGGCGGTACACTGTGAATTGCCAGCGGCAGAAAGGGACTCCTTCAGAATCCCATTCAAAATAGTGCGAAAGATTTGCTGTGTTCTTGAAGAAAGAGATCCCTTCTCTGAGACAACCTAAATATAGACAACTGCATTAGCCAAAATCAAAGTGAAATTCAAGTATATGTTACCAAAACAGGCATATTATGCGACAAGAGTGTCAAAAAACGGGAACAACTCTTATCGTCATCGAATTCACCAATATAAAAATCGCCTATTGACGTATCAATATAACAAATTCCATAACGGCTTGTAACACCTTCATCCTACATTAATTGAAATGGTAATTACTTGTGGGGAAAACAACTTTGTTGAACTGACCTTCTCCACAACTGCAAGCATATAATTTGGCTGATGTTTGGGAGTGATTTGGCACTGCGACCCAAACACCTGAGTGCCACGATTCGAGATTTGACAAATTTCCCTCCGCACAACCTTGTCGAACTTCGTTGCTTTGATGAGTTTACAACGTTGCGTCATCATGTCTGGTGTTTCGGTTTGCTCGACACGAGCAACCTGTTTCAAGAAAGAAGTATTGTATAAATGGAAGCTCATATATTGAAGTATTGAGAAATGTTTTCTCACCTTGTATCCTCTATCCACCAGAATTGAAGCCATCTTATCATAAGACACTTCTGGAAAGCCCGAGTGAGCGAACTCGCCGCGCATGTAGGTGAATCCCAACTCGTTCACACCCACATCGGCATCCATGTGATAGAGTTCATAGAACTTTCCGACTTTGAAAAACAAAACACAGTCGTAGTTATCCGATTTAAGCACCCACCATTGACGAACACCCTAGATTAGAAAAGATTCTGCATTAGACAACATATGAAACATTTGCCTTGTGTCTTAATAAACAACCGGTGATAGGGAATTCAAAAAACTGGTGGGAACGTGCAAAGTGGACGGATCATAGTCCGGATGATCTGGCCGATGTCCGTTTTTGTCTTTGATTTTATCTGGCTTCAGGAATTCCAATTTGTTGTGAGGCCATACGACGGGCTCATCCAACGTTGAGGTCGTACAGACAATCTTCTCAAACTTGTCATCGTTTTTAACAGATTTCTTCTGGGGAGGATCCTGAAGATTTTGCAGTTTTTCCATAAAAGTGTTTGCACTTTCTATTTTGGCTTTTTTCTTCTTAGGTTCATCGTTGGCCTTGGATTTCTTGAAACAAACGAGCATAGTTAATAAAGGTTGGAGTACATTTAATAGAGTTCCCTGCTCTACCTTCGAGTCCAAGTTGTGGCTCTTGGTGTTCTCTTGATCCGAGTTATCATCTTCATCGCTGGGCACAAAATCCTTGTCGTCAGATTCTTGTTCTTCATCGGATTCCTGCAGAACATTGCGTCGGCGCTTTTGTTTTGGTCGTATGATTTCCTCCTCATCATCTTCATCCATTGCATCGTCCTTGAGTTCTTCATTCAAACTACGCTTCAATGGCTTGGAGTGCGTCGAGGAATCTTCTCCTGCATCATCCCCATTCAAAATTCTGTCTTTATCCGAAGATGTTCCATTGCTTTGCGACGGAGTCTTCTTGGAATTGGACTCTGGCTCTTTCGGGATTTTCTTCTTTTCCGCTGTGGCTGGTGATCGGGAAAAGTACTTGAAGAGGGTGTTTTTGGGCGTCCCTCCGCCGCTTAAATTTAGACGACTTGACATGTTGCAAATGTTTAAAATAACACAATTTTATGCATTCACAAACTGAAAAAAAACAAAATCGATTCGCGGAAATTTGTTTATTATTTTTTTGCAAACGCCAGATTTGGCGCCTCGAACGTATGTTTTGCATGATTTGGCAGCACGGGAGGCCAATGCTGCCAAGTTAAGCAACCCCGTTCCAGAACGCTCGTCAAATATTCCAGTCTCCTTTCGTCAAATATTCCAGTCTCCTTTCGTGAAATTTTCCAGCTCCATTCGGACAAAAGTTTTTGTTATATTTTGCAAACAAAATTTTCGCGGGGATTTTTGGGGGTCCCGATTTCGTGTAAATGGCGAAAATGGCGGATTTGAGCGACCCTGTTTCTTTGCGAAAATCAAAATTTTCAATATTTGCAATAAAATTCAAAATTTTTAATAAAATTCAAAATTTTCAGTAAAATTCAAAATTTTCAATAAAATTCAAAATTTTCAATAAAATTCAAAATTTTCAATAAAATTCAAAATTTTCAATAAAATTCAAAATTTTCAATAAAATTCAAAATTTTCAATAAAATTTTGAATAAAATTCAAATTCAAATTTTCAATAAAATTCAAAATTTTCAATAAAATCAAAATTTCCACAAAATTCAAAATTTTCAATAAAATCCAAAATATTCAAAATTTGCAATAAAATTCAAAATTTGCAATAAAATTCAAAATTTGCAATAAAATTCAAAATTTGCAATAAAATTCAAAATTTTCAATAAAATTCAAAATTAAAAAAATTCCATAATTGAAATAAAATTTGAAATACCCTCTTTTCCTTTTCTCAAGTTGTAGGGCATAGGGTTGAGTGAGTACAGCAATTTTAGTTTAATTTGAATGGCCAAATATATTTAATAATACTTAAACTTATTCGTATACGTGTTGTTTCAAAGAAAGAGCTGTCCAAAGCAATATCGGACGAGACAACCTTCTATGTTGAAAGCACGAAGCCGAATGAATTCACAATCAAAAAATTTATATTTATGAAAACAAAATATGTAGAATGAAAACATGACGTACTTAAGAAAAAAGTAACAAGTATGAATATGAAGAAAACTAACAAGTATGAATTTGAAATATAACAAGTAAAATTGAAATAAATTATGTTTGATGGGCTTGCTTCAGTCTCCCCCTAGGATGCCGAAAACGTCCCGATGAGGCATCCTACGAAGAACTTTTCTTTGGTCGACCTCGTCGTCTTATCATGTTGACTGGTCTCTTTGAATCATCTGTTGAACTTCGATATGGAGTTAAAGCTGATGCATGATAGGTACCCAGCGGCTGTTGAAGGTCGTCTTCATGAGCGATGACATAGGCTGTGTTACCCATTCTGTTGATGATTACGTAAGGCCCATCCCGCTTTGGAATGAATTTCGATGTTACTCCTTTGGCAGAATTACTTAGGACATGCGTCGTTACAAGTACTTTCGAGCCAACTTCATAACCATGGTGGTCTCTTCGTCTGGAGTTCGTAGAGTTTTTGTTGGAATCCTGTTGTTTTTCCTCACATTCTCGAGCAGCTGTGAACGTCTTATGGATGGTGGTGAGGTGAGGAGTTATTTCAGATATAAAGTTTTCAGACTGGATGATAGTTCGCAAATCATGTTGAACGTCATCCAAAGTACGCAATTCACGCGCAAATGTAAGGTAGGCGGCGGTGTAACCAGTACTCTGACAACGGGTAGTATTCATCGCGAAACGTATTGCTGGTAGTTTCTCAGCCCAAGTGTGATGTTCATTGCCAACTAGAATTGCTAATTGCGTCTTCATATCACGATTCTTTCTCTCTACCGGATTAGATTGTGGGTGGTAAACCGGCGTAAAGACTTGATCGATCTCAAGGCAATAAGCAACCTTTTGCATTATTGCAGAAACAAATTGGACACCGTTATCGCTGATAACCTTCCGTGGAATACCATATCGCAGGAATACTTCGTCAATTAGCGTCTTTGCACAATTTTCAGCTGTTGCTTCCACAAACGCAAATAGTTCTACCCAACGACTGGCTATGTCTTCGATTATGAAAATCCATTGTAACCCATTTTTATCTGCTGGCAATGGTCCAAAAAGATCAATTGCTAATGTCTCG
Source organism: Coelopa frigida (assembly GCA_017309665.1). NCBI lineage: Eukaryota > Metazoa > Arthropoda > Insecta > Diptera > Coelopidae > Coelopa > Coelopa frigida. The sequence goes on from CM029563.1 coordinate 12,814,574, forward strand.
AAACGCTGCTTACTGGAAACTGTCTGGTACAAACCCATTGGTTTCAAATTTGTTGCCTTATAACGTTGGCAATCGATACATTGTTTCACATGACTCTCGATATCTTTACGTATTCCAGGCCAATAGTAGCGCGAAGTGATTTTATAGGATGTTCGATCAATCCCATAATGTCACGCTAAATCTTTGTTATGATAGTAATCCAATATCGCTGATCGCTCGTCTTTTGGTATAACTAGTTGTGCTTCTTCATTATCTTCATCATTGTAACAATAAAGTACACCATCATTCATGATATATCCTCTCTTTGCCCAATGCGCAATGTCATCAGATTTATTCTCAAAGCAGTTGATTATGTTTTTTAATTCTGGATCACCAAGTTGACCATCACGAATTTCTTTCGCACCCTTTCGTGGAAGCTCTACACCAAAAGAACATATTTCGCAGTTTGTTTCTTTAATGTGTTCCTCGCTACAAGGTGGCCTCGATAACATGTCAGCTATGACGTTAGTCTTACCGGGTTTATAGTCAATAAGAATGTTGAATGGTTGCAAAATCAACGCCCATCGAGCTAGGCGTCCAGTCGGTGATTTTAATGTCATCAGCCATTTAAGTGGTTGATGGTCAGTGATAAGCGTTACCTCGGAACCTTCAATATATCCTCTGTACTTCTGTACAGCCCATACGATTGCAAGTGCTTCTCGTTCGATTGTTGAGTAATTTTGTTCAGCTTTTGATAATAATCTGCTGGCATACTCAATTGGGTGCTCATTTGGGCCCTCCCCCTGGAGCAGAACTGCTCCAAGTGCGTATCCACTGGCATCTGTCTTCAGAACGAAAGGTTGTTTTCCATCCGCTTGTTTCAAAATGGGAGATGTCGTTAATAATCGTTTCAACTCATCGAACGCCAATTGTTGTGCATTGGACCACGTCCAATTAACATTTTTTTTTGTTAGCTGAGAAAGCGGTTTGGAGATGTCAGCAAACTGAGGAACAAAACGTCGATACCAAGAGCATGCTTGCAGAAAAGATAAAAGCTCTTTGATATTTCGAGGAGGTTTTCGAGTCATTATGACGTTCACTTTTGCTGGGTCTACCATGATTCCATTTGGTGTTAGAATATGCCCCAAATATTTTACCTCATTACAAGCAAAATGACACTTGCCCCTATTTACTTTGAGACCGAAATATCTTAAACGATCAAAGATTCGATTCAACTCTGTCATATGTTCTTCAAAACTTCTTGAACAGCAGATGATGTCGTCTAAATATGCCACAAGGATGAGGTCAATAAGAGTTACCTTTAAACGATCAATTAAGCGCTGAAACGTCGCTGGCGCATTCCGCAATCCGAATGGCATTCGAGTGAATTTGTACATCCCGAACGGCGTAACAAATGCAGTTTTGTCCTGGTCATTGGGCTCCATACCAACTTGCCAATATCCAGATTGGAGATCTAGTGTGGACATGAATTTGGTGACTTTTGCTTCGTGTAACAGATCATCAATTCTTGGTAGGGGATATCGATCTGGTTTTGTGATTGAATTCAGCTCTCTATAGTCTATGCAGACGCGCACTCCACCGGTTTTCTTCGGAACCATGACCACAGGAGCAGCCCAGGGTGATTCGCATTCGACAATAACTCCGGATTTTAACATTTTGTCTATTTCGGATTTGAGATCAATTTTTCGCTGTGGTGACAACCGATATGGAGGCAAGGCAATTGGAAGATGATCCCCCGTATCGATTTTGTGTACGGCAAAAGGTACTGCAGAAGTTGGCTCGTCGAAAATGTCAGCATGTTTTGTTAATATCGCGTCTAATTGAATTTTTTGATCTTGGGATAAATTAAAACCATCCGTTTCTTGAAGCATCTTGAATTCAACAGTGTACAGTGGTAGGAACATTTCATTAACATATTCATCGTAGTTGGTTTCTTTGGTTTGTTGTGTTTTTCGCATCTTTATAGGCGGTGCAAACAAACGCGAGTGGTTTTCGGGTGTGTTTTCTCCATCTGGAATCGAGTTTCTAAATATTTTTTGAATCGAATGCGGCGAATATTCATTTCCTTGATGTACCGTCTTCTTTGCAGTAGGTTCGTAAATAGCTTCCGACTTTTTCATCTTAATGGGTGATGCAAACAATCGTGAATTATTTTCTGGTGTGCTTTCTCCATCTGGAAGCGAGTTTCTGAATATCTGTTGTACTGAGTGTGGTGAGTATTCATTTCCTTGATTTAGCGTGTTCTTCACAGTTGGTCCGTAGTTCGTTTCTGGACAAATATCTGGTGTTTGGGGGTACTGGACTGATATCCTTGGAATTTTCAACAAATCGCACAAAATTGGAAACTTCTTGCAGTGCTTTGGTACAAGGCGACTGCTGATGACTGTTTATGACAAATTCACTGGCTATGTCCATTGCGAATAACTGACTAACATCATTTGGTTTCACAAAATCGTATTTCACCTTTGGTTCATCTTCGAAATACCAAAATCGTTGAGCCATATTAAGGACGATGCCTGCCTGCTCCATGAAGTCAGAACCAATGAGAGTTCGATTTTTTGTAGCATCTGGCAAAGAAACCAACCTAATTTTCTTTACACGGTTGCCGATGTTGAGATCACAAATAGTAGATAAAATCTTTTGCGTGGTAGTATAACCATCAGCCAATGTGACTTCTGCTTTCACGCTCTGAAAAATACAACCCTTGCTGGTCAAAATCTTCTTAAGATTGGCACTGGCGACACTCGTTTTAGCACCAGAGTCAAATAAGGCTTCACCTCTTAGACCATACATCTCAATGTGGACCGATGGAATAGATCTACCAATAACTGTGGTAGATATGTTGTTAAACGCCAGGTACTGTGGACTTCCTTTGTTGTGTCCACTGCATTTCGGACAATTAGCACGGTAAACGCCTGGTGCCCCACATCCATAACAGGAAACTGGTGCAGTACGTCTAGGCAAGACACTATTTTGTGCCGGTGCATCAATTGCTTTTTGTTGCGACTTTTGTGTTTCTTGCTCTCTTTCCTTTTTAAAACAAACATCTGCTGTGTAACCTCGTAGTCTGCAGAAAGAGCACCTTTTCTGTTCCAAATGCTGCATTTTCTCAACTACAGTAGAATTAATTTGCTTCACTTCATTTAAAAATAACTCCGCATCTCGGCAATGGGATATAAGCTCATCGAAGCTTGAGAAAGTTTCACGACGTACACGCTCCCTTATCTTCACTGACAAGAGGCCGTAGATCATATTCAATTGGACTGCTTCACTGATGACGTCATTCAACTGTGAAAACAGTAACCTCTTTTTGCATATAAAATTGTCCGTGAGCTCACGCAACTGCTGCTTTTGCTCAAAAATGCTTAAATAAATTCTCCAATCGGGGGTTGGAGGAGAAAATGTCGTGCGAATAAGCTCGACTGCATCAATAAAAGTTGCCACCGTGTCCTTTACGCCTATCCACCACGTCGCTGCGTAAGCAAAAGTGGCATACCGCGTAAGGCATCTGCGTCAGAAATTTTCTCGATGTCTTTGTAAACAGTAATTGCGGCGAGGAATTCCTCAACTGCAGTTGGTTCTCGTTGTCCACGGAAACGTGCTGTGCACTGCGTAAAAGAGCCGTGTTTTCCGCCTCCCGCAATCGCTGCCAAAATTTGTTGAAATTGTTCCGTTGAGAATGTTGTCATTTTCGTTTCTTCGCCTTCAGAAGTGCTCTGGAACTCGTCGTCCGTATTGCTGGCCCCACGTTGGGCGCCAATGAAATACCCTCTTTTCCTTTTCTCAAGTTGTAGGGCATAGGGTTGAGTGAGTACAGCAATTTTAGTTTAATTTGAATGGCCAAATATATTTAATAATACTTAAACTTATTCGTATACGTGTTGTTTCAAAGAAAGAGCTGTCCAAAGCAATATCGGACGAGACAACCTTCTATGTTGAAAGCACGAAGCCGAATGAATTCACAATCAAAAAATTTATATTTATGAAAACAAAATATGTAGAATGAAAACATGACGTACTTAAGAAAAAAGTAACAAGTATGAATATGAAGAAAACTAACAAGTATGAATTTGAAATATAACAAGTAAAATTGAAATAAATTATGTTTGATGGGCTTGCTTCAAATTTCAAATTTGAAATAAAATTCCAAATTTGAAATAAAATTTAAAATTTTCAATAAAATTCAAATATTTTTACCGATCACTTCAGGTTCCATTCATAGATGGAGCCAGCGATTCTCTCAAACTATTTTGACAGTACTTTTCACCAATTGCAAACAACTTCACAACGGAAAGTGGGTAATTTCTTTCTTTCGTGACACGGCCGTCGTAAAGAGCAGTCATGGCGTAAGTTGATTTACAATTTAATTTCCAAAATATTTTATCAATCTGATAATATTTATAACAATTTATTGATATTTTTAATAGTTAACATAACGTAATATATGATTATAGTAATATTTATTTAAATATGCAATTATAAACCAGCTTTTTGGAGCAGTCAATGTCCGTATTAGTTTGGAAATGATTGCTAAATTAATACAACTTTGTGCATATTCTGTAAATTTTAACCTTACTCAAGTTGAAATTTCTGCATAAATTTTAACAATTCTTTATCGTATCAATAGTATAATGAGGTTTTGTTCTGAATATTTTACTGACATTTGTCTTATTTCCACAGATCCAAAGTATCTCGCGATACGCTGTATGAAGGCGTCAATGGCGTCCTGGAATTCTCAACAAAGAAGAAGCGTGGTTTCTTGGAGACCGTGGAATTGCAAATCGGCCTGAAGAACTACGATCCCCAGAAGGATAAGCGTTTCTCCGGCACCGTAAAGTACGTTGAAAACCTGTTCTGAGCATTCGGATGAATCCATTGAGGAATTATCTGATGGTCAGATTCAGGCAGTCCTGCGGCCATCACACCCATGACGGACCTGTACTCAGGGTCTTAAAATCAAATTGAGCAGGTCTCTTAGACCGACGTTTAGTTTTAGGGTTCTTTACAAGAAAAGAAAATGTAAAACCGAACGCTTCCATTTTATTGGATGCAGTAAGTTTTATTCTTTGTGACTCATTAAATGCTTTAAATGATGATTTATTTATTGCATGTATTACCTGAAAACCTTGAGAGCCTTTTGGTTTTCATGTGGACAAGATCAACTGATTGAATCCCATTTAAAGACATCAATTTACCTTTTATTAGTTCTTGAAAATTTAACACATTATTTCACTCTTTGCAGATTGAAGCACATTCCCCGCCCAAAGATGAAGGTGTGCATTCTTGGTGACCAGCAGCATTGCGATGAGGCTAAAGCCAATGGTGTGGAATGCATGGATGCCGAAGCTTTGAAGAAGCTGAACAAGAACAAGAAGTTGGTGAAGAAGCTAGCCAAGTCCTACGATGCTTTCCTGGCTTCCGAGTCCCTTATCAAACAGATTCCCCGTCTTCTGGGTCCCGGTTTGAACAAGGCTGGCAAGTTCCCTGGTCTTTTGTCCCACCAGGAATCCATGATGGGCAAAATTGAGGAAGTTAAGTCGACCATCAAGTTCCAGATGAAGAAAGTCTTGTGCTTGTCTGTTGCCGTTGGCCATGTTGGCATGAAGCCCGATGAGTTGGTGCAGAACATTCACTTGTCGATCAATTTCTTGGTGTCGCTCTTGAAGAAGAACTGGCAGAACGTGCGTTCCCTGCACATTAAGTCATCCATGGGACCACCACAACGCCTGTACTAAATTTATATCTTCATGTTGATGGTATTTCTAAATTAGAGAAACTGAATTTTACATATTATTATGTAATAAATGACATGAACGCAAATAAATTTTTATAATATTAAAATGTAATTTATTTTTGTTTTCTAACTGGGTTTAGTTTTGTACATGAGTTCGAAAGTAGGTCGTGAATTAATACCAAAGGCCATTGCAAATGACTGTTGTTCCTCATAAGGATAAAAGGTTAACCACCTATTTGGTTAAAATTCATAAACTCCGGGGAGATCTGTAATGTTGGAAGGTTGACGATAGGAAAGAGTTCAGTATAAATTGAACCGGAGCTCGCTGGGCTACATCTCCGTCGAGCTGATAGTACGAGCCAAATAATCTCGCATTTCAAGTGCATCTCGACGCGCATCTGAATTAAGCATTACTTTTCCTCGCATAAACTTTGATATATCCCTATCATTGCACCATTCCTCTGAGAATCTCTCCTCATTTTCCTCTAAGAGATTGTGTAGAATACAACAAGCCAATGCAATTGCTTCCATTGTCTTGGGCTCCAAATCACTTTTGCGCTGCAAGACTTTCCACCTCCCTAACAAACGACGGAATGCTTTGTCCTTAAATTCTAAAATTTGCTCGACGGAGTCATTGAAATCGTGTTCGTGGGGGTCCAAAGGATGCGTATAGCGTCGCATGAGCCAGGTACGAAGCGGGTAATGTGATGACGGTGAGATCACAAAGCACGGAAGTTGGCGGTTGTTAATTTTTTGAGATGGGATCTGCACAAATAGAGAAATAAGTACGTGTTTGGTAAATAAATTTCGTTATTGTTGAAACCTTTGATATTTCCTCTTCGAGCAGAAAAGTTTGATGTGTTGGTCCCATGAATACCTTACGAAACCTGCAAAATAGTGATATTGCGATTCATTCATAACAAATGAGAAAACGTTGTAACTTACAGTAACTTATCATCAATCAAGGCTTGCATATTGAGAGTCGGATTTCCCGATTCATTCATAAACGTAGCCAAATCACCTGCGACTGGATTGACCGGAATCTCGCACTGACCCAAGACACCGACGACCAGCGGTGGCATATCAGATGCTGTGTGGAATGTCTGGCGAATCTCGTCGTACTCCTCCAGACTTGTGGGCATAGCGAGCAATTTATCTCCCAGTCTTTCGATCACAGCGTCTGCAAAGCGCTTCATAAATTTACACACCGAAGTCCGTGAAACATCGAATAGTCCGGCGACTTCGCGATAATCCGCTCCCGTGGAGAAAGCGTACAAAGCCAAGGCCACCCGCTTCTCCAGGGAAATAAGGTTTTTCAGTGGTACACTACAAGGATTCGGTTTAAGGGTATCGCGCAGTTGGGAACACAACCAGCTGAAGGTGGCTTGTGACATGCGGAATGTTGTCAGCCATTGGTCTGGAGTGAATCGACTCACGGTGTGTTCATAGAATCTGGGACTCTCATCATCATCGGTGGCGCTTTCGTCTTCATGACGGGTCCGCCCTTCTGGATGCTGTTCGTATTCTTTTTGCAGTATGGGAATAAGCTGCAGGAAGGAGTTCTGAATTTCAAGTAATTGCCTCATGTAGTAGCACCGAAGCATCGTATGCCTGCGACGAATTCGCTGATGACTCCGGCGACGACTGATGATTATGGCTCGTTGGAACTTGAGTAAATTCAGACTCAATATGAAAAGTAACTTTTTCTTGTCCTCTAATGTTGGCTTCTTTGGAGCTTCGTTTTCCTGGCATGGTTGAGATTGCCTGTTGAACGTGTTCGTTGAGTTCTCCAGTTCCACGTCGTCTTCTGTTTACATTACATACAGGTTTTAATAATATCGAATATTAAAGAATTCATTCATTCTCACCGTCAATCTCCATATTTCAAGCTTTTCTGAGTTGGTTGGGTCTGACAAATGCGTAATTCATATTTAAATATAACTCAGGATTCATTTGTTCGGAATTTTTTCATAGGTCATCGGAAATTCGGTGCAGACTCATCGAACGGAGTTCAATTTGATAGCACCAGGGTTGCCGGTATGTAACTTATTACCAAAACTGGTAGCTTTTTTTTAAATTTTTTTGGTAGCTTGGTAACTTTTTTTTAGTTTAGGTAACTTTTTCATTCTGAATATTTTTGAATATTTTCAGTATTTCAATACGTTAAATTTAACATTTGCAATATGCAAATATATAATAATATTAACGCAGCTTATATGATGATGCCACTTCTTTTTTGGTTTAAACTTTTGAATAAAATCAATTGCTCGATTTTCCAGTTGATTCAAAAAATTTGTCAAAGCACTCTAATTTCTATTTTCAATACATTCAAAAGTTTTAATTTAAAAATACATTTTTTGTGTATTCAGATTTGGAATTTGTGCTGCTTTTGTAGTTTATAATATTTTTTTGAATTAATGAATTTATTAATTAAAATGTTATAAACTTTAACAAATTTATATGTACTTTAAAACGGTATTTTTTTTTTTATTTTTTTTTTAAGTTTTAATTCATTGGTAACTTTTGGTAACTTTCATAGACATGGTATACAATTTTTTTCGTTAGCGCCAACCCTGGGTAGTCTTTTGACATTTTCTCACATATAAGTATAACATTTTCTCTCTATACACACACACTCTCTCATACAGTAACACCATAATTTTTCTTTCTTCGGTTGACGAATTTTTTAATTCCAATTGAAAATTTTCTTAATCGTTGTCAAATAATCGAAAGAAATAAATAAATATTGTGAAAGTGAAGAAAATTGATACATCTGAGTTATAAATATCCAGTGGAAAATGTGCAAACAGAGTGAGAAATTCGATAATTTTCTCGGACCACAGAAATTTTCTGCAACTCAGTGAGTGAGTGAATTCTTCATTCACGTCGAGTGCCAACCAGGGGCAGCAATTCTGGAATTGATCGATCGCAATTGTTATTATTTACCGCACAAGTTGGGAGGTGACATTGTAGATGATTCAGTGTTCAATGGAGCCAGGAACGGCCGTCAGAGTGATGTAAGCAAAAGCAGATTCGTCGTCGTTTTCGAATGAATATTCGGATATTGTTCTCCTGTAGAAATAGCCCCCCAGTGAACGGAGAGCGAGCGCTAGGCCTTCGTTGGCATCATTGATCGTTGTGTGCGACTGACTGGTGTGTTTGTGGATTGGGGCGGGTAGGTGGTGGTGTAGGTCCCTCTGTAGTGGGCTGGGGTGCTCAGGGCAACCGACCGACCGACTGACTATGTGTTAGTATACGCTTTGCTCCTACTTCGTGCATTTTTCGACGATACAAAATATAAATAAAAGATAAACAGAGCAATAACTGAAGCAGAAACACCCGTGAGCGCGATGTTAGTATTGCTGTTAAAAAGTTTTCAATTTAGCTATTTTCATTTATAGCATTTGTCATTAAAGTATTTAATTTTAGGCCGACTACTTCTCAGTATTTAGTTCCGTGTTGAGTTAAACTGGCAGAACGGTGCGGGCAGAGTTAGGGCTGGTGGGGGTTGGTCCTTTTATTTACATTGAGCAAACTGGAAGTTGTCGGTTGTCTTCGGTGGGTTTTGATAAATTAAGTAAACAGAAGCTCGCGATAGTGTCTCAATTATCATGTGAGTCGCGCCAAATGTTGTTCATTTAGCAGACTCTATTCACATTTCCGTTTGAGCTATGAAGGACTGTGCATTAGTTAGGTTCTAGACTCCGTCTGCTTTATTGATTTGTTTTTAATGGAATCTCCGTTATTATTATAAACTTTGTGTTATAGAAATATTTTTTGCAGGCCTACTCAATATTTTGCGATGATTGCCGCCGACACGAAACAGCAGAGTCAAAAACAAGAACCTCAAGAATATTCCCCTTAGTGGGTCTAACATATAGAATAGGAAAACGAGAATAACCCCTATTTCAATCTATCATAAATTAGCTGTTGCTAACCAGCTGAGAATCAACGAATCATCTGAATCACAGCATGAACAGTTACAGACTTAATATATAAAAAGGATCCTACCAAATAACAATATTAATTAATTACATAGTATTTAAGCCAATCTCTTCTCAGTGTCTATCGATGGCTCTGTCGTTAGGCATCGGGTTTGTGTTATTGTTGAAATTATCTTATAAAAATATTCAAATTTTTTGTTAATTAAATGTGTAAATAATTAGAGCTGCTAGTTTCGTAGTGTATTTTTCTATTTATATAATGTATTCATATGCAAATTAAGTTATATTTAAGTAAATCAAAAATACAAATTTGTGAATAATGTGAGCACGACGACGTCTACGAACACGATTACGAACACGACAAAATCATTAATCAACAATACTGCAAATTAAACAAACAAATATTTGCAATAACAACGACAAAATGAGTAGCGAAGAAGAATCGTATAAAACTGTTACCAGAATGGCTGACAAAATCTCAACGTCAACTCCGCAGAAACAATCGCATAATACGTCCTCAGATACGGAGACGCCTGTGCCAACGTTGAGTGGTTTCAATGATGAAAGTACAACCACATTTAGTCCTGCTAGTTCTAGTATTTCGACTAACAACAATACCGACAACACAGCCAACAGTTTCAACAAGTCCACCTCGAACAGTCCTGTTGCGAAACGACATCTGAATTCAGCATCCATCTCACGTATTCGTCCGCAATCCAGTTACTCGGCTCGTGTGTTAATATTCGACGATTCTGATCAGGAAGGAAGCACGGGCGGAAATGAGTCGAACAGCTCGGGACGGGCAGTTGGCAGTGGGATAGGAAAGCAGTTTTCATCTTCAGGAGATGCAACAAAATCATCTATAGGCCTGGAAGTACTGACGGCATCACCGAAAAATGACACTTCAATGTCATCATCGCATTCTTTGCTGCGAAACCTCACAAAGTCATCGTCTGGCAATTTGTCTGGCAGTTCAAAATCGCTGCCGGGCAGAGATTATAGTGCATTGCTTCGGAAAATATCTTATCAACACACTTATTCTATGCGATCCACAAGTAATGGTATGTTGCTATTGCATTTATGTTTCTGTATGGCATATTAAATCGATTTGCTTTTTGTAGCTGATACTTCTAACCTTATTCGTGTGCGAAACTCGTCTCTTGGAAAGTCAGCGCCTTGTTTGTCTGGAAACTACTTTCGTGAAACAAATGTCCACGCTCACGCGTCGCATATACAGTCGCCATCGAGTAGCCATGCCGCCAACACTTCAACTGGCCACAACATCTCTCGTAGTGGTTCCACCACAAACGCTACGACTGCGCCCATGTCCACACTATCGTGCGCTCCGGGGATTGGAAAGCATCATTTGCGTGGAGTTGTTATACGCGGCAGTGGTGCAGGTTGTACGTCCAGCGGTGTGGCCCACCATCGCCTCAGTTTGGTTAGTGGCGGCATTGGTACTACATCGCCTCGTTCGCACTCGCCCTTTTCGGCAAGCCCCATCGACAGTCCACGCATTAATTCGCCGATGCAGTTCGCCTTTGCGCCCATCAAGCGAATATCGACTTGTCGAGGCGATGGCAGACGTTGGTCAGTGGCGTCGTTACCTTCGTCGGGCTATGGAACAACACCAGGAAGCTCTAATTTGTCGGTATGTCGGACTTCAATTTTGACCATAAGGATTTGTAATTAAAAAGGTTTCTTCTTTCTTAGTCACAGTGTTCAAGTCAAGAGGCGTTGCATCAACTACCAAACATTCCTACGAGCGATGAGCTGCGAATTCTCACACATCACTTCTCCAACGACCCAGCGGCACCGGGTGCAGTTACATGCTGTGCTGAACATATGCAACAACAGGCTGCTGCAGCAATTGCGGCACAACACTGTCCAAGGCATTGCCCCATGGTGGCAGCAACAGCTGCTGGAACTGTGATCAAATGCGCCGTCCAGCCTCCGACCCCACACCAGATAGGTCCGAATTCATCACCGCACCAAACAGTACATCATAAGCATCCACACATAAAGCACTCCGCTCAATCGCATCAGTTGCATCAGTCACACGCATCGCAATGTAATAACTGCTGCCTTGATCGAGGTAGCTCCTGTAACACGAATGTCGCTGGGCCAGCTCCGGGAATACAACCTGTTACTAGTAGCGGGCGAGTTTCACCATTCCATCACCGTCCACGCTCACGTTCTCTATCGAGTCCGTCGCGATCGCCGGTGGTCGATAATGAAATCGCTGTGATGAATACACTCTACAAAGAAAGATTTCCGAAAGCCACCCAACAAATGGAGGAACGTCTGAAACATTTTATCAATGAAAATAAAAGCGCAGCGTGCAATAGTTTTAGAGATTCCCAGCCTATTGTTCGGTGAGTATCCATGGTACTTATTTTTTTGATGAGTTTTACTTATGGTTTCTTCATAGATTTGTGCACCATCAAGTACTAGAAATGGCACGTGATTGTTTGCATAAATCCGAGGCGAAGCTAATAACATCCCGATATTTTTATGAAATGAGTGAGAATTTAGAAAGGTTGTTGTTAGAAACTAAAGAGAAATCACCAGAGGCAGCCGTAGAGTTAACTGGTGTTATCAAGAAGTTGTTACTTATAATATCGAGACCGGCGCGGTTATTGGAATGCCTCGAATTTGATCCCGAGGAGTTTTATCATCTATTAGAAGCGGCTGAAGGGCAAGCCAAAGCCCTGCAAGGAATAAAGGCCGATATCCCTCAGTACATTATTCACAAACTTGGTCTAAATCGCGACCCAATAGCAGAACTTCAGCAGGAAATAAAAGAAGCGCAGGTCACGTGTGAAGCAAACAAATTACAGTCTGTTGCATCGACAACGGTTTCTTTAAACACTGAAACAAATACTCCCTCGTGTTCGCTGGTCCTCAACTCGCCGGTGAACTGCATCCCTAATAGTGTGTATACAGTGAAGCCGGTCAATCGTAGCGGCACCAGTACGCCACATCCCATGCCGCCACAGCAACCACCCCAAACACCAGTGGCAGATGGCAGTCAACAGGTTCCATCGTTTGCTACTGCCGAACCCACAACGAATGCATCCATTACCAAGCAGCAAATGCAACAACAAATACCAAACGAGCAGGACTTCGATATTGTCAAACTGATCTCAAATGGAGCCTACGGTGCCGTATATCTTGTGAAACACAAGACAACGCGCCAACGCTTTGCCATGAAAAAAATCAACAAAAATAATCTCATTCTACGTAATCAAGTTGAGCAAGTGTTTGCCGAACGTGACATTCTCAGCTTTGCCGACAATCCGTTTGTGGTGAGCATGTATTGCTCTTTCGAGACAAAGAAGCATCTCTGCTTGGTGATGGAATATGTTGAGGGAGGTGATTGTGCTACCCTACTGAAAAATATTGGCCCCCTGCCATCGGATATGGCGCGTTTCTACTTTGCCGAAACAGTATTAGCCGTCGAATATTTGCACAGCTATGGAATTGTCCATCGTGATCTCAAACCTGATAATCTCTTGATAACCGCGCTGGGTCACATCAAGTTAACAGATTTTGGTTTATCCAAAATGGGGCTTATGTCCTTGGCTACAAATCTATATGAAGGCTACATCGACTCTGAGACTAGGCAGTTTTCAGACAAACAAGTATTTATTAATTTTTTCTTGTTCTTTTTCTTTTAATATAATTGATAAATATTACAGGTTTACGGTACCCCTGAATATATTGCCCCAGAAGTGATTCTCCGTCAAGGCTACGGAAAACCAGTGGATTGGTGGTCAATGGGCATAATATTGTATGAATTTCTGGTTGGCTGTGTTCCATTCTTTGGAGAAACTGCCGAAGAGCTATTCGCTCACACAGTTAACGATGACATCGAGTGGCCTGACAACGAGGATTGGCCGGTTGAGTTTGAGTCTAAGGACTTGATTTCTCAATTGCTGCAACAAAATCCACGCGACAGATTGGGAACTCAGGGTGGGGCATTGGAAATAAAGGAGCACGTGTTTTTCAATGGCTTGGATTGGAATTCATTGTTGCGCCAGAAAGCAGAATTCGTGCCACAATTATCAAATGAAGACGATACGAGTTATTTTGATTGTAAACACTTTTCTTTTACGCAATATGGGTACAAACTAATATATTCTATTTATTACTACAGCTCGCATGGATCGTTACAATCATGACTTGGGAGAAGGTGAGGACACAGACGATACGGATGATACACCTGTATTTGGTTCTTTTTCATCGTATACTCCACAATATCGCAAGCAACATTACTCGTGGTCTCGAACTCCAACATCGGCAACGATTAACAAAGAAGTGACAAGTGAGGCCGCTTCTCCGATTTCTTCAACCACAACCTCTTCGTCCCAAGTTAGTTCTACTCCCGAGAAGGGCACGAAGAGCAAGTGCCCTACAACATTATCCAGCAGTACGAAAACCACAGATGTCATAGCAAATAAGTTGCTAACAACACCACAATTACGCCAAATCGATGTAAGTATAAACAATGTTCAAAGTTCAATACATGATTCATTCAATTCAATTATGTGTTCAGATATCGGCGTGTTGTCTTAAGGTTCCATCCACACCCGATGCTGACTATTTGCCGGAACTACTGCACAATGTCACCATTGGCAACGACACCGAACTGCAAATGATCAACCAGTATCTGAGACAACATTCGTTGCCGAGTCAATCCACTGCATTCACACAAGTGACGCCGTCCACAAAACTAGCCGAATCGACAAGTTGCAATAAGGATCATATTTTGAAAAGACCTGAAAGGAGCCAACAACAGAGTTTCCACCGGCACAGTATGCCACCAAATACTACAACAATTATCACAACTCCGGCGACTCCACCTACTGTGGTCGATGCAGGATCATCAAAACAATCCGCTGATGCCAATATTCCCATATCTCAAGGACCGGTTGTGTCGTTTGATAAGCGCAAATTAATCGACACCCATCAAGTGTCATCGTTTATGATTCCGTCGCGTAGCACTCCGGAGTCCTCGCAAACCGATAGCGATGACTTTTCACCGCAGATTCATCGCAGGCGCAAAGGTGCAGCCTATGCACGAGATATTTTGCCACGTTTTTCTATTTCCATCGAGGATGAAACCTTGAGTGGAGGGTCATCGTCTGCTGAGAATACACGAGAGCAATCGCCGCTGGCGTTGCAGCATCAACAGCGATCCATGGATGGTTACGCGAGCAAACATCATCGCTCCCGCTCGATTGTAAAATCAGCTTCGGCTTTGGGACTGTCACTCATGTCGTCAGGATGTAAGTAGAAAGTGAATCTTGATAATGACTTCGATTTATTTTTACATGCGAATTTGGTTTTTAGTGGACAGTAATCAATTGGCGCATCAATTGTGTGGAATCGCTGGTGGAGTGCAATCACCAGGAAGCGGTGGCGGAGGAGGTGGAGGCGGTGGATCGAGTACCGCAAGTTCGCGCGACACATCACCTTGCCGGGAACTGTCCCCCTTGGTTACGAATTTAAAGCCCCCGATTATTATACGGCGAGGTCCGCGTGGCTTTGGTTTCACTGTGCACACGATTCGTGTGTATTATGGTGACACTGATTTCTACACGATGCACCATCTGGTGATGGCCGTCGACGAGGGAAGTCCGGCGTTTGAGGCTGGATTGCGCCCAGCTGATCTGATCACTCATGTAAACGGTGAAGCGGTTCAGGGACTATTTCACACACAAGTCCTACAGCTGCTTCTGAGCGGCGGTGAGCATGTGACTTTGCGGGCCACTCCTCTGGAACATACAAGTATTCAGAGCGGAGGACGCAAGAGGGACTTGCAGCAGAGCAAGTTGGCTAAGAAAGGTGTCAATCGTCAGAAAAAGCAAAAGAAGGAGCACGAAAAGAAAAGGAAAACTTCTCTATTTCGAAGGATCAGCAGTAAAAGGGCTTCGGTAGAAATACAACAGGTATGTTGGAAACGAATCGAATGTGTTTCTATTTATTGAATGTTTCTGATTTGTTCAGATTGCTGCCGGAATCAGTTCTCCCACATCTTCGGGTGGCACTGTTGTACCCAATAGTGCTGCTGCTGCAAGTAGTCGGAATCTATCGCCCATGGATTCTTCCTACCATAGCAGCAGCTGCTGTCAATCAGCGGCGAATTCTTCGCAATCAACTTCACCCTCTTCGTCGGCCCCGAATACACCAACCGGTGGAACATTGATGAACCAGACCCAGTCGCCATTCTTGAATACGCCCACGCCAACAGTGGTTACAGCAAATAACGTTTTACTGCAGCACCCGTCGACAGCTGGCGGTACCACAGTCGCGTCAGTGGCCAGTAATGTAAAGGTTATAGCCAATATGCCAGGTACGTGTGCAGTGCCCCAGTAAAGATTTATTTCAACAGCTTCTACATTGCATTTATTTTTAAAGGCTCCCCAACTACTGTGCCACAACTTTACCAACGGCCGTCGACGCTGCATGGTCTTAAACACAAGTTGCACACTGGTTGTGCGGGAAGCAACAATAGCGTTTGCCCTAGTGGGGCCGGAGTGAAAACCCTTCACACTAGCACCGCTGGCTCTTTGCCCAACAGGCGAAAATCCGTAGGACATATCCCACTTTCACCATTAGCACGCACACCATCCCCATCACCGCTGCCTTCGTCACCGACACGCTCACCCTCTCCGCTGGCTTTTCCACTTGTCGGCCACCAGCCAGGCTCTTCAAATACTACTCAATCCTACAGTCCCGGTGGCACTGTGCCCGCTGTACAAACTGTTACTGCTGGCTCGAAAAAAAGTGGCTTTGCTCGAACAAAGAGCGCCGAGCCAAGTTCACCTCTTTTGCGGCGAGCGCTGTCTCCCGATCGTCTGCATCCGCGCAGTGCAGAGAATAAGTGCACGCTCATCTCGCCTCTCTGTTGTTCGCCGCCAATCAAACAGCAACAACAACGTGCCATTGGCGGAGTGTGGCGTGCCTCGTCTGGTACCACGACTACCAGCCTGCCGCCCGTAAATCATCCGCAGCAACTTCAACTCGGTAGCCATACCGTCAACACGAATACATTGGAAAAGTATGTAGAACATTTTGGTGCAGCATCCGTGGGTGCTGCATCTACGGCAACGTGCAATTTAGATGAATCTCAAATGGGTTGTGGAGAACCGCAAGCTGCTACAAACATTACATTGCCGGCTCCTGGAGAAATGTTGCCGCGAATCGCTGAGGAAAAGGATTCACCAACGAGTACGACAGAGGTTGCTTTGCCCGGTTTTATGCAAACGATCGATGAACATTCTGGAGAACATTCCGAAGGAAGTGCTGAGGCAAAATCTGGAACACAGTGTGAGAACGAAAAAAAACAATTGGATGGCCAAAAAGAGGTGCTTTCGGGCTTTAAACTGAAGCGACAAGAAGCAAGTGAGTCGAGATTGTAATTGACCAATATCAGTATAAACACAAGTTTAATTGATTTTGCAGGTCAATCAATGGAAATAACAGGAAAATCAACCTCTGCCCAAAAGCAAAGAAGCAATTCGACGGCAACAAGTTCAACTGTTTCATTGCCTACAATAACGACTACAACGACGGCAGCGGAAGCTAAAGCAACAAAGTCAACTAATAGTAGCAACAAAAAGTTTGAGCAACCTTCTACAACTACCACAAAACATAAAAAATAAATATACACATGCCTACAACATATTGTTTAGCAATTAGTTGGACCTATTTAGATGTTTGGTCTATAAGCATAAAGTTCAATTGTCATTTTCAATAGAAGAGAAGTGCTTTTTGGGAGTTTGCCGCTGCGCATAAAAGTCATGTAATCAATACACCACATTTATATAATATATTTTTAAATGACGCCATAATCTATACATTGAATATAAAGGGTGAAGCCAAAAACTTCATCAACATAATATCGCATCCACATCACTGCGATTTCTATTATATTCATTTATATTACATACGACTTTATTGAAATTCCCTTAGCGTCTTCTCTAAATATATAACCACAAAATTTGTAAAATTATGAATTGATTCAATTAAAATATTTGTTTAGCTACGCTGTACATCGAATATAACTAAAGAAGCATTACAAATTGAATTTAATCAATTAAAGCAATTCTGCATAATTTATATTGTTAATAGTTTACACTACAGGCGCTTTATTCTAGATGTTCCTTGCTAAAATGTATTTTTCAATATTTCGTATGTTCGCTATGCAAATAAATCCCTGAATTTCATCTGTAATTATATTTGTAAAACAAAGTGTTTTATTTCGGGATCTTTTTCAAGAAATTTATTCAGCAATAATTATATTCTGTTTATTATGTATACAAAAATTGTTAAATTGGTTCAGATCAATTAACATTAATGAAATTGGGAACCGATTCTATCTTAAGACAGAAAAGAGTTATGTTATTTTATATTTGTTCTTAGTACCTATTATTTTGTAATTTTTATTACATCTACTTCTTTTATTCTATTGATAGTTACTAATTTTTTCGTTGTTTTAGTTTTGATAACTGATAAATTATTTTTATGGAACAATTGGAACAATTTTTTTTTCTGGTAAGAAAGATATTTTCAAATGATTCAGTGAGCGGCAACCCTATTTTCGCTGGTCTTTAATTATTTCCTCTTTGTTTCCGTTTTCGTATTCAGTGTAATGCAACTCTGGATTCCGTGTGTTTGTTCTCCCTTTCTACAAAAAAACAAAAAGAAGACTTGTGTTTTTCGAACCTTCCCTGAACTTTTAGTATTTGTTGTTGTTTTGTTTGTTTTATTTCCTCTGTTGCTGAAAAATTCATATGCAGGGTTGTTGTTTCGAATTTTTCGACCGACGTGTTGACAAGAAAAAGTGAAGTGTTTTGTAAAATGTATAATTTCAAGCAATTTCATTAGCAACATTAGCAATAAAGCGATTCTTACAAGCAAAGAATTGATTGTTTTTACAACAAATTTTGTCAATATGATACAATTTCTAATAAAAACGAAGTGTTTCCAAAATAAAGTTGAGTGCCGTAGCGTTTGTGTCAAAGTGAAGTGAAACAGTGACAACGACAACCCTGTTCGTGTGTAGTTCGTAATTTCTTCACTGCTTTCAGCGAGTTCTCTGTCACGAAAAGTCGTCGTCGGATGCAGAAAAAGTTGGTGAAAAACTTCAAGTTTCACTGATTTAATTTAAAGAATAATCGCAGTATCGAATCGCAAATAAGTTCGTTAATCTAGGCGGAAGCAGTTGTGTAATTTTAGTTTTGCTTCCCAAGAGAAAAGAAAGTGAAAACAAAGGAATTGCAAAGAAGAAATATTTCGAGGTGAAAATTGGAAAATTTCGATTTGCAGGAGAAGAAATAGAAAATTACTAGCAATTGCTTGGCTGCCGTGAAATCGTGGATTTTTGTGTGGAAAATAACAGTGTGAACAAAATCAAAGTAAAAATTGTGTTTAATTACTTGCTTAATTAATATTACATTAAAACATTGTGTATACAAAAATAGAAAATTAAGAGAGAGAGAGTGAAAGATTTGTGTGACGGAAAGAAAGAAAAACAACAACAAAAGCATTGGCGAAGCAGGAATAGAAAAATTGATTTTCCAACTGCAGCAGCAGCAGCAACAACGAGGGTCGACGTCACAGTCGTCGTCTTCGTCGCCTTCTGAAGTCCCTGGTGCTTCTTCTTTGATTAGTACTTGTCGTCGCAGTGTCTGCAAATTTAGGATAGAACTTTGCCACCAATCATCGTTCATCTGTTTGCTGAGTGCGTTCAGGACTCGATCCGCTGCAACCGCATGCAATGAATATTGTTGGGGACTATGAATACAGCTCCAAGGATATGCTGGGCCATGGCGCCTTCGCCGTGGTCTACAAGGGCAGAAACCGTAAGGTTAGTTTTCCCTCCATAATAAATGTTCGACTAATCAGCTGATTTGTTATTCAGGGGATTAAAACACGGTATTTATAGAAATGAAACATAAACACTCGTTATTTATTGAAAATTTACCTTGGTCTTTTGTTCAGGGGGCACGTGGAACTCGGGTGGAGTCAATGAACGTGTCAGTCCTCGGCGAAATAACTACGGTGCCCAAACCGATGTTCCAGTATTTTTCAATGTTCGTGAATCCCAACCACCTACTCCAAACACAACATTATCATCCATGGGAAGTTGTGTTTTCCTTTAAATAAAAGAAAGCATATTTGATTTGTCTTCGTTCAGGGCCGTCCGTCTGTCGTCGAATTGCTGTCAAAACAGTTTGGTCCCACCATACATACGACTATCAGTTTTTATCGACGAAATGCTGTGTGGCGACAACATAAACAAAAGCGATTGGGACAGAACTGGTCGTGCATAGTTTGTTTCCTGACTGCACACGGCGACGGCGAACACGCTGCTCAAAAATCTCTAATATTTTTCGCATTCATTGAGCTGTAGAATTGTGGGCTTTTGCGTTTTATTTTCTGTTGGAAATTCGGTTGTAGTGGGCAATGAATGTCGCAGTCATTGTTTTTGCTCTGTTGCTCGACCAGCGCAGACAAGAAATGCTTCCATAACACACACACGTCGTAATATTTCAATGAGCTCATGCCTAACATATGTTCTCGCGTTTCCACAGATTAAATTAAACCTGTTGTTTCTATGTTCCGTTGTTAAAGGAATATGATCAGAGTATGGTCATAACACGAGTTGTATAGTTTATCCTAAAATTTATTTGCACCAACCCGAATTCATTTTCGGTTTCTGTAAACAATAATGTTGTTATTACTCCATTGATTTTACTCCATATGACTCCATTTACAACAGTTTCTCTACTTTCCATAGTTATAACAGAAAACGTTAATCTAAAACATTTCTTATAAACAGAACTGTTCGCGGCGAGCCCCATTAACCACAGAAGTTGACCTCACTTCCATTAACATTCGCACCAAGAGTTAATTATAGCTAGCGAACACACTTGAAGCTTGGCTAGAATCCTATATGCATTTCAGTATGAATCTCTTAATATTAATTGTGCCTCAGCATGTACTTCATATATGTATGGATTTCATTTAAATGAAAAAAAAAAAAAACGAACATGATTCACGCAATTCGCAATAATGAATACCTTGTATTTACCGAAGAGTAAACTTTATTTATACTTAATTCATTGATCAAGTGCTTGCATACAGTGCGATATTTATTTATATATCAACAATTTTAAGTGCATTTCAGATAGAATTGTAGGTGCGAGATTATCGAAATAATTTAATTTTCGACAGTTCATTGAACGCCGAATGCTCGTCAAATAATAGAGAGTGAAAAAAACAGCTTTGCTCGCATCAACAAAGGAAGATATAGTATATTACGTATTATTCGGTATGAAAGAACAGCTGCACACGACAAATAACACTATTGAATGAACAGACTCGACCGATGAGTGGAATAAATCCAAAGTCTTCAACACACAATGAAATGCATCTGAACAACGCATTTTCCAATTTGATTAATGATTTCACTAGTGAATGTTGTTTTTCAACTTCTGTCCATTGCTTTCCTAACAGGTTCACATCAACAAAGATTGGGGTGTATTCAGAGATAATCCGAAGAATATCAACAATCGTTGAGTGAATAGCGTGAAATGTAATCAAGAAATGTTGAGGTGAAACGAACAAATCAATATTTTATTGAAAACAAAATTGAAATCAACATCTTTGAAAATGGGTTTAAATTTGTCTATAGTATTCGCTGTTAATAGTAATTATGATACATGATCATTTGAGTTTAAACGATTTCGATTAATGTGTGCAAAACCAACAAAAAGAAAACGAATCAAATGAAAATATCTCGCAAACGACTCTGTTATTGCATCAGCTGATCTGATCAGATATGCTCTGAGGCGAGACTATAATTTGCTTGCTCTCGGCACAGGTTTTTTCCGCACTCTTCCTCATTCTATCTGTCTCATTCGCGCTCTCGCTACGAATAATCCCCAAGGCGAAATTACGAAATTTCTCTTCCCATTGGGAAAATCAGTTTCTCTGCTCGTGTTTATTCTGCACATTGAAATCATTGCTGATTGCGCGTATTTCCAGCTGATTTGTATACACTGATATTGAACCCTTATCCTTCTAATAGTGGGCATTTTCATTATTTCGAAGTTTCTTATCAATTCATGAATTAACGGAAACACAAGTGTGTCAAGTTTGAGTCCCTGGTGGCTTCTACAATTACAATTTCAAAATGCATGCGAGTTTATTCGATTCTTCTATTTCATTTGTTTTCTTTTTGCAGAATATGCAAAATAATGCTATTCATTTGCCCTGCTAACCTGTCGTTTTTGTAGCAACGTTGCTCATGTCGAAATAATAAATATATATAGTTTCATATATTTTGTAATTAGTAAGTGTGTCAGTAAGTAAACATTCGATAAATAGAAGACTTTTTCCCTTATCTTTCTGTCTACTGATTGCCCAACTTCTCATTTCCTTATCCTGTTCGTCTCTTTCGTGTTTCATATTCTCTTTTCGTGATGTTGAGAACAATAAAAATAAGGAATAAAACACGCACTATGTGCCCCACTGTAGTCTTCAATAAGGACAAAGTATGATGATCTATGATCTTTCGGGGAAGAAAAAGAAAGTCTTCGTTATGTATATTTGCTTCATATGTTCGTACCAGTGCCGAGATGTTATATGAGTAGGGGAAAAAAAGTATGTTACATTCTAAAATAATCTACACAACGTGGGGATGAATCTCGTCTGAAGTGCATAAAAATGTTTCCTCGAAAAATGTCCTTTGCACACATGTTCGATTGTGACATAAAACGTATCCCGGATGGACCGGCGGCAACTTCTGGGAATTCCCGAAGTTATTTTCATGAGTTTGTTACTAGAGTTTACGACACTCTAGAAATTAAATGAAATTAAGTGAATAATCAATTTTGTAAACTAGCGCTGCGCGCACAACAGCGAAACGATAAACAACAAACAGACGCGCTCGTGCAAAACCACGCGCATTTCGATTTTGCGCCTCTGGTTTTTGGTTTTGCTGCATTCGTTCGTTTTCCATTTCGTTCAATTGTTGCACCACACCAAAGACAAGGGTTTGCAAAAGGTGGCAACAAGTGCTTGAAGTTTTTATTGATGTTGTTTGCCGGAAACCTTCACAAAAGTAGGGCAACTGAATTAAAACCATTATCAATGTTGATCCAACGCGGAAGATAACGCAAAATGCAATAGTTCTCATAAATTATTGATTTTTCCTAGTTTTAGAATAGTCGTTCTGTCGTTCTGATTATTTCCATATTATTTGCATAAATTGCCAGCAAAAGGCGTGTGAAATGTCTGGGAGACGTTTCGCAGCCGCCGATCGACGGCTTTCTAGCTGGTTGTGAGTAATGAGTAAAGTAAACAACTTAATGCCAGTAAACAAATTATATATTTTTATAGCGGGTTCCTTATCTGACGGACCTCTGTCTAGCTGCGTTGCAATCGTTGCCTCGTCGTCGTTCTCTCGATGCGGTCGCAGTCGTGAGCTTAATGAGGTATTTTGTCCTTGTCAGGGAGCCGGCCATTCAACGGTTCGCCGACCATCATGAAGACTGAATTCATTAACCGCAATATTGTGAAATTACTCAGTTACTGATTACGATATGTGTATATACTTGCCTAAATATTCTGTTCTTGCTCTTCGGCGTCTATTTAGTGGCTACTTGGAAACTCAAGCATCTCCTTCCTATGGATCATTCCTGCGTTACTGTTCCTCTATTTCCTATTCGATCTTTTATTTAAGAACACACCCAGATAATAATGATACCAGCTCAATCATAGTTTAGACAAATGCTTTAAAATATCCGGAGCTTCGGTCCGGACGCCTCCAGCATTACTCCGATTTCAATATTTTCACAACATGAGTCAATATGTCCACCTATAACGCATATCCATATCTAATCAATAATAAAACGCAGTTTTCGAGCAACAAATGTTTTGTTTTCGTTCGCATTTCCCCTATCTTATAACCCGGTATTTTCAAAGCTTTATCTGTGTGTATTTCATTTGTTTAGCACTTCATCTGTTCCTTTGTCCTACAGCCACTGTGTGTGTTTGTTTGTTCCTTTTCTTTTTCGTCTTGTTGGATTCGTTCCGTTTCATTTGCATTTAAATTTGCTACGGTCCCTGATACGATGTGTCGAGAGACGACGACGACGTCTAGGTCTATTGTTTCGTATGTGGTACGTGAGGCTATTGGAATAATCAGAAGTATAATTCATATTGTTGTGTCTGAACTTCATATCGGTCACTTTTATTAATTACTGTGGACGATTGAAAGCTCATTGCTATTTAGGTCACGTTAGACGCGAGTCGAGATCTCGTCCACTTTGAAATATCAATACATATGCAAAATACGATCAAGGGAATGAGACTAAAGGGAGTTGTATCAATCGTCAATTATTGAATAAGAATCTTGTTGTATTTTGTACATATTATTAACTGCATAATTCTACATTTATTTCTTACAGAAACATTTTCCTGTTGCTATCAAATGTATTACCAAGAAAGGTTTGATTAAAACACAAAACCTACTTGGGAAGGAAATCAAAATTCTGAAAGAACTGACAGAACTGCATCATGAGAATGTTGTGGCCCTCTTGGATTGCAAGGAGTCGCAGGACTGCGTCAATCTGGTTATGGAGGTAAGTTCCATGAGCAATAAATAGATCAATACGAAGAAAACGAAGAAGTGGGATGGGAGTTGGCTATAAATAAATGAAGTAGGACAAACTTTGAGAGAAATCCTATGAGTCAATATGTACGTTCCTATGTTCTGTTGAATATTGTTTATGCCGCCTTTTCTTGCCGCCTACTCATGGTGACACCCAAAGCCTCTTCAATTAAATTACCACAGTCGAAAGTGACGACAAAAAAACTTCAATAAATTCATATGCGAATGAACTTTAATTTGTTTACTTTTCGTCCCCCCGCGGACTCGAAGTGGCTATAAATGAATTCATGAAATGGTTGCTCTGGTTTTGAAGCACGTTTTTCGTGTCTGCTTCTGCGCGTCTGAATAAAAATAAAATACATCCAGAGTAAATGCGTAGTGGACTCTGTGCCTTCTTCCATTGCCATTTGTGCGTGAAGTGGAACCATACATTTGTGTATCCTTCCTCATTTTCCATCTTTATGTTAATCTCTTAATTACATAAGAGAGCTTCAAACAAACGAATTAAAAAAAAACTACGTAGTTTTCTTATATATTTTCCTTATTGAATAAATACTTCATTTGAAGAATGTCGAAATGGTCTATAATTCAACCAGATACAAATTTAAATAAGTTTATAACTTATATTACATAGAGTGAAATCAAGTTAGAGACTAGGCACCTCACTAAGTCTAGATAGATTACAATTCTATATTTTAATGTTACATATTCAACACATTTTACGAGTCTTCTATGGGCCCTTAACCCATTCTTATTAAGAGATAAAGTGGGGAACGTAATTAAAGTATTAATTAAAAATAAAGGAAATATTTCAATTCAGTTAGAAAGTGTTTGGCAAGGTTAAATAATATAAATGAATTACTCAAATTTATATTCCTTAGTATATAAAATTTGTTCATAGCGGTTGTGAATTTTGTTTTCTTGGTAAAGTAGTTAATTATATCCTTTTCTAAATTAGGCTTAGGCTAATTTATTAAGTGGAATCTCCTCGGTGGGATGCGTTTGATCCTTTGGTTCTGGTTTGCGCGTTCGACAGCATTTCGTTTTAATGCCGCCCACGTCCTTACGGCATATAACTCCTATTATCAGCCCAATAACAGCTAATACCATGATGCCTACAAGAGATAAATCGTAGTAATATGCAATTTAAAGTCACCAGTTTAAGTAGGACTCACTTATCAGCATGTATTTGATGGCTTCCTGCGAGATGGGCACTTGGTAGGGCTCTTCGCCAGACACGGGTGGTGCCAAGGTGGAGACGCTGCCAACGACGCCAGCTGTCAAAACATTTGCGCCGTTGTTGTCGTCGTCAGAAGTGTTGCTCTGCGTTAAATTCGCGAAGGCCTTGTCTGTCATGATCGTGGGGGGATGATGGACTGCGGAATGAAGTTATTATAGTGGAAATTCAATACGCATTGTTGTCTTTTCACACCGTTCGGGTTCACTGTTGCTACGGTGGTGGCGGCCGTGCTATTCGAACTACTTTTCGTCTCGTGTGCCAATGTCTCTGGCGGCTTAAATGGCGGATCCGTGGCCAGAATCAGACTTTCGTTGAACGAGGTTCCCAGCACCAGTTCGTAGCAGCTGATGTCGAAGTGCTTGAAGCTGATGTTGTCGATGGACTTGAGAAGGTTGCAGAGCTCCTGGATACTGGCCTGATCCAACTCGGGCAGCTTCAGTTTAATGAGGTTTTTCAGCGGCGTGAAAGCTTTCGTATTGATTTTCTGTCAAAAGTGGAGTAGCAATCGAGGAAATGAATAAATGGAAGCAAGCAAGAAAGTAGAAGGAAAGAAGAATCAAAGAGAAACGTCAAAGTTTCATTGTTTATGTTGTCAGTGGTTGAGAGACAGAAAGGGACAGAAACTCGAGAGCGACTACAAAAGCTTTTGGTAGTGAGAGCGGGGCGGCGTTGCCAGCTCAGCATTTTGGCTAAAAAGGTGGACATGTTTACCGCAGAACCTTCGCCTTAAATTTACCTTATTGAAGTCGTTCTGATCCAGTTTCAGCCCGGTCAGAGAACTCAGGTTCGCAAACGTGTCATCGTACAGACGCGTCCAAGTGCAATTCCTGCACGAGAGCTCCAGCAGTTCGGGCTGATTGAGAAATGAGTGGTCGCCGCTCAGAGGAATGGTATTGTTGCTCAGGTCCAGCGAGGTCAGATCGCTCGCTTCCGCAAATGCATCCGGATGCAGTTCGCTGATTCTATTGTTATCCAAGCGCAGGCGTTGCAGCCGCTTCAGGCCCACGAACGTCTGCAATTGATTCAAATGAGTCAATCTACCTACTCCCGCGGATTTCTCGACTACTACTCACCTCCTTGTCAATTGTCGCGATCTCATTGTGGCTGAGATTTATTTCGCGCACTTTGGTGCAAGCCGCGAAGTCATTTGCGCCCAGCTCACGTATCTGGTTCTGACTGAGGTCTATGATGAGGGCCGTGCTGGGCATATCGTGGGGCACGTGCGAGAGACGGCTGTGCGAGCACTGGATGTACTTGTAGTCCTCCAGACAGATGCATTCCTTGGGGCAGTTCGGCTCCAGAACGTGGTTACTGCGTTTCGGCACATCTGCAATAAGGGGGGATATTCACTTGGACTCTTGGAACGAATCGAAACCTTGCAAGTATATTCGCTTACCTATCAATTGAAAGAGGGGGAAAATGGGTTTGCTCGTGGTTGTTGTCAGTCTATTCGCCGCTGTGGATTTATCAAGTGCGGCTTCGCCCTCAATCTCGTCGTAGTAGTCATAATCGTCGGTGTAATCGTCGTAGGATGAACTTTGATTTGTGGCTGGCGCTGCACGAGTGTAACATGTACTGGAAACATAAGATTTTCAATTAATAGACTTTTCTTTATTGGAACTAGTTCAATTATCATCTTATCTTCATCTCATACTCTCCTACTGAGATTACTTTCCCCCGGAAAGTTATTCTATTAGTTCTATATTATGAGTTTATCAACACAAATATTGGTTTGGGAAATCAATGACATTGTAAACATAAAACAAAACAAGCAAACAGTAACACGGAGGTGAACTGAATTTCAAATCTCTGTTGGCTTCTTTAAGAAGTCCTCGTCGTCCTTCAGCTCTTGACCCATATTCCCATATCCACTTTAATTATCTCTCTCTTGTCTGCCTTCTCGAGTGTGGGTGGCTTCGTAGGAAGACCACGTTTACGTCATTTCGTATTGCGTGTTTTCTGTCCTTCATCCCTCCTTCCTTCCGTTGCTCTTCCCCCCACCATTCATTCCTTGTTTTATTTTTCTGTCTAACTAGAGAAGCCACACTAGGACTCCACTAAGAGATTACAGTTTTCGCTAAAATTGTGTTTGTTATTTCGAATTTCGTTGAAATTTGTTTGAATTCTTCGAACATCCACCTGTGTTTGTTTACTATCGTTTTGTTGACATCATTAATTATGAATTTCACGAAATACTGTATCCAACATGTGTTTGTAAAGTTCTGGCAATCTAATTTTTAGTATATTAACTTGCAAGTGAGTCACAGTTTTACTTGTAGAATCGAAAGTTAGTGATCAGCTTCGGTATCTATACGACGTTTTATGTCACCGCTACCTTTACCACCTCTGCTGCAATTGTTGGTCTTATCAATGCCAAACGTTAACGCTAGCCAAACTCAATCAATAAAATACGAGCGATATGAATTATGTTCCCACTGACATTAACACTTATAATGATAATTTTCCCTTTGTGTTTGTCAATCGTACAAAGTTCAAGACCACCTCGGCGAAAGTATTTCGTTTTGGATATTCGGTGGAAATGTTTTATTTTCATCATATATTTCTGTCATGCTTCTATCGTTCAGGTTCAGGTGGGTTGGTTGCTATAAGCAATAATATTTCCTAAACTTGAAACTTTGCACTTTGGTCGCCAATTAATTTGTATTCGCGATGAGTGATAGAGCTGCGTTTAGCGTTCGTATTCTTCTACAATGCGGTAGATAGAATTCTACAAACTTTTAATTGCTAATCAGAATATGACCGGGAGGTGAATTGCAATTGCTCTCCGGCGAAGGCATCACTTAAATTACTTGGAATTGTAATTAAGACTTCACTTTCCACGAGGTATTCCCCTCGCTGTATACTACTTTGAGACTATAATGTCATGCATGGTTTGGGCAGTTTCAGTTTCATCGTTTACGACTCGTTCGGATGACCCCATTACTATTTTTTTATTTCCTACTTTAATTGTTCAACGTTTTCTACTTTACGCATATACCTGAGGATGATGATGAGGATGTGTAATTGTAATTGCCACTGGTTATTTACCTGATGCTCAATATGAATATCAGGAACAATCCAAATTTGTAGTAAACGTGCATTTTGCAGATGTCTGAGTATCACTTTTTTTTCTATATCTTTGTTAGCACTAAACCGAGTGTAAATATTTTCGCACAAGAGTAAAATACTTTTAAGTCATGGTTCATCACTCTCTCAGAGAATTGCATTCCACAAGTTTTCCTTCGTATCCATTTTCCGCGTGCGCTATGTAAATAAACAACAGCGTTATTGAATAGTTCCTACTCTCACTGAATATTTTTTTTTAAACTTGACACCACACTTTTTAATGGTAAAATGTTTTCAATTGGACTGTGTGTATTTTCGAACCGTGCTCTGATGAGCCCCGAACAGATGATCTTCGATGCGGTCTACGATCACTACGATCTCGTGCTCACTTGCCGCCAACAGCGCCGACCACAGACTGCTGGCGCGGTCGGCGACTCGCGAACCCGGTCCGTCGTCAGTCATAGATTCGAAGCACCACACAACAACAACTCGATAGAAACTAGTGTCCATATATTGTCCGTGTGCGCTCGCTCGCTGCCCCAACCCCCCACCAGTTAGTTGATAACTTTACAGGGTGATTCCTCTCGAACAATGAGAGAGGGTCGGTCGGAGAGAGGGGAGACTAAGACCTAGAGACCTCCTAGACCTGCACCTAAAACAATTACAATAATTCCTCTGCCTCTACATGTCAATAGTTTTGTATCGTCAGCCCCGAACTCAATTCTCTCACTTCGCACTCGCTCTCCCAGATCTGGTCGGCTTTATCTTATCATTGGTGATTTTATTATTATTGTTTTACTCAATCGCATGTTCGTCGGGTTCTTTGTATCCCGTTTCGTCCAAGCGCAGTTACTTTCCTCTCGGTCGGTGTCAATCGGTCAAAGAGACAACAAGAGGCAAGAGTACCACTGAGTGCTCATTTCTCACTAATAGCTTCCCTGGCCCTGGTCTGTCGTCTGTGGCCGGTGTGTCCCAAGTTCGAGGAAAACATTTGCTGAACTCTAGAGGGTTTCTGGTGCCAAATCCGGAAAAGCAATAACACATATACTGGAAATAATATTTATAGCACATTTATATTTCGTTGGTCGCGTCCGTTGCGTTAATCGCGGGCCGCTCATTACGATGCCGACCTTTAGTCAATGTTTTTTTTGTCGCTTTGCGGCCCCGCTTATTCACTGTTTCTCACAATCGTCGTCGTCGTCGTTGTCTCCCGTATGTTGCTGTTATTTCGTCCAACTTGCAATTTACCATGAGCCGCGTCGAACATTCGGACATGAAATATATCAAAATTATGGTTTGGTTGATGGTGTTTTTACATTGAATTGAATATTTGAGTGTAATTTCTTCGCGCCGCCTTGTGAGTCGTGTTTTTCCCCAGCGTATTTCGTTCGCGCGATCCGCCGCCGCCGAGAGTGAATCCAAAACTAATTCGGTGGATTCTCCACATTTTCATACGAGTCAAGACCATGTTTGATATGTGGTCGGTCGCTCTGTCGTCGTCGCTATTTACGGGTTGTTCGTCGTGTGGTGGTCGCTCTCGACATCACTCCGATGGTGCAATTTCACCGCAGCCTGAGTGAAATCGTCATCGTGTTGTTTGGCGATTAAAAAAGCTCTCTTCGCAGTGAAACGCTCTCCGAGTCCGCTTTTGTGACGCTCTCAGTTCAATATTTTTGTTTACAATTTTACGATTTTCCACCGCAATTTTTATGACGATGTGTATTCTCTTGAATATTTATCTAATTTTCCCCCATTCATAACTCGATGTTCCCTCGCTTCGGAGAATTTAAATAAAAGCAAGGGTCAGCTGAGGGTTTTCCGCTCTCCCCTCTCATTCGCTTCCGTTCATGTTCCCTCTAATCGCATTTTCCATTAATTCTTCCCGCAGGGTTCGTTCTCAACATCGTTTCATCAATGTTAAATAAATAAATGATTGACAGACAGACTGACTGACTGACCACCGTCGTGTCAATGACTTGTGTTTTGTTTCATTCTCCTATCTATCAATTGTATGGTAATTGTCTGCTATTATCACTGCTGTCTTTAGTGGGGAATTGTAACCACTCGGAATTGTAATAGGAATTGTTTCATAGAGCAGCATTTCGTCTATAGTATTATCCATATATTTACCTCGGCCTATGTTGGTTTGCAAGTTATACACTCACTATCCAAATCTCATATTTCTGATCTCTCATGTGGTGTATTGTGCGCCTGGCAATGATTGCCGAAAGCTTTTCAGGTTTCATTAATATTCTCTCTTGCGTCCTCGAGTATTTCTCTTTGTTTGAGATTGTTTCTCTTCGTAAATACAGGGTACAAGGTACATCGTTAAGATAGGTAGAGATTCTGCTCTCCCTAGTGTGGCTATCAAAAGGAACCGAGCATAATTTGGAAGCTTTCAAGGTCAATGACGCAGATGCTGCCACGCAGTTCATAACAGAGAAAACTGCGTCGTTCCCCCCATCCACCATGAATCCTTTATGTACGTCCTATGTGTACTCCGTGGCAGCTCCTTCCTGCTTTGTTTCGATGGCGATCGAACGAATTTCGGCAGCCGGCTGCGTTCATAACGAACTCGCTTTGTGCGATATCCTATTCTTTTTGAATTCAAATGCGAATCCTTTATTTATTCAAACAATGAAGGATATTTCAACTGCTAGAAATCTCAGAAACAGCTGCCCTTGAAAAATCAAGACCGGGCTTAATAATTTTCGGTTTTTGCATACTATCGTGAGGCGGCATATGTTTTAAATATGTTTCGCAATTAACAGCAATGCATAGACAGAGGTCAACGGATGTGTATCATTCTCAGACTCGTCCTCCTCAGCCCATTTAACTCGCCGTTTTATTCATTCATAATCTGCTTCGACCGTCGCTGATGACGTTGCGAAATGCGAAATCTTTCCTCAATCTTTCTCGCCATGACAATAATTCTGCAAATAGAACATTTAATTTAAGTGCATTCAAAAGTTTACGCAAAATTCTTCTCCTTGATTACACAGAGAATAATTCCCTCTGCATTTGGCTTAAGATGTAAGTGGAGTTGTGACTGATTCATCCTTTCAATATAAAGTTAGAATAACTCTCATATGGTCCTTATTATTTCGATTTGGGGTACTGAGTTCAGCTACATCGTGTGGGCTGCGATTCGTTCAGGCGGCATCTTCGATAAGAGTTAAAAATAAAACCATAAATTGCTGCTGTATATTAGTAAATTGCCACTGTGTCACTTGTTGCAGTAGGTCATGGTCGCGTTTAGAATGAAGCCCGTGTGTGTATGACAAGTGCACAATTTCCACTAATGCATTTCCCTTCCCTCCCCTCTCCCCTCCGAACAGTACTGCAATGGGGGCGATCTGGCTGATTATCTAGGCATTCAGGGCACTCTCAGCGAGGACACCGTTCGTCTGTTTCTCATCCAACTCGGTAAGTTCTCGTACTCGTGAAACGGGCCTGACCGGTAATTGATTGACTGATTTCGATCTGTTCATCTGCAGCTGGCGCAATGAAAGCACTCTACACCAAGGGCATCGTTCATCGTGATCTCAAGCCACAAAACATCCTTCTCTCGCACAATTATGGAAAATCCCTGCCGGCACCTGCAAAAATTACATTGAAAATTGGTAAGATCGCTTTCCTAATTTCATAATCAATAATTTACTAAACCCCGATTTTTTTCCCCTCAGCTGACTTCGGTTTTGCCCGCTTTTTGAATGAAGGTGTCATGGCAGCCACCCTTTGTGGCTCCCCCATGTATATGGTGAGTTGTCTCCTGCTATTCAAGAGAAACGAAAATGTGACCCGTGCTTTCCATTTCAGGCCCCCGAAGTCATCATGTCGCTGCAGTATGACGCCAAGGCTGATCTCTGGTCTCTGGGCACCATCGTCTACCAGTGTCTCACCGGGAAGGCGCCCTTCTATGCACAAACGCCCAATGAGCTCAAATTCTACTACGAACAGAATGCGAACTTGGCGCCAAAGTGAGTTCGATTTGCATTTGCATCTATCCCAAAAGACATCACACAAATAATAGTCTGCTCACATTCTGTAGAATTCACCGGATGTTACCATCCGACAGTGACAACGGCTTTTAGCCATGTCATTTCAAAAATTGATCGGTATTTTATTGATTATGGCTCACTGTGTGTGGAGCATACCAATTTGCGTTCGGAATGCATTTGTCATAAGAAATTGTTATGATTATTCTCTTGATCTCATTTTCACAGAATACCAGTCGGCGTTTCACCGGATCTGCGAGATTTGCTCTTGAATTTGCTGCGGCGCAATGCCAAGGACAGAATCTCATTCGAAAACTTTTTCGTACACAGATTTCTGCAGGGCAAAAAGACTCAGACTGTGCCAGGTTGGTATTGAGGTTGAAAACCTTGCGAAATAATTGTGATTGCACTTCAGTAAATTGAAAAATTAATATTAATTTATGTAATGTAGTAATGGATATAAATATTAATTTATTCTTTTGTTTTATATTATTGCAGTTGATTTAGCGATGGGCGAGAATTTAACACCTCCAACGAAAGCCACAAGCCCATTACAACAACAACAATTGCAACAACAACAGCAGCAACAACAAGACGAACTGCAAGAGGAGGAAAATTCTGGTACTTTGTCTATTTTTACTTTACAAATTTCTCTGTTTCGCACTTCATTTAATTTCATTCATTATTTCGAGACGAAACACGGAGATGCGCGCGCATTTCCGTCTTCCGTTGATCTTCCTTCTTATGAAAGCTCTTTGTAAACAATTTCGGTATCACTTTTATTTCAGTGTCCGTCGTTGAGAATCCGGCCATTTGCGCCACCATCACCAACGTGGGCGTTCTCTGCGACAGCGAGAACAACAGCGTCTCCTCTAGTTCGCCCGAGGACTCGGATGACTTTGTCCTGGTGCCGAAGAATCTTCCAGAGGATCAGAATGTCGTAGACTACGAGAAGAAGTATGCTATTCCCAATCAGCTATAAACAAGTTTAATCAAATATTCTCCCGTCTCTCGCGCAGACATGCAGTCAATCGACAGCCGACTCAGAATCCGCAATCAAGTCCTCCACGTCCATGCAGTCTACCGATTTCAGAGCCAAAGCCAGTTCCCACCCCCGTGCGTCGCACCTCAACCAACGCGGGCGTGACGGCGGGTCCTCCTGCTGCGGAAAAACAACAACCGGCCAGAGCCAGGAACAGTGCTGCCGACCTGGCGTCCTCGCCACGCACCCAACAGCCGACCATCGGCCCACAGATTCCGCGCTCACAGCCCATCAGTGTGAAGCAGCGGGCCGACCATCGCAAGAGCTCCGTCAGCAGCGACATCAATTCGATATCGCCGCCCGCGGTGCAGTTCGCCATTGGAACTCCGCCCGGACGCCGTCGTTCCGCCTCGGGCGGGTCGCTGTCGGAGACGCCTCCGCCCAACGCACCCTGCACGTGGCAAGTCAGCCCCGGCGCCCAGACACAGTCGCCTCTGCGCCGCTCCGGAAACAGCTCGCCCATACTTCCGTCCGCGCTGACCAAGCTGCCCACCCTGGGCAGCCCAACGCTCATCGTCGGACCCGGCTCGGTTGGCTCCCTGGGCTCCATCGGCGGCTCCGGCTCGGAGAACAACAACCAGCACCACCACGTGCTCGGCCCGCGAGCCTTCACGCTGCCCGAACTGGGCGCAACTGGCGGACTGCACAGTTTGCTCGACACTGGCGGCAGCGGCGGTGTAGTCGGCAGCGGGGATGGACACCCCTTGCATGCATTCCACGCGCCTGAGCTGTCCGAGGAGACGCTCATGGATCGCGAGCACAACGAGACCCTCTCGAAGTTGAATTTCGTGCTGGCGCTAACGGATTGCATACAAGAGGTGGCCGATTCCCGCTGTGCTCCGCTGTCGGCACTCATGTCTGCCGACCAACAGCAGATTCCGCCACATGCGCCGGAGCACTGCAAGCGTGCAGAGCGCCTTGTTCTGTTGGTGAGGGCACTGCAGCTGCTCTCGTCCGGCTTGAATTTGGCCTCGCAACAGTTGAGAAGTGGCAATTTGAAGCCATCGTCGAATGTGAAGAGCGGTGAGTTATGACTTGTAGTTGTGAAATGGATTTAATAAACGTTCTGTATTGATTGTTTTGCAGCTCTTTTGACCATGAACTCAAAGTACCGTAGTATTCTGTTCGAGTCCAAGAAGCTGAATGGATCCGGGTTGCTGCAAAAGGCCAATGCATTTAACATAACAGCCGACAAGATTCTCTACGACTATGCTCTCGATATGGTAAGCGTGCAGAATCCATTGTGGTGGGAAAGTCTTACTGGAATTATTTATTTTGCAGTGCCAAGCGGCGGCGCTGGATGAGCTGTTGAGTAACACGAAGAACTGCTTTGAGCGCTACAACACCGCGCACATCCTGCTGCACTCCTTGGTGCAGAAGTGTACACATCCGCAGGACAAGATGCTTTTAAACAAATGTGAGTATGCATCACAGCAAGATTTGTGGCTCAGCTCTGACTCTTTGTTTCGCGAATCCACAGATCGGGATGCAGTTGAGAAAAGACTTAGTATTCTACAGCAGCAGGGATACATTTACGTGACCGATGAAAACACTTAGGGTGCTTGACCTCCGTAGACTAGCCCTCCGCTTAGAATCCTTCGAGTCCTCGAGAGAGATCTACATTTAGCGTCGACTAAGATCAAATATGAATTTAGATATAGAGTACTTTCTAAGAATATGTGATTATATGCTAATTTAATATTTCTTCTAAGTATGCTGCAAAAAAGGGGTTCTTTTCTTTTTTAATAACATTCTTGGTCGTTTCGATTCAAGTCAGACGTTGGCAAAAGAGAAATGCTAAAGCAACATAAAGAACAATTCACAATGTAACTGATTATATATATAGTTATAAACATACATACATACATACATACAGTTATAGTAGTGCAAGAACAATTCTACAGACGACAGTTAATAGGCTTCCTATTGAACCTTCCTGCGAAGTAATGCGCACGCCTCTACGCGATTCAATCGAAACAATCATACTTTGTACATAGATCATTAGCGGGAGAACGAAATGTTTGGGGGTTGCACTAGATATGGGATTCAGATAATAATGAGTGTATTTTGAATTTAGTTGTAAGTCTTATAATATTAATATTTCTGTTAGAGGTAAAGTAAACCAACTGTTGAAGCCCAGTAGTAAGCGGAAGTGAGAAGTTCGTGGAATGCTAATTTTGATTGATTTTGTATGCAAGGGTGTGCAGTTAGTTATTTGTATTTTGAATTATGCTTGAATTTGTTTTATTTGACAAAATATTTTACTGTTATTTTACTTATAATTTTTATATTAAAAGCACGTGCAAATGCAAATATTGCAACAAAAATAGTTCGGTTCAAACCTGTTTAATATTTAACATTATTATTTTGTTATAATTTTGAATTTTATACCTTGTTAACAACTATTACTTTCACCGGAAGAGCTGTGTGTTCAATGGGTTGGGTTGGGTTGGGGATGAGCTCGAAACCAACCATCAACTATACTTAATTCTGAATATTCTTTCATTTATAACACTTTGTGAGGACTTGTGGTAAAGTCGTGTGAGGAGAACTCATCACTTACTAATGATCTTCTGTTACTTTAGGTTAATGTGCATCTATAGTTCTAATTTTATTTCTATCCTTGATCTTATATGCATATGTATGTATCTAGTATTTGACGACAAATATTCTCTATGTACATGCTAATCTTGTAACTACTACAAACAAACATTGAAGAAAAACCAATATTTTTATTTCGATAAGAATAAATCACAAATAAATATTCCAATGCAAATTATAATCAAACTCGTTCTGTTTATTCAACTTATTTATCATAATTAATTAATCACTTAAGTACAAGGGTTTAAACATAATTTTGTGTATTTACAAAGATAAATTCACAGACTACTAAAACAATCTGTTGTGGTGGAATATTTCTGTCGGTGGTGGTAGAATAGGAGGACCGTGGGCTCTCGCATTGCGCAGATCGTGGAGCACATCTCGCTGCCAGCAGCTTCGATCGAATAGCTCCAGGCGAGTGGGGTCCGGATGGTGGGTGTATGCGTGTGTAAAACACTGTAGCTGGGACAGATGCGACTCGGAAATCCCAGCGTAATTGCTGAAAGGAGGTGGATAATGGAAAGGCGGATGGGGGTGTGGCTGGTGGACGAGGGAGGGCATCGTAAGATCCACTGCACCACCGGTGTTCAGTGGTCTAACAAAGTCGTATAAATTCGCAACTGACTCGGAAAAGTACTGCGGATTCGTGCTTAGCTTCTGGTAGTAATGGATCTGCGGAGGTTTGTTCAACTGCATCACAGAGTGTGTCGCGTAGTCCATTTGATTAGTGGGCATGATTGTTGGTTCTCGCTGACCATGCCTCATGTTCGACATGTGGTGATGACGGCAGTAGTTGGTGTAATTCATTGAGGTTGTTCGACTAGATGGTTGATGATGATAGAAATCGTGGTCTATTGTCCGGTTTGGGTGGTTGATGTGTGGCTGGTAGTGAGGATGTACTTCAGGCGGTTGAAGAGAAGGTTGAGAAGCGATTGAGTTGTAATTGATGAAGTTAGTTGGACAGGCAACCGGATCGGGGTGAAAATGTTGTTGTCCACGTTGTAGTCTCAGCCTCTGTGGTTCTCTATTCGCCTCATAGCGTTCACTTGAAGAAGGATTGCTCGACACTGTTGTGAAAACATTGAAATTTTCACGGGGCTCGAAACTAAAAGAAATATTATTAACTAATTGGACTAAACGTGTGAACATTATCCTACCCCAGATTAGGTCTCAACCTAGGCAGACACTGCGAGTCCTGATACTCGTAAAAGTTCCAATTCGTGCGAGACTCCGATGGATGCAGGTCGTGTGGTGGATGGTGGTAACTCTGGTCTATGTAGGACTCACTTGTGGAGGGATCCTCGACTTTGATTTCGTATCTACACAAAGGATCCTCACAGGATTCCGCTTGAGCCGTTCGATAAGATGAGGAGGAATGTTCACGAGATTCCTGAGTTGTGAGCTGATTCCGATGGTGGTAGCTTGAGTTTTCGATTGAAGCCGAATCCATGTAGATTATATTTCCGTATCCTACAATGTTTGGAGCCGCAGCCGACTCCGACACTTCATGGGCTTCCGTTGCGGTAGGCGTTTCCGTTTCCGGAATCTCGTATGTGTAGCTGATGCTCCTGCTTTGGTCCTGTCCCAGCTGCAGTTGCTGCGCAATCACCTGAGTTTGTCTGGCTTGAGGTTCTGGTTCCAGCACTGGTGCCTTTTCATCCCTTAGACTCTCGACCACGGAGCGTATTCGGTCGCTGGTGATGGTCTGCTTCACAATCGGATAGCTCTCCGGGTGCTTCAGAGGAACTGCACTCAGTGAAGGAACCTGGTCCTTGGGCTGCTTCCTTTGCTGCCGTTGTTTGTGCGCACCACTCAGACTTCTCAGTTTCCAGAATTTCTTCCAAACCGAATGGTGCTCGGATGCTTTCTTGCTGCTGAGTATTTTCTTCACCTTCATTTCTTGTCTTGAGAGCACTTCTTGTTGTGACGTCTGTCCGTCTGTCCCGGATGGTTGGATCTCGTCCAGCAGACGGGACGATTTACGAACTCGTTTATTCTGCAAAAAGACTGGTTGAGAAAATTGGGAACTGCGATGAGATTTATGAAAAATACCCACCGGAATGAAGATGCTGCTCTCCACACTCTGGCGCATTTTCTTCGCGATTTCTCTGGAAAAGTCCGGCGTTAGCGAAAACAGTCTACGATCAAGTGGGGAATTTTAACTCACAGACAAATCGAGTGGCGGGCCTCAATCGGCAGATCCTTGTTCTTGCGCTCCTCGGAATCGTGCATCGTGCTGTCGGAAGAAGACAAATCAGAGATTAAAAGTCGGTCGATTGGAGTTCGTTTGCTTCGCGCGATGGTCGGTGACGCAATGCGAGTGGTCCAAGGAGGAGGAACCACCGAAGGCTCGAGCTCCGTGGATCTTTGGTACGCTGTTTATCGCTTAGTGTAAACAATCAACCAGCCTTCGAAGTGTTGAAATTCGAGCGGACTCCGATCGTTCTCAATGGACCCATTCACAGCGAAAATAAACAAATTGTCCACGCATTATTCGAACCTCCTCCTCTTAAACGCCGCATCACATCACAGAATTCTCAAACACCTTCATGAAGTTGGGGGATTGAACTCCGCATAGCTCGAAAGTGCGTCCCAAATGTGAGTTCGAGAGACCCAAATGTGAGTTCCAGGTTTGAGAGAACTCTTTTACAGCCGCTCTATTCTATCCGTATCCGAAGTTCTGGATCTGGAAGCTTTCGGCTCGAGACTGAATCGAATCGCGCACAGTTTGCGGAAGGCTGGGCTCAGGCACGTGGTGTTTATCTGTCCACAGTGTCCACAGTGCATACATCAGCGGTTTTTCTCCGAATGTAATAGGATCCTGGGCTAGTTGTTGATGCAGGTCTACACAACGCCAGTGGACGCCACTCGTTCACTGTGTTACACTCGAGCGATTGGTGCTGAGCCGAGCAGTTTATGGAGGGAGAGTCTTATGTGGAGTCTTAAGTGTGGAGGACTTAAGTGGCCACCACTCGAAACAGTCCGAGGCGAGTTGTTCAACAGAGAATTATTGACTTCGACTCGCCTTTAGACGGAGCGAACTACGGTCCATAGAATACGTCGGGTCTGGGCTATCGCTATCGGAGTCCAGAGGTGTGAAGAGGAATCTCTTTGGAAAATCCTTTATTCTTGAACTCGAGGTGGCTCTTGTGCCAAATGGAATAACATTAACTTCCCATTGGATACTAAGTTTGCTTCATAGTCGTTTCCAATCAACTGACCTTTCCTCGTCCATGTCCATGTTCGTGTCCAGCTCACGGCGGCGCCACCCACAATCACAACCACCGTCCAAAGGATACCGCATTAACGGAATTCGAGTCGAGGCCCAACTCACGAGTCCAACTTTCAAGAATTGTGGATCCCGGAAAACTATTTTGAAAAAATTGAGCTAAATATAGTCTGCGGAAACTCTAGCGCAACTCTAGCGCTAACGAGAACCGGACGTGAACTCTCGGCTCCGACGCGATGTGATGCGATGCCAACCGTGAAAAGGACACGTCAGTCGGCTGGGCTGCCGTTGGGCGGTTCGAATCAACTCGACTCGATTCGATTCGTTTCGGTCGCCGACATTTGCAGAGCAGGGCGGCTAGATCTGGGGTCGAGCCCTGGGCGTCTCGTCTGTCTGTCTGTCTGTCTGTCTGTCTATCTGTGGCTCTAGCAACGCGCCCGCTGTCCGATTGTTCGCCTCTCCTTCCTTCCTTCCCTCCTTCCTTCAGTCCTTTCGTTCGTTGACTTGTGTGCTCGCCTATTTGTTGGTGCACACCCGTTGTTGTTGTTGTTGTTGCTGCTGTTTTTGCTGCCAACTCCAATAATAATAATAATAATATTATAAAGTACTCATGCATTATGTTTGCCCATATGTGTGTATGGGTTGTGTGTGTCTGTGTATGGGTTCTGTGTGTCTGTGTGTGTGTCCATATTTGGTAACAAATGTTCTACTGCAATCTGATTCGTTATCCTCTTGTTCTAATCAGAAATTATTTGTTTATTTAATGTCCATTTGCGTGTGTCTGCATGTGTGTGTGTGTGCGGTTGGCACAAACTCAGCTATTCCTAGACCTAGAAAAATTCGAATATAATTGCAGTAAAGTATTTTTTCATGACATATACACCGAACTCCCCATCTCCACTTCATCGGCCCCACCGACCCCGTTGTTGATTCGAGTTTGTTTGGCCTGCATGTTTGTACTAGTTGTTGTTGGGGGATTTCACTTTCTGGCTGTCGTGTCTGGCGCCCTCGGCCGACACGTCACCTGTTACTCACGACTGGCTGATCGACTGACCCGGCTTGTGAAGCCCCGGAGAGCGAATCCTTTTCTCCGCTGTGCTGTGTTTGCTTAAATTAAGTTTGATTTGTTCCTCGGTCGCCACTAAATTGTGGAAAGAAACAAGTCAGGAAGTCACAGGTCGAACAATCAGATAATGTGAACTACTTGTTTTTGTCCCACTCTGCTCTCGCCTGAACCTTATTATTCTCCTTAATTGCCTCTGATAACAGGCGGAGGAGTTTGATGAGGATTTTCTATCGATGATCTATGAAGACTCGAACCATTACTTTGAATATGCTCATTATGTAGGGATTCATTAGTAATAAGTATTTTTCCTTCCATAAGAGGTTTCTTTGATGTCTCTAAATATGAGAGATTATTATTAGAATTATTTGAATCTTATACAAATATGATTATGATTCAAATATGATATATCAGAATTTTCTATGAAAAATTTCAAATTCAGAATTTTCGATGAAAAATTTCAAATTCAGAATTTTCGATGAAAAATTTCAAATTCAAATTGAGAATTTTCGATGAAAAATTTAAAATTCAAATTGAGAATTTTCGATGTAAAATTTAAAATTCAAATTGAGAATTTTCGATGAAAAATTTCAAATTCAAATTGAGAATTTTCGATGAAAAATTTCAAATTCAAATTAAGAATTTTCGATGAAAAATTTCAAATTCAAATTGAGAATTTTCGATGAAAAATATCAAATTCAAAATTAGGAAATTCAAATGTTCTCATTATAAAAGATTTTTTGAATTCAAATTACAACATATTTCCGGCGACAAGACCAAAAAAATCATTATTGCAAGCAGCGCCACTACATAACGACTAGCAGAACTACTATCCTCTACAAACGAATGACATCCAAAAGGTCAACTGGTTGAAATTAGTGAAAACAGGATGGTTCAAATTTGGAGTCACCCTGCATCGTATATTCGTTGTTAGACATTATTCGTTAAAAAAGGTGAGATTCATAAAAAGAGGTGAAATTTGTAAAAAATGGCGACATTTGTTAATAAATGGACATTTTTTGTGTTGTAAATTTGATGAAAATATCAATAGTTTCGACAATTGACGCGGAAAAACCGGCGACTTTTGTTTATACATTATTTGACCTACCCTGGATGACCGACCGACCGACCGACCGACTGATTACCATCCCTGTCAAAAACATTTTGACAGGCTTTGATAAAAATAAATATTTATAGGGGTCGCTCGGTGTTTTATTTATTAAACAAAAAAAAAAAAGATATGTTAACTATATATTAACTTGTTTTTATACAAGGTAAAGATTTAAAAATATAAGATGGACAAGTTAACAACAATTAGCGCTACGCTGTTCATGGCAGCCGACGTTTTCGCAATCGTCAGTCTGGCGATGCCCGACTGGATTGTGACCGAAGAAGCTGGTAAGTTCTTTCTTTTCGGCTTAATTTTACTTTAGACACCCCCTAGCCAAATGCAAAACCAAGTATGTGGAATGGTAGTACTAATTGGGAGTATTCTAATCCCAAAATAGTAAGGTGCGGTCTCACCTGGTTTGGCGGGGGGGAGTTGGGAAAGGTGAAAATTGCAGCACCTAGCAATTCCACAAATTTTACCCGATCTGGACCATAACATATTATATACCATCTTAAAGGAAATTGTACAGGCTTTTCAAAAATTTATATAAAACATATGGTTAAATATATATTTTAAAAAGAAAAAAATTATTAAACATAAAAAAAAAAATTTTTTTTAAGTTTTTTTAAATTATTTTTTTTACAAAAACTTTTTTTAAAAAACTTTAAATGCAGTTTAATAGACAATTCAAATACCTTTAATTTGATACCCATATGGTCCAGATCGGGTAAAATTTGTGGAATTGCTAGGTGCTCCAATTTTCACCTTTCCCCCCTCCCCCCGCCAAACCAGGTGAGACCGCACCTTAATATTTTGGGGTTCGCAGGTGCAAATTTAATGCTTTTTGGAGGTATTTTTGAATTTTTTTTTTGGAAGGGGGTGTCTAAAGTAAAATTGTTCCTTCTTTTCTTTTGGGAATCGTTCCTAAGTTAACCGTTCCATGTTAATATTTCAGGCGACATACGTTTGGGCCTCATGTGGACATGCATGACTCTATACAATCGACCCCAAGTTTGCTACACACCAGAGCTGCAGCCCGAGTGGCTGGTGGCATTGGTTTGCATATTCATTGGTTGTATTTGCATCACCACAACCGTCATTCTCTTGGCGTCCAGCACTTGGGATCGCAACGTGATTCCCTACGCCCGCTGGGTGGGCTTCACTGCCATGGTACTGTTCTGCATGGCAGCCGTAGTTTTTCCATTGGGCTTCCACATCGAAGAGATCGGCGGCCAGGCGTATCAACTTCCCAATACCTATAAAATAGGCATTTCATATATCCTGTTCGTGCTGGCACTGTGGATAACCGTGGTCTCGGAATTGTTTGCGGGCAAAGTCTGTCTGCCCCACTTTTAGACAGAGCTTTTATTCGAAATCTATAATAGATATTCTACCGTAGATCCTTAATCTCAATATTAGCTAATTAGATGTATGTATTTATAATATATAGTTAAAATATATTTGTTAATGTTAGCAAGTAAACCAAACCAAAATCTCATTTGTATATACATGTATTTTAGTTAAAATACCTTCCCAGTTTCGACTTTCCTTATTTTACTTTTTCTTATTTTAATAACCAAAAGACTTCAATTAATGAAAGTGCTATAAGAATGTTGTAATTATGTACGCAAGTAAATTTGATCCCTTAAGTATTCTCTTTTTTTGAAGCAAAGATCTCTCAGTACTGAAATTCAAATTATAAATTAATGATCCCGTTTCCCAAAAAGTACAGAAAAACACTTGTAAACCATTGCGTTGAAATGTGTAAAAATATATTTAATTCATTTCATAATAATTACAATCAAAAATATACAAGTATATGTGAAAATGATTTGTTTTATTCTTGACTCAAGTCGAGAGTAGTTGATACAAAACATGGCAACAATTCTATACGCAGGAGGTGTCGATATTCACTTGTCTCCAGGGGGGAAAGAAGTAGGAGGCAGGCAAGGCGGGCGAGTTCTTGAGTGCGTACACATTGGTGGTTCTATAAACAACTTCCTCCGAACATCGAAAGGTATAAAAGGCATAAATAAATTCAACAAAAACAACAAGTTACAAGTAGTCAAAACAATAACTTTCAATAAATACATTTCAATAGACATTACAACCTTACTTTCGAAAAGATGGACTAACTTTTTCTACATGCACATTAACATTTGATAGGTGGTTTATATGTTGTTGTTGTTGAATGTAGTTTTTGGTATTGCTATCATCATTTACTCAAAGGACTAACATTTATCTGAGACACACACATGTAAGGATATTTTATTTTGGCTACTCTAAGACGACAAATATCTACATATATGCACTGTCTACATGCTGGCTAGAAGTGGTAGAAGAATTGGGACTACTCTTTTATCTAAATTATCTTAATTTTTACAATAGCCTGCAACAACTACAGCCGCTCCCTATACATGCGTAGTATTAAGTGGCGAGTACAAGAGAAGGATGCGCCTAGGGACGAAGCTCTTCCCGCCCACGACTCAGACTCGGCCTCCGTGACTTGCTGTACTTCTGAGAGTTCGCCGGGCGAAGATTCGAAGCGAAGTAGAAGATGCTGCATGGGATTCAGTCGTCGTCGCCATCGTCGAAGCCAGCTGACTGCGGTTGGGGACGTCTGGCGGATGTACAAAGAGTTGGTTTTTTGTGGTCTGGCCTGGGCGACTCTTCTCTGGCGTTCTCTTTCACTGGACTTAGACTAATCAGAAGCTTTCTAAATGGTTGTATTTCGGGCTGCTTATTTAGAGTTTTCCATCGAATGGTGTCTTTACGAAATAAGTGACTAGATTTCCCTTCCCCTTCACGTAGGTCAGGCC
This sequence comes from Coelopa frigida, assembly GCA_017309665.1. Classification (NCBI taxonomy): domain Eukaryota; kingdom Metazoa; phylum Arthropoda; class Insecta; order Diptera; family Coelopidae; genus Coelopa; species Coelopa frigida. The sequence goes on from CM029563.1 coordinate 12,859,110, forward strand.
GCGACATTCGCATTCGTATCCGGCGGCCATCAGGATTTTGGCCGTTTGCTCGGTGGTCTGCAAGAGATGAGATAAAACGAAAAAAGGGCGGAAGTTTAAAAAGCCATTAAGGACTTAAGGCGATGATGCGGAAAACAAGGGTCAGCTAATGAAATCGCGTGGCGGAGAGAGAGAGAGAGAGAAAGGAAGAAGATTGAATCTCATGACGAGAATATGATCCCATCTGGATCTTAATTACATTGCCTTCAAATTATTTTCGTCTTCTTCTTGCTGTTTCGTCCGGCGCCTGGGGCTTTATTTAAACGTGCGCCGGATCCCACCGGCCCCGACGTCTGCCCCACGCTTCTCTGACCTTTGCCTTTGTTGGCTGACCCCGATTTCCGCCGCCCTTCTGCCCAACAACAACAACCAACCTGCAGGCGACCCATGACGCCACACGAGTCCATGCGTGAGGCCACATTCACCGTGTTGCTCCAGATGTCGTACTGCGGCTTCTGGGCGCCGATGACGCCGGCTATCACGGGCCCATGATTGAGGCCGATGCGCAGCCGGAAGCGTTGGAACGATTCCCGGTTAATGGAATCCAATATCGACATCAAAGCAATCGCAAACTCCACCAGGATGACCACGTTGTGCTCCTCCGTGCGCTTCTCGTCCTGCAGCCGGAAGTAGAGAGAGAGGGAGGGAGACAAGAAAGAGATATTAGAGAGAGAAAAAGGATAAGAAAGTCATGGTCGGAGGGTCCAATTGAGCGTGCGTTAAATGGCTGCTCTGATTAGATGTAATCCCTTTTATTGGATTCGGGAGCTCTCTTCCTCCCGCAGTTCGGCTCAATCTGGAAACTTCGCCCATCGCAGGAGCAGAAGAACCCATTAATTTTAATTCCACCTAAATCAGAAAAGCCCGCCCCGATAGAGAGGAAGATAAGAAGAATGAACTCACGGCGAAGTTTCGCATCAGCTGCAGTTCCAGGGGGCAGAGTCGGAAACAATGAAACATATGTGGGGGGCAATGGGAAGGAAATACTCACCGTGGCGCCGTCCTCCTTCCCGGGCCGGAGTCCCGAGGCGCACATGTAGGTGCTCGCGATGGTCTTGATCTTCTCGATGCCGCTGAACTTGGGCTTCAGCAGCAGCTGCAACGAGAATTGAGCCGGGAATTAAACAAAGGCCAAGATCAAGCCAAGCCAAGCCCAAGACCAAGGCAAGCCAAGCCTAAGACCCAACAAGTCAAGCCCAAGACTCGCCCATACCTTATCGAAGTCGCAGATGATCTCGTTCAGGAGCCGCAGGCACTCGAGGCCCTGCTTGTTGACGTCCGTCTCGTCGTAGAACTCCTTGTAGTTCGGGATCGAGGCGAACATGACGGCCACGCAGGAGTAGCTCTCGTGGTAGAGCTCGGTGGAGCGATCCTGGTGCAGGAAGTGCGTGGCCACGTGCGCGGGCAGGATGTTCTCCAGCAGGATCTGCGGGGAGGAGACAGAAATCGGGGTTACAGAGAGAGAACCGATTGAGCACGATTGGAGCGGAACCTTGTTGATGCCTCGCATGGTCTCGACCTCCTCCTGCTCGACCTTCAGCTTGGCCTTCCAGAGGAAGTCGGTGCGCGCCACGTACTCGCCCTGGCGGTCCAGCGTGTGCAGCACGGCGATGATCAGCAGCAGCAGCAGGAACCCCTTCAGCTCCACGGGCAACCTGCGGGAAAGGGAAGACGGTGGAGTGAGTTGGGCTCCACATGGGGCTGTCGACGACTCACTCGTTGTGTGTGTACAGCATGTTGTAGGCCTCGAAGAGGTCGCTGGTGCCGAGCAGCGCCACCTGGCAGACGGCGGCCAGCAGCATCGTGAAGCACTTCAGGATGAAGCCGGAGCGCAGGAAGGCCGAGATGGCCGCCATGCTCATGGCGCAGCAGAACAAGTAGACGGGAGCCGTCTGCAGCCCGGAGCGGGCGGGGAACTCGGGGAACTCCGGTAGTCCTGCAGTGAGGTTCAGCGACGAGACGTTCTGGGGGTTGAGGAAGTCGTCGACGGGGCGGCTGCGCTCGACGTAGGGATCGTTGGAGAAGTAGATCTGTGGAGAAGGGAGGAGTTGTTGGCGTCTGAACAGTCTTTTGGGGTTTAGCGCGAACTCACCACGCTGAAGACGGCGCAGGCGCACACGAGGATGTTCACGATGAGGAACATGGCCAGCCGGAGGTAGCGGCTGCTGGCCACCACCTGGCCGGGGCCGTTGCGATCCGTCGTCGAGGCGGCCACGTCGGGCACCTGCATGTTGCTGAGGTACAGGAACAGGCCCAGCGAGACGAAGGTGGCGCCCAGGGAGCCCATCAGAGCGAAGTTCCTAGAAAGGAGGACACGACCCGAAGACAAGATGAGGGATGAGAGGAGGGCGTGTGAGTGACTCCAATTGTCGCCCCGAGGCCAACACTTACAAGGGAATCACGATCAGCTGCACGGCGGCCAGCGAGAGGAAGAGGACGAAGGCGCAGATCAGGTCGTAGCGGAAGTGCGTGTCCGGCTGGGCGCGATACATGGCCTCGCGCGGCGTGTTGCGGTACCACATGGTGAGCGGCTTCAGCTCGGTGGGCGGGCCGAAGAAGTTGAAATTGAAACACTTGCGCTCCGGCGGAAGCAGGTTTGATTCAATCATGGCGATGCTCTGCAGGGGGGAAACGGGGGAGACGGGGTGTCATGTGGGATGACGACGATGATGTTGTTGACGCCAAGGACGATGTTGACGACAATGATGATGGGGTTGGCGCAGCCGGTTGATTGGCAATTTCGCAATAATTTAGTTTGACGAAGTTCGAGGAGGCGTGTGGGAAGGGATTGAAAATAGAATCAGTTTCTTGTTATTGTTGCCGACATGTGTGTGTGTGGGCCTATGTCCTGTGGATGTGGGCGAGTGTGTGTGTTTGTACTTACCGCTAAGCCAATGTTCTTCACCAGCTTCGACTCGGCGATGTTGGCGAACGGTTTGTCGGCGCCCCAGCACTCGACGTACTTGGTCATCTTGGACGACGGCCGATTGCGCGAGACTTGGCCTGAGGAGAGAGAGAGGGAGAGAGATGAGGGATTAAAGTCGGTTCCAAAATGGACCCAAGGACGAGCAGGTGCATCAAGGATCCCGCCATCAAGGATCCCGCCTCGATGTGGGGCGTCCTGATTCAATTCGACTCACCTGCATGGCTGCGGAAACTTTCACCATTGTGTATCGAGAGCTTTCGCCCGTCCATGAAAGCGCCCGAGGAGCGCCGTCTGTCGGCAAACGAGATGAGACCTGCAAGTGGGACGTCGTGGGATGCACGTGAGACTCCAATAAACTTTTTATTCGCTGTTAAATTTTAATGGGCCTTCGAAGGCGCTTCACTCGAGTCGAGATCCGTCCGCTCGTCTTCCGTCCGTCTGTCCATCTGTCCATCAGTCCGCACGTTTGCTGAATCGTGTCGTGTGCGGTGATAGTTTCAAATTCGAAAATTTAATTCCCCCCTCGAACTTTATCCCATCTCGAATTTAATTACTTCTCGAAATAGTCGTATAATTCCATCAGGAAATTGTCATCGCATTGGACAAATGAATGAAAGAGAAGTGCTCGAAAAAACACTTTGAGCCAAGTCGTCTGAACACCTTCTTCTGGATGGAATGAAGAGTGTTCGAAAATACTACAGACCATTTTACAAAAAATACAACTTAAGCCCTTCCAGGTTTTTTGAACGCAATCACTTCAAACTATAGTTTTAATCTTTGTGCGAGCAAAAAATCAGAACATAAGGAACGTTGTAGGCAAGCGCTGTGGGAAGATGGCCGAAGGCGATTCCAACTCCACTTAAGCTGGCACGGGCTCCCTGGAGGTTGATGGAGCCACCAGAGGTCCGACGAGTTTAAAGTTGCGTAGACGCCTCCCATCGTGGCCCGATGAACGAGCGCTTTCCCCGAGAACGAGGACGAACTTTTTCAATTACGCCCTGCTTAGTGAGGAGTGTCGAGAGCGAATCGAAAAATCTCCAAGAACAAATGGCATAAAAACTTGTTCAGCTCTCCTCTTACCTTCTACACACACATACATAAAAAAATACACTGTGCAAGAGATAGTGTGTGTACCTGATTTTCTTCTCTGATCATCTTCACTAAATTTACGTTGTGAGTCTTCCGGAAGAAGAAGCCCCCAGAGCACAAGAACTCCAAAAACTACAGCAACGAGAAGTTTCTACATGGAAACAATTTGAAGCTGCTGAGTTGTTGCAACGGACAGGGCTCTGACGGGATAACAGAGGGAAGGAAAGGAGGACAGGTCGCTAACGAAGCACAACTCGTAATTTGGCGTAGCTACGAGTGCAACAACACCTTGGTCGAAGCGAAGGAAGCTTCCTTGCTTTCGGATTAAGGCGAGCAGTTGTTGCAACGAAGGGAACTCAGGGGGGCCACGGCCGAGGCTCTGCGTCGTCGAGGTGCAATCAGTCCAAATCATGGTCCCAGCGACCGTCTCAGGGATAAGAAACTCCTGCAATTATTCATAGTGAGGGAGAATCATAAAAATTGTGTCGAGTCCTCCCGGTCTCTGGTGTCGTTTCTCTACCACTGAAGGTGGTAAACGACATCCTGATGGTTGTGTAGGACATATTTGTAATATCATAAGATGGTTGAGTATAACCTTTTCGTATCATCATCGGAGGTTTCTTCTATTCTTTGCACTCTTTTGTATTTTCGGAATATTTAGAAATCCCACGTTCCCGTCGTCTCAGTCTCAGTCCTTCGGCTCCTTCGTCCCATGACTTGGAAGGACATAAAATAGCCGTTTTATGACACCAGCTACAAAGTGGACAACCTCGAGTCCTGCGTGTGTTTGTTCTCGCCCACGCCTTGTCCGCCCGTCCGTCCGCGTTCGAGTCTCCCTCGACCCTCGCCACCTGTCGCTTACCTTGCACCGACAACTTGCGCCGACTCCGCTCCGGCGCCTCGCCCACCGTCAGGCTGTTCTGGGTCGACCCTCCGCCGCCCCCCGCCGCCAGCGTCGTGGAGGACGTCGATGTGGCCGCTGCAGCGGGAGCCGCCAGCGACCCGCCCAAGGAGTTCGCGCTCTCGCTGCCGCTCACGCTGGCGACGTCTTCGTTGGGCAGGGACAGCGAGGATTTTCCCGTGTTCGGGGCTCCACCGGCGTCGCCTCCGTTGAGCATCGGCGTCTCGCTATCGCCGCTGCTGCGATGGGTCAACGCGGCCGCCGCCGGCGACGTCGTCAGCTGGGTGGTGGACGAAGTGGCCGCCGCCATCTGCTCGGCCTCCTCGTTCTCCTCCTCCTCCTCGCTGAGCTCCTTGATGGACACCGAGGTCGGGGGGCCGAGGGACAGTGTGAGGGGCTCCTGGCTGCCGGGAGACGACGGCGGCTGTGGCTGTTGCTGCGATGAGTTCGTCGTCGTCTCGTCGAGGGAGAGAGGCTTGTGGCCGGCGAGGCTGCCGCTGCTGTGGTTTTGGGGCAGCAGCATGTCGACGACGGACGCCTCGGCATCCGGATGGCGGTCGGGTGACGTCATGCTCTCAATCACGCGGGGCACGCAGTGATGCTGCTGGTAGTACGAGGGCTTCTGCGAATGGTGGAAAACATCACCATTAGTGGGCACAAAAACGCAATAAGCACGAGGAAATTATCATCGGGGGCACAATCCCGACAATCGTCGTTATTTCTCGCTTTCGAATTCATGCGCAACATCAACATAAAAGACGGCCCCCTGGAGGCTTCTCGGTCCTCGCATCGACTTCGTCTCGGGGGCGTCGTTAAATTCGCGCACACGGCGTTGATTGATTTCCCGTCGGTGCCAAATGATGCCCCCACTCCCCACTCCCCTTTCCCCCCTCCAGACTCACCTTGGGTGGCACTATCAGATAGGTCTCGGTCTTGTGATCCGCCAGGTAGGAGTCCCGCGAGCCCCCGTTGCCCTCCTCCACTTGGAACTTGTCGCCGAGGAACTTCAGGGTCTGCTTCGTGATGTGCACTCGTCTGAAACGATTCAATTGGTTCAATCGCTTACTCTCTTTCACTGAATTGAGTGCATCCCTCGCCCTTGCTCTCCTCTTTCGTTCTCCACCGAAACTCAAAGGAACCGCGGTCACGTCTCCTCGCGTTCGTTTTCCGGAAGAGCAAAGGAAGCGTGTTTTCGAAAAATTGTCCTTATTTACAGCTTCCTGACTCACTCAGGGAGGGCCAGAGGCCAAGGTCACCGTTACCGTAAACAACTACAGTCCGTCCATCCGCCCGCTCCCCAATCGCCGGACGACGAAACTTTCCAAAGTTCAGGAAATGTCGCCGAACAACAATTAATGGCACAGTGGAGCGCACGCACAGTGGGCATGTGGGAGATGTCCGTCTCATTCGAATGGGCGGAGGAGGGAGGAATAAAACTGAGAGGAATAACGACCAAGAGGAAAAACAACCAACTGAATACCAATACCAAGGAATAGCAACAATCGCCATCCGGACAATAGCACGAGCAGTCGTTTCCTTGGCTTTTGGCGAGAGGCCCCTCCCCAGCAATCGGTTCCACTGTGCGCTCTTAACCCGGTCATTGTTTATCCCTCCCGACTGTCCTCGCGGTCGGTCCGTCGCGGGTCGTCGCTCGGATTTCGAGGCGTCTCCTGGATCCATTAATTCTCCAAAAGGCTCTCGTTCTATCGTTCGTCCATCGCGCTAGTTAAATCGATACTTTTTACGACCGCCGGTCGAGGAGAAACTAATTGCTCTTTCTCCCTCTCTCTGGTCCCCTCGGACTCACCCCGCGACGCCGCCGCTCTCCATGTGATTGGCCAGGGTTACGTCGTCGCTCCAGACGTCGAACTGCCACTTCCTCAGGCCAAGGACGCCGCAGAGGACGTTGCCAGTGTGGATCCCGATCCGCATGTCCACGTTTATGCCGGTCGCCTCACGCACATGTCTGCAATATACAACGCAACAACAAAACAACAATTATTATTATTATTATCATTACTACAATGGCAACACCACCACGAACACACACACAGACGCCGGCCACAAAGTGAACGAGCATAAGGACGACGTCGAGATGTGAGTGTTTGTGTGTGTTCAGCAGCTAAGGGGCCTATAAAATGAGAAAATGCACAAAGGGATTTAATGGATCCCCTTCTTCTGATCATCCGCCCCGCCATCGGGACGACGTCGTCGGCGACGGCGGAAGGGCCCGGCACTTGGGTGTGGCCACTCTGCAGTCCAGGGTTGGGCTCTTGGATCCCTCGCTCTCTCCACAAGAAGGTCATCCACAGTCAAAGGATGGTTGTCTGGTCGGCTTCCAGCCTGCGCCCCCATGCCGTGGAAGTGCAATTCTCGCCCTGAACTCCCGGGAGGGCAGGGGGAGGAGCCTTCAAAGAAGTGGGAGGAGCCTACTAAGAAGTGAGACTATCCTACAAAGGATGGGAGCAGCCGAAGCTCCTCCTGGAGCCCATCAAAAGGGTTCTTTATTACCGTCATCGAGCCAGGTCCCCTTTTTAAAACCTTATTAGCTATTCTCCCTCTCATCCATCTGTATCGATCTCTCAATATGCGATTTGATGCATATCTCGGGTCCACAGGCGCAATCCTTTCAAAGTCATTAAAGCCGATTTAACGATTGTTTGGAAAGCCAAGGGAACGCATGGAAACCCCCACCGAGAGCCCCGCGACTCCCGCGGATGAGCGGCACAGTTTGATTAGGACAATAAAACACAAAGTAAATTGAGCCAGGGATGGATCCAGCATCCCTGTGGACAGAGGGATGGATGAGTGCGATAAAATGCGGGACCGGAAATGCGTCATTTAGCTGGCGGAAGGAAGAAAGGCAGGAAGGGGCGGAAGGGTGGAAGGGAGGAGGGGCGGAAGGGGGCCAATGGCCACAATCGTGGGATTCCGAACACGGCAGCGCTAAATGAACGTACGGACGAACGAAGTGAATGTAACGAAATGAAAATGGAAAATGTGATGAGCAAATATTTGCCACCGACCGGCTCGACAAAGGATTTAATTGAGGACCCAACCAACTATGGAATTCGGACAAAAGACTAACGAGACACACGAGAGAGTTGGCTTCCGTCGGGGGATAGATAAATGTAATTCTGTTAAATTCATGTCCGGGCATATTTCCAAAGCCATTGTATTGACGGATTGACAGACGCCCACGGCCCCACACACCCGATCCGATCCGCCTCCCACCAGGCTATTTGTGAGCCAGCTCTGTTGCCGTGCTCCACCTCGGAGGCCTTATCCCAGGATACACAATCGCCCGCCCGACGAGATGGAGGCGGTCAATAAATCATAAGAACAGATTCCTCTCGTCTCCAATCTGACGGAAGGGTTCCTGCAAATCAAGCATTGATTTATTTATTGATATTTTCTCTCTCTCTCTATCTGCTCAAAGTCGATGTTTGCCTTCGGTCCCAGTCCACTCAGAGGAGGCAGAGGGGAACCTGAATTGGATGTCGTTAAACCCACCATCAGAGAGTTCGACCTGGTCTCCGTTTATGGCCAAGTGGGGTGGTGGGCCGCATCCTCTGTGGAGATTTGCGCTCTTGGGAACGAACCCACAGCAGAACGGCCACCGGAGAGCATCATTAGGCAAGATGCAAAGACCGACGTGACCACTGGAGGAGCCCGCATTGTGGCCGACACGACGTCGACGACCGCCGGAGTCCACCGTCCACTCGGACGATTGTGTGCGGTGTGTGGCGTGCGTGCTGTGGGGCGGAAACTCACCTAATTGCATCGATCATTTGCAGACCCATGTTCACGCAGTTGGACGCGTGCTGCGGCCTCGACACCGGCAGCCCCGAGACACAGTAGTAGCAATCGCCCAGGATCTTGATCCGCAGACACTGGTTTTCCTGCGAAGAGAGAGCCAGAGAGAAGTCATTAAAACAAGTGGGAATTGCTTGTGGGACGGACTTTGGGGAGGGCAGAGAAAATATGCAGTCAAATAAAATAGAGTTGTATAATTGGAATGAATGAGTAATGGAATGAAATGGCGTATAATAAAAGTTGACACTTAATTATAGTGATAACGATGGTGTCGATGGTGTGCAATTAATTTAAGGGATTAGGAGAACGGGAACGTGTCTCTTGCTGGTCGGAGAGGATTTGCCAGATGATGATCAGGATTCCTTCTCCTCTCGGTGGACAATCAGCTCCATTCATCTTCCAGTGGAATACGCAATCAGCCTCCAATTATTTTGAGCTGTGAACTAGCTCCTCGGATCCAAAGTGGTGCCGAATCTCTCCACTGAATTCATTAACCTCTGCCGTCGCCCAAAGTGTTTAAAATGATTAGATGCCCTCTCTCCCCCAGCTGGTCCAATCCGCCAGAGCGAAACCTGGGGCGAACCCACATCACCCTCGTCCCCGGATGATTCACTCACCTGCGCGATCTGGTCGAAGCGCCCGAAGAGGTCGTTGAGGGTCTTCACCAGGTCGCTGGCCGAGAGCTGCTCGGAGAGGGGCGTGAAGTTGACGATGTCCGCATAGAGGATGGACACGTTGTTGTGCCGCTGGACGTGCAGCTCGTGGAATCGGGTGGCCGACGTGTTCGACTGGCCGCCGGCGCGCTGGCAGGCGTCGGCCATTTTCAGCATGATGCTGCGCTTGACCTGCGAACGAGAGGAAACATTCAATAGGTGGTGGGGAGGAGGAGTCGTCGCCTGGAGTTTTGATTGCAATCGTTTGGGCGAAGGTCGCACTCGTGCGAACACGAGCCTGACCATTGCGCCCACCACAACCGCATCCACACCCACACACCCACCACGCCCACACACACACACTCACCTCGGCCGCAATGTAGGCCGGAATCACGCTGAGCAGCAGCTGCTCCTGCTGCTCCCGCTCGCACTCCAGCTTCACCCGCTGCTCGATGCCCGTCCGGGTGCCGTCCACCGTCCGGTTGTGGGCTGCGTCCGACATGATGCGGTAGTAGAGGCCGGAAACGGAAGCGCTGGCCAGCATCACAATTTCGCCAAACATCTGCAATCGAAAAGGAACGAGGAACGTGAATCCTTTGTAATGCAATTTGGGGCACTTGTTGCTGCCGGACTCACCATGGGCAGGTTGGGCGCGTAGTCGGGACTGGTGCCGATCCGGTACACGATGTGCACGACCGTCATGAAGATGGCCAGGACGACGGAGACCGGCCACGAGATGGGCAGCATCGTGTGGATGCCCTGTTGTTGCATGCAAATAGAGGGGCAATTACGAGATGTTAGCCCGCGGCTCCAATCAAGGGATTTCGACAGAGAGACACGCGAGCCGGGGGCGGAGTCGACGCGGCCGGGGTGGAAAGCCAGCCGCTTATCGATGGCTCTCGTTCGAGCGGCGCTCTTCATCTATCGAGCGGGGGCCGCCATGCCGGCGCAATTCCACCTCGATCGACCGATCGCCCGCCCCGAGCACTTACCAGGAAAACGGCGAACAGCGGTAATGGGGCCAATTCCTCGCCCGTCATCGCGGCAATCGTGCCCAGCGAGAACGTGGTCACGATGGCGAAGGCCAGGGCCGCGGCCGGCGAGCTGAGGACGGCGGGGAACTGCAGGGCCGTCAGGATGCTGGCGGAAATGAGGGCTGCCAGCGCCAACAGCAGGGTGAGCACAAAGTTCTGGATCGTCCACAACAGCAACAGCGACATATGAGAACGGAAACGAGAGACGAAGCATGAGTTGTGGCCAATGACCACGTGTGGCCAGGGGACAATGGCCCAAACGAGACTCACCTGGTCGAAGATGACGCCGATGGCGATGGAGACGACGCAGGCCAGCAGCGAGATGAGGAGGCCGGAGCGAAAGAGCGACTTCCGCAGGCGCTGGCGGTACCGCGTGTAGAGGTCGTCCAGGTGGATGTTCTCGGCTGCAACGAGAAAGCGAGAACGGCATGACTAAACGGGCGGAATCTCTCGAAATCAAAAAAGAACAAAGGCAGAATGTGAACAGCGAGGCCTCCGTTGACCACCGAAGGACAAAGAGAATTGATTAAAAGTTCGCCCGGGCCACAGGCGACCTTTCCCTCGACCCAGTGCGGCCGAAGTTCGCGCTGAATGGGCGGCGGCCTCATCGGCAGTCACGACACTTCTCCGGGGCCAGCAATCAACAGGTCAAACGGGGGGCCGCATTAGGCCGACCCACACGAGGTCGTACAGTGCGCGAAACGCCCTTGGGGCCGACCCGAGTTGGCCGGCATCCAATTTGCGACCAGCTCCGGCGACCAACTTCCGCCGCAACGAGTCTCCGGAGGAGTCTCCTTGTGGTCTCCTCCTTTCGTTCCCTTCCACTGTGTGTCGATTGTTTGCCCTCGGCTGGCAGATACTCCAATAACATTTGAATGCCACCTCCTGCGATCCCCCCTCACCCCTTCTGAACACACGCCGCCGGCGCCTCATAGCGATAGACACACGCTCCCACACACAACGTCGTCAAATAAAAGAATTCTTAAATTGCCTGTCAAATGCAAGTCATGGGGACGGATTTTTCGCAAGCAGATGTGCGCGCCTGTATTTGTGTCTGTGGGAGTGTGCGTCGGCGGGGGGGTGAAACTAGGAGAGGGTGGCAGGGAGGTGGTAGAGGTGGTTCGGACCACGAAGGGGACGACAGCAATAGGCGAGCGAGCGCTTCTTTTACTGCTCGACGACAACGATAAATTCACACGGGTCGAGGGGAGCCAGGTGAGAGTTTGAAAGGGGGGCAGGTGGAGGCCGATAGTGGACGGGGGGAGGGGCGCGGATAAGTGTCTCGTTTTATGGCGTTCATCGGGCCATTGAAAAGGAATTCGTTTTGATTTCGCAAAATAAATAAAAGGGAAAATGCCTGAAACGAAATGAGTTTCTTTCGCACACACAAAGGGGCCGGGTCTATGTAGGTGAGGGTGAGGGTGTGTGAGTCGTGAGAGTGTGTGTGTGAGTCGTGTGCGTGTGTGGTTTATAGCTTAAGTATTTCAAGCTCCGTTGAGAGGTTGGCGCGTCTCCGGATGAGTCACGAGGGACCGGAAGCGGAAGCCAAGAAGTTCTCGACCCTCGTGAGCGGCCAAATGAATGCGTTGCGTTCCCTCGTTTGTACCGCATTCTTCCGGGAGACTCCCGAGAGCCAGACGATATTTAGACATTCTTTGGCAAACCTTCTTTTAGACGTCCATCCCGAATGAGCCCAGGCTCCGGGGTCCATTGTTTGAGTTATCAATCTTTTGCCCATTCTTCTCTTATCCTTGCCAAGATTTTGCCTTTTCTTTCTCTTTTTTTTCTCTCTCTCGGCGCTGAGGGGTTTTCGAGGCCGCAGCCTGTGCTTGATTTGCTCACTTTAGAAATTTCTTTCACAAGTTGAGACATAAAAGCGAGAAAGATGTGGTTGTGTTTCTCGTGCACCTGTTGCCTCTCAACCACTTGTCTATTCTCCCACTCCTTATATTCTCATTCTATATTCTCCCACTCTTGTTGTGGCCTCGGTTCGACTTATCATTCCCCTTCAGTAGAATTTTCAGTTAAAGCCGACTCAGTTCAAGGCCTCTATTTGTCAACCGGAGGACGTTTGAGTTTTTATTTCGGAAGGTTCTTCTATGGTTCTCTCGCGAATCCCCTTGTGCAAGGTGTCGCCTTCGCTACGAGTGGATAATTAATTAAATGCGTGTTTTAGTTTTCCAACGAGGTCTCCTCCATGCGAGTACATTTGAGGAATCTATTGACTCATTATGCTCGGAGTTGTTTTTTTAATTAAATTCACCCGGTGCGCCGTGAATGAAACGCTTCCGTCCTTCCGTTCTGTCCTTGCGACGGCGCTGAATGACATTGAAATACGTTCGGCCCAACCGTCGCGCCCAGGGACACGCACACCACACACTGACATATACTCACACACACACACACCCACTTGTCTGCTCCACTTCTACACTCGCTCTCGCCGCAGAGAGCCCTCGGTGTTAGTGAGAGTGTGTGTGTGTGACTGAGTCACATGTTTCCGGCCGGATTACGTTAGACCTCGGAGTCGAACTTAAATATTTAAGGCCGGTTATAAATACGCCAAATTCGGATCGATTGCGAGTCAACGGACGAGGGGCGATCGGGGGAAGGGGACGGTGCTGTTTGGGGGGTGGTTAAGGTTGAGGACGAAAATCAATTTCAGTCAATTGGTTCGCGCTTTATTGGAAACTTCTATAAATAAGAGAGTGCGCGTAATTATCCAGATACTTCCGGGCCCACCGTCGTGTCGCAAGGCGTCTGTCGATGGGGGGGCGGAAGTCGATGACAGGGGGCGTGGCGTGGGCGTGGAAAGTGTTGCAAGCATTTGGAGGAAATTAAATGGAATGGAATTGCCAGCTGTCAATGCTTCAAGGAAGTTAACATTCGCCCGTCCAAATGGGAAGGAGTCGAATCGGGATTCTTCTGAGTGGATCGACGTTGGTCCCCTTCCTTCCACCTGCCCCCTCCCAATCAGCGATGTCCGCACGCAGTCAGCAAAATCGTCCTGGCCCTGGCCGTTCGTCTTCGTCGTCCGTGCGCAGTTGAAACAATTTATGGTCTACGTGCCCGGAATCGGAATCAACGGCGAAGATCTTCTCAGCGAACTGGGTTCAATTCCTCGGAGTCAGCGGTTAAAAGTTGAAACACCGCACCTTTCAACGATTGAATGGAGCTGGGTGGGAGTCGGGAATCGGGATGGCCGAAAATTGATTCACTGTAGATGACAGTGGGTCGGAGTTTTTCGGAATGATTACCATGTTAATTAAAATGCAAATGCAACAAAGGTTAATAATTTCACTCGATTTTTGCGAACTCTGATCCGGGTTCGATTGGAGGCGCTTGGCGGGGATGGAGGTGAGGAAGGAACTCGGCCTTGATTGGACGAAGGGAGGCATCGGAAGCCACAATCAAAACAACAACGACGATGACGAGGGAGATCCAAAGTAAACATACTTGTTTATGCTAGAGAACCCGTATCGCAAGGAGCGAGAGAGAGAGAGAGAGAGATGGGGATATCGGCGATGAAACCGGTCTCGGGGGAGCGATGCAAACGAGATGAACATAAATATTGATGAAATCAGAAGCTGCCGGGTGATTTCATGCCCAAATAATTCCCCGGTGACTCCTGCCACAGCAGCACGTGGGCCAGTGGGCGTGGCTCTGTGATGGGCGGCGTGTGGGCGTGGGCGTGGGCGGGAGTTTCACCTTTCAATTATCTGTGCTCCTCGGCTTCTTGGAGGGTCCTCGGTTGGAGTCCTCATTGAACTGTGACCATTTGCATTTAGATAAATTTCAGTGAATTTCTTTTTCCCTCTCTCTCTAGCACTCTCTCTTCCTCTCTCTTTCTGGTACTTAGTGAACCAAAAAACCTTCCTTTAATTTGGAAAAAAGGTAGAAGGATCCCTGTTACAACAAGAAGAAGAAGTCGAATGGATTTCACGGAAGACAAAGGAAATTCGCAAATGAAACAAAAAGCACTGCGTAGATGTTCCATCGTTTGATTGTGTGAGTGTGTGTGCGCGTGGATGTGTGCGTGTGGCGGATGCAATAACCATAACACAATAACACAACACAATGATACAATAACACAAAGGAGCTGCAGAGCTCACCCACTAGTTGTGGTAGACGGGGTCGCAGGGTTGCCAGAGTTCTGTTCTATTGTTCTGGCATTGAAATAGTTTCATAATTTTCAACGGACGGCAGCCCTGTCGGAAAAGACTCGCGACCCTGAGAGTAGCCACATCATTAGCCGCGGGCTGCCACGCCCACTGGGTCGGTGGGCGGCGCTTAGCGAGACCAACTGAGTTCCGTCGACGTCTTCCTCAAGGCGTCCCTTGGCTCGAGCTCCTCCCGGGAGATTTGTTTCGGGCCAACGTCGAAGGAGCGTCCTTAACGCGATTCATCGGCGACCTTTTCCGCCATAAGCTCAATGGCATTCTTGACGATTGTCCTCGAGATCCTCGAGCAGTTCTCGATGTTGCGACTCGCGTTGTTTCGTGGGCAGGAGGAGTCGATTCGACGAATCCCCCACTCTCTTTGGGGATGAAACCCACCTCGTGTCGCGTTGGCGTCACTGCCGAATGGCGCGGAAAACATCGATAGTTTTTCAATGCCATCCATTTACCGCTGGGTGGGCAGAGGGAGGGGAAGGGTGAAAAAGGGAAACAACAGCAACTGACAATTGGACAATCAACGAATGACGAGGACAAGGCAATGACGACGACGACTTCGGCGACGTCGACCTCCAGCTATCGTCAACAACATCCTGCGGACGCAAACGAAACCCGGCCACTTGGCGAATCATCGCCCGAGAATCGTATTCGACAGGCAGCCCGGCAGACAGGACAGACTCGTGTGGACAGATCAGGGGAAGGGGCTGAGGGTGGGGTCCGCGAACGAACCAGGTATGTGAAGGAACGTGACGCGCACTCGTGATGCCACCTCCGACGAACGCCACCCCACAGAAAAAAAGACCGGTGGAAGAGCGAAACAAAACCATGTGCTCACACACATCCCCATACGTATGCGGCAAATACACACGTATACAAGAATACAAGCAATCGACTGAAGGCAGTGCGATGGGGGAGGGGGGGAAGCGCCCTGGTGTCGCTGCAAGCGCTGACCATGGACTTGGCAGCGACAACGACACAAACAACAGAATGCTCCAAGCAAAAAAGTCGCAGGGATTTTGAAATAGCAATACTTGTGGCAACGACAACAAAAGCAACAACAACAATAATAGTAACAACAACTACAATGATCACAACAATAGTCGATAGTCGACTACAACAATCACAACAATAATAGCAATAACAACTACAACAACAAGCGCACGATCCCATTCATGATTAGTCCTTTCGAATCTTTCTGTGGCACTGAATGATAATGAAAGGCATTGAGGGAATCAAGTGGATCTCGTTGAGACGTGACCCGTGAATAGGAGGGTCAGGGGAGAAGGGGAGAAGAGGGGAGTGGCAGGGAGAAGAGGGGAGGGGCAGGGAGAAGGGGGGAGGGGCAGGGAGAAGGGGGGAGGGTCAGGGAGAAGGGGGGAGGGGCAGGGAGAAGGGGGGAGGGGCAGGGAGAAGGGGTAGGGGGTGGATCACTCAGCTCAGGGAAATGCACAGATGAAACGTACAAAATATTAGAGACATCAAGTTAAAAAATGGAAAATAGCTCCGGTCCTCCATGGATCGAGGGGCGGCGGGTGATGAACGGAGCGAGAAGTTTCGAATTTGGTTTATATTCGCTCCTCAGAACGAATTTACCGACTTCGGATTAGGGTTTGGAGCGTGACTTTTCGCTCATTGATCGGTGGAGCGTGCTTCCGCGTACGTCACGCGTGTGGATGGGAGAATGTGGTGAACGTTCCATCCCACCGCAAGTTCAGGCTTCGACCTTGGCTCCGCTTTTTGCATACACCAAACAGGTCTCACTCATGTTCTCTGTGTGTCTGTCCGTCCGTCTGTCCGCCCCTCCCAGTTCTTGTCGACGCCAACCGCATCGATAGTGGGGCAAAAACATGTCACACGGGCGGGGGGCGACGACAAACACCAGTCGACAACACATCATTAGGTTTTGGGGCTTTGGCTCAAGCATGGCCTCGATTTGCATTTGGCCTTTCCGGCGACCCGCACCTGCGATAAAACGTTGCCAAATTCTGGGGGTTGTAGCAGAGTGCGATCTACATATGGATCCTAGTTTGAGGTGGAGGCCACCCGAGGCTGTTGGAAAGAGCGACAGGTCAGGAGCAAACTCTATTCCGAGTGTGGAGAAGTGGGAATTGAGTATTTCGGAGGCAGAAACATTAGTCAGAAATAAGTTTGCGGAAGGTTCCGGTGGTCCAGAGGAGCCAAGGACAGAGGATCATCGGGAATTCATCATTCCAAAATAAGTTGGAGAATCTTCCTCCGCATCCTCCTCCTCCGAGGAAAACCCCAACTGACGAATTGGCCTGTCAAGGAAGCGAAGCCCCACGCGCGAAACCCTTAATGGCTGCAATTATCGGAGGCGGCGAAACGGAGTAAATAACGATGTGGCCGCCATCGCCACATGTTCACCCACACACACACACACACCCACACAAGCAGACGGCAGACGGGCAGACGGTTTAATCAAGAATCTCGCAATGAATACGAATTCAATTAAAAGTGAAATCGAAATTCGATTAGTTGCCACGGATGACGGAGCCAGCCTCCAGTCTCCTCCTCCAGCCCTCTCGCCCCACCTCTCTTCGATCGCCCGAAGCAGCAAAATTAATCATGGCGAATGCAATGAATAAATAAATGGGAAACAACACCCTCTCGCTCACACACACACAAACACACTCACACACCCACCCCAAGGAGGGACAGAGCGCATCGAGGATGTCGCCGTCCGTCGATGCCGTTGGCAACTCGACCGCATTCATAGGCGAGAGCAAACTCATTTACGATGATGCGATAAATCATACGTAAGCTTTTGCTTGTCTGTGTCGGGCGAGAGTATGTGTGTGTGAGTGAGTGTTGGTATTTGTGTGAAAGCGTAAATCTGTTTTTATTATAATGGCTGCACTGTTTTGAATGCATCGACTCGGGCACAGGGTGAGACATCATCGAATCCAGCTCAACCTCGTCTGAGGACTCGTCCTGGTTTCGTCGTCGAGGACTCGAGCGAGCCATCGGACACCCTGTGGCGGCTAATTGCCTTATCCAATCAAGTGCAGTGCACACATCTGCACTCGGCCGACACAGACACTTGCACATTTTTCACACCAATGCACCAACGCCGGACACCTGCTCACGAACGCCACAGAGTCAGGGTGTGCAGGATGGCAATGGGAGGGAAATAGAGACGGAGAGAGAAGGAGAGAGTGATGCCGTCTGCCCCGGGCCAATAAACAAGAATTTAAACAACTGCCCACATCCCATCAGAGCCTCCTGATTAGAAAATCTTCCCCGCCTCTTGTCGCTTGTGGGCCAGCAACAGGTCCTGGCCCCATGATACCATGCCTTCCATACTACATACATAGATGTGTGTTTGTGTTAGGCTGTGTCCTGCCATGTCCTCCAATCAGTCGAGCGCCTGGTGGTCACTCGTAATCACACGAGTCTCGTCCTCGACTCCGTCTTCGTGTGGCGAGGTCTTCACGAAGGATGACGACATTAATTCGTATGCTTTGGATTAATTTCAATTTATGTACGAGGTCGCAAATGAAGGCGGCGACGTCGACGGCGTCGATGATGACCGCGATGAAGGCGGCGGAGATGAGGATGACGACGACGACCACAACGACCACAACGACGACGGCGATGACGAGAAGTGGAAGTACATGAAATCCTTTGTGGTTGCCGCTCTTTCACCTCTTTTCGTTCCGCGTGACTGGAACCACTTTCGCGGATCCTGCTTCGTCTTCCGCACTTAACTTTCGCTTGGTTTTAATTTTAATTCGCCAAGTTTCGCCTGCTCTCCAGCGGTTGCGCCATCTTCCACTGATTCGAGCACCAACTTAGCCGTGGAGTGAACCGAAGACACCGACCCCGACCCCGACCTCGACGCCCTCGAGTCCTTCGCGAGACAATTACGCGAGCCTCGCCGACTCCTTTGAGCACGATAATCCTGCTGTTCAGAGGGCGAAGTTGTGGAGCCTAATTGAGGGGCGGCGGGAGCCGAGGACGAGGACGAGGAAAGGCCGGAGAGAAAGCATTAACACATTAGGCTCATTACGTGAATAGACGTTTCGCAGAAAGCGTCAATTTCCCGGAATCGCCTTCCGCCTTCTCTTCTGCCCACTCATTCGGAGAACCTCGCTAACCCCGAGGACAAGAGGCTTTGATTACCAGGCCCAAGAGGAACCCGAGACCAATCTTAGCACCTCGCTGACAGCGGGAACGCGAGAACTTCCGCTTTAATGAGCCATGGGCGAGACGTGAACTCGGTGTAGAAGTTCTGTCCATTCCATCTATTTTAGTGTCCTTGTTTGGATGTTTCTATTTCGAATTCTCTGCCCCAGATATTCGTCATTCGTCAATCATCAAGGACACAAAACTAGTGCCAAAGGGGTGTTTCTTTCGGATGAGATCTCAGCCAAGGAGTTCCCATCGATCTTCTCTCTGGAGTGGGCGGCGGCTGGGGTTCGGACGCCATTTGAAGGCGCCCCTGGCTGTCAGTGCGTTCAGCTGCTAATTAGAGAGCTCTCTCTGGCTCCTCGGCAATGACAAATTCCAACATTTCTGCACTAATTGCGACGGGCACAGACAGCTGGCTGTTGGACAGAGACAGCCAGTTGTTGGACAGAGACGAGCAGACAAAGACGTGCTGACGTGACACGGATGGTCGCCAGGAGGAAGAAGGGACATCCGAAAGAAGAAAGAGTAGAAGGAGAAGAAGTAGAAGGAGAAGAAGTAGAAGGAGAAGAGAAGTAGAAGAAGGAGAAGAGAATGAGTGGCAGCCACTGAAGGTAGGAGGTTAGCGTTAACGGCTGCTCTCGAAGTTGGTCTGACGACAGACGCGAGTTGGTCGAAGTTGGGCACTGGAAAATGGCGGTCAAACAGTTTCCGGTTCCGCCTGCAACCGCGACAACAACGCTTCGCACGTACGGCAGCAGTCTGCGGCCGTCGGCGTTAATTGCCAGAGACAGACGCCGACGAGTGGCCGACGAGTCGCACGCAGACCGAGTGAAAGCCGACGAAGGACTTTTCAATTTCCACAATAGTTTCAGGTTGAGCGAGTGGTCGAAAAGTGGGGGGAAAAGCACGAAATCCACTTCCGGTGCTTGTCAAGGCCGCACGAACGGAACGAGGACGAAACGTGGCGCCTCGTCCTGCGCTCGAGGGCTTTCGGCAATACATCAATTGGGGAAACGTTTCCTACCAATTACTTCCTAACATTACGCTACGTAAACGTAATCAAGGCTCGCGTCGTCGAAGGAGAGCGATCGACGTTTTAAAAGGAATCCAATTGAGTTTCTACACACACACACTTATCTATATCGAGGTGCTGCCACTCCCCCAATTCACGAACGAAGAACCTGCGAGGCATCGTAAGATAACGTAATGTAACGTAGTTGGGCGACGTGAGTGCGTGCGTCGCAAGGCGTAAATATAATTTATGGGCGTAATTTCCAATTGACGGCAATTTATCTCTGCCGCTCGCGCCGACGTTGACAATATTTCGCTCGCTATTTCGGCCGCCTCGGGCGTGTGAGCATGTGTAGAGGTGCCGAGGGGGCGGGCGGAGGTGGTCGTGAATTCGAACACAAACCCCTTTCGGCTTCCGGTGAAATTCGCCAGATCCATCGCTCATTCATTCATTCACTCCCTGGGAAGAGGGGCGTGAGTGTATGTGTGTGTGTGTGGGGAGCATCTCAATCTTCGGGCGTGAGATGAATTAACGATTGAGTATTGAAAGGAGGAGAAAGAGTTCCATCCCCCCTTTATCAATTACTTTCGCACTCCCCACGCCTTCTGAACTGAATTCCACTTCAGTGCATGATCCATTGAGCAAAAATTTGCCCATTATTCTGGGGTAATATCATATTATATTGAAGTAATTAGAGACTTAATTTTCAATATTAGGCTGCCCTCTCAGGCGTCCGTCCGCTTCGTTCGCTCTCTGTCTGTGCTTCAATTAACGCATCCATGCGTGGGCGTGAAGTTGTGATATAGGTAATGCACAAGTATAGCAAACGTGCTACCGCCAACTCTCCGAATCTCGCTGACACGTCACCACCGACGGAATCCTCCCGAGGTCGCCGTTGTCTCCAAACGCAGAAAACGCACGGAATGTCGGAGATGGAGCTGGAATCCAATTTAACGCCAGGTTGCGAGCGAGAGAAGGAGCGAACGAGCGAAGGCGAACGCGAACGCATTCATCAATGTCAAGTTGTCAGAAATATTACCTATAATTAAAAACAGTTGGCAGCAGCCGCTTCGTCATGAGATCGAGGAGACAGTTTCGCTTCTCCACCTCTGCGGAAGGATGTCTCTTGGCAAAAACAAAAACAAGGACAACGACAACAACAACAACAAAGCCAATTTTATCAATTCAGCAGCTTCTTTGTGTGCGGGAATGGAGGAGCACGAGGTGGAAGCCCGATTAAAATAATTACTTCATTGGGCCGGGGAACGGAACGAGTGGAACCGGAAACGGAAGCGGAACGATGCTCAATGGCCCAGGCCGAAACTCGGTTCGTTTCCACCCACAACGTGTTGCATCTGGCGCCATTTCAATTGATGTATTCATTTTCAGCCGATTCTCCGTTGAACAAATCCATTTGGCGCCTGATTCGATTACGACGCCAACGTTCGCTGCGGAGAACGAGGCAGCGTCGCACGCTCGACGACAGGCTGGAAAGTGGCAGCAGACGTCTCTTTAAGGGGAGCTGGAGAAAGACGGACGCAGCCGGCGCACAGTGGGCGCGATTGACGATCGAAGTCTATTCGCAATGGATATTGTTGTTTGGTGTCTCCGATCCGGGTTGTGCGAGCGGAGATTCTGCGCCCCAGGGGTTCAATCAACAGTGCGGATGACAGACTTTCAGACGGACGGACAGATGGACGGACAGACAGCCAGATGGACGGACAGACAGCCAGGCCATCACTCTGTCCGGCTGACGCTGTCGAGAGCACGGCGTGTCGCTCCACAAACAAACAAACGAACGAACGAACGGGCGCACGAAATGAAAGTTGAGCCAAAGTCAACAGGAACAACATCGGGACTAACAACAATAACAGCGTTAAGAACAATAACAACAACAACTACCAGGGGGCAACAACAACTTGTGCCGAAACTACAACCGATGCCAAAGGCCAAGGGTGACTTCGGAGAAGGAGCGTGAACAGCTCACAAACACGAGTTACGATAATTAAATCAGGAAAATTTTGCGAGCTGCACTGATTTCTGTTTTCAGCACTGCGTCTTGGGCGTCCAGGGGGGTGGGCGTGGGCGAAGGGGCGTGGCCATTGAGAACTTACCAGTGTTGCCGTTTTCTTGCGAACTCGCCTCCTCCTCGCGCAGGGAGCTCCCGCGGTGGCCGCCGCCGTTCTCCGTCTTCACGATCTCCACGTTGTGCTTCACCATCTTGGCCCTTGGGTGGGGTGGGGGGATGTGGTGCGGACGATGTGACGGGCAGGGGACGGGGGCCGGTGGCGACTTGTTGCCCTCGGCTGACGGGGATGAAGCGTCCACGCGCGCACTCTGCGAAATGAAAGGGATTCGATTAATGAATGTGTTTGTCGTCTGCTCCGCCCTGCACTCGGGGTGTGAAGTTCAATTGAGTGTCCCGCAGACCCAAATCCCCAACCTCTTAATTCTATTGTCTGTTGGATGTAGTTGAACGCTTTGACTTCGAGACACTCGAGCGTGGCTCTTTGATATTTTAAAACAAAAGTTTCCACTTCGCACACGCTTCTTGGCGTCTTCGTAGAAACTTTTCCCGCAAACCGTTTTCGCTGGGTTTTCGCAGTGAGAGGACTTCGAGCAGGCAGCAACAATTAAAAAGTTCCTTCACTCACACGAACACACAGACGTTGTCTTCGCACACACACACTCATGGGCAGAAGCGAACACACACACGCTTCACTCCAGGCGGAGGCTCCCAGCCAAACACCCCCCGACCTCCAGCGATCCTCGTCCCTGAAGGACCCAAAGCCGCATCCTCGCCGAGTCCTCGCTTCAAGACGGAGAACAGAAGGTGAACCGCGGGCGCACGTTTTGAAGACGACCCCAGGCATCCTCGCCGACGGCATTTGCATCCTGCACCCGTCGACTGCGAGACTTCGAGTCGGTTTCCACCAACCTCACCTTGGCTTGCCGTGCACTCGGCTCTGAGCGTGATAAGAGTTGCCGATGCTTGGAATCGCCGTCGGAGACGCTCGTTTGTCTTTGTTTGAACAACTCGTGAGCGGCAACAATTGTGTATTGTTCGCAGTTTAAAACAACTTTTGAAGATGAGCAACATAGCCTTGCATTTTATTCTCCTCCCTTTGACTTCCTTTTCCTTCTCTCTTCGTTCTTTCCACTTAGTTTGTTTTTCGCTTGGAAATTCAAAGTCGCACGAGGACTTCGAGAGCACGGCCATGGGGTTGAAGGGGGAGAGACCAGGTAGTAGTAGCCTGGTCCCTGGGAATGAGGAGAAAGAACAGTGAACGAAAACACTCACGTCTCGAGATGCTCAGCGGAATAATCATGGAGATCACGACACCGTCCTTTGTCCCTCTCCACCCCAGGACCCTTCTTCCAACGACACCAGCTACCAATAGTTCAGGGATGGCACGAATGCGGCGGAGCTTGAAAGCAATAAGAGTAGAAGTGTAATCCGCCCAAAGACCACGATAATAATCGAGAAATCCGGGAATGACACCATAGCATATGGAGTCTTTAATGTGTGCTTGTGCGTGTGTGTTTGTGTGTGTGAAGCATGTGTGCGGTGGTATTCGTCGTAATCCTAGTAATCCTTTGGAGTTTTCTCTTCGCTCGCGCGATCCCCCGCGAGTCCTAGGCCAAGGACGAGAATGAGGACGAGGAGGCATCGCGGAATGTATGCCACATCACATCACTTCGACTGCCCGGATCCCCATCATCATCATCGGTATCATCATCATCGGCATCATCATTATCATCATCATCTTCGCTTTCTGGAGCATCGGCTGGTGGGTTTCAGTCGTAGGGAAGCACACGAGGCAGTGAACTGTAAGCCTTCTTTGACCATTTAACGATTTCCTTATCCTTGCTATCTTGCTTTCTTTCTCTCCGGCTCACACTCTCCGTCCTTGTTCTTGGTCTCTCTCTCCTTGTCTCTCTCTATCTCTTTGTCTCTCTCTCTCCTCCCGCGCGTAGAATTTCAATATTCGACAAGTGAAAAGCTCTTGCTGCGCCCGAGGGAAGAGGAGCGAAGAGAAGAGAAGAGAAGAGAAGGAAGAGACAAGAAACTCTTCGGCTTCTCTTCTATGCCACATACATATGTATGTATTTGTGTGTCTTGAGCTCGTGTTCTTGGGATTCGTCGTGTCTTTGGACGGGTTGAGTTGGTGGTTGTGGTAAGGGGTTCTGGGCCTCTGACTCTGGTGCTGCCAGAGGGACGAACTTGATTAGAATTCTCCTGTTTCCGAGTGAAATAAGGATATGTTGATTAATTGCTGTGATTTGAGGACTAAAACCAACGACGAACACATCATTAGAATCAGGCGATTGTCTCTGACGGAATATTCTATGGCCCGGATGGACCCGGAATCATCGGTCGTCTCCGGCTCCGACTCCGACTAGCAACATAAACATCATCGATGACGGCATAAGATTCGCTGCTCGCTGCGTGAACAAGAAGAGCCAAGAACGAAGCCGCAGACTGAATGTGCAAATAAGTGCACGAACTCTGGGTTCCAATCTACATGTGAGCCCCGGGGGCTCTGGGGGGAAGAGGAGGAGGAGGTGGAGCTTCGTTATCCGGCGCTCGTTCAGAGGTTGCCCCCTCTGGCCCCCCACCGCTGAGACGTGATTCAACACACATTCCGGTCTCCGGAATACATTCCAATTGATCGCTGGATCTGGGGGAAACTCGCGCATTCTTTTCGAGCGCGCGCGATTCGAGCGAAATGGAAAATATGATAAATAGTCAAGAGAGAGCGCTAAAATTGAAGACACAACGACAACAACAATAACTACAACAACCACAGTAGCAATAAACACCCGGCAATCAAGGTATGACGAGGGGACGGGGCTGCGGGGGGTGTGATGCTGAAGAGGTGCTTATAGAAAAATGTTTGGGTGTGTGTGTGTGTGGGGCGATGTGCAAATTATTTGTTTTGCTCGTTTATATTTTCTTTGTGTTAGTGGGTTAAGAATGAAAAAAAAAAAACAAGAGGTTGTCTGCAACACAAACACAAATCAGAGCTAGCAACAGCAACATCTAAATAAACAGCAGCAACATCAACATCTATATCAACAGAAGCAACTGCAACATAACGGATGGACAGACGGACAGATGGACGGACGGACAGATGGACGGACGGACAGATGGACGGACGGACAGATGGACGGACATTGACACAAACGAATGGAGGAGCGGGAGTAACGAACGGCGAATCAGTCACTCAATCATTCACTCGCGCCATTCGTGCGTTCATCCAATTGAAGACTGAGTACGAGTGATGAAAGTGGAAATGGATGAAGGGAGGAGGAAGAAGAGGATGGGGTAGGGGAAGAGGGGTAGGAAGAGGAGAAGAACCCAAAAACAACAACAATTCGGAACCATTGTTTATATTTATTTTCATTTATTGTATTGTTATTTTTGTTATTGCAACTATATGTGTGTGTGTGTGTGGTTGTTGTAGTGAGCGGTACTTCACTTGTTGTTGCTACTAGAATTGTAGTTGTTGTTGCTGCTAGAATTCTAGTTGTTGTTGGTGGTAGAATTTTAATTATTGTTGCTGTTAGAATTATTCTTTTTGTTGGTGCTAGAATAATAGTTGTTGTTGTTGTTATTGTTCATTAGCTCGTAAACGTTTCTCAAAAATTCGCATCGATTATTGTTTGTTTTTTAGTTCAGTCTTTTTTTTTTGTTTTAGTGAAATCATTATTATTATTATTATTGTTGTTGTTGTTGTTATTATTGTTATTGCTGTTGTTATTATTGTTGTTATTGTTCAGGTTTCACTCGCGCTATTGTTGTTATTGTTGTTCTTGTCGAAGATTAATGTGGCTTCGAGTTTATGGCCAGCGCTCGCTCGCTCGCTCGCTCGCTCAGCCGTAAAACGCGGGCGTCCAACTGACTGCACGACCTCGACCACGACGCCGTCTTCTCCGCGGACCCAGCGGCGCTTCCGCTGCACCGGATCCACCACCAGCCTCCATCAGGTGTCGCTGTGCAAGGGTTAAGACGCGAAGTCTCTCGCACGACGTCTTCTTCGTCGCCTTCGTCTCTATCTTTGCCCCCGTCTTCGTCTCCACCTTCGTCTCCATCCTCGTATACGTTGTGAATGAGTGACTGATGTCGGAGTCGTCGTCGTTGTCGGAGTTGCTGTCGTTGTCGTTGTCGGTTGTCGTTGATGTTGTCGCTTCTGTTGTCGCTTCTGTTGTCGTTGCCGTTGCCGTTGTCGTCATCAGCCGCTCACCTTTGGCTCCCATTGTGCGGCTTTGTTTGCTCTCGCGATCCTCACCTCACCTCGCGTCCGTGTCCGCGTCCGCGTCCGCATCAGCGTCCGAGTCTGAGTTCGAGTCCGCGTCGGGCGGCAATTAACATCAATTTGCATGCCGCCATCATTAGCAGCTATTATTCCGCCAGATTGACATCGCCGGACGGACAGACAGACGGACGGAGCGTCGAACAGTCGGAGGGGGGCGGGTTGAGGCGAGGCAACGGGCGGCACGGGTTCGGAGCACGGTTTGTGTACCCTCCGATATCAACAGCAACAGCAACAGCAACAACCAAGGCTCGCTCAGAGCGAAGCAGCTCGGCGCGACTCGATTGGGTTCGCACGTGGTGCGCGTATCTGGTGCTGCACCACGTACCCTGGATCGTTTACGGCCACACGGCAATAAAAGCGTATCTCGTGAATTATGCAAGTTCCGAACTCTCCCAAGCCCCGCCCTTCCTCGCTTTCTCTCTCTCTTGAGAACCGCTGCTAAAGCGCCGGAGTTATGCTAGTGTTAGCATTTGCAGCGAGAGGAGGGCGACTATGGGAGCGGGGGGAGAGAGGTTGGTGGCCAATCAGTTGGAAATACGAAGGCGCGAGGACTCCGAGGATCGAGTCCCAGGTCCAGCCTCGAAGGCAGACAAACAAAGACTCGATTCGAAGCGCACTCAATTTTCGAAATGAAATCGTCGAAAACCGTTGTCGGACGAACAATTTAATTAAAGTTAATTCACGATTAGCTCCCTCGGGCCAGGGGACCGCGCTCCACTCCACCTGCCAACGGAGCCCTCGGGCGGGTCGAGTGGACGCCGAAATTGGCCAAAATTTGATTATCTCAACATGGTCATGGATGAGCCCTGAGCCGAGCCGAGACCAGCCCAGCCCAGCCCCACCCCGCTCCGGCCTTCGCCCCGGGGTGCGTTCGCTCGGCAACAACAAAAAGAAAAACAAAATAATATCAACTCAGGAAGCAAATGCCATGCGACAGTTCCTCGAAATGAAAAGTCGGTTCCTGCGAACGCCTCGGCTTCGGCTTCCTTCGAGAGGACCTTGTGGACGGAGGGCGGCGGCGACAAACGTTGCGAAGACATGCAACAGTGTGCGTGAGGACAACAAGAACAACAACGACAAACACAATAGCGAACGATATCGAGGTGCGACCGGAGCGAAGCCCCAACAAAAACAACAGCAACAACAACGACGACAACAACGACCATAGAACAAAAGGACAGAGCGCGTAACAGGAAGAGAAAGAAAAGGAGAATGGAGGACAAGAAAAAGAACGACTCATAGGAGAATGAGGCAAAAAAGGAATAGAAGAGATGTAGAAGTAGAAGTAGAAGTAGAAGTAGAAGTAGGAAGAAGCCCCAGGAAGTAAATAATTTAAGTGAGAGAATTTAAAATCTCTGTCTCAATCCAACACACACACATACAAATACACGCGTGCTCACTCCCACTGGCTCACGTTCGCCCCCAAGACCACGCCCCCTTCCGCCCCGCCGCCCCTTCGCCCGCTCAGCCGCCAACAGCAGCGACGACGACACGCACGAAGCATCCACAGCTGCGAGCAATGGAGGGGAGTGTTGTTATTGTTGTTATTATTGTTGTTGTTGTTAGCTTGGATACCTCAGCAGCAGGAACTCTTTTTCTCCCGTTTTATAGTTGTTACTGCTGCTGTTTGTTGCTAAAATTATTGCTGCATCAGCCGAGCGTCGGATGCGCCGTTTGCAAGGATTTGAATGGAATTGGAATTGAGCGACGCCGCGTGGAGCCCGCAAGAGCAAGAAGTGGAGAGAAGGAGCCGCGAGAGGAGATGGGAAGGCGTAGTCAATGGGTAGGGGAAGAAGAAGGAAGGAGGATGGAGTCTAAACGCAGAGCTTGCACGCTCTCAGATTAACGCCCGAGCGGCAGTCTTCAAAAGGGCGGAGACGCAGCGGGACTTTGGATGGGATGAGAGAAGGAGTCGGGGCTTTGGATGAGTTGAGAGAAGGAGCCCTTGTGGGGGTGGCAAAAAATATTAATTAAAAACGCCACCACCACCACCGACGACCGGCAGCATGACAATAAAATAGACGGCCGATTCGCCAGGGCAGAGCAGAGCAAGAGGACTCGACCTGATCTGGCCTGAACCTGATAACGAATGGTCCTTTGTGCCCATGTGGAGCAGGAGCAGAAGGACGGATGGATGCAAGAGAGGCGTTTGTTAAATCGCAGCTCTGGGGCTTCTTTATTGGAAATATGAATGTACAAAACAACCGCACGTGGACTGGGAAACGACCCTTTAAAAAAGGGGGAAATTTCCCTTTAATACCGAGGGGGAAAACTTCATATTCATCGTAAAAGTTGTTGCTGAGGCCTTCATGGGGTAATTTCTGTTCCTCGTCTTTATCGTCGTCGTCGTCGACCGCCCTGCCACGCCCCGTTCTTCCACCCCCCCAAGAAATGCACAACCACGTGCACATCGCGGACGTAACTTTCTTTATCGCCGTTAAGTTTTACCGCCCGCTCTGATCGCTGCAGGCACCAACGACAAAAACGCTCATCAGCATTCAAGATGGTGCATCAGTGGTGGGGGGAGAAGAGGGTGGAAGCGAGGTCGATTACAGTCGAATTTAAAGGAAGCATGTGATTGTGGACCCTCAGAGCCCGAACACAACGGCTGAGTCGCATCCACCCTCGATTTAACCAAAGGGGACTCGGTTCGGCGAATCCCGATGTCAGTGGACAACGTGATTAACTCCAGATTTGCAATTAAGAGCGGTCGTTTGAGGAAGATTCGGGTCAGGATTTCATAGTAAGAGATAGGTGGAGAGATATCCCCAGTACCAGAGTGTGCTTCAGGGTCTGTTAAGTGTGGTCTATGAAAGCAATGAAAATCTCTTCCGACGCCAACGTCCAGCATCCCACGAACCCCATTCGATGCCACAAGAGGCGAATCAGCTCGAAACAAATGTTCCGCCGTCCGCCCCCCTTCGACGCGGGTCTGCGATTTGTTTCTTGTGAAAGCAAAGCAACACTTTGGGATTGTGAAAATAGAATGCTCTTTGAGAAATCTCCGAAATAAATCTATCCGCAGCAGAATCTGTTCGTTAATTCGATGTCGGCGACGACAAAAATCTAAAAATAATTCATTCAAATCATATCATAAATTTACGATTTTATAACGCAAACAATCAAGAGCAGCAAAAACGAGAGGGGCAAAAACAACTGCGACGAGCAACTGCGGGAGCAGAGGGGCGGCGAGTGCGGGGCGTGGTCCAAGAGCACAACTGCTGCTGCTGCCTTGCGCTACAGACCAGAGGTGGGCAACGAAATCCCCATATGACTGTCTACATTTGAGCGCATCGAGGCGAGGAACCCACGACTGGGATCGACAGAGATGTTGTTGGCCTGGTTATTGGCCACCTCCGGCCAGTTGCCTCCCAAGCCGAGTATTCATCATCATCATCACGAATTTTCATCACCAACTGTGCACCATCCGATCGCACCAGAACGTGTGCACCACAGTCGGCCGCACTAATGTACAATAATCGGCTTCTACTCTTGTTTTCCTTGCTTTTCTGTTATAATAGTGTTTTGTTGTTTTTTTTGTCGACCGCCAAAATGAGCACTTCGAATAAAATGAATGAATAAAACACAGCAACCGAATAAAATGAATAAAACACAGCAACCGAAGCGGATTTACCATAAAATTTATATCCGAAGCTCGTTTGTGAGCTGGTCAGTGCGTGTGCAGTGGTGTGCGTCGATGAGTGTGTGTGAGTGTGAGTTAGTGTGCATTCGTGTGTGAATGTTGCAGCTTGTTAAGGCATGCCCCATAACAACGTCCAACAAGAGGAAAAACACCAGTAAAATAGAAACCCCGAAACCCCTCACCCTTAATTCGAAAACTATTCACGGCATCCTCGATTCCGTCCCTCGCCCTCATCCTTCTCGATGAGTCTGAAAGTCAAGTCAGACCATCTCCTCGCCCAAGAAAGGCATTGAAGATGCAACCTTCACCCATCGGGTTCCATTGATATATGGGCATGTGGGCTCCATGCCACACCTTGTGCGATGAGAGCGAGCGCTCCCCGGAAGGACGCTTGCCCCCATTGATTACAACCCTTCGGAGCACTTCGCCATAGCCGGTAAATTCTGAACTTCATCGACGTGAGCCGTGACACAGCCTTCGGTGTGTCGTGCTTTCTCCTTCCGCAAACAAAATGCGGACAGTGCAACCATGGCTACAACCGACACCAAGCCTTGCGACGAGACGACGGCCATGGCCCTCGGCCTCGAGGTGTGCGGCCCATGGTTCATGCCGAGCGATATTCGAAGTGCTCCTGAGGAGGTGTAAATCTATTAGGGACATGACATTTCCATAACTTTCCTTTTATTATCCCTCTCCACTCTCATTCCCGTTCACGTTCACGTTCGAAACTCCGTCTCCAAAACCTTGCCGTTGGCCGCAAAGTGGGATTGCGTGACTTTCCCCGGGTCGAAACCAATTCCACTTTTTGGCCCACTGGTCGTGGTAAAATTTCAATGTTCCTTCCCTCGGTTGCCTTTTTATTTGCCTTATGTTCGTTCCGATATGATGGAAACAAATTTCAATTTCAGTTCCCGGAATATTCGGCAACTTCAACTGTTCCCCGAAATAATTGGTTTGCGTTGGAAACGGAAGACAAATGTTAACCCAATATTCATCCAAACAATAAGTAAATTTCGCCCTGTTGGAAGGATGCAAACCCTAAGTCACCACCTCGGTTGTCTTCGAGGAACTTTAATTAACTTGATACAAAGCTGTCAACATAAAAGATAGAGATAGCTTTACATGATTTACAGGATGAATCGATAGAAACTATGGCTTAGTAGTTAATTTCGGCAGCTTTATTTAGAGTAGAGAGGGTGGGGAGAGGGTCAATCAATAGTAAAAGTCATATACTAAAATGTATGTATCGAAAGGTGTTTTGTTTGGGATTTTCTCACTCTAGGGTGTCGTCGACTATAGTTTTGAGTTTAGATGGATATCACATTGGAATCAATGTACATTGGCAGGAGCAAATTCTCTCCATAACTCATGGAATCCTATTTAGAACTATTTATAAAATAAACAAACCGCCGGCGATTCAGACAAATTGAGCTCCTGCTGTTGGAGCTGAAGCCCCCAAAGCCTCTGTCAACAACTTTTGACACTTTCCACTCTCGTGCTCTTTGCTGCCGTTGAAGATCGGACCTTTTGTTGTTTTAAACGGACCTCGGACGTGGGAAGCGCATAAATTCATCGTCAGAAATACGTTTGTTGTCGTTTGT
This sequence comes from Coelopa frigida, assembly GCA_017309665.1. Lineage (NCBI taxonomy): Eukaryota > Metazoa > Arthropoda > Insecta > Diptera > Coelopidae > Coelopa > Coelopa frigida. Next base: position 12,890,468 of record CM029563.1, read on the forward strand.
ATTTCCCTTCCATTCTATTGTGTTATATTGTGTTGTCACCCACACAAATGCATCGAGAATTCTCCCTGTGCATACGCGTTTGTGTGCGCACTTTCGTTTGTGTGTGCGGCGTTTGTTTGTTTTGATTGGCGTCAGTCGGTTGGTTGTGTTTGTTGTCGATGGGATTGTTGGTATTGTTGGTGTTGTTGGCGATGTTGTCGCTCGTTTTGTTACTGTTGTCGTCGCTGCTGCAATAAAAGCAACAAGACGTCACATCACGTCACGCCACGCACATCCGACGGCGGCGGGACTCGCGCAGATGACGGGTTCAATTGAATTAAGCGGCATTGTTGAATCAAGAAATACATCTGACTAAGTGAGAATTAAACTCAAGCACATCTCACTCGCACACAATCACACACACACTCGGCCGCTCACACTCATTCCCTTAGCGCGCGCACACACACACACATCAGAGCGCGCGCCGGGCGCAGAAATTAATTTGAAAGTATTTCAAAATATTTCGCCGCTGTCGATTTGTCGACGGGGCTGGCGTTGGACGTCGGTGTCGGTTGGTTTCGGTTGGTGTCGTCGCCGTCGGAGGCGTCGATGCCGATGGCGAGCGATGGCGGGGCCGGTGGCGACTTCGGTGGCAATGAAATCGCCCGCCACTGACGCACGCAACAGCAACACCAACAACAAGCCACAACAGCAACAACGAGCCGCGAACACAACGGACAGCGAGTTGCGAAATTTATTTAATAATATGTCATCTATTTTTTATGAAAATTTCAAATATCAGAATATCACTTTTAAAAATAACTTCGCTCTGCAACCGCGTTTCGCGTTTGATGAGAACATAAAATCGCCCCGGAATTCGTTCATTCGTTAGTTTTCCGCCGTGTTTTCAAATATTATTACCTTTTGTTTTTGTTTTTTGTTAAACCGCCGCTTTAATAATCTTTTAGCTGCGATACTTAAAATCGCCGGTGTTTTCGCCTGTTGCCACTGATTCTGATTCCACTAACGTTGACACTTCTCACAGCACTCACTAACAGCGACTGCGGCGGCAACGCAGCATCGTCGTCGCCACCGTCAACATGTGCGGCCAATTAAACGCTTTGTCACCCGTTCGTCCCGGCGTCGCATCCAATTCGAGTCAACTCTAAATCAGAGCGCGACCAACAACAGACACTGAAACCAATTTCCAAATGTCTAAATGTTCTAATTTCAACGCGCGCTCTCCCTCTCCCACTCGCACTATCTCTCTCTCGTTCTCCGATTGGGAATGGCCGTCGGTTGCGCCGCCCGAAAACGAACGATCTGCACCGGAGGACGTCGCCGTCCAAACTGCCCGAGCGAATTCGACGGCGCGTCCAACAGGCTTCGTCGCTGGCAGTGGGGATGTTGCGGCGACCGATGCCATCCAGCAACATGTTGCTAGACGCAGCGTCTTGCCGGACCCGAACTTCTCTCCCTCGGCTCGTCTCGGGGGGTGGAGTTCGGGTGAGGAGGCTGTTTGTAAACAGAGAGCGGCGGCGAAAAGCGAAAACGTGTTTAATTGCTTGCAATTTCCGATTGTGATCGTCATCGATGCAATTCCTCTTGTTGTTGTTGCTATTGTTGTACCGAGCATCTGTTGCTCGACCTGAATGCGGGACGAACGAGAGAGAGCGAGAGAGATTGCAATTTGTGATTTGTTTACATTGCATTTAGTGCTGTCTCTGCTCTGCTGTCAATGAAACGACAGCGTCCAAAGACTCGCAGGCGTATGAGTGATTTTTCTGGTTTCAACATGTTTACGAGTCTATTCAGGTTGCACATACGACCTGTTGAGACGAAATATTGAAAAAATAGCAGCGTTTTTTATACGTTTTCTAATCCAAAGCTTCTTTTTAGCTTTTCCAGTGACTACCCGACCATAGCGAGGGGCATCTTGATATCGAAATTTCCGTTACAGAATCCATCAAACCACTCCTGGTCCGGTATTCACAACAAGCACCGTAAACTGCACACCTTTACCTTTTCTTTCTATTACGTTTTCTATAGTAATAACACATCGATTACTTCATCATATGGAAATTATCTGTTTGACAGAATATATAAAGAATGTGAGTTGCATTCCTAATATAATTACATTTGAGATTTCGTTGTAAATAATCGTTTAGTACAAATTCATGAAACGTGCGCCCTGTCCAGAAATGAGAACATTCAGGAATGTTGCATGAGTTATCAGCAACATGTTGTAGCATCATTGATGCTGCCATGTTTCGTGAGAAACTGGAGAGCTTCAAAAGCTTTTTTTTATAAGGAAACCCAATACACAACATAATTTTTGGGTTTGTGTCTTCTTTTTTCTATTTTCTACATGACTCCTTCTTACAGCAGTTAGCTGAATAAGAGGTTGGGAACAAAATATTCACTGTTCGAATAAAAGGCCGTCTGCCACAATGGAAAATGGCAAATTCGAATTCGCAAATAGATGGAGCCAAAAGCGACGGTTTTCGCCTTTGTTTTAATTATCAAATCAAGCGACTTCGTGTCGCTTCGTTATGTTTGCACACAACATTTGTTGCAGCAACATCTCGAATTACTGCAACAATGTTGGCATGTTGCATGAATTTCCTTATCGTTTTTTTAAATTGACTTTTTGTTGTTTTATTGGTTGTTGCCGACGACGGCGAGCAGCACAGATTCCGAAACAGTCTCAGATTTCAGCCCATCCGGTTAGGAGGAAATAGAAATAGATGAAATTCGCTTTAATTGATTAATTAAAACAATATGCTAAAAATAAGTATATTTAGCATCTTAGTGCTGCTCTCAGGATGTAGTCGCATAGACGGTGAGTCCAATTTGAGAGATGCCCTGCCCAGCGATCTCTCGGAGGAGCCGCCGACGGTGCTCATCGCGCTCCTCGTCCGCAACAAAGCGCACACGTTGCCGTACTTCCTGGCTAATAGTTGGAAATCAATCAATTAAAATGTTGTCAATCCAAATGTGGTAACATATCACTCAAGGTTTATTCAAAATCATTGGTTCTTTTTTTTTGTTTTTGCAAAATGTACAAATATATTTTTATGCAATATAGACATAATTATTATATATATGTATGATCACGTTTTGATTTTAGATTTTGTTTGTTTCCGTTCCGTCGTATTATTGCGGATTGTTATTGTTGCAGGAATACAAATACAATTTTGATTAATTGGCGTTATAATTTTAATAACTTTCTGAAACACTCGCGCGAATTCCGCACAACGCGTAAGATACAAAAGAATTTGGAAAACACATAGAAAATTACAATTATTTAGAACAGTTATTTATTGTATATAACACGGATCTTCTTAATCAGGCTTCTATTGAATGTACTTTGCAAGTCTTCTTCTTATTATGTTAGTTATTGCGATTTTATTGTAAAGTAAAGAGATACGCTTATAAATGCTGCATAAATATTTATAAACTATTGAAGTGCATCTTTAGAATTTTCATTCATTACGAATCAACGAAAATAATACATTGCATTTCTAGGCGTAGTTGTTAATCAAAATTTTGACTTTAGACTTAATTTTGCAAAAAAAAAATACTTATTTGTGAACAAGAATAATACAGAACCGAACAAGAAACACATAAAACTTAACACTTTCATCTTAATTACATCGAAATTTCGGTTTACACAAGAAAATATTAAAACGAAAGGTGACACTCTAAGGCAGACACTGGCTGACAATCCCATCAATCGCCACAAGCCATGGATTCAAGCCATTTTCACTAACTTGCAAATCGCTTAAAGCACACGTTCCTTACTTAATATTACAAAAATATATATGTACGCAATTCCAGAATTTGGTTTCTTTGACATTTGACTTGATTTTTTGTTTTGTTTTTTTCTTTTTGTTTTTCGATTTTTACAATTACGTTTACGTTATGCAAGAGCTTACTCTTCAATATATAATGGCCTTCAGGATTGGAAAAGAAAGTGCTCGAAAGAATATCGCACTTGGCTTTGCTGAATTTACTGAATTATGACACACGACTTGGACCCCTTCTACTCCCAGTCCTTCTTTATCTCGAATGTCCAGTCCCACTTCAAGTGGACGTGCTTGTCGTCGTCGGTGAAGAGCGATGAGACCGAGTATGTGCCGCGCGCAATCATTCCCGATGGTGCCTCCTCCGCTGGCGTGATGTAGAACTGGATCTCCTTCTTGGGCGGGTACGAGCCGACCATATGCGTCATTTTGTCAACTGCGAAAAACGTGAGAGCAGCGTTAGATTTTACAACATGAAGTATTCAATAACGATGGGTAGAAGAAAGGCGACCAGCCTTACCTACAACTGTTTCAAAGAGATTTAGGGAAGCGACATTTAGGTCCGTGAAGGCGCAGAGAAAGTATTAGGAATTAGAAGATATTTTTGGAAGTAGAGCAAACAGTTGCAGAAACAGAACAGTTCTGCAACTTAACAAGCAATTATGAAGGTGAAGAGCGCTACGCCAACGATCAGAATATAGCAAAAACTCAAAATGCCACAGAGCAGCGGCAAGCTACTAAACTCGTGCATGATTTTCTTGTTGTACATTTCCACAATTTATTCAAATCCTAACTAAGAGGGAATGTTATGAGCTCTTGCACTACATAAAGCCAACTAAAGCCACACAAGAAGAAGTGTGTGAGCATGTTAGCATGCTTCCGTTTACCGTTTACTAATTACAAACATATTTACCTGGGACGCCCATGCGATACGTCTTCTGTACATATTTAAGGCCATGAACAATTTCTCTTTGCACTATGAAATCAATGCGAACCTTGTACTGCACACCTTCTTTAATCACGAAAACCTGCAATGAAAGAGGAGATTGCATTTAGAAACCATTCACATTTAGCATTTCTGTACCTCGGAAAGGGCAGGAAATGCAAACAATGTCAAAGAGAATAGAGAATAAAGCAATAATTCATAGTCCTAGTGCTTCCCAGTAGTAAATCAATAAGAGGTAGAACTCAAAAAGAATATGATGAGAAGAGTTGGTTTAACGAAACAGATTCGCACAGATTTAATAGGAAGATTACTTCTTCATTTCCGTTCAGCAATTAGTTTAAAGTTTCAGAGCGGGGATGATTTCAAGTTACCTGCTTTTTCAGCTGAGTTAAATCACCCGTCAAATCCAATTCCATGTCATCGCGTCCCTCCACGACCAAGGCCAGTTTCTTCACTATGACTTTTCGTTCGTCATCGGGTTCTAAAAGTGCACAAAAATCGATTCCATTCAAATGAGAGAACCTCGCAATGAAATAGGTTTCAGGATCTGCTTACCTACGACAATCTTCTCCGCCTGAGCAGCACCCAGGAGCGCTTCTTTATAGCGGCGCAGACTCTCGTCCTCCTGGTCGGCTGCCATTATCTCCTCAATCGTTTTCTCTGGCGGTGGCTGGTAGTTGGCGTCGTGGACATCTTCATCGTGGAGCTCAACATCGTTAGCTGCTGTCGACATGTCTGCGAAGGAAGAATTCTATCTTAAACGGTTTGTGCAAAATATACTTTAGAATTTAGGTTCTTCCATGATTCCGAAATTCTTCCGCTTTGATTCCAAAAAACACTATACGATCGGATACATTAAGAAACATATACATATGTATACGAGATTATTTTCGAAATAAGCAGATGTTTATCGCTTGAAGCGATAGCGGACAGAAAGCAAGAAAAACATAATTTTTAACAACAATCCCACACCCTCACACGCGCACGCATGGAGAGAGCTTCATTATGGAAGAAGAGAAGGCCTAATTATCGATTAATTTCAATCATTAACACTTCCCCTCGCCGCCGACGACCGCAACCGCGCCCTTCAGCAACATCGTGTGTTCTGTATTCATTATCTTTGGTCAAAATTAAAAACAGATTCAGAAATTTAAATTGACAATATTATCGATATATGAACTCCGTTGCGGAAAAGCCGTTTCTTTATGGTTGGATAAACGTTTTCCATTTCGCAAAATGTCCAGTTTCGTCCTAGAATAGGAGCCAAAGATTTCAGACGACTCAACGTCATCCTTTGTAATAACCTTTGTGGGCCTTGTTTGGGCCCGCATTGCAACCCTGTGCAATCGTCGGCCAAATTCTTAATGAGGTGCGACTTGCGACTCCGCACGCTACATACAACAAGCAAGCGGGCAACGACGAAAGGCCGACCGCGAAACAGTTTATACAGTGAGTGCTTTTGCTCGCTTTCGAACGAACGAACGAACGATGGACGGAAGGCGAGCGAATCTCTTCCAACAATATTCAACTTCGTGATTGCCTACGCGCTGTCGTCGTTGCCAGCGCTGCTGCTGCTGCTGCTTGCGTTGTGCCGCCGACTCCTCAAACTGCGGAACACATGCTTGTTGTTGTTGTGTGTAGTTCCATGAATCACACACTCGACACACACCGGCAGAGCCCGACAGACGGACAGACAGATTTAACACTGCGCTGCGGCCGCGAACCGAAATCATGACGACCAAAAAGAACTGGAACTGGTGGCCGGCAGAGGCGTGGCCGGCTGGCTGGTGTCGAAATTACTGTTTTGCCAGGCGATTCGGGAAAAATCACTCACTTTCGCTTGTCCAAAAAAAAACCCATCATTCTTGATCTTGATCCCCGCCCAAGTCCCCCACATACTACAGCCCAACCATTATCAGCCGCAGCAGGTCCGACCAGAGATTATTCACCGAATTGAAAATCTCCAAATTTCTTTCTCTACTCACTTTTTTCTTGGATTTTTGGCAAACTGCAGGTCTTCTAAGATTTTGTCCCCAATTTCGGGCTAATATAGATTAACTTATAAGTACTTTTGCTCTCTAGCACTGATCGGTCTTTGTTGCGGCAGATGGAAACGCACTAATTCTAACCAATCCAAGCAATAAACTTAAACAATTCAATAAAAAACACTCTGCGGGGACAAAATGCAGCAAAATTCCTTCCCAACGAAAGACAAAAAACGTTTAATAAAGAGACAGGGTTGTCGATGTCACTTCAATCGATGTGTTTCACTTCACTTTTTATCCAAACACTCCGTCACTACACTTTTAATTTTTCGCAGCATATTACTCATCGCGGATTCACACAAATTTAATACAAAATAATTTAATATTTGTCGACAGCAGCTAACGGTGATATTCGTACATTTGTTAGTTATTTTTTATTTATAATTTTTGTTAATTAATTTTAAATACGAAAATTACGAAAATCTGTTCTTGGACCTAAAGTTTATAAAATTTTACTTTTCTCATTTTACATTTCGGCATCCCTGTAAAAAATATTTGAATGATACAAGTAATTCGTTGCTTGATTCCAGCGAGTGGTGAGTAACGAGAATGACCAAACAGCGATTGCGGTGGTAACTCGCTGGAGGGCTTCTTCAAAGAACGACCAAAAACAGAGAAGATCTCAACAATCACAAAAATAATAATGCAAATATTTTGCTAGATTTTGAAAATTTGCGAAGAATTGTTTCATTCAATTTTGTTTGTTTTCGTGGTGAAAAAAACTCTTTGTGTTCGGCATTTGGCAACATGATCTCCTGCAGTGACATTTGATGAATTCCAACCAGGGATGCCGCAACAAAATTTTTTAGCGTGTTTTGTGATTTGATCAAAAGAGGAGTGAAACACTGCGATTGAAGTGACTTCGACAACCCAGATTCCAACTGACTGTCTGACGGACTACCACGAGTTTTGTTTACAAATTGAATTTGAAAATAAGCTAAATCTTTTAACTTCAACAAGTTACTAAAAATGCCGCCGCCATTAGCAAGTCGCAAGTTCATGTACCCGGAGATTTCTCAACCCTTGTCAATGTACTTAAAGCCGGAGGATCCCGAAGAAATCTTTCAGAAGTTGGACAAACCGGAGGAACCCGAGTTGAAACCCAGAGCAACATGTGCGTAAAATTTAACACTCGTAGAATTATGAGTTTATTAAATACATATTATTACAGTCCTTAAAGTTGGAGTTTTGTCGAAGGTGAAAGGATCCGCCTACATGGAATATGGCAACACCAAAGTAATTGCTTCCGTCCACCCGCCGCGTGAGATAAGTAAGCAAATGAAGAAGGGGTATGAAACAAACGAATCATTATTATTTTGTAAACTCACAGTAATATAAACATCTTATAGGACTCTTGGGAAAGTTGTTTGCAACTTGAAATATGCACCATTTGCGTCACGCGATCAAACCTTGAATATCTCGCGAAAGGAGAACTTCCTGAGTGTGGCTCTGAAGAAGTCTCTGGAGCCCGTGATTTGTCGGCACGAGTTTCCGAATTTCCAAGTGTGTATAAGGCTAAGGTATCAAATCGGCTGTCGACTGAAAACTACTGTCTCTTTCAGCTTGATGTTAATGTGTATATCTTAAACGATGACGGTTGTGCCTTAAGCACAGCCATCAATTGTTGTGGAGCAGCTCTGGCTGAGGGCGGAATACCAACGTATGATCTCATAACCGCCTCAACTATCTGCCTCTACCGCAATGTGGAGTTCGTCAATCCAACTGGTAAAAACCTAACTTCACTGTTCTATTGCAGTACTAAAAATTTGATATTACTTTGTAGCTACGATGGAACGCCTCCTCTCAGCCGTCACTGAAGAATCGGCCGAAAATGAACATGGTATCGTCGTCACGGCCAGCCTCTCGGCTGTGGGCCAGGTGGCGCAGTGCTTTCAACGTGGATACATGTCGCAGGAGTGCATGCAACGTTTGACTGAGTACACCTTGACAATAAATAGCAGCATGTTGGACACAGTCAAATATGTACTTGTAAACAAAGTGAAAGAACACATAAGCTCGGAGAGCTCAAAATAATCGTGTAATCGTGTATTTAGGTCCTGAACATAATATAATTTTTATTGAATTTTGTAGTGTTTGTATAAAGTTTAGCCTAAACGTAACAATTTATATCTCATAAACTATAGTAGTAAACTTAAGCATCCGTAGAGGCTTCTAAAACCGCACCAGAGTAGGCCAAGTCCCAATAATGTTCAACCTGATGTTTTTGAAAGAATTCACGTGCCATCTTCTCCATTGGAAAAACCTTGAATTTCATCTCGCCAAAGTGTCGACGTTGACTAGTTCCCTCCCAGACCAGTACGCAAGAATTGGGAATCTCCTGGCCATCGGGCCCTTTGACCATATCCTCCTCCCACTTAATGCGATGCTGCATGAGACGACGGTACTTTTTCTGTTGCTTCGGCCCGCCCTCGACTACTATGACACAACAGTCACGGAAGAGCACAACGGTGCCGGTCATGTGCAGCTGCTTCGCGTTTGTCTCCACTTTGAATTTCTTGCTTGCATTGTCCTGCAGCTCCCGGATGCGATAAACGCTGACATACACGCCGCACGATGTGTCCTCTTTGATTTTGCGGATTTTCTTTTCGCTCTTCTGTTCCGCCGTCAGTTTCCGGGCATTGTTGGCATCCTCGTGCGCCTTCTGCCTCTTGGCCATTTGTTCACGCACATGCGCCTCAATTTTGGTTGGGTCCTGCACGGCTTCCGAGCCCAAGACACGCATTAGATTGGAAATTCGTAATTTAGGTTCTGGCGGTGGGACAAGACCAAGACGTATTTTCTCCTGCTCTTCCTTCCAAGCTTCCCGGCGATTCTGGCGCCGCAGCTTCTTGCGTTCCTTTTTAGTGAGAAATACGGGCAAGTAAACTGGCTTGAGCGGTTCATCTGCGAATATATAAAATGCAATTGAATTGCGTTAGACAAAGAGATGCAAACAAGTTTTGCAAATACTTACTTGGTGGTTTCATTTGGGTGGGGTGCTCTATGAGATTAGAAATGGACGATAGCCGAATGCTAATCTTGTTGTCCGCATCCAAAGTGCTCAAGTCGTTGGTCAAGATGACAGAGTCCCACCACTCCATACTTGGCACATCGTCCGGGGTGTCTTGTTTCGGTGCGATCAGTGCCAACTTCGTCGCCGAGCTGATGCCAGTTTTGCGAGCTATCTGCGAGATCTCGTTCTGCAACTTTTCCAACTGAGTCTTCATTCGCATCCTCTCCGCCATCTGCTGAAACTTCCCCGGCTCATGGAAGCGCAAAGTTCGCTTATTGCGCACGATGGGCTTCTGAGCAATGCGATCATCGAAGAACTTCAACGACTCCTCCTGGGTGGCGGTGCGCTCTGTAATTTGGTTCTTGTTGAAAACTTCACGCTTCTTCGCGCGTATGTTGGCCTTCAGAGTGGGCGTTAGCACGGGAATGTTGATGGCTCGACCACTCTTATCGATTGTGCGACCATCCTCGTCGAGGATCAGCGGTTTCGGTCGGTCCGGGACCTGCGCCGCAGGAATCAAATTGGCCAACGACCCAGAGAGTTTGGCCCGTATCTGCGCTTGTAGTTCCGCAATCTTTTTGGCCTTTTCTGCGTCTTCCGGGATGGGTTTCTTGGCCAGTGCCTGTGTGGCCAGGGCGACCGGCAGACCGATTTGAGGAACAGCGGCCAGGAGCGGGTCTTTCGCTTTCAGATTGCTCAGCGCTCGCTTTCGTTCTTCAATCTCGCGCTGGGCATTGGCCATCATCAGTTTGATTTGCGTGGAACTCAACGACGAGGCGGGAGCCGTCGTCGCCGCGGCCAATTCTTTAGAAGAGGCCGCTTCGCCATTCTTGGCGCCACTGCCCGAGTCAAAGCGAGACTTTTTCACAGACTCGCCCTCGTCGTGATTCCCACCGCGCTTTCTACCACTTTTCTGGCCGCTGCTGCGATAGGCGTCCAAGTGCTGAAGCAGTTTCTCCGTCAGCCGTGAGCTCTTCTTGGAGTCGAGCAGCCCGGAGAGCTTCTCTCCGATGCGCTTCTTGTCGTAGCCATTGTGCAGGCAGCTCTCGATCGTGTTGACCACTGTTCGGTCCTCCTGGCCCACAGTTTTCGTGACTAGGGCGGCGATATCACTGTGAAGTTCATCAATTTCCTTTCGCGTATAATAGGACATAATTTTTCGAAATTAATTTGTAAAGCAAATGGTTTGAGACTAATTACCGAAAATCAAAATCAATATAACATTTGGTTTGGTTTCTTGCAGCCTAAATCCACCTAATAAGCAAGTTTTTCAATAATATTTCACTAAAAAGCCTCCGTTTTTTTCATAAAGTTTCTTCACCGTCAACTGTCAGCGTGAGAATTGTTATCGAAAATGTTATCGGACACCTTGAACCTCTTTTTCTCGCAAAATCGGAACAAGAAGCAGGGAAGGTTCGAAAAATGAAATTCTTCCTTTTTCTTTTGTGAGTTTTTCCCCCGTTGTGAGTAAAATTCAAAGAGGGAGACCAAATAAATGGAAACTTTTTTGTCATCAACCGGTCTTTAAAAAAATATCACAAACTTTTCGTCGTTTAGTTTCGGGTCCCCTTTTTCACAAAAAGGCTGGTATATTAAACACTTATTAGCCTCTTTCGAGTACAGTGACTACTGAGTTTTGGAGTTTTTTTTTATCGATGTGGCAACCCACATGAGTACAGACCTTTACTATCGACTATCGATATGTTTCTCTCCCATGTTGTTCTATGGTAATTAATTTGTGTGTTTCGTTTTTTTTTTTGCTTGCACTCTCCGCCATATTTGTTGAAGCCGCTTTGTGGATTGACGATTGGTTTCTGACGTACTTTTGTTTGCTGTGTGAATTTAACGTAAATTGAAGTGGTTTTTGTGAATTAATTGCTGTAAGCTTTAAGTTGATTGTGACTATGGCGTCCGAAGAAGAGAATGATGATACTTTTCAAGGTGAGTACGCTCGCAAAATGCGGTTAATTTATGTTTGAAAATTGCGAAAATTTTTTGTGGTCATGTTCCCTGAGTACGACGATGGAACGACGAGCTCGCTCTCTGTTCTTTTGTCGTGCCAATTCTATGGAAGATTCCCGCTCTTTGACAAACCAAAAAGGCGGCCTTTTCCCCCATATCTAACGACGCCGATAGCAAATGAAATGGTATTCGAATATTAAGCTTTTTATAGAAAAAGTTCAAGAAGTGCGAAATCGCAAGTAAAGCATGTTTTTTTATATTTTATTTTCTGGTTGTCCATTATCGCTGCATTCATTTTATGCCATCGTTTTTATTACGAAGTCAACACATATATCCATCTCTTTCTCGATGATTTTCATTTCATTCTACAAAATCAAAATAGAAGCTGCATAGTTCTGTCTCTCTCTTCCATCGGGGAAAACAAATTTCGGAATGCCGGGAATTGAAACACTCCGATAATAAGGTTTAGGGTCCATTTATAGGAAATATTGTTGGACGATCGATGAGATTTCCTTATAGGGAAATTTTCTAATGTTGAATTATTATTAATTAATTATTCTTTATTTAATTAAACGTCAAAATATTTATTTAATAATAATAATTAATTTAATTTAATAACGGTAAGTAATCTGTAGTTTATTTTAATATATATCATAGAATAAAGGCGACTTATATTAAGAAATTATATCAAAAATTTAATCGACAAATTTGGTTTCAAAAAGTCAATTTTACGATTCGGAACTAATTTGAAAGTTTTGTGAAAACTTCTATGTACATTTATATAGAAGTGGAAAAGTACATGAGACAAAATGAAATTGCAAACTTGTATATCGGGCACATGTAACGAATATACTTCTACATGGAACCATCATCCACAAAGAAAACCAGTCGTGGATCCAATCTGGAATTGAAATAAATGCACGTATCTTTTGCTATTTACACAAATTATCATATAATAGTTTCAAATGATTCTAAATAAATCCTTGGATCGTAATAATAATTCAAGTCACAATATAATTAAGAAGAAATCCAGTAGAAATGCGAATTTTGCCATCCATCGTTATGAACTAGTTGCATTCTCATTCCTTTTAGTCGCGTTCCGTTTCCAACCGTCTCGCGCGAAATGTAAGTGCGCTTGTCTCTTTTCAACAGTGTGCCATTATGATATAGTGTGCTCTTGCACACTTATGCGAATTGTTATATCACATTGGTTTCCAGTCAATCGTTCCGTTTCGTTCTCTTTGTTTCCGCGAATTTTTCATTGTTCCATATTCCGAAAAATTCTATGGCAATGTCGGGGGAAAAATGGATATTGTTCGATTCATTGTTGCTTGGACGTGGCAGCCATGACGTGATTTCTGACTTTGACTTGGGACGTGCTGTAGAAAAATTCCACTAAATCAGGAAATTCACCTTGCTTAAACTCTGAAATAGTGCAGAAACAACAGTTTTAAGTGTTTTTAAATAAATAAAGTGTGCGTTAAGTGTGAGAAATGAATGCATTGAGAATTTTAACTGCACGTACGTTCGTTCGTTCGGAAAAGCATAGAAATTTTTTCATCTACTCCGACTTGGATTTTGATTGATTCCCCCTCGCCGCCGTAGCGAACGTCTCGCGTACAAAAATCGTTAAACGACGTCGTCGTCGCAAGAGTTCGTGCGTTTGTTCGGAGCTCGTCGCTTGTCGTCGCCGCAGTCGTCGTCAACGTCGCCGTCGTCGTCGCCTTCGAAATAACGAAATCGTCGTCGTCGCGTATTCAATCAAATCCATATTTTATTTTTAATAATATCAATACATTCTTTTGGTGCAGACGATACACGATCACGAGCACACGAGTTCAGGAAAGAACGAACCCCATACTAAACCAACCAACTGAATTGACCAATATAAGGAAAGCCAACGAAAGATAGAAAACCTCGCTACGCACGAAGACAACCTTGGACGGACACCTTTTGCATCAGCGCCAACCTTCGTTGGGGAAATCCCCCACTCTGCTTGCTTGCTTGCAACACCATTACAATTGCAAATCCCCATCGAGAAATTCCTAGAATATTGTAGAAATTGTTGATTGAACTGAACTACGTACGGAAAATCCAAATCGAAAACTTCCAAAAGAAACTTGTCCCCCTCACACAAAACTATGACATAAATTCATTTCGAACTGAATTCGTACCAAAAAAAATGTAAAAAAAGAAGAGAAAAAAAATGTAATAAAACCCCAACAACAACCACAAACAACAACGAACAAATAATATATGATGAAAAAAAGAAAAAAAACGTCGACAACTTGGTCGACATAAGAAGTGAAAGTATTGTGCAGCGAGCGAGCGCTCAGTTTAACTTGACTCGGTTCGACTCGACTCGCACAAGCTACTCGTCAATTCCTCGTTTTCCACACCTCACCACCACCCCGCCCCGAGAGTGGTCCAATGTCTGTCTCTCTGTCTGTCTGTCCCTCCGATCGCACGTTCGTCGTTCATCCATCGAAATGCCTCTTGTCTGTTAGCCCGTTCGTTCGTTCGTTTGTCCGTCTTACTGTCTGTCTGTCTGTCTGTCTGCCTATCTGTCCGTCTCTCTGCCTATCTGTCTGTCCGACCGTTCGGTCCATGCATTCATTCGTTCACAATTTTGTTTCCAATACAAACGCAAAAGTAAGAAAAATTCAAAAAACCACGACTAAAAACGACGCAAAGTAAAATATTTTATAAAATATATATATATATTGTTGTTGCTGTTGTTGTAGTTGTTGCTATTTGTGCGATTGCTTTGTTGTTGTTGTTGCCCACCTTGCGCCACCTTCCTTCCCTGTGATCACTTTGGTCTGCTCCACTCTACTCTTGTTGTTCCATTCTGCTATTTTATTTAATTTGTTGGTCTCTCTCTGTCTGCTCGCTAGCTCTCTTTTGTTGTGTGCTTCAATGGTATTGTTGTTGTTGCTGCTGACGCTGGTGTTGTTTTTTATATGGCATTGATTACCGTAATACCGTGTCTATCCAACCGTTCAGTTTCACCAAATAAATCTGCCTATGGTCTTTGAGGTAGAATGGTTTCTTTTGTATTTTGAAGTTTGCACTTCTCTTTTTTGCATTACTTTTCATTCTCAATTTGATTCGATATGGTATTTGAATAGTCTGCCGCCCACTTCATAATAATAATTTTCATGAGCTGTTTAGCTGATTTAGAACTAATTTCTTCCAGATTAATTCGTTCGTTTCAATTCCCATGAACAACGAATAAATAGTTCATTAATTTCTTCTTTTAACAACTTTTTGTCGATCGCTACTTAGAGAGAGGAACTCGAATCAAATGGCACAATTTCTCTTTTTTGAATTCAATGTATTTTTCGGGGATTACGATTAAATTCAGTTGTATATTTCGGATTATGATTCGGGTGATATTCGGTTTAATTCGGGTGAGTTGATCGAACGTTCAATTTACTTGACCTTCAGGAACAACAAAAACAAAAAAGAGCGAGAAAGCTAGTTAGTGAGAATGAGAACAACGTTTAACAAAGTTAATCTCGTAAAACAGGTTTTAAATCAGATTCAAAATTAAAATACAATCGCCTATACGACATTTAAATTTATTTCAACTAAATAAAAGGAAATAAAAGGGTCTTCTTTCATTCTTTTTACTCGAGACATCGAGACATCTGGCACCGCAAAAGACAGCAGCATAAAATGCATGGTTTTCCTCCTTTAGGGGTGATTTTGTTTATAGCACGAAGTGAGCTGGGTGCAGAACATTAAACGAGAGGGAAATGTGAGTGTCGTCGGGAATCCGTAATAATCCTTTATAGAAGACCACGAGGAGAGATGGTTCCACGTTGTTCACACAGGACACATGTTATCCTGCCAGGAAGAAAACGAACTGGGGTCGATTTACTTTACTTTTCCTTTAGAAAATAAGGGTAGAAAATATTTGAAGTAGAAACGAAGTAGATCCAGTTTTCGATGCCAGCAGGCCAATAATAATGGGAAGAAGAAGTTGAACTTCCCAAGGTGGTGGAATTTAAATTCATATCTCTCCCTCTCATATAAAAACTTGAATTCTTTATTCTTTGAATACTTTTGTAACATTTGAAATGCACTGCTGGCTGCTACCAACGTGATCACCACTAATTTTCATTACTGTCTGGCGGTCAATGTTCTCTCTCTCATTCGCAAGAAGCGTACTTTCTGTTCCTGAATAATTTTTCGCATATGCCCGGAATTAGCGTGGGAATGAGTTCTTTGCAAGCACGAGGTGCTGTCACGAGGTCGTTTTTAGTCAGTTCTCTTGTCCTCAGATGGAAAATAACTTCGTGATCCTTCGTGATCGACGAAACAAAACCGACGACGTTTTATTTGACAATAGTGCCTTTTTTTTTGTTTGCGGTTGGTTTTCACAACCTTGACCCTCCCTGTCTCTAATAAATTGCACTAAAAAGAAGAGTATTGAATTACGCGAAAAAAGCACAATCAAATAACACAATCAATGTTCAAACCGAAAAACGAACGACGTGCACAAACAAAAAATCGAACACAAAAAACAATAATCGAACACAAAAACAAATCCAAAGTGTTGGAAAACAGTTTGAAGTTTTGTAACGATTTTTTTTAAAGCAAATAATGGTTTGCATTAAAAAGAAACACGTTGGAAAACATAGATTTTTTTTTGGAAATAATTGCAATAATTTATTTACTTAAAAAAAATATATATCAAATATAGTGTGCGGTATCAAAACGGAAACTAGCAGAAAAAAAGTAAATTGTGCAAAATAATAAATAATAAACGAAACAACGAAATAATTACATTAAACGTAAAATCAAAATATCAAAAAATCCTACAACTTGCAACAATAATCCAACAGAAACAGCAGAAGCAGCAGCCGATTCAAGACAAAACAGCCAGAGCCATCCATACAGAAACAAGCAGACAGACAGACAGAGAGCAGCCAGCACGAGAGAATACGAGAAAGAAATACGGGATACAGATACACGGACACCACCAACACACGGACACATCACATCACTTGAACGAACGAAGCAGCAGCAAGCATAGCGAATTTGAAGGAAACACGAGCACAGAAACAGAAACTCCCGAAGCAACAGTCACTCAGTCAGCAGTCAGGCAGCAGCAAAATCAACAACAACAACAATAAGAGACAAACAGCAGCAACTACAATAACACAAACCATTCAATCTCTCCGTTGAGTTGAATTAAAAAGAAAATAATTGGAAACGTAACGAAAACAAAAGTATCCACAAGTTAGAGTAGTACCACACGATTATTAACAACAAAAACAACAGCTACAGCCCCCAACAACAACAACAGCAAAAAAAAGTAACAACAACACAAGAAACAAGAGCACAGAGATACGTGTCGAAAACACTGAGAATTAATATATTACAATATTTACAATTTACTATCTATGAGATTAAGGTACTGTAGTAGAGTAAATTAAAGTAACAACAATAACAATAACAATAGTAATAATAATACTATCAACAGCAATATCAGACCAGACGAGACAAAATCACACATAGAAGTCTAAATCTAAAGCAAGTTCGGCGAGCATCAACGAACAAACACCAGGGAGCAAAGCGAAATAGCGGAAAATTTATATTTTGGAAAATTGTGCGCAAAGAAAAATGTCAAAAGTGAAAAACTAACAGGTTGAGAGAGAGAGAGAGAGAGAGAGGAACTCATCTACATCTGACACACACAAGACCAGCGACGAGGAGATAAAAAGAGAGATAATACCATCATCCAAAGTAGAGAAGAGAGAGAAACGGGTTTCCCCAAATTTCAGAAACTGCAAACAGCAGCTCTCATTTATTTTTCAATTGATAACTACTCTCCACAAGACGTCACGTCTTTTTACCGAAAGAGCAGAGAATCAACAGCAGATATTTCAAAACAAGAGTGTGTGTGAATAAAAGAGAGAGAGCGGAATCAATTGAAGATAGATTGATCAACGACATTCGAGAGAGAGAAACATTTTTATATTGTCGCCACACCGATACAAAAAATCCAACACACTCGTGCACACACGCACCAACTCACTCACAAAAAAAAATACGTGTCTGCATTGCTTACTACCACTTAGTGTCTCCATCTATCTCTCTCCTTCATTGCTGTATATTTTCGAATTGAAATTTCATCAAAAACATTCAAACAAGATTTTCACTAATTTGGTAATAATTTCGTAGAGCTCTTCTTCTTCTTATATTGTTATTGTTGTTGTTGTCGATACATGCCAAGCAAGAGCTCGATCGACAAAGCAATAATAACAACAATAACAACAACAACAACAAGTACGTAACAGACTACGTCCACAACCACAAGAGAGACACAAGAGTGAATTGTGTGAAATAACTACGTTTCTTTGAGAGCAAGCCAAGCAGCTGCCGAGGAGGTGAACGTGAATTTTGGAACGCAGCAAGTCTGACAGACTGGCGTTGGACCGACCGACCGACCGACCGATCAGTAGCAGCGGAAGGTGGGGGAAACGAGGCACGAGTGCTGCAAAGTAATCCAATCCAATCCCACCCAGTTGTTGTTCCGCCTATGTGGAAACCAACGACGGTGGTCATCAGTCGGCAACAACAGACAGATTATTATAAATTGTAAGTTCGCACACGTTGTTGTTTTGTGTAATTTGAATTGATGCCTTAATTTACACATTTCTACTACTGTTCTGTTCTTCAAATGCTGCTTGCTTGAGAGAACGAAGAAGCACCTGATTCAACCTTTAAAAAACTTCTTTGGAATTTTTTGCCAACAGACTTATCAGCCAGGCGCTAAGGTGATATAGAGCTCAGAGAGAGAGAGCACGATTAGAAACGAGAGCACACCAGAAATAAGAAGGTGGAAGAGCACCAGAAACAACGACCACCATCAGGAACAGCAGCCGAAAGAAAATAAACTCAAAGCGAAATCATAAAATTTAAAAAAAAAAATTACATATTTTTCAAATAAGCACAAAAGCGGACCGAACCGAACCCCGAAACAACAACAAATACAACAACAAAGTAAATCGGACGACGCAGCAACAGCAAGAAGAAGTGAACGAATAAACGAAATCACAAACACAAGAAATCACAAGCAAAAAGAAGAATTGAAAGTTAATTATTCGTTTATATCGTCGTCGTTGCCGTCGCTGTCGCTCTTTTTATAATATTTTATTAATACGTACGTACGTCGAGGTCTTTCCCACTACCAAAAAAACAGAAAAGAAACAACAAGAGCAGCCATCGTTCGTAGTCGCAGCAACAGCAACAGTAGCGAGGCTTTTAAAGAGACACATAGTCATATAGTGAGGGAGCCACATCGTCAGCCAGCCAGCCTCAGTCACTCAGTCAGTCAGTCGATCAGTCACTTTTGTACCAACAACTGAAACAATAATAACAACAAGTATAAAGTGTATATCGAAACACACACAGATACACAGACAGACAAAGAGGCACTTCAACTGCTGAGTGAATGAGCGAGAGTATATCGCAAAATACCAATACGATTGCATTCGATTGAGATTCGCCCCTTGTCGCCGCCTGTGGAGCACTGAGTGAGCACAAGTAGTAACCATTGGACGGAGGTAACTTGTTTCTTCGGCGATCGTATGTTAATGTTACTATTTTGACAACAACAATAAGAACAACCACAAGAATAACAACAATATACAAGACAACGAGATCAACAGAAAAGAAAAACATCAATATAAATGCTATAAACCTGTAATCTGTAGTTGCAACGGAAAAGCATTTCTTGAATCTGAGAGAAGAACTATTTGAACTATTTGATATTTAAAGTACGATTTCACAAATTGTAAGATATTGCTGGGAGAAAGAAAACAAAAAAGTAGAAAAAGTAATCCAGAGTCATTTGTCGACGACGACGACAAAACCGTTGACGACAGAACGACGTAAAATTTCGTTGTCTTAATTTCATTAAAAAAACGAAAAGAAAAGAAAACAGCAACAACATTCATTCAAGTGTGTGAGAGAGTAGCGACACACACACTCATTCACACAAATCATTGCCGTGTTTTCGCTGTGATTGTACGACGAAACGAAGGTAGGAATCGACCCGAGTCGACTACAACCGACTACAACCACAGATGTTTTTAGCAAACACCATTAAATTGTCGACAACAACAACAGCAGCAACGGCAACAGCAACAGCTGTTGTCTCATTTTAACACCTATAACTTAAATGGTTTTTTATTGGACTCTCTGTCACTGTCAGTAGCAACAACAACAACGTCAACGTCCACCACCATCACAACCACCAACACCACGAAGAATAGCAACACTACTACACACAAATACAAGTAGCAAAGCAACCGACCGACAGCCACAACCAAGAAACAACATCTATCAGCCTACCTTAACCCAATTTAATATTAATAATATTAATATTATTTAACAAAAGAAATTTCGTTAAAAACGTTGTTCCGTTCGATCGTTTAATTGTTGTTACCACCAAGCGACAAAACCACGTTAAGCTGACTGTTGACCAAAAATCACCGACGAACACATGCTTCTTCGAACCAAATCAATTAGAAAGCTTTTGGAGGAGAACTGTTGAACTGTTTTAAATTAATCAGTGGCAGGCAGTGAGATTCAGACGCAGGAGCGAGCGTTCGGAACCACAACAGGCAGGTGGCAGCAGCAGCATCACAACCAAGAGAGGAGCCACAGTATCTTTGTCGACGGAGAGAAGGACAGAAAAAGAGAGAGAGAGAAACACTTGTTACTTTGGCACATATGCGGAAGTGAAATTCTCGAAAAGAAACGACGAACAACAACAACGACGACGACGTCCAAATTAAACAATAAGGAGAAGGAAGGAAGGAGTGCAGCAACAACAGCAGCAGCTCAAGTTAGTCGCGTTTTTGTGAGTCAGCTCTGCAAATGCAAACACTGTTTGGAAAACTGTTGCAGTTGTAAATAATTAAAAAAATAATAATTGTTACCAGATTAAAAAAAAAGACAAAGAATTGACATCAAGCATGATTTATAAAAAATCGCTAACGAAATGTGAAACGTAATCGTAAAACTGCTAGATTTTCAAAGCAGTTATTTCCAAAAAAACTAAACCTATAAACTATAAAACCCTAACCTTTCCTAGAGAGAGTGTTTCTCTAACATTCTCGAAAGTTTCTAAAACTGAACTATCATTTCACAGAAGAAGAATCAAACTAACATTAAGAGAGACAGACAAACGGAATTCCTCTTTAAATTCCTTGAAAAGTAATCCTAAAGTGTAAATTACAGAGCCTGAAGTCAGAGAAGACGTTGCAGCCACAAACAGCCAGCACAATTGCAGTTATTTTGAAGAGTTTGCTTCCTGCAAAAGCAATAATTCCAGTCAGTTGTGTCCGTAAATCAGCAGTCATACGCAAGCCAAGCCAAGCCAAGCCAATCAATTTTATTTAACATCAACCAACACATAACAAGTGCAATTAAAACAAACACAAACAAAGCAGCAAACAAAATCAACACAACAAAACTCAATACTTTCTTTAATTCGAATTCGAAGTAACCAATATTGCATTAGACTCTGATCTGATTTGATCCTGCTTCCTTGCTGAGTGAGAAAGACTTGAGAACTTCCATTTGAACCAGTCCAAACAAACTTCCAACCACTTAAGAAGAGAAACGGAAATAGTAAATTAACAGCAACAAAGCAACAAGAAAAACTCCAAACTCCACAAACCCTATTGAGTTTTGCGTTATGACAAATTCCATCGCCTCATCAAAATGCCTTCCACCAGTACTCTCATCCGGCAACTATGGAATGTCACAAAATCGTCACATCGATGAGTCCAAGGAGTACATTTTTGTCAAACTCACCGACTCCGCGTATCGCGCAGTTGAGGAATATCAACGCAACGAACATGCCAAACGCTTCACAAATGGCCAATGCGCCAAAATCCAGCTGGTCGGAAATTCTGGCTTCATACACTTTCCCACCCCGGAGAACGGGGAGGGACGAAAATTCGGTTTTGCCATCGATGACATTGAGGGCTCCCTGGAATGCATCAAACAGACACAGAATGAACTTGACGTGCTCGGTTCGCTGCCGTTGCGGATGCGGATCCATGCCAACGATGATGTCTACGATACGACACGCACGAAAATGGCCATTGCGGAAGAGACTGAAAAGAGCAAATGCATACGCGAAATCAAGCCGAATCAAACGGATATTGGGCGTAAGGTGAAGAAGCCAGCTGCGATGATGATGTCGAGCAGCAGTGGAGGAGCACATGGACATGGACATGGGCATGGGAATGGAAGCGGAAATGGCTATCATCATAATCACACGAGTAGCAGCGGCCATGGGACAGCAACAAGTAGCAGTAGTAATTTTTTAAGTAATAGCAGTAGTCGTAGTAAACTAGTATCATTGAGTAATTCACCGCCTTTAAATGGAGCCAGCTCAAAAACATCGATGACCTCGTCGTCACGTTCGCCAAATCCCACGCTTCTTGGTGGCTCAACCACGACCGGGACCAATGGCAGCAACAGCAGCAGCAATCGTTACAGCAGTAACACAAGCAATAGCAGCAACAACCATCCCAACTCCAATGCCTCTTCTAATCTCTATTGTAATAATCAATCGTCATCCTCTTCATCGTCCGCCCTACCATCATTGACCACGGCGTCCTCGCTATCCTCCGCCCTCACGGGTGGCCTTCATCAAGCGCACTCCTCCAACGGTTACTCCTCGACCTCGTCGGGTTCGCCTCCGGAAGCAGCTCTGGGTAGTACCAGCAAATCAGCCAAAATGGGGAATAGTACACACTTTCTTGGTTCTGGCGCAAGGATGACGACGACGAGTGGTTCGGCGAGAGGAGCCATGGGCGGCGGCGGTTCGCAGAGCAGTAAGTCTAGTTCGACAGGGTCGACTAGCAAATTACCTGATATATCGAAGCGTAAAATACGCGAGCGGCTCATCCACTTGCTCGCTCTGAAACCGTTCAAGAAGCCCGAACTGTACTCCCGCCTGCAAACGGAGGGCTTGCGTGATCGAGAGCGTTCGCTTATTAGCAATATACTCAAGGATATATCGACGTTGTCGCGTGACAATACGTACAATCTGAAGCGTCAGATGTGGAACGATGTTAATGAGAATTGGCCATTCTACACGGAGCAAGAGGTGCAGCAATTGAAGAGACGCAAGCCACAGAACTTAACGCCACCACTTAGTTCGGACGCGGGCAGCTCAACGTCTGGCCAGAGCCCGACGTCGACGCATACGGGCAGCCCGCCGCCGTTGGTGGGGGGGAGTGGAGGAAGCATGAAGAGAGCTAGTCTGGAACGCGACCCATACGATGATGGTATGTCGTGTGGAGTTCAAGCGAAGAAGCAACGCATTAGTCACTTTAAGAAGGATTCTGGGATCCATGCGACGTCGGCCAGTGCGGGAAGTACCATGATGAGTAGCAGCAGCAGCAGTGGTACAAATGCGCGCCTGCCTTACAGCAGCAACAACAACAACTATGGGCAGCAGCATCACAACAACGGCCGAAACAACTCATCATCAGCCTTTTCGCCACATGGCGGCGGCGGCGGACAGCCTTCGACTGATATCGAAAATGCTACGAATACGGACCTGAGCTACAACGTGCTGGACAACGTCATCGACTTTATGCCAAATGTCGAGCAGAACAGTTATTACGGCAATAACAATAGCAATAGCAATGGCAATGGCAGCAGTCGGAAGAATGCAAGCAACAAAAGTGCGGCGGGGAACCTTAAGGAGAAGCGAAGCAGCAGTAATAATTACAGTCAGCAGCAGGACCGAAGCAGCAACAAGGAGCTTATGAAGAAGTCTGCGTCTCCAACGCCATATAGTAGCTCTTTTGTGCCAGAGAAATCGGCCAGCAGTCGGGGGAGCGCATCAAACTATCAACGAAATTCGCCCAGCTTATCACAGCAGCAACAGCAGCATCACAAATCGAGCAACAGTGTCATATATTCACCTAAAACTCAATCGCAATCGAGTCCTCGAGATGACTTGAGATCCAGTAGTAGTAACAATAGCAGTAGTAGTAGTCGGTATCAACACCAGCAGCAGACTAAGAATAGAACATCTGCAACATCTTCGTCGAGAACACCAACTCCACCCATGTCGCACCACCAACATCAACAACAGCAGCATAATTCTCAACAACAACAGCCACTTCAACAATCATCCGCTAACCATAATCATCATAATAACCAGCAGCAGCAACAACAGTCGCAACCACCACCACCCCAACAACAACAACAGCAGCAGCAGCACTCGTCGCCAACGCAACAAATTGCTGCCGCTGTATCGAACTATGCAGCAGCAGCGTCGTCATCCCAGCAACGGTACGACTTTAGCAACTACACCCCGATCACCACCATCGAGCAACGCCGCCATTACAAGACTGAATTCGAGAGCGACTACGACGAGTACCGCAAGCTCCTGGCCCAAATCGAAGGCGTTGGCAAGCGGTTTCGTGGTCTCGCCGAACGACTGGAAAACGCGCGCCAGGGCTGTCCCGACTACTATAACATCAAGCAGCAAATCGTTTCCGAATACGAAAGAATACGCAACGAGGAGACGCTCAAGAGGGACAAGCAACGGTTCGACTACTTGCACGAGAAGTTGGCACACATTAAACAGTTGGTTACGGATTATGATAAGACTTTGACAAGTGGGGTAGCGCAGCAACAACAACAGCAGCAGCAGCATCATCAGCAGCAGCAAAACTTGGCAGCACACCACCAGCAGCAGCAGCAAACAGCAGTTGTTGACGATGACGACGACCCTTCTTGCTCATATGGGGCACAAGGAAACGTATTGGCTCGGAACTCCCGACTATCGCCGATGGTGGGAGACAACTCGCCCAATGCGGCTGGCACTGGGCACTATCAGAACCATCAGCACCACGATGTTGAGACGATACACCAGCAGACGCAGCAGCAGCAGCAGCAGGAACAACTTACACCGCAGTACAATGGTCATGCGCCGCATGGTGGTGAACCTATTAACGCCGACTCGGATTCCGATGATTCTTCAGACTCCAACGATGATGATGACTCCAACGACGACGACTCAAATGATGATGCGGAAGATGACGACGTCGCCGCCAATGAACACTACTGACTTTTGTTTGATACTACTTCAATATATATGTAAAAAAAACACTAAAAAAAACTATTAAATTTAAAAGTATATATATTAAAAAATGTTGAAGCAAATAGAAAAATCCTCAAAAAAATTAAATATTTTTTAAATATATATTTTAACTATTAAATATAAATGAAAAACCATTGTGTAATAATTAGTAGATAAGCATTATTTTAGTTGTAAATTGTTGGAGAAACGAAACAATTTTCTAAATTAATAATAATAATAATCAACTAAACTAGAGCCACATCCAACCCCACTATCTTTATATGAATTTTTATTATATTCTTGTATTTTTATTAAATTAAATTAACAAATTGAATTTAAGAAGGTTTTGTTGAAAAAGTTTTATTTTTTATTTAATACATATTTTAAAATAAAATTTGTGCAATTTATAAAAAATGTGAACACAAAAAAAACAGAAAAAATAATAGAATGCGAAATTTAATTCACGATTTTTATTTACTGGCAAACACTATTCGAGAAGTCTTCTAAAAGCAGCTATAAAATATCAATGGTTAACCACGTTTCTATCTATCGTACTATTTTTATCTATCTTCCGTTATATATCAATACCTGATCAGATCAGCATTTATTATCAATTGGATCTAGTTTCATAATTTCGGTCAAGATTACAAAATAATTACAGCTCTTATGGTTTCAATCTCTGTTACAGCTTCTGAGCGTTATTTCATAATAATATGTAATTAATCCTGGAATTAATTAGAATTTGTGTAAATAGTATTTGCTGAAATACAAATTAGAACAATTTCAATCTAGAAACAATTATTCAATGTTAAATGATAACTTTTCAACTTTTTATTATTATTCTTCTGTTAACAACTATTATAAAATTTCTTCATGCCCTTTTGGTATGATATTTTATATTTGTTTTATAATTTAATTAATTCTGTAAAGTGCACTAGGATACTGTTTGTTTTCTAATTATTACACAATATACATAGCAATTAACTAAGCAACAAAAATTACATAGACACATTCACATAAGAAGACAAGGACAAGAAATACTTTTCAAATGCAGATGATTGCAGATAAATGAATGTATAATGATCTTTGATCAAACTACTTTTGTACCCTACACAACACACACCCAGGAGTGTTTTTTTAGTTTCAACTAACAACAGTCGATGGATATGCAGTTCTTAATAATGGGTTTACTCTTCTTCCAATAATTATAAGCGGTTTTCAATTTTTGCATCCTTCAATTGCGCATTCATTCAATTCTAGAGCATATCAATAATGAAAATGCATCATCTTTGAAACCTACATTTTGGCCATGATCATATTTTCATAACCGAGATTCAGTGTTATTATTCGCCACTGTAACTAGTATTTTGTTAGTGAGCCTTAGTATTTAACTAACTACACCCCAGTATACTATTTTCTACTTTTCCGCAAATAAGAAGTTCTATACTTGAACTACAACTTACTCAAAAATCAAATAGAAGGATGTAGATATTTGTGCAGTTGTAGGATAGAGAAAGGATTAACAAATATTGGGAAAGAAAGGACTAAAGAATAGTGGGGAAAACTCGACTCGACTCTGCTATAAAGTAAATTATTTAAATATTTGTGATTGAATTGATTCTGTTCTGTTTATGTTTGAGAGTGGAGATCAATTTGGGAGGCCAAATTATATTTATACATGCATATACCATCATCATACCAAAACTATGACAAATTACAAAAAAACATACAATATAGAAAAAATACAAAACACAGCTATAAACCAACAAATCTATATCGAGATAAATTTATGATAATATAAAATATAAAAGCTACAAGTGAAATTATTCTAATATAATTAAGGAGAACAATTGAACAATTTAGTATATATTTTAAAACATAAATGATGTACAAGAAAAAAAGGGAAACACGAAAGAAATATGAAGACAAATTAAAATTTACTGAATTTAAAAATAAATATTAACTATGAGAAATGATGTACTACGATTAGAATTTCCATTGTTTTTTGATATAATTTGCGAATTAGTAGTGTTAGAATTTAAATTCATAATTTTCTTCAAATTCCTTTAAAGTAGGAGGATGGCGTGATATGATTTTCAAGTCAAATTTTTGATATTCTGATGCAACAACGTCCATATGTCCTATCAGTCCATAGTCTTTGACCACAAACAATACATATTTGAGTTGAAATTGAGGCAATCTTTATATATTCCATTAAAAACACATAATATCTGTCTTTATGGGAATATGTAGTTGTTAACTGCTTCTCAGCAAACAACAATAAATTAAGACTATATTAAAAGTTCATATAATTTCGTAATGAGACCTTTTTCTCGAAAACCCTTTTATTTTGTTTTAAATATTTGACTTTTTTCCATATATAATCATCAACGAAATTACCTCGAAAATGAAGAAACTTCAACTATTTTTATACCGCAACAGATTGAAACCCTTGAAATTGAAATGTTTTTGATCTCCTCCCTCCCTTTTGGTGTTCTTTGGAACACCATCTTACGTTTGCTGGTAGGCTTTTCTCTTACCCGATGAATGCGAATGAAACTCCCTCCCACATTGTTTGAAAAATGATAGTGAGTGACTCTAGCGAGGTTTTCGTCGTCTGTATGTTTATGCATACTGGAAATCTATTGACTGTAATTACGAAAGCCCTTTTTGCTATTTTTATGATGATGGCGCGCACAACAGACTGGATTTGGAATTAGAAAGAGATAGAGATAGATAGTTAGTGGGGGGCAAAAAGAACTGATTGGAATTAGTTATTAGCAAATGGTTGTAATAGAGATTTGGTTGGTTGGTGTATGTGTAGGACATTTTTTATTAATCTTTAATTTTTGTATTATATTCAATTTTGCAATTTTCAATTTAAAACAATATGTGAATTGTTGATGCGTTCATATATGTTACAATTAATAACTTTTTTTTTCTTTGATTTCTATGCTAATTCTTATTATTATTAGTTTATCATAATCATTATATATATTATTTGAAGTTCCCAATGAAAGAAGAATTTTCTTAACTGTAATTACGTACTTTATTATTGAATTTGAATTTGTTTAAATGCTTATAATTATATTAAATGCTCCATTTGTTTGCTACTATAGAAACAATGGGAATTTTTATTGAGAACTGCAACAAATTTAAAATACATGCAACTATAAAACAAAACTATTACCATTATTATTATTATAAACATATTCTAATATTTAAGGAAAGTATATTATATAGAATATATACATATATATACACACACACACAAACAAACACACACACACAAAAACCAACAAACAATTTATTAATAAATAGAAAGAGAACTAAGAGCAACATGCTGATAAAACCAGCAACAAAAAAACCCAAGAAAAAAGATATTGTTATATTATAGTTTGTACTATAAGTTTAAAAACAAAAACCTAAAATTAAAATCAAAAACAAAAAAAAATTTACAAAAAAATATATATATAAAAATATACAAAATTTGAAATAAAACACGATATCGTTTTTATTGAATATCTTCAATTTTCCATTCCGCCACTTTCACATCCTTGTTGGAAATCTCTTATCATTTCTGATTATGAATCATATTTGAACTCTTGTGTCAACGATGGGTTGTCAAGTTCTGAAATTTACACCTTATTCTGTTTTTACACGTCATTTTTTAAACGTTTTTGATTTAACATGGTTTGAAAATCAAACATATTAAGTTTTTGGACAATATTTAATTCCATTTAGCACGATTCAAATTAACACACAACAAATAAATAAAAGTAATCGTTTATTTTTTGTTGTGTATACACCTAATTCTGTTTTTACATGTTTTTTACACGGTTTTTTTTTGGAACCAATCTACCGTGTAACAACAGAATTAGGTATAGTCTACAAGATTAGCATATGTGCAGGGAGTATTGACCACAACTACAAAACATCTCCATTCGCAATTTCAAACAAGTTGACTATTTTTTTAAAGAACATAATTAACACAATTATTATTTTGTAGAAGAGGATGAGGCTGTAGATGAGTCTGCACAAGTTGCAGAACAATCGAACGATTCCGATGCTCCTCTCAAGCCGAATGTAAGTTTTGAGCCACGTTATAGAATTCAAAATTTGAAATACAAATTGATTCATTATTCGATTCGATTTCATTATTTTAGCAAGAGGAAGATGACGATTACGATCCGGAGGACAATCGCAAAAAGAAAAAAGGTAAAAAACGTAAGACCAAAAAGAGCGAAGAGAAAGGTCGCAAGAAAAAGAAGCGCAAGAAGAATGAGAGCGAGGAAGACAGCGATTTCCAGCAACAACACGAAGAGGAAGTCGACTACGGCACAACAAAGCGTGGACGAAAGCGCAAGGATGTCGAGAAGGCAACCAAGGAAAAGGAATCATCATCTTCTGGTGAGAAAATTGTTTAAATTTATATTTATTATTCACTATAATACATTAATATAATTAATAATAAAGGCATGCCATCGGTTGAGGACGTCTGTTCGGCTTTCAACGTCACCGATGTGGAAATCGATTACACCGACAGTGAAATGCAGAGTTTAACATCGTACAAACTCTTCACACAACATGTTCGTCCCATCCTGCAGAAGGAGAATCCCAGGATACCAGCTCCAAAGCTAATGATGTTGGTCGCAGCCAAGTGGCGTGAATTCTGCGAAGTGAATCCCAACTTGCAGACAGAACAAGCACGTAGCACGGGGGGTGAGGAGGCAGAAGAACCCCGTTCGTCTCGATCGTCTAGAAATGAAAAGGTACAGGTTTCTTTTAGATCGGGGTCTTCAAAACATTCATTTAACATTTTCTCTTTTAGCCTGATGATATCTACGAAGAAGAAGAGGAGGAGGAAGATGAGGAAGAAGAAAAGGAATCTTCTTCACGATCACGTCGCAAACGTGGCGGTCGATCGGGCGGTAAAAAGGGACGACGATCCGGCAAAGTACCAACGTTGAAAATCAAATTCGGCAAACGCAAACGCGGTAGTTCCGATGAAGATCAAGATGCTAGCGGTGCTTCTGAGCGTGATTCGGACTTGGAATTCGAGAAAATGCTGCAGAAATCCGACGACAGCGCCGATGAGAAAGAGGTGGTGCCCGAAAAGAACGATGCCGTGGTGGACGATACAGTGCCCGTGGTGAAGAAGAAGGCTAAAACAAAAATTGGCAACAAGTTCAAGAAAAAGAAGAAACTCAAGACAACCAATCGCTTCCCGGACGGTGACGATGGTGAGCACGAGCACCAGGACTACTGCGAGGTCTGCCAACAGGGAGGCGAAATCATACTCTGCGACACTTGCCCTCGCGCCTACCACTTGGTGTGTCTGGAGCCCGAGTTGGACGAGGCTCCGGAGGGCAAGTGGTCGTGCCCACATTGCGAAGCCGACGGCGGTGTGGCCGAGGAGGACGAGGACGACGAGCACCAGGAGTTCTGCCGCGTGTGCAAAGACGGTGGCGAATTGCTGTGCTGTGATTCGTGTCCCTCGGCCTATCACACGTTCTGCTTGAATCCCCCCCTGGACACCATTCCCGATGGCGACTGGAAGTGTCCGCGTTGCAGTTGCCCACCACTTTCGGGTAAAGCTGAAAAGATTCTGACTTGGCGTTGGGCTGAATCATCGGAGCCGTCAACGTCGAAGAAGACCATGTCTCGAATGCGAGAGTATTTCGTAAAGTGGCACAACATGTCCTACTGGCATTGCGAATGGGTGTCTGAGGTTCAAATGGACGTCCATCACCCGCTCATGATTCGGTCCTTCCAACGCAAATACGACATGGAAGAGCCGCCCAAATTCGAGGAGACTCTAGACGAGGCCGACTCGCGTTATCAGCGCATCCAACGACACAAGGCCAAGGGCGGCATTCAGGAGGACGAAAACGACGAGTATAAAAAGGATTTGGAAGAGCGTTTCTATAAGAATGGCATCAAGCCCGAATGGCTGATTGTCCAGCGTGTGATCAATCATCGAACTGCGCGCGATGGCACCACGATGTACCTGGTGAAATGGCGCGACCTCCCATACGACAAGTCGACGTGGGAAGATGAAACAGACGATATACCAGGCCTGAAACAAGCCATCGATTACTACCAAGACTTGCGTTCGGCTTGCACCTCCGAGGTGGTGACATCGCGTTCCGGGAAGAAGGGCAAGAAGGGTCGCAAATCCAAGGTGAAGGAAATTGAGGACGAGGAGCGTGTGGCCAGACGCTACACCCCACCTCCAGAGAAGCCCACCACCGATCTGAAGAAGAAGTACGAAGGACAGCCGCCGTTCTTGGATGAGACCGGCATGCAGCTGCATCCGTACCAAGTGGAGGGCATCAATTGGTTGCGCTACTCATGGGGTCAGGCCATCGATACCATTCTGGCCGACGAGATGGGTCTGGGAAAGACCATCCAAACCGTGACATTCCTCTACTCACTGTACAAGGAAGGCCACTGCAAGGGCCCCTTCTTGGTGGCCGTTCCGCTCTCGACCATCATCAATTGGGAGCGCGAGTTCGAGTTGTGGGCCCCCGACTTCTACTGCATAACCTATGTGGGCGACAAGGATTCCCGTGCTGTGATTCGCGAGAATGAAATCTCATTCGAAGACGGCGCCATTCGCGGAGGAAAAGCTTCACGCATTCGCACAACTCAGTTCAAGTTTAACGTTTTGCTAACGAGCTACGAACTGATTTCCCTCGATGCCGCCTGCTTGGGATCCATCGATTGGGCCGTCCTGGTCGTAGACGAAGCCCACAGATTGAAGAGTAATCAGAGCAAATTCTTCCGTATTCTCAACAGTTATAATATTGCGTACAAGCTCTTACTGACGGGAACTCCGTTGCAAAACAACCTGGAGGAGTTGTTCCATCTGTTGAACTTCTTGAGTCGCGACAAGTTCAACGACTTGAATGCGTTCCAAAACGAATTCGCCGATGTTGCGAAGGAGGAGCAGGTCAAGCGCTTGCACGAGATGCTCGGTCCACACATGTTGCGTCGTCTCAAGGCTGATGTTCTGAAGAATATGCCCTCGAAGTCGGAGTTCATCGTTCGTGTCGAGCTCTCGGCCGTGCAAAAGAAGTTCTACAAATTCATTTTGACCAAAAACTATGAAGCTCTCAACTCGAAGAGTGGCGGCAACTCGTGTTCGCTGATCAACGTCATGATGGATCTGAAGAAGTGCTGCAACCATCCGTATTTGTTCCCGTCGGCCGCCGAAGAAGCGCCCACAGCAGCTGGAGGCATGTATGAAATCAATGCGCTCACAAAGGCGGCTGGCAAATTAGTGCTGCTCTCGAAGATGCTGAAACAATTGAAGGAACAAGGTCATCGCGTACTGATTTTCTCGCAAATGACAAAAATGCTGGACATCCTGGAGGACTTCCTCGAGGGCGAGGGCTACAAATACGAGCGCATCGATGGCGGCATCACCGGGAACTTGCGCCAGGAGGCTATCGATCGGTTCAACGCACCCGGCGCCCAGCAGTTCGTCTTCCTGCTGAGTACTCGCGCCGGTGGTCTGGGCATCAATTTGGCCACGGCCGACACCGTCATCATCTACGATTCCGACTGGAATCCGCACAACGACATTCAGGCCTTCTCGCGCGCCCATCGTATCGGCCAAGCCAACAAGGTCATGATCTACCGTTTTGTCACGCGCAACTCGGTGGAGGAGCGTGTCACCCAGGTGGCCAAGCGCAAGATGATGTTGACTCACTTGGTCGTCCGTCCCGGCATGGGTGGCAAGGGCACCAATTTCACCAAGCAGGAGTTGGACGACATCCTTCGCTTCGGCACCGAGGAACTCTTCAAGGAGGACGACAAGGAGGAGGCTATTCACTATGACGACAAGGCTGTGGCCGAGCTGCTGGATCGTTCGAATCGCGGCATTGAGGAGAAGGAATCGTGGGCCAACGAATATTTGTCCTCATTCAAGGTCGCCTCGTATGCGACCAAAGAGGAAGAGGAGGAGGAGGAGACGGAGATCATCAAGCAGGAGGCAGAGAATTCAGATCCCGCCTACTGGGTGAAGTTGTTGCGTCACCACTACGAACAGCATCAGGAAGACGTCAGCCGCACCCTGGGAAAGGGCAAGCGAGTGCGCAAGCAAGTGAACTACACCGATGGAGGCGTCGTGGCGGCCGACACCACCCGCGACGATGGCAATTGGCAGGACAACGCCTCCGACTACAACTCGGACTACTCGGCCGGCTCGGATGAGGATGGCCAAGACGACGACTTCGACGAGCAGAACGGCGGCGTGGAGGGCAGGAAGGCCAGACGCCGTGTCGAACGTCGCGATGATCGACCGTTGCCGCCGCTTTTGGCGCGCGTTGGCGGAAACATTGAGGTCCTCGGGTTCAATGCTCGCCAGCGCAAGAGCTTCCTCAATGCCATCATGCGCTACGGGATGCCGCCGCAGGACGCTTTCAACTCGCAGTGGTTGGTGAGGGATTTGCGGGGGAAATCGGAGCGCAACTTCAAGGCATACGTGTCCCTGTTCATGCGCCACCTCTGCGAACCGGGCGCCGACAACGCTGAGACCTTTGCGGACGGCGTCCCACGCGAGGGACTCTCACGGCAACATGTCCTCACCCGGATTGGTGTGATGTCGCTCATACGCAAGAAGGTGCAGGAGTTCGAGCACATCAACGGCTACTACAGCATGCCCGAGTTGATACTGAAGCCCTGTGAACCCGTGCGCTCCGCTGTGGCTCCGGCGCTGCAACAACCGAAACAAGAGGAGCCAACAGCAGCAGCAGCAGCTGAAGCAGTAGCAGCCCCTAAAGCTGCCGATGATAAGAGTGCGACCACGAGTACGAGTGCAACTCCAGCCACCAGTGCTGCTCCCAGCCCAGCACCCACCACTTCGGACAAGGGAGAGGAGAAGTTGAGCGCCGAGAAGAGCGCCGATGATAGGGATGAAGTGAAGAAAGAAGTTGCTGCCGATGGCGGAGAGGAAAAGAAACCGGACGTCGACAAGGAGCCAAAGGAGGAGAAGAAAGAAGATGCCGCCGCTGAAGCAAGTGTGGTGGAGAATGATGCGACGAAGGAAAAGGACGACGCCACAGATCTGAGCAAAGATGTGAAGGATGAAAAACCCGAAGCACTCGATGCATCGGTGAAAAAAGAAGACGATTCCAAGGATGTCAAAGAAACGCCGGAAGCCGTAAAAGATGTTGCTGCTACGAAGGAAGAGCCCAAAGCTGAAGAGAAGCCCAAGGAGGAGCCTCCGACAACCATCATCGATGATGATGACGATGACGTGCTGATTATCAAAGACGACGGCGAGGTGGAGAAACCATCGTCCTCAATGGCGAATAGTTCGGCAGCAGCAGCTGTTGTCAAAGACCAAAAGCCCAAGATCGAGGAGAGCCTCGAAGTACTTAAACGTAAATTTATGTTCAACATTGCCGACGGTGGCTTCACCGAGTTGCACACGCTGTGGCTGAATGAGGAGAAGGCCGCTGTGCCCGGGCGGGAATACGAGATCTGGCATCGTCGCCACGACTACTGGCTGCTCGCCGGCATTGTTACCCACGGCTACGGGCGTTGGCAAGACATACAGAACGACATTCGATTCGCCATCATCAACGAGCCCTTCAAAATGGACGTGGGCAAGGGGAACTTCCTCGAGATCAAGAACAAATTCTTGGCTCGTCGCTTCAAGCTGCTCGAACAAGCTCTGGTGATTGAGGAGCAACTGAGGCGTGCGGCCTACTTGAATCTGGCCCAGGATCCCAGCCACCCCGCCATGTCGTTGAATGCACGATTCGCCGAAGTCGAGTGTTTGGCTGAATCTCATCAGCACCTGAGCAAGGAGTCGCTGGCGGGCAATAAACCGGCAAATGCTGTTCTGCACAAGGTCCTCAACCAGTTGGAGGAGTTACTCTCGGACATGAAGAGCGATGTCTCACGCCTGCCGGCCACATTGGCCAGAATTCCACCCGTCGCTCAGCGGCTGCAGATGTCGGAGCGTTCGATATTGTCACGTTTGGCGGCGACAGCGGGAAATGCTTCTAATGCTGGTATGTATTCAGAATATTTGTTTCTTGCTTTTATTTAAACTAACTCGATGTCTCCAATTCTAGCCCAACTGATGGCTCAGTTCCCCGCCGGATTCCAAGGAACAGCTCTGCCCGCCTTTGCTGGCGGTCCCGCCGGAAATTTCGCCACGTTCCGACCACAGTTCTCTGTTCCTGGCCAACTTACCAATAACATGGGCAGTGCACCGGGCAGCAATTAGAGTCCGCCGTCCTTCCTCCCTTCCGATAATTTCTTGTATTCACTAATGTGTGGTAAAGAAGAACCCATATAATTCATTAAAACAAGTTGGAATTATATTTTAAATAGAAATTAATAAAAATATTAGTTTTTATCGAATATATAATTTTTATATAGATTACGTTATTATTTTTCAGATTGAACAATATTTGACTTTGACTAAAGCAATGACAATTTCATTATCATATATTATAATTTTAGTATATTATTGCATGGTATTAGGACCTATCATTAATTTTAACCATATTTTGTTAAATATAAAGGAATCTATTGGTAAGATAATGTAATGTAACAATTAATCAAACACAATTAATTATTCTATATTCTCAATGTTTACAACAATTGCAACGATGTCAAAATGTAATTATTGTACCAAGATATTAAAGGTATTTATTAACAAACACACAAGAATAAGAAACAACCAATATTGAATTTGCACAATTCATCATCCTATTCGTACATTCAACTTCTTGTATTCAATAAAGGAAACTTTTATGGAAACTTTATATTGCATTCACTCCAACACCACTCATCACACATAGAAATTAGGACGGGAAATTATTTATACTACTAAATTTGATTATCTCACAGAATGGTCTATTATTTTTGAAAAACAATTTTATTTGGTAAATTCAACATATCAGCAAAATACAACAATCGAGTTTAGGACTTTAAATTTCTTAAGGAAGGAAGGCATTGTAACGTTTGGGTGTATAAAAAATTTATAAATTGAATGTTCTTAATATATAAAAATTCTTTAGTTAATTTTGTGTAAATCTATTTAAGTGGTAGACTAATTTTCGTCGAAACTGGTTGCAGTGGAACTACTAATAGAACTAATTTTTACTCGTTGAAGTCGGGGATGCCGTCAAAAGTGCAACCACTGCGTTGGATGATCTGTCTTGCCGTCCAGATGCCAGAGCGAATGCACACATCGAGGGGTTTCTTCTGGATATATTGTGCCAGGAAACCTCCAACGAAAGCATCACCAGCACCATTTGTATCAACCACTTCCTCACGCTCCAATTTCTTCACGGGGAATTCCTCAATCGAATCCTGTTGGATCAGCAACACCGGGCTCTGTCCCTGCGTAATTACAACAATGCGTGGTCGCTCGGGATTCTCCTTCGGCAATGCCACAAGTTTCTTTCCAATTTCGCGCATGTCTTTGGTATCCCATCCCTGTTCTTTGGCAAACGATTCGGCTTCCTAAAACACAGAGATCAAACATTTGGATCCTTTTCTCTGAAGAAACAATTAAGTTATGGACTAAGTAATTACCGTCTCATTGCCGAATAATATGTCGACATAGGGTAATGCGGCCATGAGGGGCTCCTTGAAGAACTGCGATAAGAAGGGGGCACTCAGGTTCATCATGAACATACGATTATGCTTGTGCGCATGCTGCGCGACGGCCATGATCGTTGGTGGGCTCACAGTCAAGAAGAAACCCTAAAGAGGAGATAATGTTACAGCCAAAAGTCAATAGTTATGCACAATGGTCTGTCTTACTGAGATGTAGAAGTACTCTGCATTTTCCAAAAGTTTACTATTCTCTGGCTTTTGTATATGATCGATTGTGAAGTTATTGGCCGCAGCCAGATTCGCACATAACGATCGATGCGTGCCGGTGATCAGCACGCCACATGTCCCAGTTCCCGCCTCTTCTGTGTACTGGTATTGCACGTTGACTCCATTACTGCGAGCCTTTGTCTCGAGAATTTTCGAAAATTTATCATTGCCCACGCATCCGAAAAAGACCGAAGCATTCGGGCGCTGTAGCATCCATTGGCAAACGCGTAGAGAGTTTTGAACCGACCCACCGGCGATGTACTCGGCATTGTACTTCTCAATCAGCTCGTCATACATCGGCATGTGCTTGGCCTCCGCCAGAATAGCATCGTCCGGCTTGAGACCGTATTTCTGCAGGAACTGCTCGTCGACAATGGCGGAGATATCGAGCAACGGGTTGCCGCAGCCAAGAAGAATTCCGTCCCTGAAAATATAAATTGAATTTTAGCGAACACATTTATAAGGGGAAAACTGCACTTAGCTAAACTAAATAAAGCTGTTAACTAAATATATACCTTAACCCTGACATTTTGCACAATAATTTAAAATACACTCAGAGGCGATAAGAGAAGCTGTAATCGAACCTATTGAGACAACACTTAGCGATTGACTGAGACCGGAATTAGCATCTACTATTATTCTATTCCTAAATCACTTCTAAGAGCATTCGTTATCGTTTTACATGAGTAAATGCCGTCATGATCTTTAAAGTATTTGAAAAGTATAATAACTAGAGAGGGTCAGAGAAGGGTTCATCTGTGTCGAACTGCGATTATCTTCTATTCGCGTTCCCTGAATAGATAACAATAAACAACAATTTATATGAATGCGAGTAGTAACAAACAAATCTTGTATGAAATACCGTGGCTACATTTTAGTTTAGAGGAAATCATGATGTTACTACATTGAAATTACCTTAAATTCATTATGTAAATATGGTTTTATTGCAAAGATGATGATTTTGTTGAAATTCACAACCGCAGTTTGATTTATTTCGATTATGTTTAAACCCGATCACAGTCGATAAGTTCTTGTATTTGAAGTTCTTGATATTGAAATGTCTTGCTATTTTGCCCAAGAACAAAATAGTTCAACAGGAAATAATAGACCTGAAAAACTACTGTAAAGGGAAGAAAACAAAGTGTGAATTCCTGGATGGAAAACTTTGAAGTGGGTGGCAGAGAGAGGGAGGAAGTTGTTTGCTGTCAAAAGTCGTGCACGTTTCACGACCAGGGTTGCCGAATGCACTTCAATCGAAATGTTTCAATTGACTTTTGATCAAAACACTACGGCTCTTCACTTTCTCAGAAAACACTTCACTTTGCTGAACGCAGATTTTCGGTAAATTAATAGCTACTTTTGTCACGTTTTCCGAAAACCTTTTATTTTTGGTTATTAACAAATTTTTGGGCTAGTTTGCGGGGACTTGGACCAAAAGTTCATCAAATCACTTCACTTCACTTTTGGACTTCGCTAAAAAATTCGGGCGCCCTGTACGACATTTATTGACAACGTCCGTCAAGTTAGAAACGAAAAAGTTACCAACGAATTTAGTTGTTGGAATTCCACAGGGTCACTCAGAATATCTTTGAATGTATTTTCGTATATTGAAGGCATTTTCCAGCATTCGATTTCGATAGAAATTCATATCGTAATCGAATGTATGTTCGAATCGAATTGAGACAAAATTGGCTTTTTATGAGTTACGGAGTTCTG
The DNA here is from genome assembly GCA_017309665.1 of Coelopa frigida. Classification (NCBI taxonomy): domain Eukaryota; kingdom Metazoa; phylum Arthropoda; class Insecta; order Diptera; family Coelopidae; genus Coelopa; species Coelopa frigida. The sequence continues at coordinate 12,928,929 of CM029563.1, forward strand.
GAAATATTCTCCAATTTCTCAAATGTAAATGAGAATAATTAAGTACAATATGTCAAAACTGCAATTAAGAAAAATTTGATTTATAGGAACGTTTCAAAATTGTATGAAATTTAAGAGATAATAATTCCAATTCCGATATTGAATTGATTTCGGTCGAAATTGTTTATAATTTATTTCATATTTATGGAAAATAAATATATATCGAAGAATTATGATTTAAAATACATATTTTGCGAACGCGTTTTATTTTGACGTTTAAGGAAAAAATTTTCTTGCTGAACGTTGGCAGCGCTGCCCCCTTTCTTTCTTTCCGGTTGTCAAATAGGTACGAAAGTGATGAATTTTTCTATGATTCCCTAAAATTTTAATTGATTTTAAATGAAAGCATCAGAGAACTAATTGCAACTTTTCGTTTTAATTTTAGTACAAGGACGACAAATTCGTTTAAAAATGGCCGACGTTGATGTGTAAGTTTTTTATAAATGTGCGAAAAGTGTTATTAACTTTGTACCTAAGATGGGTCTCAGTGTTGTTTTCTTAGATTTCTTGTCTACAAAGATTATTCTGTTCTGTAACTTTGTAAAACATAAAGGAATAGATAATTGTGAATTTGTGGAGTCATTTATTGATTAATGTCTTGTAATTTGCAGTGATGTTCCCTCTGCCGCTCCCGTGGTTGGTGATGCCATGGATATCAACACTGCTCTTCAAGAGGTTCTGAAGAAGTCTCTGATCGCCGATGGACTGGTCCATGGTATTCATCAAGCCTGCAAGGCTCTTGACAAGTAAACTTGAATATATATTTTTGTAAAACAAATTGTATATTCATTCATTATTTTCTTTAATAGGCGTCAGGCTGTCTTGTGCATCTTGGCTGAATCTTTCGATGAACCCCTGTACAAGAAACTTGTCACTGCTCTCTGCCATGAACATCAAATTCCCCTGATCCGTGTGGATTCTCACAAGAAACTGGGCGAATGGTCCGGCCTGTGCAAAATTGACAAAGAGGGCAAACCACGCAAGGTGTGTGGTTGCTCCGTTGTTGTCATCAAGGATTTCGGTGAGGAGACTCAGGCTTTGGATGTTGTTAAGGAGCATCTTAGACAAAACAGTTAAGAAGTGTGGAATGTAATGTTTTTAATAAGTGATTAAAACGTGAAAACAAGATCCTAAAAGCCGCATTTTGTGGATGTTTTGAAATCTTTTGTAATAAAAAAAAAAAACACATTTTTAAAGAGGAGGATTCTTTATAGAAAATGAAGTGATTTATTGTTTATAATGGTACAGTGATTGAAAGCATACAAGATCCTTAGACTTTAAAGCAATTCTTTTTGTGTTTTGGCCAATCGTCCAATTGACATTTTCTGAAAAGATAACCATTGAACTGAGAAATGTTTGCACTGTTTTTAAACTTACCTTGAGCAATAGTAAACAACTTTGCAATTTGCACATTTCTTTTCTGCAGTATTCACACAATTTCCACATTTGTTACCATTTGTACTTTCCTTGCCAACTTCTGCGGATTCTGTATTTGAGATGTTTTCTTCCACTTCTGCCATTAAATCTGTATTATATGCTGTGTTTAGACGTGTTGCAATTTCAATAATTTGCTGCTTATCGTCGCAGAGAAATATTTTCTCTTGGCTCTGAGCTATTTCCAAAAAACCACCAAAACGTTCAGCCTCGACAATAAGTTCTTCACGTATTTGTGGGACTTCTTCGAGAATTAAATTTGTTTTCTTGCTATTTTTGGTATCCGCACCAGATACTCCCAAACGACATAGGAATTCCTTTAATTCAATCAATGGTGGTAACTGATCCAGCACCGACTCATGCAACAAACCTTGGCACTAAATGGGAGTTTGTAAATAAAAACGTTGTTAAAAGATCGGACTTACATTTGACAAGTGTTTCTTCCGTTCCTCATTCATTGCATATGATTCCATTACAGAGGTATTGAATAGAAGTTGGCGTAAACAGAACCAAGCCTGAGCTTCGTGTTTTACAATCTTCACCGCGGCATCACCTTCAACAGTTACCCACTTTTCATCTATAAAAGATTAGTTTTTTAATATGAAACAAAAGTTAAATTAATTTGTTAACTGATAAATTTTTGCAATCCATTCTTTGTTCTCCGTTGCCATGGACGGAAATGCAGTAAATCTGCCATTAGCCATGGTAAATCATGAGTGGTCACCATGCGACGTGTAGCACTTGTTGGTAAAGCATTACAATTATCGGCCAAATAGTTCAGTATCGATACACAACGTAGACCAATTCTATAGATGAAGTCACGTTTTTGGCGCTCCAGTTCCGTAAGAATGGCTTCATCGACATCAAGTTTGGTCTCGTTTTCATGATGACCCATGCTATGTATGTGAAATGAACTGTTGAAAAACACCAAAACAATGGGACAAAAACCCACCTGACAAGGCCAATTAGTTGAGCCACTCCCTGGGCACAATAATCGACTAAATCCACGGCGGCATCTTGGAGAGCTTCACAGCCGCTCACATGAAAGAGAGCAGTGTCCAGCAAAGAGACAACGGCGCCCTCATGATAGAACACCGTGTAAATCAGAAAGGTGGCTTGCGGATTCGGGTCGATGTCGAGTAAATGCGGCAAAACTCGTGTCTTCCACAAGAACACACAATAGGCCTCGTGAATCAGGATCTTTAGCTTATCCTTGGCGATTAAAAACTCTTTCACCTCCTCTTCGCGATGCTCGGATGCCTCCAAAACGGCTTGTTGGCTAAGTTTAATTATCATTTCGTGTATCTCCAACCACTTCGAAGAGCCCACATCTTTCACTTGAAATGGACGGATACTCTCGACGAAATACGTTAATTCTTCAGGATATACAAAATTAGACATATTCCTTGTTTAATGTTTTTATAATTTCTGAAGTGAAGAAAATAGTTGTTTAAAAAAAAATAATAGTCGTTGTCAAGGTGCTTTTATATATCGTTTGAGGGGGTGGATGTTGTTTCCATAGGTTCGGTTAATCCAGGGGCTTCATTTTCTACCTTCGGGGAGGAGTTACTCAACCGTTATTGTTCCTGCTCGTAGACTATAAAATAAAAGATACATACACCTAATTCTGTTTTTACACGGTAGATTGGATCCAAAAGAACCGGGTAAAAACAATGTTTAAGAACGAAGAGAAACATATATGTACATATTCTCGTTTTCGTTTGGTTTCTAGCTGTTTGTTTGTGAGCTGTGTATGTTTTGATTTATTTGTGTTGTGTTATATTGAATCGTGCTAAATGGAATAACATTGTGTAAAAAAATTATAAAATTATAAAAAAAAAACGTGTAAAAACAGAATTAGGTGTAATCTTCATTTGAAGGCATTGCCAACAATACAAAGTGGGCAAGAGTGTGACCAGGGTTCGGACTAAGAGAAACGAAAATCGTAGTAAACATGATAATGATCGCAATGTCTTTATCTCTCAAATCAAATCTCAAAGTATTATTAAAAAAAATGTGTGGTGAGCTAAGAAAAAAATCGTATTTTTTGCATAACATTTCATTTGGAATCGAAATATTTACGAAATATTACCATAACAAGTACAAATTGCACTAAAAATTATTATAATTAAAACGTAGTGGCAAAGTAGATTTTAAAATGTTCCCAAAGTGGAGCAGATCTACTACGATCGTAGTATAGTCCAAACCCTGTGTGTGACAGCAAAACAAAAAAATTCTAATTCGGTCTAGTGCCACGAAGAAACTTCGAAAATAGTAGAAAATTAGTTTTTCTCTCAATAACTTTAATCCAAAATATTATTGGAAATATACTGAATTTTTTAAAACGTGCATAGTATTAGGAAGTAAAACGTGCATAAATTTGGTAGGATATTAGAAGATGGGTTCCAGTTATAGCGTTCAAGTTCCTGGCGGAGGCACCGAGGGCTATCACGTACTTAAAGTACAGGACAACTCACCAGGCCAGCGGGCAGGTTTAGAGGCTTTTTTCGACTTTATTATAGCTATCGGAGGGACGCGCCTGGACCAGGACAACGACACTCTGAAGGAGCTGTTGAAGCAGAATGAGAACAAATCGATTAAGATCACCGTTTACAGCAGCAAAACGCAAACAATTCGAGAACTCACTTTGACTCCCAATCGTTCTTGGGGGGGCCAGGGATTTTTGGGTGTGAGTATAAGGTTCTGTTCGTTTGAGGGAGCCAATGAAAATGTTTGGCACATACTGGAGGTGCATCCCAATTCGCCAGCAGAAGCTGCCGGCCTACGAGCCTATAGTGACTACGTCATCGGCGCAGATGCGATACGTCACGAGAACGACGATTTGTTTACTTTGATTGAGACGCACGAAAATCAGCCGCTCAAGGTTTACGTGTACAATATCGATGACGATGCATGCCGCGAGGTTACAATCAAACCGAATTCGCACTGGGGTGGTGAGGGGGCTGTGGGATGTGGCATCGGCTACGGATATTTGCATCGTATACCGGTGCAACAAATAGATACTACAAAGCCGCCGACAGCAATTCCAACGTCTACTACACCTTCTATCCCGAACCCAGCTGTGTCGACAGGAGTTGCTCCGGCAACAGCTTCAACATCAGCGTCTGCTGCGCCCGTGATTGCACCATCTTTGCCTTATGTGCCGCCATTAACTAATACGTTTACAATGGCCAGCAATCAGCCAGCCGCTGAACAACCTGTCGAGGCGGCTCCTTCAACAGGAGATAATATTGCCCCTAAACCGCAAGCTGAGCAACCACCATCGCAAAGTGTTTTCAAAACGTATTTCAACCCAGATGATAATACTGTGTCCAGCAATGAAAACGCATTCGCACCAACATCTACACCTGTAGCAACTACTCAAATGCCGACTTCTGTACCCTCAACTACTGTTCCAAATACCTATGAAAGTATGAATATCCCAACCCCACAGAGCTATGCATCAACGGTTGCGCCACCCACAAATGTTTATATTCCTGGGGCTTATTCCAACGCTTCATATGATTCGAATACCACCACCACTGGGTACCAACAATCTGCGATGCCTCCACCCACCCCTGTCTCCGTACCAATGATGTCTACTGCAGGATTTTCACAAAACTACATGACGGCTCCAATGACACTTTCGTATCCAACAGCCCAGACGATACCTTCTTACCCTCAAGTTCAAACTTCAATGGGCGGCCACTATTTGCCCACGCCAACACCTTTACCGCCCCAGATGATGCAGCAGCAGACATCGAGTAGTGCTCCACCAATGCAATTCCAGGCTACTCCATCGGAAGCAGCTGCGGCACCTCCTACTAATGTCGGAGTTATGGCCCCACCTCCTCCTACTGCAGCACAAGGACCAACAGCTGCTTACAATAATTAAGTAAAATTATGTGCAAATGTTATCTTATTTTTGCCAGTTTATTTGTATCTGTCACTGAATGTGTGAATGTAGCACATACATAATTTTCATAACCTTTCTGACAAAGTTATATTTTATTATTAATAAATATTATGTTAATTCCAGCATATGCTTAAAAGAAAAACAAAAAAAAAAAAACATGTAAAACTAAAAATCTGTATTTTTTTTGTTTGATCAGTTTCTTGTTTTCTTTGAGAAATAAGCAAATTAACATTTGAAATGCCATTTAGTGTCGTGTACAAGGGAGGATGAAGAATTTAAAGGTGACTAATCTATTTCATTGCTGCAGCCACTTGGTATTGTTGCTGTAGCTTTTGCACATTATCTCGATGCTTGGTCATGACCGACTCCATATTGTCCAATGTGTCAGTGGAGCTCTTCAGCTCCTTGGAAATGTACTCAATACGTTTTCCAACCATTTCACGAGACACTTCAAGTTCCTGCGCTACCAACACTGGGCCGTACAACTTGTAGACCTTGTTCTCAGGGCCCAACAGTTTCAACTCGTCCAGGACGCATTTGTTCTCGTTCAACTGGCTCTCAAGAAGTGTGCGTTGTTTAACCAATTTCACGCAAGCTGTGGAAAATAATAAAAAATGACTAATTTGACCAAAAGTTAAACGTCTCGATTTACTTTTCTGCAAGTTTTGGTAAGCTTCCAATTCGGATTGCAGTTTCTTCACCAGAGCCGCACTGTTCTTATCCATGTTGACACCAAAATAGTTTTAATTTATCGCTTAGTTTTGATAAAAAATTAGCAGATGCCTTTTCTTTAAACCAAGTGCCGAACTCTCACCATAAATAGATAGGAAAGAAGGGAAACTTTGACAGTTGGGTTAAAATCGTGGTCACATACGATATCAGGGCTGCCGAGTCAATCGAAGTATTTCTCTTCGCTTTTGATCAAAACACTCCGTCACTCCACTCTTTTGAAAAACACCTAATTTTTCGCATTCTGTAACCCTGTTGTGTTACATGTAGAAATTTCATTTTCCGCACCAAACACCCATCTATTTTTATTCATATCTACTATATTTGTGATTTATTTATTCATCTATAATTTATTTTACTAAACAAATTTCGCCTTTCTTTTAAAAGGGTTTCGGCAGTGTTGCCGAATGCAAAACACGACGGCACTTCACTTTTTCAGAAAACACTTTATTTTGCCGTGAAAAGAAGAAATCCGTGGCATTACCATATATCAGTTGTCAGCGGCCATTGTTGCTTCCTTTATTAGCAGCTGTCAAAGAGAACAAAGCAGAGACTCGCGATTTGTGTGAAAATTTCGCGCCGATACTCAAATTTCCGTACCCACAAAAATAGAAAATATAAATACAAGTCCAATTATTTCCCGCGACGAACAAAATTAATAGCTAAACAAATATCACCTGTGTAGAAATTGCAATATAAAAAGTTTGAACGTACCAACAAGTCTGATTGCAAAACTATAAGTGAGCGTCAAGAGGATAAAGAATCAATCTCCCCTCTCTCCCGGCAATCAAACGAAGTGGAAGAAAAATGCCACCGCCAAAAAAACGTGAAAGGGAAGTGGAAGCTACATCTAAACAGATTGGACACCAGCAGGAGCAGGAACTGTTTCTGCAGGCATTTGAAAGTAAGTATTTGCAAATGCTTAGTTTATTCTTCAATTGATTTTTCGATCACTCTCTCTCTCTTCTACCACGATGTATTGCTATGGTTGCGTCGTCGATGACATCGTTTGTGATTTGCCTTCACAACAGAACCCACACAGATCTATAGATTCCTCCGCAATCGTCATGGAACAAGCGTGAGTGATTTAAAAACAAACCTCTTTGAACTAGTTTTTAAATTGTGGCTTTAATTTCGTAGCCAATATTTTTGAATCGAACCTTGAGCTATATGAAGGACCGCATGTCCCGAAACAATAAGAAACGAGCGTCATTTAAAGTAAATTCCATATTGGAGACTATTACTCAGAAGTCAGATTCGGCCACCAATAACTACTTGAATATTGTGTTTAATGGACTTCATGACAAAAGCTCAAACAGTGAGCACTGGTGGAATTCAGGTGATGTAGTTTGCGTCGAATCTACCTTGTACAAAATTACAAAAAGTAAACGAAAGGATAGCACATCCGATTTTCAAGAAGTTTTTGTAAGTATTTTCATACCTTTTTTTTTTTTTGATTTTGTATGTAATTTGTTTTTACATTTTTTTAGAGTAACACTTCCGATGTAGTTTTCAACCCACACGACGACATTAGTAAGCTGTCCGCAATAAGCATACCTGTGCAATCTATGAAACCTTTTGGGGATCAACACACAATTTATAAACTTCTTTTTCGCATAGTCGTACTGCCCAAGTATGCGTCAAAGAAGTTGCAACATGACGAGGAAGATGGTATTAGCAACTATTCATTTATTGAACCAACCCAAATTTACTTCTTTTTTCGTATTTTTTCAGAAGTGCCTAGCAAAAGGACCAAACCCAACCCCAAAACCTTGGGCTGTGAATTAATTGTCTTTGAAAAGAATATTGGTTGCATTCCAGAGGGTGATTACGAAGCAGCACTGCCAGAACTATCATCTACCAGCATTAAATCATTCTCACCAAAGAAGAGAACTTGGGAGACGTTACCAGATAACTATATTTCGCTTAAGTTCGACGTTTTCAATCAGTGTCCCACACTGAAATTTCGATTAACGTGGTCCTCAAATGATATTCCCAATACAATTGAAGCCAAGGAATTTAACCAATTTGGGTGTTTTTCAGAAAAAAAACATGATACCAATGGCGATGTAGATAGTATTAATGCCAATGGTGATCACAATTCAAATGCTTTAGGAAATCAAATTAATCACAACAATAATTGCATTAAGGCAAGCAATAACTCTGGCGGAAAAGATGATAAAATACAAATTGTATATAATTTTCTATATAGTAATAATACTCGCCAACAAACAGAATACACCCAGGAGGTGGTCTGCCCATGGTGTGGTCTGGATTGTCTTCGTCTATATGCATTACTTAAGCATTTGAAACTATGCCATGCACGCTTCAATTTTACTTATCAACCGGCAGGCAATGGAGCTCGTATAGACGTCACTATTAATGATTCGTACGATGGTTCGTATGCTGGTTCTCCCTATGATTTGGCTGGGCCATCGGGATGTTCCTTTGCGCGCACATGTGGACCAGTGCGACGCACCAGTGTCACTAACTTGTTGGTTTGTCGACCTCGACGACAAAAGACTTGTTTAGATGAGTTTTTAGTTTTGGATGAAGATGATTTGTCTAACCAGCGGCCTTACATTACAGGACATAATAGGTAGTCCAAATACTATAATCATTTTTAACTAGGATGTTTAAACTTTGTTTTTTTTGTTTTTAGATTGTATCATCATACGGAGACCTGTCTACCGGTACATCCGAAGGAATTAGATATAGATTCAGAAGGCGAAAGTGATCCGCTCTGGCTGCGCCAAAAGACTATACAAATGATTGATGAGTTTTCAGACGTCAATGAAGGTGAAAAAGAGCTTATGAAACTTTGGAACCTGCATGTTATGAAACATGGCTACGTTGGCGATTGTCAGCTCCCCTTGGCGTGCGAAATGTTTCTGGATACAAACGGCCACGAAGTCATACGCAAGAATCTCTATCGAAATTTCATTCTGCACATGTGTTCGTTATTTGACTATGGGCTTGTATCGCCGGAGACTGTTTACAAAACCGTACAAAAACTGCAAGGTATGCTAAGTAAATATCCAGAGGGACAGCAAATGATGTCTGATCAACGTGAAAGTCAATTGAAGTATTGGCTAGAAGTAGGCATACACAAACAAGATGAGCTTAAATTGAAGTCGCCACTGAAACAACCTCCAGTTGGAGCCCCGAGCGGTATTGCTGAAGACACTAAAGCCATGAATCCACCAGCCAAACGCTCAGCAATATCACCCGTAAAGAGGGCTGGAATAGCTTCGTACAGTGGTGTAAATGGTGTAAATATATCAAATTCTGGGAAAAACATAAACCAAGAAGATGGTCGAACAGAAAAGAACGGTTTGAAAAAGAATGCTAACCTTACCAATGAAAAAGAGAAAGGCGATAGTAAAATGGCAGGCGATAAGAGTCGAGAAGGCGAAGGTTCCAATGGAAAACCAAGTCTAAAACGAAGAATATCATCTTTGAAAGGTGGGTGAAATATTTTTCTCTAGTTATTAACAAATTCCTGCTCATCATCATAAAATATTCCCCAAAGCACATTACATTTGTACATATATTTAAAAAAGAGGTTTATCGACATTTGTAAATATATTCATTAATCATTGTCCATCGAATATCGTCTAATACTCCATTGTTGAGTGCACAGGACAACAGAACATCATCCATCCTCTACTTAATTTTCATTTCGAGGAAAACAATAACATCTATGGTCATCTCTCAGAAATACAAATTTTTTTCTAAAAAAAGGAAATATGTTTTGTTCTCTCTTAATTGCAGCAGAAGAAGATCTGTTAGAGTCTGCTAACGATGTTAAGCAAGCAGAGGATAGTAAAATGAATATATAATACATATATATATATAACCTAATAATTTTATTTATATTAAACAAACAAATGTGGTATTTTATCCCTAATATAAATGTGACCGGAATTTTGTAATTTGCATAGCAAGTGAAAAACAAACCAATGTAAGGTTGCAGTGATAATGTGCAGTTGATGCTATTTGTTATGAATTAAGCCTTGAAAATTACTTCAATACTGTTTTTATTTTTTGTATCGAATCAACAGATTCATCATCGTCGAGCAAACGAAATAGCACCGGGAACACCAATACAATAAATGGCTCTAATGGCAGCGGCGGTAACAGTTCAACACGTTCTTCCACAAACTTAACATCGACGAAGAATGATTCCACAACACTGCCAAAACGCCTAGTAACACGGCGACAATCTATTGCTGCATCCTCCGCCTCTTCCGCAACCACAGGCGGCGATAAGAGCGGTAAAACCTCACATTCGCTGCGAACTCGCTTGTCAGTACCTTTGACTAAAGTGGACAAACGTTAAAGATATGAATAAACCTATTCACTATGTTAGTTTGTTTTAAAATATAAGATCATTTATCATTTTGTTCAATAACTGAAAAATATTTACATTAACTTTAGTTATTTCCCCATTTTAGTTGAGAGTTCAACGACAATGCATAACATTATCGAAATCTGTTTTTTTTATGAATTTATCCAAATTTTATATATTTCTTAAGGGGAGGAACAGACATTATTACAATAGTCATAAGAATTTTATTTTGTGACTCGTTTAGTTTTAACAGTAACAATATTTTTATGGTAAACAACATTTGAAGAAGTAAATGGTAGAGTAATATGAATGAAAACATATATTTGTAAAATTAATTAATTCAAATTCACTGCCACTTATTGCAAATAACATACACATAAAAGGCGATGAAAAGAGTTCTATACAAGGGAGCATTCTAAAGAACATTTCAGAAAATATTAATAAAAGAACTATTTTTGAATATTACTTAAATACAATTATTCATTTATTTTATAAAAAAGTGGGATATAAAGTTGTTTGTTTTTTTAAGTAAAACGTAATCCGGGATAAACTTCTTCTCTGATTCCAACAATAAAGCTTTTATTTTGTGACTTTAAATTCCATTTACTTGTTTGATCGAATTAGAAGGCATAATTCATAAAAGACAATATTGCACATGAAATCAAAAATAAAAATGTGTTTTAAAAATTCCTTAGATTCTGTTGATATCATAGCAACGAACGAATATCCACAAAATGCAGCAATGTTTAAAAAATCTAATTTCAAATTTTATACTTTACTTACTATGCCTTAACTTGAAAATATTGATCATCGACTCGGCGGCAAAATTGTACTAGTTTCTCGTATTTTTGAACGGTGTGAGCCAATGCCATGTTCGGGAGTGTCGTTGTTAGTATGGAAAATAGATGACCAAAAACTATGGCATCCAATTCACATGGCTCATCGGAGTAAAAGAATTTTTTTTTGTTTTCTTCTAGTTTTAATGTCAGAGTTTCGCAGCATTTCTCCACCTTATCAATGACATCATCAATGCTGATGTTATTCCATTGGTAGACTTTCAACAATCGCATTGCGTTCCGCTTCTTAGCAAAATTTTGGAGTTTGTCCAGAGGCCAAGGGAAGACGCATCCATTGCGAGGTGCTGTCACCTCATCGTAGACGCGTGGATTAATGAAGCTTATATATAATTCCGCCATGGTGAAAATGTTTTCCACCAAGGAAACGTATGTGCGCATATCGGCCTTTTCATCCTCGTCCAAAGATTGTCCAATGCCCAAACCTTTTTGTTCAATAAAGTTTACGATCGGTTCGAATTCAGAGTAAATGAAGTTCCCAGCACGCAGAAATGGCAGCTTCGTCATGCGGCCTCCTGGAGACATGAATTCGGCATTCCAACACGCCTGGACACCTACCTTGATGTTGCACATTTTCATATATGCCTTGACCGCGAGACAACTGGCATTTTCTGGCAAGAGTATCTGTTCGGCCTCGTATGGTTGGTAGAGCATGGCATCATCGGGCCAGGGTTCGTTCTCCATTTTCTCAATTGTGTTCAGTTGTTTTATGTAGACCGATGACGGCATGTCTTAAAATTTAATAAATGTTTTTGTTTATATGAAATTAATTCTTCAAAGTTCTTACACAACTGCTGGCTGTTGTCTTCGCCGTATATTTTCTAAATTTCAATAAATTTTATATGAAGTAATGTCATAAATTAGGTAATGTCAGAGAGAACAACAGCTGTTCGACTAGGGCTGCTGAAAGAGAAATATATTCAAGAGATATAATATTTCATACTAGTAAATTTAAAATTATTTAAAAATTAAATATTTGTAATTTTAATAATTTAATTTATTATTTTCATGGGAAAAAATATCTGACGATAATTGAACTTTAACCACAGTGAAATCGCACGAGTTTTTCAGCTATCGAAAATGCTGGGACAATAAAATTCAAAATCAAAATTTTCAAAATTTGCAATAAAATTCAAAATTTGCAATAAAATTCAAAATTTGAAATAAAATTCAAAATTTTCAATAAAATTCAAAATTTTCAATAAAATTCAAAATTTTCAATAAATTCAAAATTTTCAATAAAATTCAAAATTTTCAATAAAATTCAAAATTTGCAATAAAATTCAAAATTTTCAATAAAATTCAAAATTTTCAATAAAATTCAAAATTTTCAATAAAATTCAAAATTTTCAATAAAATTCAAAATTTTCAATAAAAATCAAAATTTTCAATAAAATTCAAAATTGTCAATAAAATTCAAAATTTTCAATAAAATTCAAAATTTTCAATAAAATTCAAAATTTTCAATAAAATTCAAAATTTTTAATAAATTGTTATAAAATTTAATATTTTTAATTAAATTCATCACTCACTGTACATATACGTACTTAAGATGAAATGTGGTTAACAACACTTTTCGATATTAAATCGATAACTATTTGTCAAAATGCAAATAGTCAGCATTTTTTATCAGTTTCATTCTGGCAACACTTGGTTGAATTTGACAGCTAAAAAACGCACTGTAATTCCAAAAAACGCCGATTGCAAATTTAGTTTTTTGTTCATAAGAACGAATAAATTGTGTGTAATAAATACGACGATAAAACGTTTTCCATAGTACTGAACAATCGTACACCTTGAAATAATAAATATTTGTTCGCAAAATGCCAGAAGCTGCAAAAAGTGATCAAAAAAAATCTCCCGTTGTTGCAACGGAGCAAAGCCCCACTACGGATAAGAAGGATCCCAACAAAGATGACGCAAACAAGGAGCAGGAACTTTCGGACGAAGACCAACAATTACAAGAAGAACTTGAAATGTTGGTGCAGCGTTTGCAAGAGTCGGACAAAACTCTCTATCTTCCAGCATTAGAGATGATGGCGAAGTTGATTCGCGCTTCAACCACGTCCATGACTTCTGTTCCTAAACCTCTGAAGTTTATGCGACCACATTATGAAACCATGAAGACTGTATATAAGCAAATGCCCGATCAACACACCCGCCAGTTATGTGCGGACATAATATCAGTGCTTGCGATGACCATGGGCAGTGGCAAGGATTGTCTTGCATATCGTTTCTTGTGCGATCGCTCGGATAAAATTGGCGAATGGGGTCATGAGTATGTGAGGCATCTGTCGGGAGAAATAGCCGCTCACTATTTGGAGACCTCAGGAGAGTTCCAAACCCAACTGATCGAATTGGTGAAGCAAATCATACCCTATAATATGGAACATAATGCGGAAGCTGATGCCTGTGATTTGCTAATTGAAATCGACCATTTGCATTTGTTACATGAATACGTTGATGAATCTGCTTATCCACGGGTATACCTCTATCTTCAGTCATGTTATCCCTATGTACCGGAACCAGATAACACCATTATTTTGGAAACTGCTTTGAATTTATCTCGGAAATTCAATCAATACACACAGGCCATGCGATTGGCTTTAATGTTGAACGATATGGACAAAATTGGAGAAATATTTAAGGAGCAGAAGGATCCAGCTGTTCAAAAACAATTGGCTTTTATGTTAGCGCGCCAACAGGTGTGTTTGGAGTTAGACGAAACGGTACCCGATTATGATGATCTGATGGAGATCATGTCGAATGCAAATTTGAATAAGCATTTTCTTAATTTGGCACGTGAATTGGATATCATGGAGCCAAAGACACCAGAAGATATATACAAATCGCATTTAGACAATTCCAGAGCTCGTTTTTCCTCAATTCAGGTGATTTAGCAGAACATTCTATTCATTTATTTATAGATTTAAAGATTTCTGTGGCTCAGTGCGTTTCTTACGACTCATATTAAATGACATTTTTTATTTCTCTAACCAACAGGTGGACTCTGCCAAACAAAATTTGGCTGCGAGCTTTGTCAATGGATTTGTAAACGCTGGATTTGGAGTTGATAAATTGTTATCTGAAGATGGAAACAAATGGTTGTACAAAAACAAAGACCATGGTATGTTAAGTGCCACGGCGTCTCTTGGTTTGATTCTCCTGTGGGATGTGGATGGTGGTCTCACCATGATTGACAAATACTTGTATTCCACTGAGGATTACATCAAATCAGGAGCCCTGTTAGCGTGTGGAATCGTAAACTGTGGCATTCGCAATGAGGTTGATCCTGCGCATGCTTTACTATCAGACTATATTGATAACCAGAATATGTCGATGCGTATTGGAGCCATTCTTGGTCTGGGCATTGCCTATGCTGGCTCAAATCGTGCAATTGTAATTGACACTTTGAAAACCGTATTCACAACTAGTGGCAAAAATGCAGCCAATGTCGAAGTAATGGGAATCACTGCGTTGTCACTTGGTTTAATTAGTGTGGGCTCATGCAATGCAGAAATCACAGAGATATTGCTTCAGAGCATAATGGGCTTGTCAAAAACTGATTTAAAGGACACCTATACACGATTCTTGATGTTAGGCTTGGGTCTTTTATATCTGGGACGTCAAAAGGCTACTGAAGCTGTAATGGTTACATTGGAGGTTCTTGACGAGCCTTATCGCTCTATGGCCACCACAATGGTTGATATTTGTGCATATGCAGGCACTGGAAATGTGCTTAAAATTCAACAATTGCTCCACATTTGCTCGGATCACTATGAGACTGCATCAAATGGTGAAAATGGAGACAACGATAAAAATAAGAAGGAGAAAAATAAGGAAAAAGTATGTGCAAAATAATTTCTTCATCATATTTTATATTTTTTTTTCTAATTTAGGAGAAGGCCGAAAAAGAGAAGGAGAAAGATCTTTCTGGCACACAGGCCATTGCAGTTTTAGGCATTGCTTTAATCGCTATGGGTGAAGACATTGGTGCGGAAATGGCTTTCCGTTCATTTGGCAATCTTCTACGATATTGCGAACCCTGCATTCGTCGTTCTGTGCCGTTGGCTTTGGGACTGATCTCGGCTTCGAATCCAAAACTAAACATTATCGACACTTTAAGCAAGTTCTCTCACGATAGTGATGCAGAAGTGGCTCATAATGCTATTTTTGCAATGGGACTTGTAGGAGCTGGTACAAACAATGCGCGTTTAGCGTCCATGTTGCGTCAGTTGGCGCAGTACCACTCCAAGGATCCTAGTAACTTATTCATGGTGCGCATTGCTCAAAGTTTGACTCACTTGGGCAAAGGAACCCTCACGCTCAGTCCCTATCATAGTGATCGTCAACTCATGAACCCGATGGCTGTTGCAGGTCTAATGGCCACACTTGTGTCTTTGTTGGATGTTAAAAATTTAATCTTGGGTCGCTCACATTATTTGCTGTACACTTTGGTGCCTGCCATGCAAGCGCGCATGTTGATTACATTCGATGAGGATCTAAATCAGTTGCAAGTGCCCGTTCGTGTCGGTATGGCCATCGATGTTGTCGGACAAGCTGGAAAACCTAAAACTATCACTGGATTCCAAACACATACTACCCCGGTGTTGCTTGCTATGGGTGAAAGAGCTGAGCTCGCCACCGACGAATACATCGCTTTAACTCCTGTCATGGAGGGCTTTGTTATTCTTAAGAAGAATCCAAACTTTGTGAAATAAATGAAGTTTAGGAAAAAGAGTAACTGATAATATTAAATTTGGTTACTCGTTTACATCTTAATTTTCTAATGTATTTTTTATTAGTAATTATAATATATCAAATCATCAGATCGTACTTTTCGTCGCATGATAGCAAATAACGAACGAAAGTAGAATCTTGCTTGTTATCAAATATTGAATAGTTTTGGATAACACAATAAATGAAACGAAGTTCAACATAAATACAGCATTTTCATTGTACTAAACCTTATATTGAATATTTAATTCTGCAATGTGTGTTGTGCATTAGCGGTCTATCAGGCTTATTGCTTCCCCGATTTGAATGCAGTGTTACCTTGCAATCACATATTGTTTATTATTACCATGTATGCCATTTATTCAGCGATACAAATGTAATTGTGCAGTTAATTCGGACTCATCGATTTCTTTCATGTTGAGTTCGGTTTCCTGTTTTTTAAGAAGTTCGAAAATTGCCGCCAGTTGCTCACGCTCAATTCTAATAAAATAAATACAGTGTTTAGAATATTTATAACAATATTATATTAAATTATTGTCCAACCTTCGTTCCTCTTCTAACTGAGCTTCAGTTAGTTGCGCTTCTAACTCCTTTAACCGGGCAGATTTCAACTGACTGACAAGTCCATCGGCATGATAACGATGGTCGATTTCTTCATCATCATCATCGGACTGTTGGGATAGCCGATTACGCAAACTTGTCTCTACTGTATTATATTCGTCGGTGTCCAAGTCCTCACACGATACAGTATCCTGCGAGTTATATGCTTCATCCAGTTCCTCGTCGGCGACGTCGAGATTAGTGCCCTATTCGATACTAGTTCTTGTTTACTATTCATTAAATGCTAATCGTTCCCAACTTACCGTCGTCTCATCTTTCAGGAAATTTGCACAGTAGAGTGCGATTATAACAGCCAAAAACACAGTCGCCGTGCTTAGTATATATATGTTAGACATTCCATCAAACAAACTAACATTAATAGCTAGGTTGTACATTTTAAATATGATCTAACTGGAATCTGTAATTTGTGTTTTTTTTTAAATAAAAAACAAACAGATACTATAATTTTCAAATCAGCTGTTCACTAACTTTTGTGAGTTGGTATCTGGGTTGCCGAAGTCACTTCAATCGAAGTGTTTCACTCCACTTTTATCAAAACAATCCTCACTCCATTTTTTTGAAAAACACTTTTTTCGCAGCAAACTTCCCTTCAAATCACTGTCGTGGTCGATCTATTTTGTTCATATTTCAGTTTCACACACACACACACACAAATTTAATACAAAATGTTTATATATAGAAATTTAATATATAATTTCGCCATAAAAGCAGTTTACACCTAATTCTTTAATTTTTTAATTCTTTTTTAGCACGGTTTTGATTTAACACGGTTTGAAATTTAAAAGTTTATTCTTCGTTTTTTTTCTGTATACACAAAGTTACAAGCAAATTTACTAGTTTTACGCGGTTTTTTTACACGGAACCAATCTACCGTGTAAAAACAGAAGTAGGTACGTAACGACAAAGTTGACTTGTCCATCAGCTGTTTAAGAAATATTACGTCAGCTTTCCCTTTGATTTGTTGTTGTTTTGTTTGTTTTTCTATTAACTTCCCTGTAAACTTCTCCGTTCTCCTTTCTAGCTAGTTAGTAATTTGCGTAAATTTTTTGCTAGAAACTAATTTTTTTAAACCGTTAAAAGAACTATTTCCGCCGAACTAATTATATTATTATTAAGACCATAATGCAACAGACATGAATCGTATCGAGTATATTGAAGCGAGATTACATGAAAGCGAATCCTTCGTGGCTCGAGACCGAAATGTAAAGCTCTATGACGGAGATGATAAGGTAATGATGAGTCGATATTGTAATAATTCTTGAGTACATTTGGTGCATTTCTTTCATTAGACACAATTTGAGGAAGGCGAAGTCGTGTTGACTAGTCATCGACTCTTTTGGGGTCGTCCTGGTGATATCGCTCGAGCTGCTGTCACACTTTGTCTGCACTTGAAATACGTGGTATCGATCAGTGAAGAAACCGCTAGTTCGTATATATTTGGACGTAAGATTCGACTTATTCTTCACCTTCGCCCGCCGGCACCCGACAAAGCTCCGGGTCCTTTGGACAATAGCAATGCTCCCTATATCAAGCTATCGGGAAAGAATGGGTTGTGCTCCGATTTTAGCAAAGCATTGCGCGAGACATTGGAAGCTCGAGTGTGGGAGGTGACAATGTCGCCGCCCACTGGTTCCTTGTGTATGGAAAATCCTTTGCAAGCTGTTGGCAATAGTCGCATTAAAATACGAACTGGTATTGGTGGCATAGAACGATCCATCGAGGCGAAGCAAAAAGAGACCGATGAGAATATTGCATTAGCCTTTCAGGATCTCAAAGTGCTGATGACCATGGCCAAGGATATGGTTGGTATTTCGAAAATCATTAGTAATAAAATACGTGAACAGAAGGGAGAAATCTCCGATGATGAAACCGTCCGTTTCAAATCATATCTAATGAGCCTGGGCATCGATGATCCGGTCACGAGGGAGAACTATAGCAGCAATACACAATATGTTGAGAGATTATCGCAACAGATATGCGAAATGTTGCTCGATCCGATAGAGGTTATTATTGCAGAACAAAATCTCAGTCATAATCCTCATAATCTGAAATTGCTTTCTTTACCTAAGGAATCTGGTGGTATGATGTCACTGGCCGATGTGTACTGCAGAGTTAATCGAGCTCGTGGTTTGGAACTGCTCTCACCTGAAGATCTGTTGAATGCATGTCGACAGTTGAATGGACCAATAAAACTGCGGACATTTCCTAGTGGTGCAATGGTGCTTCAATTAGAGTCTCAGGATGATGAGTTTATTGCCGCAGATACACTCGAAAAGGTGGAAACGTCCAAATCCCTAGCAGTGGAAGAGTTAGCGAAGCAGTTAAATATATCAATTCTGTTGGCTAAGGAGCGTCTCTTAGCAGCAGAAAGATTGGGAAAAGTTTGTCGCGATGAATCTGTAGAGGGATTGCGTTTCTATCCCAATTTACTATTGAACAATAAAACACAATAACTAAAGAGCTGTGTTTTTGTCATGAAATCAACCGATGGGGCGATGGCAAATACTAATTGAATAGGAGGCTTTTTTTTATTCATATATATTTATTTTTTGTTACAACTTATTATTTGAAATATTTTCAATATTTGCATTAATAAGTTTCATAGTTTTCGTTCATTGCACAATTTCCTTGTTCATTAATATATATATGCATTTATATTTATACGTTAAATTTAATTACATTCATAACAAAAATTATTTTCCATATTGTTGTTAAGTCTTTATAGTATTATATATAGGTATTTGAATTACATTATTAACATAGTACTTCGCTATTAATAATATCATCGATCAATGAGAAAATGATTTGTAGAAATTTTCATGACGAAAAGAAAACACGTTATGTGTAAATATAAAAGTATAATTGAACTTTTTTATTCGGAAACTCACAGATTCTTCATGAAGTATATGAGGATATGAATATTGTAATAATATCCAAAGATCTGCGACTTCAGGGATCAGATTTTGTGGTTTTAATGAATGTAACATTCTTTATACAATTTAATATACACCTAATTCGGTTTTTACCAGAAAAACCGTGTATCCGTTTTTTATTTGTGTTGTGTTATTTTGAATCGTGCTAAATAAAATAAAATCTTGTAAAAAAATTAAAATTTTTAATTTTCAATCAGAGTTAAATTAAAACCGTGTAAAAAATATCGTGTAAAAAAAGACCGTGCAAAAACAGAATTAGGTGTAATGCAATCACTAGTATCATAGTTCAAAACTTGTAATACTTATTCTTCACGACCTTTTTTCTACGGAATTTGGATGCTGATGAGGAGAATGAGATGAGAATAAAAAATAGAACCTGTATAAAACTATCTTTTTACCCGAATAAGGGGTTAAAATAATGTGACATAAAATTTCTATAATTTTGTTCGTAATATTGTGTTATATTTAGTGTGTATTTTTAATGAACTACTTTAAATTACAATATACATAAATACAATAATAAATAATAATAACTTCAAATAAAAATATATTAATTATTGTAATAATCTTTTCTTAATAAAGACCTTAGTAATTTTTAATTCTTTTGAGTTCTAAAATAATTTTTTTATTAAACATATTTTAACAATATTTATTAAATATTAAGAAATCATTCATTTTTTTGTCGAAATTCATTGTTCTGTATTAAATGCTCTTACAAATACATATACATATTTATATACCTAAGTTGTTTCGTTTTGACAACATTTATTTATTAGAGATAACATAATTTTTAAATATAAATAAATTTGTAATCATAAATAAATTTTTAATATCAACTATTTTGAAGTAGTTAAAATAATTTCTTCTGTTATTCTGCATTTTTGTTTTTTTTTTCTTATAAGTTTTATTATTATCCTGAAATTATGAAAATAATCTTTTGTTGGCTAAAAACTAAATTACTTTATTATTTTTTTAATATTTATATTTTATCATTAAATATGATGAATTTATTCTTTTTTAGTATTATAGTATAATTATTGGAAAGACTATACAATTCAGGTATTTGGTAAGCAGTTTGAATGCATTTTTTTTTAAATGATATTAAATTAAAACAAATATTTTTAACACTAAAAATACCGAAACTACTGAAACCGGTCATATTGACCGGCTGGTAGTTCTAGTGTTAAATTTTAAATACTATTAGTATTACAGTAGTATTTATCATGACAGATTTTCAACATTCTTAAATGTACATACAATAATTACGAATAGAATTGAAAAATAACTCACTTATTTTGTCGAATTTTGTCAAATCCAAACGTGCAAATATTTGAGATTTAAGCAAATGATTTTTTCTTTTTCGTTTCACGTTTGATATAATATACATAACTTAAAGAATTTAACATTGCTTTACCAATTATTTTCGCATGCCCTCTTATTTATATTTCCTTGCATATAATTTCATGGAATATTTCAAAAATTACAAAAAACAGGTACAAATTTTAAATAAAACAAGAACCTCTAGCTTTGTTTAGTGAATTTAGTACATAAAAATAGAGTTCAGCTAATGAAAATGTACTTTATTTCGTTTTGATTTTGAATTCGATCACATACCAAATTTTTCTACCTTTATATTTAATTTAGAGATTTTAATTGCTTCGTTCTTTCCTCCATATTAGCTTCGACCATAGAGAATATAGAAATTATATGTTATTTTAAATACCATGACCATGTTAAAATAATGAATGGAAACCATCTATGCAAAAATCGTTAAAATGTGAATAATGAATTTAATGAAACACAAAAGCATATTGCTTAATTTATATAGTGAATTTGGTTTGGACGAATTTCATGCAATGTTAATAATGAAATTACGAAATAATTTTGATATCTATCTGTATAGTTGTTTATTTGCAATGCTTCTAAAGACATGCAACAGTATCTTGGGAAAGTATAAAATAAATTCAACTATTATTGTTACTCTTTTAAAGCTACATAAATCAATTCAATAACAGTCAATCAATTATATAAATTAGTATTGTTTTATTTATAATTATTTTTGAATATTTTTTCATTGTACATTTGATGTTGCTGCTGATCGAAACGATATTTAATGATACAAATCAAAGTCTCTAACATAGGCCGTAATTTCATAATTGCAAATTTTAAAATGAAAGGTATAAAAATAGGCATTGTGCATAATTGCTAAATACTTTAATATCTATTAATTACAATGAACGTTTGAGAGTTACTAATAAATTTGATAAAGTATACTTAGGGGGACTCTTAGGGTAATCTAAATTATATTGCTTACTAAGTTTTTTCTTTTCTATACAAATTCTATACAAAAATCTAATTTGCTTTGATTGTAATAGATGAGTTTCTTGGATTTCAAATTAAAGGTAAATTAAGGTGTTTTCGATATTGATTCATTGCATAGTTATTCTAAATATGATGGTCCAGATTCAGTTAATATGAATAACTGAATTTGATAAAGTGCGGTATTTTGAATACTTTCATGTATGATATGTAATCACAACAATTGCTGTGAAACAAATCCACTTTAAGTTAGTTCAATTATCTCTAAAGAGGTCAATAAATTTGCCATTTGATTTTCTCAATTGAAATTTATATTGGTATTCATTGGTAGAAGACATTATCATAAGTTTCAATATTGAATTTGGTATTGACACGAAAACAATTAATCGCTGAAGATTTAAATATATTTTGAACTTTTATTGCATTATTATTTTGATAAACAATTAAACGATTTTATGAATAATCTTTAAACTTAAATCAGGTCCTAAACAAATGCTTTCTTAATGATTCATTGATTAACAAGTCAATTAAGACTTTGAAATTAAAATAAATTGGTTGAAAATCAATGGAAGAGGGAAGTTGGATTGTAGGAAACTAATGCAAGGAAATAAATAATATTTGCTGTTATTTTATAGAAGAATTATTAATTTTAATAATAATAATTATTATTTATTTACATCAGTCGCTGACCTACGCCGTTTTTGTTGATTGGCAGCTGCGGCAGCTGCGATTGCGTTTATTGTACGTTGGCTTAAATTCCCAGCTGTTGTACGGCCAGTAATTTGTATATGTTGCTGCTGCGACTGCTGACTTTGCTGTTGTTGCTGCTGCAGTTGCTGTCCAATAATTACTGTTTGTTGTTGCTGCTGCTGGTGGCTTTGTGGCGTTGTTTGTGATGCCGCCGACTGTTGCTGTTGTGTTAATGCTGCAGCCGTAACTTGACTTATTATGCGATGCTGCTGCTGTTGTGGTTGTTGTCCTTTTATTGCTTTCAATTGCAGTTTCTGTGTCGTCATCACAATAGGCGTGGCAGTTATATTAGCTGTGGTTGTAATGGCATTTACTGTTTGAGCTGGGGGGAAAACAAAAAGACTGTCAGTAATTTAAACGATGTGAGAATTATGAGTATTGCCAACCATTAATCGGGGTCGTAGCTATTTTCAATGTCGATCCAGCGATGCTTCGTGGCGTGGTTGTGATCAACTGGCGATTCCCAATCTGCTTAGCGCTCACAACCTGTATATTACGCGGCCTTTGCTGCAGTGTGCCGACCAATTGCATCGTTGGATTCGATGGACCACCAGTGGCACCACCTCCACCACCAGGACCCGACCCGACGTTTATGGTCTGTTGTGTTATAACAGCTCCTGCCGCCGTGGCCCCTTGATTACCTGCACTACCTCCTGCGGACGTGCCCACTGTGACCACTTGCGGTTGTTTCTGAATCAGCGGCTGCTGTTGATGTTGCTGCTGCTGCTGTTGGGCAGGACCACTATTAACAACATTACCAACAACACCACCACCTGAGGTACGGATTGTTTGAGGATTTAAATTTTTTACACCGGAAGCGACAAATTGAGCTGCAAGAGGGGAATTTCGAGGGTTTCGTTTTACGGTTATGAATGATTGTTAATTATGAGCATAATGTGATTTGTCGTTAGTAAAAATGTAGTATAATTATTATTTCACAATATTAAAATAGACACGAGACTGGATAGGATACTGCGAAAGGATACGAAAGGGTATTTTGTAAATAAAAATCTGTGTATGATTACTTTTGGTATTGGAGTATTGGGCTTTAGATGCGCTCTACTAAAATGAATAAAACATACATAAAAATGCGAGGGATTTTGCGAGATGGCGAGATTTTTAAATCAGGAAGAGGCAAACGGTCGGGGTCGGAATAGAGAAAAAAACATAAAAATAAACAATGAACACATTGCGTAAAGTATATGGCAAAAAGTATTCGAGGGTGAGTTGGATAACAAACGAAAATAGTTAAAGAGTTTATTGTCAAATGTAAGACTATAAAATATTTCATTAAGAATTTAAAACAAAATTTTGAATTAATAGGATTAAGTTTATCTCGAAACATTGCCATTGCAAAAATTTGGGAAAAATTGAAATTAAGTAAAGAGGGTCGAATGTTATTGTAATCAATGGGTTTGCTTACCAATCGGTAGTGATAGCATAGTGGTAGTTGTCCCGGTTCCTCCAGTCGACACGTTGACACCAGCTCCCCCACCGCCCGCTGACGTGGCGTTTATTGTCGCTCCAGTGGCACTATTCGTGAGTACCACCGTTGGTGTCCCACCAGCTGTGGCCGTTCCAGCTGGCAAACTAACAATGGTACCTGTTTGCGGTACTTGTGCCTGCTGCTGCTGCATATGGTGTTGCTGTTGTACGATGTGCTGGTGCTGCTGTTGTTGTGTCGCGGATGAAACAGGAACTGATACCAAGAGGCTACGTTGAGTTGTTGGCTGCTGACCTCCCACAACACCACTATTGCCACCTGTAGAGCTGGCGACGTTTTGCACAACAGACACGGTGGTGGTATTCTGCTGTTGTTGTTGCTGTTGTTGCACAGCCGCTTGGAGACTGCTGCCCGACAGTTGCAATGAGATGGGCTGAATGATGCCAGGTATTTGAACTTGGACATTTTGAAGCCCCGGAAAATTGGCCATGGCACCTTGTAGTGTGGAGAAGTTGATACCTTGCAGATTGAGTGTGGCAGTTGTGGTGGTTGCACCACCTTGTTGCTGTGGCTGCTGCGGCGACGGTGATGGTTGTGGGTGAGGACTAGACATGGGTGAAATTGAAGAAGTCGCTGAAGCAACAGACGCAACTCCACCCGCTGGCGATTGTACACGATGCGGTGTCTGGGCTGCGATTTGCTGCACGAGTGCTTTGGACAGAAATTGCTGCTGCTGCTGCTGGGGCTGGGACTGATGATGTGGCGACATGTTTGGAATTATGGATGAACCAGTCTGTGTGGGGCCAGTGGCAACCCCAACGATATTCGTTCCACTGCTGAGTCTTTCAAGTAATACCTGATTGGACTGTGAGATTGCCGACGACTGCGAGTGCTCTGATCCGGAGGGAGATGGCGATGCTGTGGCCAATAGGGCGTTGAGACTAGTTGAAGTATTGCTCGACGCTGCCTGTGGCATTGCAAATCCGCTCGCATTCGAAGCGTTTGAATCGCTACTTGGCGAAGGTGCTGCGACCCCAACAACAATTGCCGAGTTCCCACCACTGCTGTTGTGATTGAGCGAAGCTGTTGAATCACGCCGCAATGCATTCGTGAGAACTCTCTGCTGTTGCTGCACACCACTATTAAGTATTTTGATGCTGCCTCCACCACCAGTTCCACTAGTACTAACGGTATAACCAAAATTGGCAGCGTTTGTCATAATTGCAGGAGGCGACGCCAGTTGAGATGCCAGAGCAGACATTGAGACTCGCACATTCCCCTGGCCCTGTTGTTGGCTTTGCGCAGAGTCTTGATTCTGATTCAAATTAACGGCAATAAGATTACCAGCCGCATTTGTACGAAATGTTGCTGTTGTAGCATTGCCAACATTGGCATTGTTGCTACTGACAATGTTGATTTTCCGCATATTTGGATTGAGTAGATTTTGCAGGACCTCATTTTGTTGCTTGCGTTGGGGTTGTTGTGGCGTAGCTTGAACGAAACTGTCGGTTGTGACAACAGTTTGTTGTTGCTGCTGCTGCTGTTGAGGTGGATGTTGTACTAATGCCACTGTCTGTTGCTGCCCCGTCGATGTTGTGAACGTTCCGCTGGCAACAGGTGTGCTAGTCATTGCTGCAGGTGCGCTATTCAGAAGACTGAGAATAGATGCATTGCTTGAGTTCTTCAACTGCGATGATGTGGTGGATGTGCTTGAGTTGCTAACTGTATTGTTGTTATTGGAATTGTTAGCTGCAAAGAAAAGACATCAAATTGAAAACACGAAATAAAATAGTTTGCTTGAGCTATACCATTCTGTTGTTGTTGCTGTTGCCACTGATTCGCCGTGTTCATTATACTCGTCACAATTGCACTTATTGCTGAATTCGAATGCAAATTTGTATTTGAATTAGCCTTTTGCTGCTGTTGTTGAATCAATTGCTGTTGGTGATGTTGCTGCTGATTTGTCGTTATTGGAGCACTCTTCAATTGCGCCTGCTAAAGGAGAGGACACATGTATTCATGATAATCCCAATTAACAAGCCAATGCAATGTCTTACCAGAATCGGCACACCAGAAGTCAACTGCGTTCGCAACGCGGAGTTGGAGACGGTTCCTGTTGCCGTATTTAGTTGAGTTGCTGATATCACCTGTCCTTTTTGCAACTGTTGTTGCTGCTGCTGCTGTTGTTGCAAAACATTCGCAGGTTGAATTGTTATCCCAGCATGATGCAATTGTTGCTGCTGTTGCTGCGGCTGCTGCTGTTGGACTAGCACTAACGAACCGTTGCTGAGACTCAATTGATGAGTGGTCGTGTTGCCACCTGACCCAACTTGATGCAGCTGAATGTGTTGCGCCGGCACACCATTGCCAGAAGCCGCATTATTTGTGCCAGCCACATTTGTCGCTTGCAAGTGCACGGTAGAACCATTCGCATCGATAAATTGAGTAACTTGTTGTGGCTGCTGTTGTTGTTGCTGCTGCTGTTGTTGCTGCTGCTGTTGCTGTTGCTGCTGGTGATGTTGACGTAAAACTTGCTGTACTGCAGCCGCATTGCTCGATGTGATCCCAACTATATTTATATTTTTCGTTGTGTTGGAAGCAGGTGCAATGGATATTTGCTGCTGATTACTAGCAACCGCTTGAGGTTGTTGTAATATATGCTGTTGTTGTCCATTGGGTCCCACAACCACTACATGTTGTTGTATTTGCTGTGGCGCCTGCTGCTGCGGCTGCTGCTGTGGCTGAGACGTTGTTCCTGCCTGTTGCAATTGCTGCTGCTGTTGTTGAGCTGCCAGAAGTGCTGCCTGCCGTTGCTGTTGTAACTGCAGTTGCTGTTGTTGCTGTTGCAGCAGAAGCGCTTGCCGTTGTTCCGGCGTAATACCCGTATGTGTAACCTTTGGCAAGTGACCCGGCACATAATGCGTTATCTTCACAGCCTTGCGTCCTTCTTCCGTGAAGATTTCCGTGAATTGCTGAATATAGCGATTCGCATGGGTGCGTGTTCCGAGGGAAAATTTACACGACTCGCCGTTACGCTCTCCATCGCGATAATCTCGATCGACATACAGCTCTCCAAGGTACTCAGAGTTGGAGGGTCGCTGGAATATCGAAAGCTTTATATGATAAATCACACGGCGACCTTCGTTATCCTCGCGTTCGGTTTCCAATACGTATTCCTCGATCAGTTGCGGTTGACAGTCGGTTGTCTCCCGTGGCCGTTCGTAGGTTTTGGCAAATTTCTCGACATTGACCAGATGCTCGGGAATCTTCATGTTCGGCGGGTAATCCAACTTTGGCGGTCTTATGGGTCGTATGACGTCGCGGGGTTTCTTCGGTAACTTTGAAGCGAAAGACGTTAACATGGCTGCCACTAGGGGATTGTTAGTTCCAGTTGCACTAGATCCGCTGGCCGAAGTGCTTGCCAAACCGCCGGTATTCGATCGTGGTCGCTGTCGCAGACGAGTTAAATAGTCACATAGCTCCAATCCATAGTTGTGCGTAAATTGATCTATTTTTCGTTTTCTATTAATGGAAATCTGGGTAAATTTCTTCATCTGGCGACGCATTTCATGGGTGTTGAACATTTGACGTTGGTGCTGAGCATTTATAGCGAAACGTCCTATGCTCGGATCCGGATCTAAACACAACGGCTCTGCTGTGGCCAAAACAATTTGACTCTCTAGCGCAAGTTTATCCTCGGCAGAGCAGTTCTGCAGAGACGCTGGCGATGCTGGTGAAACTGCGCTGCTAAGGTTCGTTGATGTCGATGCCAAATGTTGAACGTCTGTATAGAGCGTTGAGTTGGTGGGTTTAAGGAGCACATGCTTGATATCACAGGTATTTGTTGAAATCGCAAACGTTTGCCGAAAGTCCCGAATTTGACAAATTACACAGCCTGCATAGAAAACATTTGGTTTGCGATAGGTTTGTGCTGGTTCACTTTCATCACCAGCAGCTATTGTCAGAGTGGGCGAACTCAGTAAATCCATGAGGAACTCTGGCATTACTTCTCGGTCGATGCATTGTAGTAAATTATCAAATTCATAGGGCCATCGCATGACTTCGATTAGATTGTATTCATCGGTAGCATCACTGCTAATCGTCGTTTTCGATTGAAATTTCTGATCAGATACCCCATTTCCATTTCCACTTGCACTACCAACTCCGACTCCACCGTCATTAATTTTACTGGGTAAATCAGGTGGTATTGAGGCTGAATTGGCTATAGATTGTTGTTGTTGATGTTGTTTGTTGCTGCGACTAGATGCACTTTTATGAGTAGCTGTAGTGGCGGAAGAAGATGACGATGACGACGATGTTGTATTAGTTGTAAAACTATTGCTATTTTCTAAATGTTCGCTTGCACCAGATTCCGCAACTGTCACCGCCTGTCTATCATCATAGTGCAGGGCTAACGCATATCCCTTATTACCCGGATATAGATTTACAACTATTGTGTTAAGTTGTTCACTCTGGACTAGTCTCTCGAGTATGAAAGAACGAGAACGTTGTTTAATCTATTTAAGAGAAGAGTTACATCAATAAAAGGATTTTTCTATGTATATAGTAGAACAATAACTTACTCCACATTCTCCAAATGCATTTAAATCATTTGCCAAAAGCTGCATATAAAGTTCCTTAATCTTGTCATGAATATTAAAAAATTTTACTGCGGATGAAAGCGATGAATTAGCAGCACCGGCAGAGGTTGGAGTTGTTGCGGGTGCAATTTCACGTTTGGAAGCGGAAATAGATCGGGCCGTAGATGGCGATGCGGTGGCACGATTACTGCTGCTATTATTGCTATCTTTTGTTTTCTGTCTTTTACTAGGGGACGATGTCGGCGATGATGTTATTAGATTTGCTGGATAGTGATGATTATTGTTGTTGTTATTGCTATTGCTGCTACTGTTGTTGCTGTTGCCATATGAAGAAGGACGCTTGTCAGCCTTTTTATGTTGCGATGTTAAATGCTGTTGTTGTGATGTGTTTGCAATGTTCGATGCAGCTGATGCTGATGCAGCTAAGTTACCGCCTGGTGGTGGGGTTGACAAAAGCGTATCTGGCACTACCGGCGAGGGAGAGGTAATCGAATTGAAATTCGACAAGTTTGTGGACGCTGAACATGGTGAGGGCGATGCTGTCGACGATGTTGTGGATGATTTCGTTGGTTCATTGCTAAGTATGACAATGTTACCGAGCGATGCTGTTGTCGTCTTAGTTGTAGTTGTTGGAGTGGATGTTGTTGTTCCACTCCCAGGGCCGAGGATGTCATTTTGTGGAACTTCTGTTGGCGATTCGGGCCCATTATCAAAAATACAATATGGCGGTTGACTGGGAATCTGATTAATGTTACAATGCAGGAGACTCGAGTCTAGTAGACTGCTTTTTGGAAATGGATTGGGCGTAACTAAAGCGGGCAAAGACGGCGGTAGAGATGTTTGGAGATGGTACTGCAATTGTGTTTGTTGTGGAAATAGTTGTTTCTGCTGATGTTGCTGGGCTGGGGATAATGTTGCCTGGGCTTGATGTTGTTGTTGTTGATGTTGATACGAGACTTGTCGTAACACACTACTGCTTGGACTAGCGCTGTTACCCGTAACGCTCGAGTTGGAACCTTTCAATTTTTTTAGCGTGTCATTTATAATGAACTGAAATATAAAAACAAATGATTATTAATCATGATGAATGATATAATGTATTGTATACTGACATCAGCTTCTTGACATGATGAATCCAAGCTTTGCATTGTGCCTGTGAATCCTTCCAACTAAACCCAATCACCGACGACATTCAAATAATTATGATTTGTTTGTATTTTGACTTAAACTTAGTTACCAATAGGCTTTAATTGCCTTTCAGTTGAGTTCGTCGTAGGTTAGTTAATTATCCTCGCTCTACTGAAATTCGAAATTTAGACAATAGTATATAAAAAATAAAGTTACTCTTACTTCTGAAATTCTTTTTCGCAATTTTAATTTAAGCAATGTGCTGATGCGGCGACGTATCAACACTATTTATAATAGATGTAGATGATTAAATTGCTTATCAGTAGAGGCGGGGGGTAGAACGTAGAGTTTCTTTTTTATTTTGGAGATCAACAACGATTTCGATATTAGGCACATCCTTGGCTACAGCTGATGTTGATGTTTTCAATGGCAGCTATTGTTGGCTCTGTGTGCATAATGTGTTTCTCTTTCAGTCTGTCTGTCTGTAGGTATGTTTGTTTGTTTGTCTCACTGACACTCTTTCGAGATGACTCTGATTATTTGTTGTTGGGTTGCTCTTGTATTGGTTCCTCTATCATCCAAAGTGGGTGGAAGAAGGAAGAGAAGGTTGAGTTCGTCCTTTCTTACGACGACGTCACATTGTCTACCGAACGACTGCGAGCGATTAAAATGTAACAAATGTCAAAATTTTTATAAACTTCTTCTTCTGTCAGTTTATTTGACAGTTTTGTCTGTTATTGTTGTAGTATTTGTTGTTGCTGTACGAGGTATACTGCGTTGATGAGTTATTCTTGAATCTTATGCTAATTTCTGTCTAGTTGTATGGAGCGCTAGCGCTCCTCTGAGATTTTCCTTTTACAATTAATAAGTTTCACTTATTCACTTCGTGATAAACATCCCCAAAGAAACACTTTGTTGTGATAAAATGTTATTTCTGCAATTGGAAAATAATTTGTTTATTATTTAATACTAAATAATAAAATATTATCAAAAGAATAATGGGAAAACAACGCCAACTCTTTTCCACAAAACCCCCTTTTGATTTCAGTTACATTTTCTCCCTCTTATTTTTTATGCACATGCAATTTTTGCCTTTTTATTCATTATTCCTGATATTTTAGTGATGTTTGATATTTTCATTACTTTCTGTATTAAATGTCGTCCGCACCAATCAAAATTTTTGCCAGGATTTTAACATCTAAAACAGTAGCATATAAATCGGGTTTATTTCGTGAATTATTGGCAAATAATTAGGAGAGATAGATTTTTGTGAAAATCTTGAAAAATGAAATATTAAAAAAGTTTTGCAATGTTTGCATTTGACACGATTTTTTTTTTTTTTTTTTTTGAAAGATTGCTTTATTTTCTGCCTTCTCTTCTTTGACTTGCTATTTCTTCGCTCAACACATTTTGTCGCCGTATTCTTTGACAGCTAATTCTTCGCCGCCTGCCTGCTGTGTTTCAGTTGTTGTCTTTTTTGTCAACCAATTTCTTCTTTTTTTTTACATATTGCACGAAGGTGAAAATTTTTATTTCATTTCATATTGCTTCATTGCATATTCACCTTCACAGTTCTTCACTATCTTCACTCTTGTGTTATTCAATAGTTTTTCACATTCTTTAATTGTACGAAATATTTCACTGTTTATTTTACAAACGAAATATGCAAAAATTTTACTTTGTGTTTCTCCGTTGTCTTTCGTGCCTCGGATTTTGAAGTTTCTTGTGCAGTCGTTTTTTTGTTGTTTTTCAAAATGACATATTTTGACAGTTCACATTTTTCGCCGTGTCGCACAAGGAACAATGTGAAATTTGAGGCGAACTCGGAATGGGTTGAACATTGGGATTCGCAAAGGACAAAAATATAAAATATAATGCAACGAAGTGATCCGAATGTGAAATTGTTGCTTTAATTAATACAAAAACATAAA
Organism: Coelopa frigida; assembly: GCA_017309665.1. Classification (NCBI taxonomy): domain Eukaryota; kingdom Metazoa; phylum Arthropoda; class Insecta; order Diptera; family Coelopidae; genus Coelopa; species Coelopa frigida. Next base: position 12,960,716 of record CM029563.1, read on the forward strand.
ATTCGAAAGGTATATTGTACGTAACATTGCACAATACCACAATATATGGAAGTTGAGGTTTGGAATCGGTAGACCAGAGTTTAATTTTTTTGTATGTTTTTCAACACTGGTCATGCACAAAAACTACACGTGCAGAAGTAGTAGAAGAAAGATGCATTTACTACTTGGAATCGGAACATTAAGGTGGGCACAGAAATGAAACTGATATGAAGGACTAGCTGCCAGACAGTTTAACCATAGATATTGAAAATTCTAATATAAAAAACATTCGAATTGCAAAGGCCAATTAAACGGGTTTTCCTTGCGATTCACTCACACTCTCTAATTCATAATCCAAACTAATGAAAACAATATACTAACGACTTGATTGCAAGTAACGGACAATTTAAACATATAAATGCCAATATATTCACGACGTTAAAGACCTACGGGCTTAAAATTGCTGTGCAATAGAAGAAACTCACTTTGTGTTTATTCTTTTGAATCTACAAAAGTTTTCGTTTCACTAAAAGTTGAGTTTTAGTTTGTTTCGAATATTTCATTCATAATTCTAAGTGTTTTGTTGATGGCAACACTCCTGAGAACATTGAAATATTTCGATTCCATTCACACGAACTAGCACATGTCTCTTTCTCTTTTTCGCTTATTGCTGAGAGCGAGTTTAGAGATTTATGCCTCATCTGTTCTTCTCGCGACTCACGAAAATAAAACAAATAAACATGCGAATGATGCTATCACTCTCTAACTGATCACTCTCAGGGCAATGCACACACGTTAGAGCGCTCGCACTAGAGGCCACAAACGAAACCAAAGGGGTCAGAAGGAGGCAGAAGGGAAAAGAAACGCCGAATAATTTTCATTTCAATTTTCACTTTTGTCGAACTTTCATAAAACGCGTTGTTCGACACAACACTGCAATGGCCCACAATGAAGCACGTTTCAATTGGTCATTTCGGGCACTTTTGAAGCGCGCACAATTCGTTCCGAATCGCGAAATCTGTAACGCAATGCAGGAGAAAACGACGACGATGAAAAGACGACCGAATTCTCTCCAAACTAGTCTCGTTCTTCCTTCAGACTTCGTATGTTTGGTAGCCAGAGAGCGAAAGCTCCAATTACGCAAGCACAAAAGAGACTACTAGCTTAACATATGAGCAGAGCGACTAGTCTTCAATAATTTGTTTGCTGAGAGAGGTGGCAAATGTAGACAGTGCGTTAGAGCGGGACAAGTAGCTTATACGCACAATTCGCCGCAGGTGGGTTTCGCTTTAACAAGCGAGCTCTTCCAGGGTTGCCGAATACAGTTCATTGCTCGCCCCGAGTCGTTCAACTAAACAGGGAAGGAAGAAAAATATAAAAGACAAAGCGGCAAATTCAAGCAACAAATCGAAGATTTGAACCTCAAAATCGAAAAATCGGCGGCATCGATTAATTGAAAACATCCAAGAAGAACCCGTGTTTGCGAACCATCCCTGTAATCAAATCAGCGGTTTTGGGGTTTGTTGCTTGGCTAAATAGGTTTGTGGCTTTGAAAAAAATCGAGAAGAAATTTGGATTTTATAATAAAAAAAGATTTTATTAAATTGAATTTGAATGCGAAAATTACATTAAAATGGAACAATTTTACTTTAGACACCCCCTTCCAAAAAAAAAATTCAAAAATACCCCCAAAAAGCATATAATTTGCACCTGCGAACCCCAAAATATTAAGGTGCGGTCTCACCTGGTTTGGCGGGGGGGAGGGGGGAAAGGTGAAAATTGGAGCACCTAGCAATTCCACAAATTTTACCCGATCTGGACCATATGGGTATCAAATTAAAGGTATTTGAATCTATTAAACTCTATTAAACTGCATTTAAAGTTTTTTAAAAAAAGTTTTTTAAAAAAAATAATTTAAAAAAACTTAAAAAAAATTTTTTTTTTATGTTTAATAATTTTTTTCTTTTTAAAATGTATTATTAACCATATGTTTTATATAAATTTTTGAAAAGCCTGTACAATTTCCTTTAAGATGGTATATAATATGTTATACTTAAATTAATATTAGTATTGATAATTTGCAAAAAACTAATAAAGTATTTTTTAGATGCCGGCTATGCGGGCCAGTTTACATCCTACAGCATGTCCAACACCGGCTACGTGGGCCACAGTACTTTCGGGGCCAAGTCCCTTTGCGCGTGGCGGCCTTCGGCCGCGCTTGGGGTTTACATCCCACAGTATGTCCAACACCGGCTACGCGGGCCATAGTACTTTCGGGGTCCAAGTCCCTCTGCGCGTGGCGGCCTTCGGCCGCGCTTGGGGTTTACATCCCACAGTATGTCCAACACCGGCTACGCGGGCCACAGTACTTTCGGGGTCCAAGTCCCACTGCGCGTGGCGGCCTTCGGCCGCGCTTGGGGTTTACATCCTACAGTATGTCCAACACTGGCTACGCGGTCCACAGTACTTTCTGCGGTACTGTTTTTGTTTTTTTTACAAATTCTTAATACTATTACTAATTAAAGTATAACATATTATATACCATCTTAAAGGAAATTGTACAGGCTTTTCAAAAATTTATATAAAACATATGGTTAATAATACATTTTAAAAAGAAAAAAAATATTAAACATAAAAAAAAAAAATTTTTAAGTTTTTTTAAATTATTTTTTTTACAAAAACTTTTTTTAAAAAACTTTAAATGCAGTTTAATAGACAATTCAAATACCTTTAATTTGATACCCATATGGTCCAGATCGGGTAAAATTTGTGGAATTGCTAGGTGCTCCAATTTTCACCTTTCCCCCCTCCCCCCCGCCAAACCAGGTGAGACCGCACCTTAATATTTTGGGATTAGAATACTCCCAATTAGTACTACCATTCCACATACTTGGTTTTGCATTTGGCTAGGGGGTGTCTAAAGTAAAATTAAGCCCAAATATTTGCAAAAATATACATTAAAATTTAATTTGTATATGATTAAATTTATATGATTATTTTATATATTACCTATGTATTTCCATTGATATGTAAGATGTGTAGTTATGAATATAAGGATCATCTAGTTTCTAGTACGTGCGCATATAAATTATGTGTTTTACATCAATGAAAGACACATAATTTTATTCCAATTTGCAATCGGGAACGATGAAAAATGGAAATAACTATGTTTATAAATTTCGGTGTTTAAAAAGAAGTGAAACAAGATTACTAGAGCGCGATGTTTCAAAGAAGAAGATTTCTCCAGACAGCGTTTTTTAGGGAAAATTTACCAGCGGCATATCTGTATTTATTCACAATAAAAATAAGCTTAAACACATACGCCTCAAGGCTACAGTCGACCAGCGACTTTCCGCACGTATTAATATGGATTACTTAAATCGTGAATATTTTCTATTTTCAAAAATTGATCAAGATGATTTAAAAAATAGTTTGATAAATAAAATAGATCAATTTTTCAGATTCCTAATTGGTTTCTGGATACTCATTGGTAATTTTCATAGAAAATTCATTTGACCATTTTTTTATGAAAAATTCAAAATTTGATAATTTTCATGGAAAATTAAAAATTTGTTTATGTTTATGGAAAATCAAAAATTTGATAATTTTAATAAAAAATTCAAAATTTGATTATTATTATGGAAAATTCAAATTTGGTAATTTCCATAGAAAATCGGAAAATCCTTTTCATGATATTTTACTTTTAATTTCTTCTATAAAAACAAATCTTGAAGCAAAAACGACTGCAAAGTGAATTTGTATACAATTTGAGAAATTTTCTTTATTTCAATATTTTAACATTAAATATAAAAGAACGAATTATAAATTATTTTATCAAAATAATAGGAATTCATTGGCCAACTTAAAATACGGAACAGAATTCATCAAAGCATTCACTTAATCTAGCACAAGGATCAATGATCATCATCATCCTCCTTGCTTCATACGTTAATTAGTGTAAACAATCATCCGTTGCGTCCCGCAGTGTGTCTGTGTGTGTGTGTAAGTGGCATGTGTTTAAAAATCCCAGTTGGGAGCAGCAACAAGAGCTTCGTACACCAAGGCGAAGCTAATACAACAGCTGCGGAGGCGGCCATCGCAATGGAAACGTTCGATATCCAATCAAATCGTGCAGAGAATCATCATCATTAACACAAGTGCAAAACTTAGCCTAGCTATTAAGGACATCCGGAGTTCGGGCCGGATTTAAATCGAATAGTGTTGAGTTGAAGGCCTTAAAAATACATAGTATACACTGTCGGCTCCTGGGGCCGGGGTCGGGGCTGGAGCCGTGTCGCAGATCAAGATCAGTGTCGCGCTATTTACATGAGCATCGGATCCTTTGTATACGAATACAAACATAAGTTGTCTCAGATACAGAAACACATACGAGTCTGGGCTTAGATGGTATTTTGGGTTTGTATTTCACAAGTTGTTCACAAATGTTCGGTTTGAGATCTTTTAGGTAAAAAAATACGTAGTTGTAATGCGTGAATTGCGTCGGTAGCAGAGAACAAGCAGAGAGGGTCGGAGGAGCAGGTCTCGATCGGTGTCGATGGATCCCCTTGGAGGAGGACGATCGACAGGTTCCTGCGTCGACGTAGTTTAGGTGGCGTGTGCTTCTGAGGGCGACCTCGATCCACGTGCTGCGGGTCCGAGTCCGGGTCCGAGCGGCAGCTACTTCCGGAGCTCCTTGCTCTGCTGCAGCTTCTTCCAGGTCTCGCCCAGCGCCTTCGCGAAGTGATCGTCCACCGAGGGCGTCTCCGACGCGGCCGAGGCTGGCGACGTCGGCGCCGAGGCGACCAGGCCGGGTTCGGTTTTGATGCGCAGGCTCGTCGGCGGCATCGCGGCGGTGGAGGCGGCGGCGCACGAGGCTGGGGAGGCGACGGCGGCCAGCGCGGAGGGCGGCGGCGGAGTGTGGGCGGTGGTGGGCGAGGCGCGGCCGCGGCTCATCACGTCGCCCGCCGAGGGGCTGCGCAGGGCGCGCTGCACCACGAGGGGCGTGGCCAGGTTCACGGCGCTGCCGACTGTGGTCAGCGGCTGAGGCGTCGACATCGGCATCTGCTGCTCCGGCGGCGATGGCGGCGTCGGCGAGCTGTGGCGCTGCAGCGCGAGAGGCTGCTGTTGCGGCGGCAACAAGGACATCGGCTGGGGCGACAGTTGTCCTTGGGCGGCGGCGGCGGCGACGACTGCGGGCGACAGCAGCAGCGCCGTCGGCTTCGGCGAAATGAGGGCCTGTGGAGGGTGCGCCAGGTGCTGGACGTGGCTCTGTGGCGGCTGCTGCTGGTGGGCGCTGGGCATCGCGGCTGGTGGCGCATACGGGAGCGGCGAGGTCGGGGCCAGGGTGTGCGGGGGCTGCGGCTGCGGCGACGGCGTCGAGGGCGCGGGCGACTTCTTGCCGAAGAGCGCGACGTAGTCGGGGCCCAGGGAGCGCCGGAAGTGCTCCTCGATGACGGTCTCGCACATGGAGATGGACTCTGAGGGCGGAGAGAGAGAGAGAGGGGGGCGTTAGTGAGGGCCAAGAGTGGAGGGGGGGGGGGTAAGGTTCCACTCACCGGTGCTGCGGTTGTCGTTCTCCCGGTTGGAGATCAGCAGGTTGTCGCGCGACTCGCAGCCGCCGGCGCGCTTCGGCGGCGCCTGCGTGATGACGCTCGGCCGCGCCAGGGAGCTGGCGTAGGTGGAGCCGGGCAGCGGCTCGCGGTAGGGCGGCGGCGGCGACGAGCGCGGCTTCATCGTGCTCGAGCTGACCGACATGTCGATGGGGCTCTCGAGGCCCATCACGCTCAGCGGCGAGTGGTGCTGCGGCTGCGGCGGCGTCGGGCGGTTCGTCGACTCGCCGAGCGGCCGCATCGAGGTGGCGACGGCGGCCATCACGAGCGACATCGGCGCCGCCGAAGGAGCCAGCGTCGGCAGCGGCGGCGGGGTCCCCGGGGGCGACGCGGCTGACGAGGCGGCCGCCGCTCCGACGCCCATCGGCGGCTGCTGGTACTCGGAGGCGGCGCGCAGGCGACGATCGCGCCGCCACTTGGTCGTGGGCAGCTCTTTGGTCGTCAGGCGGGATTCTGCGGGCGAGAGAAAAGAAATTGGTTAGAATTGGTCATTCCAGTGTTGAATCGAGGAAGGGGGGTGAGGCGCTTCCGGTGTCGATGGCACGGTAGACCCTGACTTCCGCTTCAGTCCGACACGTGCCGACGTCGGTCGAGGCGACAAAATATATTAGTTATGAATGGGGGAAGCACGTGGCGGAGGAGGGGGGCGAACGACAGTGGGACAGGAGGAGGAGGAGGCGGGGATCGGCAGTGGGCTACGAGGACCAGAGGCCGGTGGCGATCAACGGCCCATTCAAAATTTCAACAACCTCAAACGAGAACGAGCACACACAGCTGTGACTTCTTGGCTCCGGAGCCTCCTTTGAAGCGTCCGCTCTGCCTCCGAATGGGCAGCGTGAAAAGGGCGATGGCGAGGGGTCCGAGGAGGGGAGAGGCAGGGAGTCAAATCGCCGGGCTCGGACACATGTATATTCCTTCCTTCCTTCCTTCCTTCCGCCCTATCGTCGGTCGGGGTGAAGTGAATGATTTCAGAAATTGGTTTCTGCTTTTTATTGCCGTTTTTGTATCCATTGCCGTTGCTATTGCTGTTGTTGTTATTGTTGCTGTTGCTCGTTGTCATTGTTGTTGTTCTTGTTGTTGTCGTTGTGGTCGTTGCGGCTGAAGCAAAACCAATTTTTCGTAAAGCGCGTAAAACTGGTAGCAAACGAGTTTATTTTCATTTCTCTTTTTCGTTTTCTCTCCTCGGCGTTTTTTTTATGGTTTTCTGTTGTTTTGTTGTGTTTGTTGTTTCCATTTTCTTTTTCATTTTCTGCAGTGATTTCGCGTCCATCTCAGATCAGTGTTAGTGTGAGTGAGTGTATGTGTGTCTGTGTGTTTGTGTCTGTGTGAGTGGATTTGCTGAATCTTTCTGGCATGATGTGATTTTCATCTCTCTACTCTCGCACACGAACACACACACACACACACGCGCGTTCGCCTTCGCACGAACACATGGAGACATGGGGTTTGTAGACTTTTGATTTTGTTGTCGCCCAGAGCTTTGTTGTTGTTTTTGTTGCTGCTGCTGCTGCTCTTTAAACCAATTCAATACAATCACCATAACAACAACAACAAGAACAATCCATTCAAAATGAAATTCACCAACCACTACAGCAGAAGCAACAACAAAAACAACAAAAACAACAATAACAACAAACACTGGAGACAGTCGCAGAAGCAGCAGCAGCGAACGTTCGTTTCTTAAGTCTTTCGTTTCTTTCATTTTAATTTGTTTTCCGTTTTCATTTTCTGCCATTGCTTCGGCTTCTGCTGTAGTTGTTGTTGTAATTGTGATTGTTGTTGTTGTTGCTTTGTAGATGGATTTTTTGTGTGCTTTTTACACCTTTTCGATTAGGTTTTTTTTCTTCTCCTGCAGCTTCATTTTAAAATTCAATGTTGCGCTTTTTTCACTTCTCTTTCCATCTCCTTAGCTCGCTTCTCCTCTCCTCTTCCTTCCTCTCTGTCTCCCCCTCTCTTCCACTCACCACTCCACTCGCTCTGCTCTGGGTTTCTTCGCGTTTCGAGTTTGTTTTGTGTGCAGCAGTCGTGGAGGGGAAAATAAATGAAATTATGAATCATGACGCCCACTGACCGTCGACGCTGTCGTGCCGTGGCCGTCATTGTTGTTTATGCTGTGGCTGCTGCTGCTGCTGCTGTTAATTCAGTTTATATTAAGCATTCACAACAACAACCGCCACACGACAAACATGTGACGAATTTCTTATAAATTCCCAAATACAAGCAAATAAAATTAATTATATTTTTCGTGACTTCAATTCGATTCCTCACACCACCATCGACGTCAGTCAGATGGAATCGGAATGGCAAATTGGGGAGTTGTCGAAACTTGATGGAGAAACTTGACCGTGGGATCGATCGCTTTGGGACTCACGGCTTTGCTCCACTGTGCGTGGCAATCGTTCGTTCGCTGCTATCGGACGAACGAAAGTCTGTTGCGCAGCCGCACGCACCCGATGATCTCGTCTCGTCGTCGTCCCAACCCGAGGAGCTCGCATCCTAGAATCGATCGCTTCGCCTCGCCTTGGTCTCTATGCGTGCGCCCCCCAGCCACGCCCCTTTCCCTCCGGCCCGACCCGGAGACGATCGCGATCGTCCTCGTCCGCCATTATTTATGCGTGCATCCCGAGTCGAGCCGAAGGACGGAGGCAGGCAAAGAATTTCCGCTTCCAAGAGACAGACACGAGCACGATTCTAAAAATGTGCGCAAACGTGGATGTGTTCGTGTAACCCCCCTCCCTCCACCTCCCGAGGCAGGGACGATCGACCGAATCCCAACGAAATTCTGCAGCCGGCAATGCCAGACAGACACACACACACACATACAAAGCGACAGTTGGCCGACGAGAAATACTTGGGATTTTAGGGCTTCATTCCTGGAGCCGGTGCACATCTGGTCCTTCCCTGGCCCTGGACGAAGGAATCTCCTCATGTTGATGAGGGGAGGGAAGGAGAGGAGAGGGCGACGTGTGCGTGCGAAAGCATCGTTCGATCTCTGCGAATTTTGGGCGTCTCCAAGCAAGGCGAGGGTGGGAAGAGGAGACGAAGAGGAGGGAGGAGCAAGGAAAGATGAGATGAAGAGAGGGAGTCAAGGAGACGACGAAGCATCTGCGAATTCATGAATGAAATCCGATGCATCTTTTGCGGGGGTCGTTGAACCACGTCAGAAGTTGGGGGCTTCAAGGGCTTCAGTTCAGGCTTCGAGAGATGCTCCAGAGGGAGACAGGGCACAGGGCGACTGTACAGAGATTTATTTAACCATCGACATGTTCAAAGGGTTGGTTTTTTTTTTTCGCTCAAATGCACCGATTATCGCAACCAAAACCCGTCGGGTCGTTCGATGGGTTCCCATTCGTGTGATCCAGGAGCCGCCGGGAAGAGGTTTCGACGCGTTCTAGAAGATCGACCAGATGACCGGGCCATTATCTCCCCAACGGATGGAAACAGTGTTCATCATCATCACCTGAATCGGCACCAACTGCTCCTCGTTTGCTCAGCTCGACTTCCAATAGGAAGTGGGAGATTTATGGAGAAATAAAATCGAATGAAGCCGGAGTCCGCAGTCGAAGTCGAAGCCAACGGGCGGAAGTCCATCGGTGGCTCGGGAGCGCAGCCTCCTCTTCGCGTGCGAGTCGCCCGTCAGCCAGCGAGCGAGCGTCCGACGTTGCCCAGGAGCGGCGGCAACGACGACGTTTGCAGCTGTCGCTTCAAAGTTTAAGTGTTGCCCACACAATTCAGATGAGCGCGGAGTTGAGGGGACCAAAGGGAGGGAGCCAGCCTCTCGTGTGGATGCGTCGATGGGGAGCCACCAAAGGGGCGGGGGGAGTCGAAGCGGGTGCAGGGAACGAGGCTGTTGCTGCAACAATAAATTTCTATCATTAACGGAAATGAGAAATGCGCAGTGGCCGAGGGGACGGACAGATGGATGGAGGCATCGGCGGGGGTGGAGGGAGTCGAGGGGACGGACACGAAATATGGAGGAGAAGACCGGGGGCCGAGAGAGGAACGGAACCATGAGGGAGAGGCAAAGAGAGAGACTCGGGGGAGACCGACGACAACTTCGGAAAGAAGTGCGAAGAGCGGTGGCCGTCGGTGAATGACGAGGCTCGAAGTATTAGGTAACGCCTCGAGAACCGGTTGCATAAGAGCGAATAACCGTCGACCGTCTGCCGAACCAACCGTCTGTCTGTCCATCCGATTGTCTGTCCGTTCGCGACGACAACAACAAATAGATCTTTAATTGCCGCGCATAAAACACGCGCCGCGATGGACATTTGAACTACAACAACAACAATCACACCAATGACAACAATAACCATCGCACAACAACAACAACAATGACAACAATAACCATCGCTATGACAGCAATGGTCAAAGACAATAACAACAACAAAGACACGGTAACATTTAAACAACGAAATTATTGTCATGTCTTTGACTGTTGTTGTTGCTATTGTTGTTGTTGTTGTCCACAGCCAAATTGGAGACGCTTCGAGACAATGTTACGCCCGGCAGACGGACGGACAGACGGATGAATGGACAGACGGACAAAGCTACAAAAAAAAACCAACGTCGTTTTTGGGCAAAAGAAATATTTTATGATAATTTTCGGTGGATTTTATAACAACAAAAAAATAACAACAACGTATGGCTAACAACAATTTCCAAATGCAACCTACGCGAAATTTCTTTCCATTTCAAGTGGATAGATTGTTGTTGTTGCTGTTGTTGTTGGGCTTAGGCTCTTAACACCTTTTGGACGCGTGGCGGACGTATTATTTAAGAGCCATTGCCGTTGTTGTAATTATTATTATTTTTATTGCTGTTGTTGTTGTTGCTTTTATTCTTGTTGTTGTTACTTCTGTTGTTGTTGTAGTTATTGTTGTGGCGACTATTGCTGGCCATTTGGCCTTTGTGAAAAGGTTCGAACTTCGAAATGCGAGACGCACCAAAAGGAGGCGGCTTTGTTTTGGCCCCGGGCCAAGAAGACGAAGAATGGAGCCCACAGTCGGACGGACCGACGGACGGATGGATGGATGGATGGATGGATGGATGGACGGATAGGCGAAAATGTAATCAATTATCACGTCTGTCCGCCCAACGCCACACCCGCCCCTGTCCCCAGGGAGCCGTCGACTGAATGAACGCTGAACGGAGCGGACGATTGTTCAATTGTCTGTGTGACTGTCTGTCCGTCCGTTTGTCCGCCTGTCTATCCATCCATCTATCTTTCTTTCGTGCAGCTATTATCGGCACGTCCGTCTGTCGCCCGACTTGTCTGCAGCTCTAAATAGAGGCTCATTATATCGAACTGGGGCCTGTCCGCCTGCCTGCCTGGGATTTGGGCCCTTGAGTCCCGAGTTGGGTTTCGAACAACTGATGGGGAAATCGTCGAAAGGCCCGAAACGGAGACAAAACCAATGGCTCGAATCAGTCGATCGATTTCGCTGGATGGGGCAACGGAGGATCCTGTGCCATTGGATCGTGGCCTTCGCCAGCCCCGAGACCTCCGAACCTGAGATTCCAGTTGACGATTCCTCCCAGGTTCGATTCCAGTTGTCGATTCCTCAGATCCCCGCACGTTGCACGTTCCTCGCATTCATTCACCCATCCATCCATCCAACCATCCATCACGATGATTCCGTTTCCGGTCGTTCCGAGAGTGCGGAATGTTCGCCTTCGCGTCTGCGGAACTTGAATTGCAATCGATTAGATGATAATGACTCGACCGACCGATCGTTCGTTCATTCGTTCGTTCGGTCAATCGATTATTCAGCGATCGTAGTCGCTCTGGCACTGAAAACCTCCGCCCCTCCCCTCAACCGCCCGCCCCACTCCACGGAGGAGGGAATCCGATCGAGTCGCGATTCGAGTCGTGCTGGAATTTGAATTCGAGCCCAGATTCTCGAGTCGATTCTCGACTCACTCTCAGCATTCGCGATGCACGCGCGAGCTAAATTTGAATGAGGAATCCCAGACTCAGTCAGACTCACGTCGCTAGGAAGGGTCCGAGGGGGATTTTTATTGGGTTGGCGGCTTTTGTGGACCGACCGACCGACGTCGTCCGTTTGATCTCGAGGTCAGCGCAACGAGTTCCGTTCAATTGGGATGGGAGGGGGGTGGTGGGGGAAGCGAGAGTTCGGGTCCAGCGTTGTTGACACCCTTCATCGGGAGCATCGCAGGCGGCCCCCAACCTTAGAGGGACTTGTTGTCCAGACCGAAGGGACCTCCTCCCCCCCCTCACTCTCTCTCTCCCCATCTCACCCAAAAACCCCGAAAAGTTCGAGTTCGAAAATCTTCGTCTCGACATCTTCAAAATCACTAAACACTGGACAGAGGGGAGGAGAAGGAGAAGAAGGGCGGGGATGGGGATGGGGAAGAAGGGAAGAAGACGACGACGGCCCCACGACCGGAAATGTGCAATAAAATTTAAATGTTTCTTCATTTCGATGCTGCCGATCTCATTGTTGTTGTTGTTATTGTCGTCGTTATTGTTGTTGTTGTTGCATTTATCTCTCCTCAATTTTTTTTTGTTCCGTGAGATTCTCTCGAATTTAATTTCGTCGTGCTTGTTGTTGTTATTGTTGTTGTTATTATTGTTATTATTGTTTTTGTTATTATTGTTGTTGTCGCTCCCGCCCTCCTCCATTCATCCGACGATCGACCGACCGAACCCTTCAACCGTTCCAACGATAGTCGGTTTCCATCGACGTCCGACGAGCCCAAGCCTGACTCCTTCATTGTTGTTGTTGTTGTTTCTCCATGCAATCCTCTCGTTCGCACAGTCGCTTCCTTCGCCCTTCATTCGGAGGCTGCGTGTTCTCCACTTGGTTTTATTTTTATTTTCGTCGTTGTTGGCTTTTGCACGGATCGTATATTGTTGTTGTTATTGTCATTGTTGTTGTTGGTCTGTCCGTTGCGCATGCGCAGGCCGATGATATTTTTTCTCCTTTCGCTTCTTTCCGTCCGATTTTTCAACGAAATTCGCAACGTTTTGTGGCCGCGTTCCTTTCGCCATCTTTTCGTCTGCTCCACCATATGCTCCCCTCTTGGATGTGTTGTTGTTGGTGGTTGTTGTGATTAACTGGCTGCTCTTGTGATTCTTGTTGTTGTCAGTCGATGTTTATTGCTGAATGGACCCGGGCTGCGCCTCTCGTAGCGATGCGATGTGATGCGTCGCTGCTCGAAAAACCCAGTAGCCGCCGGAGCGCTTTGTTACTTTGTTGATTATGGAGAGCAGTCCCGTCCCCTCCCCCCTCTCTCAAGCCGACAGCCATCGCTTCGTTTATCCCTCTCCATCTATCCATCCATCGTTCACTCTTTCCCTCTCCATCTCTCAATCTTTCTCTGTCCTTCCTCGTGCATGTGCTCGTCCGTTCGCCGGAATCGCAACTCTTCCTCTGCTTCATCCTCGTGGCTTCCCCCCCGTCATCACCCGATGGATGATGGGGTCCCCTCCCCCAAGTCCTCGTTCCTTCCCCCGCAGCATCCCCTGTGCGGCGTCTTCAAGCGGCGAACTCGGCGAGCGTTTCCTGTCCGCCGCCATCGCGTGCATGCGTGCTTGTGAGTGAGTGAGTGAGCGATTGCGCGCCTTTGTGTGTATGTGTGTGTGTTCGTTCGGCGTTGGCGGCAAAGTCGCGTCTCTTCGCCGATTCCCATTCGGTTCCTCGTTCTTTGATCCGAGCTGCGCTGGTTTCCGTTCGTCCGCGATTATCTGCGGCGTCTCCTCCGCTGCCTCTGCCTCGTTCTCTGCTGCGGCCTGCGTCAGCGTCTGCTCCACTTCACGGTTTCCCCCCCTCCCCGCGATTCGTGGAAACGGCCTTCGTTCTCGCCCCACTGTGCGTCGTACGTGATTTCGTTCTATCTCTGTCTCTCTCTGTCTCTTTGTCGCCCTTTAGGATCGGCAGATCGGCTCCGATTTCGGATTCGGGGCTCGATTTATTTATTCTGCTCGGCGAACATGGCTCTTCTTCTTCTTCTGCTTCCATCATTCTCGTCGTCGATGTTGCTGATGAGTTGTTGTTGTTGGAGTTTATGTTCTGGTGACGACGTGCTCTTTGTTGTTGTTGTTGGCATGGTTTTACTGTTGCTGCGACCGGTAATTCAATTCAATTCAATTCAACATTCAATTAAGGTCAGCTGCAAGGACGTTCTTTTCGCCGAATTCCGATCGATCGATCGTCGTTCGTTCCTTCTTCGATCGACCTGGTGGAGCCGATGCATCGAGGGCCGGCGGGATCGGCGGGAGGTCGAAACGGTCCCGAACCTGCAACGATCAAGGGTTTGGACGCGCCCATCCGAGGTCACCACAACAGGGGAGCGGAGACGAATCGGGTCGGGGGCGACGTGGAGCCCACTTGGCCAGCGTCGGACCTTGGAACTCGGTGTTAAGTTCGACTCGTTTTCTCGTAATCAAAGTAATCAAATACGCCGAGCGATGCCACCAACTACAACAATTGTAACAGCACTTTAGACCGAATCACGAGAACGATAACAACAACAAGAATAACAACAACTCAAGTTCACTGGGTCTCAATTGCAAGGGCGAAGGTCCGACGACCACCGGATTTCGCTGGAAATCCCCAACCTCCGACCTCTTCGCGTCCTCCGATTGAACGCCTCGAACTGCGGGACGTGTCTTTTTCGTGTTAGGAGCCACTTCCGAGCGATCGCCGGACGTGTTTTGGCCACGCTCGGTATCTGCAGTTCTCGTGATCCCTGCAACTGCCTTTAATTGCACTTCGATCGCTCTCTTTATCGTCCATGCGGTCGACTTTGTCACCTCCGTGATCGGGCGGCCACGCGATGGACGCGTGTCGAAGCCAGGTGGGTGGACTCCTGGACTGGATTCAACGAACTCGATGAAGAGGGATCCGAAACAGAGACAGAGAGGGGGGACAAAGGTAGCTTCACAACCCCCCCAACTCTAGGGATGGGACCCAAGAGATGTGAAGCGAGCGGTTAAAAACAATTGATCAAAGAGAGAAGTTAATTGACGATCGTAAAACTTTGAAATCTAAAATTCGCATGAGGAAGTGTTGCCGCCGAATCGATCAGGCCAGGCCAACGTCAAGCATGAGTCACCTGAGTTGGCAGCACCGACCGCAACAACAACAACACCACCACCAACATCAACAGAAATAGTACCAACACCGACCGAATGCCGATAAAAAGCGTCGGCTCTCGGTGGCTGGCTGACTGTTGGCCATGGCAGACATATTGGCGTTTGTTAATTGAAAACACGTTAATTATTTTCTTGCTGCATGCTTGTTTCTGTTGTTGCCGACGTCGTTGTCATCGTTGTTGTTGTTGTTTCTTTTGCTCTCCAACTCCGAGAGCTTCATCTAGAATCGGAGTCGGGCGAGGGAGAGAAACACGCTGATGACAATGTTGTTATTGTTGCTCATGTTGTGTTACTTTGCTATTGCATAGTTTTTATGATCCCTGAAATGTTGTCGGCGTCGGCGATGGTGTTGTTGTCGGTGTTGTTGCTGTGGCTGTTGCGTCGGTGGTTCCTGCTCACACTTGTTGTGGCCGCGCAGCAACAAGTGTGAGTCATCATCATCGCAACCCCCCAGTGCCCCAATCGCCCCCCTGTTCATTCGTGTTCACTCCGTTTTCGGACCCCACGAAGACCGCGGTCTCAGGTTTCGCCACTATTCTCATACATTTCGATTCCACGTCGATTTTCGACTTCGAATTCGGCGCATTCGCAACGTTTTCCAGCGTTTTCGACATTTTTCACGTGTCTATTTTCAGACGACACTCTTCGCCTCAAACTAGGCCGCAGTCGCCCTGACCATGGGACGGCGACCGCCTCTGACTCACCCGAAATCAGAGGCAGTGGTGACTCCTCCCTAAGGGACGACTCATCCACACAATGAGCTGTCGTTGGAGGGTCGCTGGCTAGAGGAAACGCCAGACATCGTGGCACATTCGAGTGGGAAGCGACCAATGAGACTGAGTACCGATCAAAGGAGACTTCCTCAGAGCCTTAAACTTTGTTCAGTTCAGTCTGGAGTCTAATCTTGGCACAACCCATCATTCCGTGAATAAACAGTCGATAGATTTGAAGTTCATTCTTGGGACAATCGGGTTTTGAGAAGATTATCGAGCGAGTTCATTGGGAAAACAATAATATCAATATCCAAAAGCGATGATCAGTAGAAAATCTACATAATCCCATATTGTCGTTCATCGTTTCCATCAGCTTGAACTTATACAAATAAATATCCCAAAAACCCTTTCCGTTATCGTCTATCGACACCTTTGACTCATCCACACTGAAGACGAGCCTCACAAGGTTCTCCATTCTCGGACCTAACCCAGTTGAAGGCCCCAGTGTTGGGTGCACGGAAGGCCCTCGGCAGACCCCGGACAGCCAGCAGTCGGATTCGTGGAAGCGATCAACACGACCGCGGTGGATTCCATAGAATCGTGGCCGAGTGGTCGAGCGGGGGGAGGCGGCGGTCACCGCTCAATGGGAGAATTTTGACGCAAGCCGAGGTCGCTAACACTGCGACAACGTTAGATCGACAGTGGAAACTGCTGACGCGGGTCAACCGAGAACCGAGTGCAATTGGAAGAAGATCAAATGAGCACCAACCTTTCTGCAACTGCTGTTGTTGTTGTTGTTGTTGCTGCTGCTGCTGTTGCTGCTGATAGAAACGCTGATGCATGGCGGCCGCTTGCTGGAAATCGCGCCAAGGCTGCCACAGCAGGCTGTTGGCCACATTCGAGTTGTGCTGCTGCTGCTGTTGTTGTTGCTGATGCTGCTGCTGGTGATGCTGATGTTGCTGTTGATGGTGGAGACGTTGCTGTTGTTGCTGGTGGCGCTGCTGCTGCTGTTGGTGGTGGTGATGGTGGGTCTGCTGCTGGGCCTCTGACGGCTGCGTCTTGTAACGCGGCGGCGACCCTTTGGGCGCCTGATGAGTCCCGGCCACTGTCGGCGAGGAGGCCGACGACGACGTGGGCGTGGACGCCGTCGACGAGGAGGAGGACGACGAGGGCGAGCTGGCCACCGAGCTGTGGGCGGTGGTGCTGCCGGTGGGAGGCGGGGCGCGCAGGTTGCCGTGCGCAGCTGCGGCCGCGGCAGCCACACGCTCGATCTCCTTGATGCGGTTGTAGTAGGTCTGCTCGAAGGCGTTCAGGATGCACAGGTATTCCATGGTGTGATCGGAGGACGAGGACCGATGATCGAGGAGATTTTATTTTTGGACACGACACGATCCTGATCACTTCAAAGTTCCGTTCGCGAGTCTCCCGAGTTCGAGCGCTTCGTCGGTTCCCACCGCTCGGAGGCGATTCGGATTTGTATGCCAAACAGATCCGGGGACGGAGGACGCGGGGCGTGGCGGAGGGCGGGTGGTCGTTCGTTCGGTCGGTCGGTCGGCGAAACGAGCCGCGCTTCGCTCGCGCTACAATTGAATGACAAAATGGGCGATAAAATCAGCGGCAGCGGCAAAATCGCCAACAAGTTAAAAATAAACTTGATTTGAATAATAAAAGTAACGACGACGACGGTGGCGACGACGTTGACGACGACAGCGCGAAGACGGGGCGTCGGGCAGGACGACGGACGAGCAACAAGTTGTTTGCTTTGTTCAAATTATTCGATTTTATTTCGCCGAACGCTGAAATTATGTTGTCAATGAATTCGCTGGCACAGGCGGAGCGAAACGAAATGAAACGGCAGAAACTGGAACAGTTCTTAATTTATGCAATTTACACAGCGAGCGACACGTTTTACAGATACTTTGCTCGCTCGCAGATACTTTTGCGATTGCAGATACTTTGCATAACGCGCCGATACAGATACAACAAAGCTGTCGTCTTATTTTCGATTATTTCAGATTTGGATTTGGGGTTTCGCACTTCACAAGTGTTTTTTTTTTGTTTTTTTATTTCAATTTTTAAGCCGAACACGCGTTTTCGGGCCGTGTATCGAGATACTTTTAATGTGCTGAAAGGTTGTCTACAGATACGATCGTTCTCGGAACACACTTCCACATTCGCATTCGGTTATTCTCGGAGCACTCCCTCTCGCTCCTGCGACTACTTCCTGCCCTTCCCTTCACTTCACGTCACTGCGATTCGCTCCCTTCACTCGGCAGAACTCGACAAAACTCGACAGAACTCGTCACTGGCTCTGTTTTGTGTTTGCCTCCGCTTTGTTTTACTTCTATTATTCTATTATTAGTACTTTATCTGGAACTTTGTTCGTTCGGGCCTGGTCGGCTGTCTGCACTCGAGGCGTTCGTTCCCGTGTCCGCGACTGAGCTGGAGCCGTGCTCAATCCAAAACCGTGCTCGATCAAGCAGCTATAAACATAAACTGAGCTTCGCCGAGACGATCTTCAAGTTTCTGTTCGCGTTCTCCTTCCTCCACTCCATTCCATTTCGCTTCGCTCGCTCGCTCGCTTCGTTCGTTCATTCGTACGATCGTTCGTTTCGTTTTCTTCTGCTCCACCGTTTCTTCGCTTCGTGTCATTCTTTCTTCTTTCGACTGGGTCTCTCTCTCATTCAATCATTCGTTCGGTCGCTCGTTTGGTCGGTCGTTCGTTCGTCGTGGGCTCCCCGCGCCGATCGTGTTGGGCGCGCACTCGATCGCACGCTCCACACTCGACTCCACTCAACTCCGGCCGCACTCCACTCAATCGCCGGAGAGTGAGTCGTGGAGAGTCGCCCGCCTGTCGATCTGTGCTCTTGAGGTCCCTCGCTCTCCTCTCTGTTTTTGTTTTCCTCGGCCACGACGGCGATGAGAGGAAGGCGGTGTGGGGCGTCTTGTCTTCGTCGACTCAACGCGACCCAGAGCTGGGCTGGCTGCCTCTTCGTGGTCGTGTAGACTTTTACTATATCCCTCGGACGATGTTGTTGTTGTTGTTGGTGTATGCATAATCATACTCATTTAGAGCGTCCGTGGGCTTGTCTGTCTGTCCGTCTATTTGTCTGTCCGTTTGTCTGTCTGTCCGTCTGTCGGTCGATACGCTGGCCTATCCATTTCCGATTCTGTTTGTTTTACTTCTTGCGCTTTTGCATTTGTCTCATATCGTATCGTATCGCATGGCATTGGAGTGGAGTGGAGTCATTCGCTTGCTTTCGAAAGAGCCGAGCTTTCCGGGTCGCACTTGGGTGATTGTTTTGTAGTAGTTGTTGTTGTAATTGCATATCAGCTCCGATGACGCAGTTGGGAGAACTCGAAAGCGATAAAAGTTTTCTGTCGCAAGTCCCCCCGATTGACGCTCAGTGACCATGGAAGCCACGTTCTCTCGTCCTACGGCAATCGGCAGATCGACGAAGTTCCACCCGATGCCATCGACTATCGACGATGCTTTTCACATCGCGTCAAAGCAAAAGCTATCAAAAGTCGCGCTAATGCCAAAGACAAACCGAGACGAGACTCGTCGAACTTCTCAGAACTCAATTTGTAGGTTTTTCGCCCGAACTGCATTGGAATGGAAATGGATCCGCTTTACAGCTACCGTCGGCCTCCGAGACGGAGCCGGAGATGAAGGTGGAGATGGGGGTTATCAGTGACTCAGGAGAGATCTCGAACTCGAAGCTCGAGGGCCATTAACGACCGGACCAGGGTTCGTTCGGTGGCTACCGAATGCATTCATTCTCGTCATTATCGCTGGCCGCATTCGCTCCGAGATCGGACGATATTCACTCGAGGGTCGGCGGCCCCTCGTCCACGGCGGCGGGGGGAAGGGGGGTGCAGCCCAAAGAGAGGCCGAAAAGAAAGGTGTTGCTGCTTTTGCTTCAACAGTAGCGATTTATGACAGCTCTGAAGCGAAAGAAAATGCATTCATGTCCATTTCGTCTTTAGCTCTTTTTTATAACATCTCGGACAGGAGAAATCAATTACCGGGACCTGCAGCAGGTCGAGGGACGGGTCGGGTCGGGGATGGGAGTCCGGGTATCAAATCCAAATCCAAGGCGAATCGGGGTTTGTTGCTGTGGCTTCTATCGTGGATCGCTGTGGGAAATCATTGTAATGAATTCGGAGGATTTTGGATCTTGATTCACAAATCAAAGTTTATGGGAAGTTAATAGATCTACTTCTTTTAGTGGTATCAAAAATACCTCTGGAGGAAGGAGCCACGAAGCCAAGACAAACCAACAACTCCTTCTTTAGGTATTTCCGAGCGAGGGTGGACGCAGGCGATCTCGAAGACATCGTCTCGCAAGCAGAAGCAGAAGCCTCCGAAATGCTGGGCTCAGCCGAAGCCTCGCGCTCCGCCGTCCAACGCCATCTGCGCCTGTCGGTCGACCCGACCCCTGCCCCTCGCCCTGTTCCGCCCCTCTCGGACCCAATTCGTTCCCTGGCGGTCGACGTGCCCACAGTGGGTTTGTGGTTTTTCTCTCTCGAGCGCGGTGAATGCGTTGTGGCTTCTGTGCTGCGAGTTGTGCAAAACACAATCTCTCCACCTCACTTCACTATTCCACACTCCACTCTGACTTCGGCTGCTCCTTTCTCTGCCTTTTTTCCTTCGCCTTCGTCGTTGTGGTGTTGTTGATGGTTGTTGTTGTTATTGTTGGGCTGTTGTTGTTGTTGTCATCGTCATGATTGTTGTTATTTGTATAGCTTGCCATTGATTTCGTTGACCTGCAGCTCGACTTTTACCATTATTTCTCCTCCTCGTTGTTGTTCACTCGTTACGTTTCGGACTCTGACTCTGTCTCGGGCCCCTGTCTCCGCCCTCTGAGCTGGGGCTGGGGTCCGTCGCCGCCAGCATCCTTCGCGCAGTCATTTGCCTAATTGTTGCTGTCCTAGCCGTGCAGTTAGTTGCGGCGGGTCCCCACTTGGCCCCATCGGGCTCCGTGACTGCACGTCGAATTTCGTCATTTGCAAGTTTCGCTGTCGTTTCGGGTTCCGCTTCCGCCGCTTTCGCGACGTGGTTGCAGTTGCTGTCGTCGTCGCGACCGCCGCGCCGTCCGAAGTCCAGGTGCTCGGACTTCGGCGCAAAACGTCACCCGTCGTCGCCATTACGTCAAGAGCTGGCAACGCCGTGTTTGGACGGCTTGCCGGACGTAGCGAATTCGGGTGGCTTGCGACACGTTCGCGTTCTCCGCCGACCGCTCGTGACGATCGCTCGCTCGTCGCTCGACGGAGGGGTTCGGGGGAGGAGTTTGTGGAGCCCTTCGCCAGACGCCCGATGCTTGCGAGAGGGAGCGGGAGACCATGGCGAAGGGATGCTGCAGCCGAAGAAGTGGTTTGACAACAACAATCCGTGGAGGGAAAAAACCATGAATCGAAAGCCAAAGCAAACAGCGAAGATCGGAGCAAAAGGAACAAATCAGCGGAGGAGATGGGGAGAGGGAGCCAAAAGGAGGACCAGGAGGAAGAGAGAGGGAGCCAGAAGAAGGACCAGGAGGCAAAGAGAGAGAGAGATACTCAGAAGCAGGGTTTCCATCCGCGGCGAGAGATGCAGAACTCGAGACTGAATGGGGATCGGGCCGGAAGCGACCGCAGTTGGCAACTCTGCTCAGCAGCATCGCCTTCGCCTTTGAGCGTAACCTAACCTTTTTCGCCATGTTTGATTTGGGATTTTCAACTGCCCCTCGCCGCACAAGGGAAGGGGGTGAGGGGGAACCAACGACGACGACTACGTTTGTGGCCAAACCAGATGCGGAGTCGTGAATGGAAAGTGTCTGGTTCTGCGGCCGAGGCTGCAGTCGCCGACTTTTGCAGAGCTCGAAACGTGTTCTCGTGCCGGCATCGGGTGGCCCAAGGGGAGGGGGGTGGTGCAGGAGGCGGCCGGCCGCCGACGCCAGGGGAGCGCACGGGATCCACAACAAACCAACACAAAGTTGACCGAACCGAGTGGAGTCGAGTTGAGCCGAACCAGCAGCAGGCTCGGCTTCGGTCCCACCGCTTGATGGCTTTGGAGACTTCGCCCGGAGTCTCCAAAAGCCGAGCCCAGCCTCCCGCTGGCCCCCGTCTCCCCCGCCGTCAGTCGTTCACCCGTTGAACATGGATTTAATCCGTGTTTTTTTTTTTCTTTTCTTCTGTTTACTCGATTTTCAGTTGTTGTCGATCGTTGTTGTTGTTGTTATTGTTGTTGACACCACAACAACAAAACGTGTTTCCAATTCAATACCAAACCAAGCCCATGAAAATTTTACGCACGACTACAACTCGCGCTCACTCGCCCGACCCGGCCTGGTCTGGTCTGGTCTGGCCTGGCTTGATTCCGACCCCCTCTCTCCCTTCCTCCTCCCTACCTCCCTCCGCCCTCCGTCCTGCATGCAAAGTCCAGCGGTTCTAGATTTTGACTCATTCGGCCCGGTTCGCGTTGGCCGACGCTTGGGATAGGTTGCTGTTGCTGCTGCATGGGGAGAGTGTGTTGCTGGTCGTTGTTGTTGTTGGAGTGACTGTGATTGTAGTGGTGGAGGTTCTCGTTGCTGTTTTTGTTGTTAGTGGGGGGAACTCGTTTTGCATGATTCGTTCGCGTCCCAGACGGCCGTCCGTCCGGATGGCGAACTGCGGGCTCCGACGAAAACAAAGACGTCGTCGTCGGATAATTGCCGCAGTCGCAGCTCCAGTTGGAGAGACGTCGACGATGGGCGATGGGATGGGAGTCTTGAATGGGAGCTAAATGCGCGATGCATTTTGACAGACAATTAACGGCCTGCCCACCACCTCTGAGGTGGGTGCAGCAGCGGCTCGGACGCCCTCGGGCCGGACCGAGGAGCGGGTGGAAAACTCTTGGAAAATGTTTCGGATGTTTGGATTTCTTTGATGATGAAGAATTCGAGAAAAAGGCCAGGCGAAGTTTGGCGGATTTCAATTTCAAGTTCCAAATCCAATCGTTCCCCGGAGTCGTGCTTTCGTGAGTTCGCTCTCTTTTCTTTTCTCTCGCTCTCTCTCTCTCTCTTTCATCCATAGTCCCCCCTTCAGTGAATATTATTTTCACTTAATGCTGTTTTATCACTTCAAGTTGTTGTGGACACCACAGCAGCAACAATGACAGCTACAAGAAATGAGTGCAATTTGCCAATAATCATTGATTGATTACAACAACGGCAACAAAAACAAATTTGATTTCAAACAAATTAATGATGAAGATCAATTATGAAGCAAACGCAAAAAGAACGACAAAAAAACAACAACAACAAAAGCAAAAACATACACACTCAAGACAATGGGGCTAAAAGACAAGAGATGAAAGGTGAAGAGAAGACAAGAGAAGAAAACACAACAAGAAAAACGTCGATCGAGATCCGATGAACGAGCAAGCGATCGATGGATCGATCGATCGATGGATCCGACGATGATGAATGACTCAATATTTTGCGGTGCAGCAACAACAACACCAACAATAACAACAACAGCAATTTGAACAAAATTGCAAATAAATGTGTAGAGGTTGGTTGTTGTTGATGGATGGATATTGCCAACAAAAGCAACAAAACAACAACGGCAACAAAAACAAATCAGTAACAATGCCAGCAACAACAACAACAACGACGCCGCTCAAACGGCAGCAATCATCGAGAGACGATGGGTTGTTGCGGTTGCTGCTGCCGATCGCATTGTTGTTGTTATTGTTGTTGCTGCGTTCGATTGACCCCAATGCGGCGGCGCAAGCGTGCGCATGTTTTACGCCACTCGCCGTCGTCGCGTCGACGTCAGCCGCAGCAGCGACGTCGGCGCCGCTCTACGCGATCCACGCACCGATGGCGGCGACGCTCGGGCAGAACAGCTGACGATGGTTCGGGTTCGCCCCACCGGCCGCCTCGTTCCGTTCTGTCTTCGGTGCAGCCGAGCGACCGATCGCTCCTCGGCCTGTCCGTCGTTCGGTTGGTCTCGCAGTGTTGCCAATTCATTTGATTTTCTACACTTTCGGAATGAAATTAAAATTATGCGTCGATCAAGAGAGAAAATACGAAACAGAACCATGCGGGGTTCGGGGCGCAGTGACGGAGAAAAAGTGCGAAACAATTACGGAAACAATGTTGGCAACGACGATTGCTGTTGCTGCTGCCGGCGACGACGCGTCGATGTCTGCAGTTCATTGTTCTTGTTGTTGCTGCAGCTGTTGTTGTAGTTGTAATTATGACACAGCATCAATTTCGAAAATTTAACTGGGCCGCGAACATTTTCGCAAATGAAGATGAATTGAGCAAAATTGATGTGGAAGCGAAATCAAGGCAAGGCATGAGATGAAATCCAAATTAAGCCAAGATGTTTCAGAACGTCGTGCAGTTTTATTTTTTGTGAGCTTCTTATTTTCCAGCCGATCGATCAATCGATTGATCATCAGCGGAGTTAGTGGGGTGAGTCAAGGGTTAAGGATTTCACACTTTCCCGAAGAACATCGATTAACGAATCACAACTAAAGACAATCCAAAACTCAACGCAACGAACAACGACCGACCGATCAATGAAGACGTACCGACAACATCATTAGGGTGAATTAAATGGCGGCTCCAAAGGGCCAACAAAGGGCCGACCGCCGAAACCGTTGCGTTACGCACTTGGCTAATTATTGATAAGTAGGCCGTGACAGGCGGGGGGAGGGCGACGGACGCACGGACGGACGGATGGTCGGAAGGCGCGGGCGCAGCTTGTGATCTCGCTAATTACAGCGCATGCAAAGCACGAAGCCCTAAACGGCCGAAGGTAGAAATCAAAGGAGGAAGGCTATAATTACTCCGGCGACTGCAAAAAATGACAAATCATCGCGCGATCGTCCGCGACGTAACCTCAAATTAATGATGGCCCACTACAGCCACAATAATACTAACAGCAACTGAAGCTGAAGTGGTCGAAACGAAAACAGAGACCAAAAAGTTTGATTCATAGACAAAAAGAAAAAAATAAGAAACCACTACGATGGCAGCGAAAAAAAAAGTAAAGCTGAAAAACTGATCGGCGATTAAAAGCGAAGCAATCGCCGTGTTTTCAGTCGACAGCCGGGAGCTACCAACGGTTACAACAACAATTAATTATCGGACATTACAAGCGTACCCCGATTCGAGGGAGCCCTCGATGGGCCACGAAGTCGACGAAGAGCGGGTCGAGCGGGTCGGGTGCAAAAACTAATGGCTGCGACTTCGACTTGGACTGGGAGAGAAATCGATCGAATCGATCCGTCGACCATCGATCGATGGCAAAAATCGATCGCGCCAAATGTCGCTAATTGATTGTTGTTGCTTCTGTCAGAGATAAAGTTCGACATAATTAATAACGGCAACAATGGCCAAAGCAACAACAACAACAACAGCGACTACGTGAAGCGCGATCAATTTTAGTGGCTGCCATTAAAAGCCATCGAACGCATTCGTAACGGACGCCCGGCGGATCCATTTTTTGTTTTGCCCATTTTCGGCGAGATTTCGGAGTTTTCTCCCCTCTGCGTGGACATCATCTCGTCGCCATTTCCTCGGCACGCGGCTGCCATATTTGGCCGAATCCGAATATATAAAATGCCGAAAAGGTTAAAAGACCATTTCTCGGCAGGGCCTCGAATTAGTCAGGGGCGTGGGCGTCGGCCGGGTCGGGTGCCCCAAAGTGGTGCGCGCCACGCTGCGTGGGGGTCGAGTGAAAAGTCATGAATTGTTAATTAATAACTCGTTGCTTCCACTTGTCTGTTATTTATCTATTTCAAAAGCTGATGGGCACAATAGAGACGGGGATTAAGACAAACTCTGCTCACCGCACGAAGGGGAAGGAGCACGAGCAAAAATCGGGCTCTGGTTGGTGACAAACGTACCTGGAAGAGAAGAAGAAGTCGTTAATTTTTTATCAGGTATTAGCGAAAGAAGGGGTCGGGAGGGGTTAAGGATAATACCATATGAGCAAATATGGATAATAGAGTGAGCTTCAGTGAGCCTGGAATTGATCAGGAGTCTTGAGCACTGATTCTAAAAATAACCCATGCTCGTGTCTTCGCAGTGAAAGTTTGAACTCCATTTGCGAGATGACGTTTTAATAATAACTTCATTTTGGGCCAAACTCGCAGAAATGATTATGAAACATTTGTTTGAAAACCGAGATTAAATATCGCCACTGCGACAGCAGCAGATGGGGCAGCGAGGAGGGGTCGGGAGGCAGAGGAGAAGGGACTTTAGGCCGCACCGAAGACGGTCGAATGAGCTTTTGTCTTTGGCCCCGGCGTCCGATCGGCGGTTAATCGAGTGAAAGGCCAATAAAAGCAAGAGGGAAGACAGAGCAGAAAGGAAGAGAGTGCGAGGGGGGAGAGAGAGTGGGATCTTGGAAAAACAAAGTGCATCAAAACAAATTGTTTCGAGCGTCTGCGAGGGGCGGGAGGAGGAGGCTTCAGAAAGAGAAAGAGAGACAGTGGCAGAGACGCGGCCATTGACCGGAAGCCATTGAAATCAGCTGGGTCCGTCCGTCCGTGGGGCTGTCTGTCCGTCCGTCTGTCTGTCCGTCTCTCTGTCCGTCTGTCCGTGCGACCGTCCGACGCCCGCCCGTGGCCTGGAAACTCATCTCGAAAAATAAACGATGCTTTGATTGGCTGCCAAATGATTGATGGACCCATCAAATGCAACAGCCACAACAACAACAGCTACAATAACACAATGAAGCCATACTAAAAATCCAACCAGAAGAAGAAGAAAATAAAGAAAAACGAAAACGAAGAAGACGAAGGCGATGTGACTCTGTTTGTTCAGCGAAATTTTCCAAACAAACAAAATCAAGCGGGCGCAAGAAAGAAGAAAGGGAGCGAGAGAGAGAAAGAGAGAGAGAGAAAGAGAGAGAGAGGGCGAATAAAATTTGTTATAAAACTTTTAATTAAGAAATTAATTCGTGCGTCAAACCGCGTCTCGGAGCCAGACGAAATCAAGCAGCGCACAAAATGGCGGCCCCCGAAATTAAAGCCATTCAAAACCGTGGGGTTTCCCCTGCAGCGACCTGGCCGACCGCAGACGCACAGCAGATCGACAGACAGACAGCTGGACGGATGGATGGGCAGATAGGCGCGTAATTAAAATTCGAAAATAAACAAAAAGCAGCTAATTGTCCGAAAGCGCAAAAGCTCGCGATAACAAATGAAGAGAACGGAGGTCGGATGATGATGATGCGGCAACGTGATCATGAGGGTAGCGCCGAGCGTGTGATCGTCGGGAGTCGCAGGGTCAGCCTGGACCCTGGACAGGGTCCCCCTACCCCTCCGGCCAAAGTCTCCGAGGGGTGTTCGGCGGGGACTGAGAACCCTTTTGGGCAAAGACATCTCCATGGGTCGACGACCTGCTCGAAATGTTTCGGTGACGTCAGACTGACTGATGGAAGCTTCTTCGGTGCCCGCACCCCACGCACCTCGAGAAAGCCTCTGGGCCGAAAGAGATCTGGGTACCGAACGATCTCGGGAACAAGTTGGCAACTTTCGGCTTCAGAGCCCTTTCCCATTCCCTGGAAGATCTCTCAGAATCAATTATCGTTGCGTGATCAGAAGTCTGACTTCGACCTGACTTTGGCTGTCAGTCTCGAAGCTCTGTGAATTTCCGGTCGCGTCAGGTTGCGACGACCGACGGTCGAACGGACGGATTCTTTGTGTGGCTATCTCTTCAATAATTCGTCGAATGTCGCGCCCGGAAACGAGCCGTTGCTTTATGTAAATGTGTGGGAAGTTGTGAGCTCTTCTTCTAAGTGATTTTTAATGTTTTCTCTCGGTTTTAGCGACTGCTGTCGGCCGGCTTCCGCTGGAAATTGGAAATTATTAGAAAATCCCAAATATTTATGAATCTCCCGTCCAGAGGTTTCCGGAAATTCCGCGCGAGCTATAACAGTTATTTCCGCTCCTGGCCGCTGTGTTCGACCAGACCAGGAAAATTATGAAGTGTGGCTGATGTTGTCTACAATCATATGAGTATCGGAGACATTTACATTTTATGGGTGCGCCGCAATTACGGGAGTCTTCATTAAGCCATAAATTCCGGAAGACATGGTGGGGCATAAATAAATCACGGCATTAGGACCTCGAAATTATTAAGAGGGCCATGAGAAGGTATTGTAATGAGTGGACCCATTATCGGCTGTGATCGTCGAATTGAATTGTAACACGGCCGGATTCTCGGTCGGAGTCGCAGAGAAGATTAAGGTGGAGATGAAGATGAAGAAGACAAGTTCCGCTTTGTTACTGCGAGTCGGCCCCATTCATTAGGCCGTAAATAAAGTTCGTTCCCACACGAATAGTCCAGTCGGAGGGAAGATTTAAATCAAAACGTACGGAAGACACGCCCATCGCCGGCCGGGACGCAAGGCTTCGACGACCGGCGGCGACGTACGTTGAGTGCAGCAGTGCCTGACATCGGACTAGCGGCGGACCCACACGGGAACGCCCCGCGGCACGGCACTGCGAGCCCTACGAGCCGGCCGGCCACGACTCCGACTCCGATCCCAAGCACATCCCCACCATCAACATCATCCCGACCCGATCGAATCCGATCAGAACCTATGATTAAATTTTCCACAACTTTCCTGGTGTTCGCGTCGTTTTGTCGGCTGTCAACGGCGAGGGCTGCAGCTGCAGCTGCTGCGGTGAGCGGTGGGACGCATCATTAGGCAAGCCTTTTCCTCTCCACTCCTCTCAACCTCTCTGGGCCCGATGACGTCGTTCGGCTGTGCTGCGCGTGCGCTCTATAGCATTAACACAATAAATCTTTTGCATTAAGCCGACGTTTATTGATGGAAGATCCTCTCTCTGTCTCCTCCGTCCCACGATTTCATGAGGGGGAGATCTTGAAATGTGTCTTAATAAAGCACACAAGGAACTGAAGCTGGAGAAAGCAGACCAGGAAGGTTTTGTTGCCCTAGTTGGAAGGACCACTGGAGTCAATGGGGCCAGGAATTTGAGGCTCTGATCTATAGGGTTTTGTAACAGTTCTCGAAGTATCAGAACTGTCGATGTTGGGGAGTTAATGGCCCATAAAAACTCCTCAATTCCTATGGAAAAGTTCGATAAGTATATGCTTTCCCACGAGCCCACGGCGATCACTTGTCGCTTTCTATCTTTCTCGTCAGCCTCTTGTGGCGAGGATAAACTCGAGTCATCGTTCTATTCTATGCGTCGCGCTCTAATTTGACTGCTGCGCATGCGCGTGCGGGGCTTCGATAATTAACCACAACAACAATAACAACAACTGTGCGTTCTCTTCACTGTTCACTGAAGGAGGAGAAGGAGAGAATGATGTTGAATATGAAATCTCTGAAAATTAGGAAAAACCAGTTTTTATCTCAATTCAAATAAGAGCCAAAACAAAGGAAATCCAAGAAAATTTCGAAAATCCCATCAACAAGAGCTCTTTCGTAACGAAAGCCGCAGCAGCAACAAGAACAAAAACCCAGACAAGGGGGAGAAAAAATCAAAAACCAGTAGCCGAAAAAATCTTGGAATTTGTTTTTGTGGTTTTCACTTTTTTGTTCTGGTTTTTGGAGCTCTTTTGGTTTTGTTTCAGTGGAATTTCCATTGGCAGGAAATAAAGAGGAATTTCTGTTATTCTCATAGTCTGTTATTACGCTAAAAGCTGGATTAGTGTCTGGGTCTCGTGGTATTTGTTGTCGCCGTTGTCGTTGTCGCTGTTGTTGTTGTTATGGCTCTCTCTGCAGGGCTTAACACATAATTCTGAGGCTGTTGTTGTCACATCCGGGCATTTCCTCCTCTTCTTCTTCAGAAGCGTGGACTTAATTATGGGATTATTTTGACCCACCACGCATCGCAACTCGAGCCGCATCTCGCGAGATTCGATGGGGGAGGTGGAAGAATTTCGTAATGTGGACGACATGGGAGACGATGAATCTCTTTCGCGAAATTCGACCTTTCTCTTTTTACGACGATCTTAAGTATTCTTCCTCTTTCAAGCGGGAATGTGGTTGCCTTTGTTCGTTTTTTGATGTCATTATTGAGAACGAAATGAGGATTGTAAATTAAAATTGGATGCAACTTGATTTCGAAAGCGAGTGGAGAATAATCCTTAGAATAATTATAATTTCAATATTGTCTCGATCTGTGATCGAAGAGGAGAATGGAAGGGGATTTAAATAAACCGAAATAAAATCGAATGACACGATTATATCAAGAAGAGAAATATTTATGAAAGGTTCTCCTCTTCGAGTTTTGGAGCAGCGAAATTCTCCCAAATTCCCGTTGAATTGTTTCGAGATCTCCTCGGTGGATTTGAGATCTCTCAATTAAAATTCAGAGCGAGTGGTGTTCGGAATCCCGTGTAATTCACGACCTACGCGTGGATTTATTATGATTTTCATTTATATTTCATGTCGTCCATTTTTCGTTTCTGCGGTCGTGTTTGTTTTTGGCTTTGTTGTTGGCGTTGTTGCCGCTGTTATTGTTGTTGTCATTACCAAATCCATATTTTCGACAGCAACAACAACAACAACAAACAACAAACAACAGAAAATCGTGTGACATTTATGCAAATAAACGTGACAAAGAGACGATCGAATCGAGAGAGGAGAAAAAACATCGACTTCAATAATTTTTCATGAACGAAGCTGGAATAAATTAAGAGCGAAAGAGACGGAGGACAACGCCTGACAAAGACGAACGCCGCCAGATCGAGCTATCGATCGATCGATCTATCGCTAGATCGGTTTCAGAAACAAAGTGAATTCTCTGAACGTATAATTTATTTGAGTTTATTGGATTTTAGTTGACGTCGTTGTTGTTGTTGTTATTTTAATTATTATTATTATTATCATCGTTTGTTGTTGTTTTTGTGAATTTTATTGTGATTCAAAATATTCACCGAAGGTGGAATTTCAAGTATTTGTTGTTGTTGTCTGCTTTGTTTTTTCATTGTTGATATTTTTTCAATTAGTTGTTGTTATTGTTGTTTTCTTTCTAAATCATTGTATTGAATATATTTAGAGGTTGTCTTTGGTTGTTATTGCTTTCGTGCTAGTTGTTGTTGTTGTAGTTTCTTCGCAAAATTAATGAAGTCTTTTGGACGTGCTGCTTGTTGATTTTAGACTTCTCGATGGCTTTTGTTGTTATTTGAAATGAGTTTAAGCCTTTGGTGAGCGTGGGATTTTTTTTGCTCAGATACTTTTTTACGGTTTTCGAATTTCAATTTCATCGAATTCAAAACGATTTTTACTGCCGACCGTTCTGAACTTGACACGAGCTGACACCGGCTATTTTTAGTCACAATCATACGTCCGAATATTTCGAACATGTTCGAGAAAAATGCCTCGGCTTCAGTTGGAACTTCAGGCGGACTCCGTTGAGAGTTGAAGCCGAAGCCGTTCGTCCGAAAAACCCCTCCTCCTCCTCCTCCTCATCCCCATGCAAATCGCTTCGTGTTTTCCCACGCCGACCACGATGATCAGACGTCGTTGTCTCAGACGCCGGATTAACTAGTCGCTGCTGGCAGAAGCCTACGCAGGGTTGCCAGCAGCCAGACGAACGCCGGCCAACGGGGTCGGGGCGGCGGGACAGCGGGTTGAGTCATCGAGCTGCTGCCACTTATGTGTTTCATTCCACTGTGTTCCACAGAAGGCGGTGATTGCAATTTGTCGATGCCACTAACTTTCGACTGATCCACTAAACATGAAGAGACCAAAGCCGAAATCGATTTTGGGGAACCACTTATCTTATTTACACATAGTCTATCTAGATATGGATATGGAAACAAATCAATTTTAAAATGAAAATAAATCCATTTTCAAGTAAAAATAAACCAATTTGCAAATAAAAATAAATCCATTTTCAAATAAAAATAAATCCATTTTCAAATTAAAAATAAAAACATTTCCAAATTTCAAAAAATAAATCAGAAACTGTGAAAACGCGCATCTGTTTGGAATTGTCTAAATTTAAAAGAGAAGCGCGTTTTGAAAAAATAATGCAATAAATTTTCCGAAGAATTTCGCAGAAAAATCTAACAATGGACGAAACATGTTAACGGTTTGTTTTCATAATTATCTTCCACTAAATTTATTTGGTTCAGCGAACACGAGCGAGCGAAAGGACAGTGACAGCGACAGTGGGAATTTATGCGAAGCAGTGGAAAACGAGACAATATTTTCACCAATGTCAAACGCGGGGAGGAGACGAGAGGAGAAAAGAGAGGTCTGGGGATTCTCTAGACAGCGTCGCAGCGGCCGTTCACGCCCGACTAGGAGCCGGCAGCCCCTGGGGCAGAAGGGCTGGAGTCAGTCGTTGTTTCAGTTCGTGCGAATTCATTCGTTTTCAGCGAATTCAGACTTTAATTTTTAATTCCTTCCCCAACTCATTCATATGCCCAGCCGCACCCGCTGCATTTAAATGTCATGTCTGTCTGTCTGTCTGTCTGCGCAAGCAAATTGCAAAATGTCAAACATCTCGCTTTTTCATTTCATTTCATTTTCTCGCTACTTGCGTATTTATTTTTCATGCGATTCTCTTCTTTTTCTCATGTGTCTCTCATGTCGTTTTGTTGCTCATTGTCATGTTTCGGATTTCGTTTGTAATGTGCGGTTGGAACTCCCACGGAAATGGCCAGCGACAGCGTTCAGTGCGCCCTCTGCCACCGTCGGCAGCGCCGTTGTCCATGTACGGGGCGCTGCATCGGAAAATAAATATTTTTCAATTAAAAAACAAGAGAAAAAGTTGCAAAAACTACATGATTTTATGGGCGAGGCGACGCGTCGTCCCGAACGACGCGAGGAATTTTTATCGCTTTGCAATTTATGTTCGTCGGCTGACTATTGAATCATTGCGCCCGGCGATGGGCGGGGGGCGAGCGATGAGGGACGCAAGGGCCGCGATGACACTCTTTTGTCCGCCTCGAACACTGCGATTTCGATTTCGATGAACTGTGTTTCTTCCGTCCGTCCGTCTGTCCGCAAAGCAGGGCCACCAAGGAAACGATTCCTCATCACACTCGGTGTTTAAACAAAGTTCTTGTTTTCTCTGTCATATTTGATGTAATAATAATTGAAATATAAATTA
Organism: Coelopa frigida; assembly: GCA_017309665.1. Classification (NCBI taxonomy): domain Eukaryota; kingdom Metazoa; phylum Arthropoda; class Insecta; order Diptera; family Coelopidae; genus Coelopa; species Coelopa frigida. The sequence goes on from CM029563.1 coordinate 12,993,221, forward strand.
GACCACACGGAATATAAAAGAAATAATTGTTCTCAGAAGACCCCAGAAGAAACTACGCCGGTGGCAAATATAAATATATCCGTCGATTTAGCGACATATTTCTGCAGCCCAAGTACGCAGTGATAATTGCAATAACGACGATTTATTGTCTACTCCATCAATCGACCGATTGGTCGGTCGGTCCCTCGTTCGGCCTGGGTGAAAATGTGGACAATCAGTCGTTGTTGTTGTTTTTGCTGTAGCGTTTCCCTCGACTTTTTCGTCTTGCATAATTTGTTGAGTAAAAATGCATTTGTTTACTTTTCGCTTCTTCTACTTCTTCTTCTCCTCCTCCTCCCCTCTTTCGTTTACTCTTCCTTTCGCCATTTATTTATTTATTTCGTGAATTGCATTTGCGAATATATTTCGCCCGATGTTTGCTGCTTCGTCTTTTTGTTGCTGTTGTCAATGGGTGCACATTGGAATGCATTAATAAACAAATTGTTTTTCTACTATTGTTATTGTAGTTGTAGTTATGCTTGTTGTTGTTGGATTGCATAGCTATGATAGCTTGCATTGTTATTGGTGTTTTATACTCGTGGTTGTCATTCACGTTGTTGCAATGACCACGGATCGGAATCCGTCGCTTTGAGGCGAGCGCCCTCATCGAAAACGTTTTGCAATTCGCAAATCGCCATCAAACATTCGAGGGTATACAAATTCCACCGAAGAAGATAAGAGGAAATCGAAGAAATTGTACATTCCCAAAGATAACTGATGAGCAACATTAGCATTAAGACTCCCTCCATCTGTCCGCAGACTTTGTACTTATATTCTTATTACTCTCTGTTCTTTATTCAATTAAAATGTAAATAGTTAACATATTCAAAAATGTAGTCTTATAAATCATGTTGGAGTAAATTAATACTTTAGTAGACGAAATTTACAAAGATAAATTTTCTATTCTACGTAAAATATGAATAAATATGAATTTAGTATCTATTTTTTTGATTATCTCTCTAATGTGATTCAATTTGACTATCGGTTTGGGAACTTTCTCCTATTTGTACTTCGTTTCGGTAATTCTATGAAATTTATAATTAAATATTGTTAAGATTAGCTGTCTGATTTTGGAGGAAATTAGTACTGAAGTATAGGAATAGATTTTTACTTTTCAAAGGTGCTGAAGACCTTGTTGCTAGTTCTCTTTTATTCAGCTTTTAATTTTTAATTATAAGTTATCTTTGTTAAATAAATAAATAATTATACTTTTTAAAGGAAAATTAGCTTTTTGTCTATGTGGTGTGTTCACGAATAACGGGAAAGTACAGGAACATACCAATCTACCTTAAGTAGATTTTTTGTTAAAAACAACACAACTAAATTAGGCCAAATAGATTTTACTGAATTAGCTATGCTTCCCATCCTGTCAAGGATATTTACAACCATCGTCAATGCCTCCCACCTTCATATACTGCTGACAGAGGTGAATGGCCTATTGGCAGGAGGAGGAAAGTCTCCCTCAAATAGTACTCAGTATAGATGTGTAGAAACACATAGAGTAACAATGTGACGATAAGTGACAATGTGTACAGTGCTGTTCACTAATAAGTGATTCGAAGCCATTATCATAAGAGCCGTACAAGTGGTAATGACAAGGATGATAATGACAATGAGGCACTGGCGATACAAATTAGTGAAAGGCGTCGACGGGAAGCCGTCTATTTTTGTGCACGAAGAGCGATCACGCACTTCTTCTTCTTCTGCCTGTTCTCTGTTTTCTTTTCGGATAATTTTTAATTTAATTGAAGCAATTAAATGAAAATGTGATGAAAACCGAAGAGACCAACAACAAGAACAACAACAACAGCAAGAAGACTAACAAGATGAAGAAGAAATCCCCATGATGTCGGTCAACACTTAAAATTCTCAAAATTCCACACGAATTTGTTATTTTTTGTGTTTTCTTCTCATTTGAATGCGAATCTCGTCGTCTGCGGCGAAACTTGCGCCAAATTTCATTTCTATTAAATTTGAAAACGATTCTAGTTCGAAATGAAAATAAAACTAAAAACAATATCAATAACAAGTGAAAACAATAAAAACAAGAGGAATTCGAAAAATTCCTCGCTGTCCGCGACAGTTGAAAAATTTCAATGAATTTTGAGGATCGCACGAATATCTTCTCATACATTTGGTTGTCTCCCCTCCCTCCCCCCTCCATCCGCCTCGCTCGTTTGTCCCACGGGTTTCTTGTATTTTATTTTCTTTGGCTGCCGCCTCGGAATTCTCTTTATTTATATTCGCATTAAATTTGAGCAATTTTTAATATTTTGACTGCGAGAAATTAAAAATGAGAAAATATTACGAAAATAGAGCAAAATACAAAAATATTTACGAACAAACAACGAAACCCGAGAAGAAAAAAAGAAAACGCACAAAGACCACTAAATGTAAAAAATAGACTTCTTTCAAATAAATATTCCTGCAGAATGGTGGAGGGAGGAGAGGAGTTCGGTTTTTGGGGGTTGCGTCGAATTTTGAAATTCTTACAAGACTGACACATGACGAACATACAGATAAAAAGTATGGAAATCGAGGAGGCGAGGGGGGAAAATTCCGCAGAAATCTCTACGCAAGCCTCTTGAACTGTCCGATGAGCGTGGGCGGAAGGCATCGATGGCGGTGGGCGGGGAAATGTGTGCATGATAGAGATGAAAAATGAATTCCCGCAACTTATGTGACAAACACACACGCAGAGGGATGGATGGATGGGTACCATAGTATTCGACAGCGGTTCGGACGAGAGGAAATAACGTGATTGAAGTCTATCTTAGAAATATTATAATCAATCAAAATATGGTGCAAAACTCTAAATGTGCTGCAGGTTTCAATCTATAAAAACATTGCAATCTTGGGGTCATTATGAGTTATTTGAAAAGTAGTCAAATATTGAAAAAGCCTCCTCCTATCGTCCCAATTGGGCTAACACAAACACGTGCCGCGTCTCCACCTCTTTTGACCAATGCTCCACGCCCCATTCTCCGCCGCCCCCTTTCGTGGTGAACCGACGTCCGTCCGGACGGCGACTCGAACACGTTCGAACATTGATAATTTCTGCTGCTTCGTCGATTTGTTATAAATTTTGCTGCGATTATGGCAACAACAACAACGACGATTGCAGAAACCTACAGCGGCAGCAATAACAATAACAATAACAACAAAACGAAGAGCAAGTAAATAAATAAATATTTCTGATGAAATTTTTGCGCGCGCGCTGCGTGAAAAAATTCGCTGCGCGCCAAATTCGATCGAGCGTACAAAAAAAAAACAAAAGTAACAACAAATTAATCTACAACAAAAACCGTCGAGTCGAAATACAACATTGGATTTCGATGAATTCCAAATAAACATCGGAGCAGATTAAAACCAACAACAAGAAGCAACGATCATAATTATAATTATTCAAACATCGCATAGAATCGAATTGTATCGGATCGGATCGAACGAACGAACGAATCGGACTCCGGCTGATAATCGGACGTGGATCGAACGAAAATCGTGCGATTCGCAATAAAACAATATTATTTATTGCTCCTTATTGTTGTAACTCATTTTGCTGCCGCCGCTAATGCTGAAGCAGCGTTGTTGTTGTTGTTGCTGGCATGACTGGTGGCGTCCATCGTTGGCGTTGGCTCCGCACCACAATCGCCGAGTTCAATCGCGACGCCGAAGCCACGGCGGCGGTCGTCGCCCGTTTAGGTTTTTGATGCGTGATTGATCGGAGTTTTCGTAGGCTTCGGAGGCGGCCCTGGCTCATGACTGGGGCTATGACTCAATCGATCGATCGATCGGTCGATCCACTGGGGCAGGCAATCCATGAGCCGAGGCGTGCTAATCCCCCAGTTTAGACCCCAGACAACACTCGACCTGAGCTGCAAACTATGATCCGAAATTGCATCATTACCGCAGTTTGGAATTAATGAAGCCTGTTTCTAGAGTCTGTAGTTTTCCTGAATTGAAGATTATATTCCAACTATTTTCGATTAATCTCAGATTGTGTAATCTTTCATAGGTCTTTGGGAAGAAATATTATGACACAAAGAAAATATTGTTGGGAATTCGATGGTTCAAATGGTTCTAAGGTTTTCAAAAACACTTCTACCAAAGAACATGCTGTCTCAACCTTCACATTGTGTGCCCGTTGGCAACTCGGTGTCTCATTGTCGCATTCAAATGCGACATTAATTGCTCGCGGACACAGTCAGAGTCCGAGTCAGCAACTCCAGCAGCTCTGGACGACGATGTCCACCAACATTCTTGGGACTGTGTCTGCTGCCGATCGCGATGGCGATGATGATTCATTGTTTCAGCATTCCGATGAGTGCTGGCTGTGGCTGCAGTTGACAGCTGCATGCATTGCGAAATTCACAACTCCTCGGCATCGGCGGCCACGCTTCTGTCAGCGGCTTAAGATCGCAAATATTTTAAGCCGAGCAGACGATGCGGTCGCCAACACGGAGGAATGCAGAAGCAGACGAAGAAGAGGAGGAAGAGAAGCGTGGAGAGGGAGTTCCCCGTAATTCGAGATTGGAGTGAACTCGACCTCGAAGCCTCGGGTCGGAAACACAAGCACCAGACTTGAATGTGGCTTAAAAATTTGCAGACCGTAAAAATGGAAATAAAATCTTAAATACCGCAATTTTGAGCCAGAAATTCTGGAAAATTCACCTCGTTTACTGCCCAAGTCTAGACGGCATAAAACACAATCCACAGAGAGGAAACCAAGCGAGCGATTCTCGGAAGAGTCACTTCCATCCAATAGCCGAAACCACGACCACACCGATGGGCTGGAGAAGTTCAAAAAATTCGAGCAACATTTGGGGAAATTCCTAAAATTTTCGACGACTCTCAAGAGCTCCCAGCGTGGCCAGGAGGAGGTGAAGGGTCCGGAGGGTCTCGGAGCGTAACCCTTGTTAGGCAGAAGGTGAAAAACACTTAACGACTTTCGAAGAAGAAGAAGTCGCAGCGACAACATCGCCACCAGAGCGGTAGAGGGACAAAGAGCACACTGGTTGGTGGAAAGGAACTGTAGCAAACGATTTAATTTGCGGTCAATTAGCTGGAAATTGTAAATTGCGCCCGCCCGGCATCTCGCCTCGACCTCGACTCCGGAGGTGCGTTCATCTGGCAGCCATTAAATTAAATCGCTGAAATGTTTTCCGTTTTTATGACAGAAACACAAATAACGAGGGTAAAAGAGAAGAATCCGGTCGGAGACTACAGGAATTTTCCAGGAATCCCTCAAGGTCTCGGAACTAGCATTTAGTTTGAACACGAAGATGAGATTAATTTCATGGGCATAACACATTTGAAAGATTTATGTACAGATATGGTTGATTTTTAATAACGAAATTATATGAAAATAAGTTCAGTATTAATGGGAACATGGAAAAAAGTCTAAAATCCTAAACATTTACAGCGGATGGTCACAGAGTTATTTGAGGGAAAATGTGATTTCTACAATATCACTACACTAAGGGAAAAATGCTCAATTCAAATTCAAAAGTGTTCACTTTTCATTTTACTGTTTTTCTCTGTGACGCTCTTTCATATTTGAACACTTTAAATTTTAAAATATTTTGTACTGAAGCTTAAAGTGTTTTTCCCTGTGTGTATAATATCTCGAGTTCAGAGAGTAGACCAAACTTACCGTTAGCAGTGTCCTGGACCATCGTCGCAGCTCGGGACAAGACGTCGAGTGCGCTCTCCATTGATTCGATTTAATCTCTGCTCGATCCTTGGACTTGATGAAACCGCGAACCACAATGAATTGCACAGCGTCAGGCCAACTTTGATCTTGAATAATCCACAAATTTTTGGAGGTATTTTTTTCGAATTTTTCCGAAGCCGTCAGCAGCAAAACCGAACCGTGGCTGCTGCTCGCGCCCGAACTGCAGACTCTACCGGCTTTTTACGCCACAAAGTGAATGTTTTCGAATGAAAACAATGAAAACGAGATGAAATTTCGAAAACAACAACAACAAACACAACGACGACGACCACGACAAGGTTCAGCAGGCGCCGCACACCGAGCTGCAGCGAATGCAGCCAAACAGAAACGTAGCAGAGGGAAACCGCAGCCTCGTGGAACGTCGTCAGAGCACCGTCGACACCGTGGACGTCGCTGCTGCTGCTGATGCCGTCTACTTGTCTGCCTCGGTTGTGCAACCGAGCTGAAATATAATCGATATTGCACAGCGGAGAGAGAGAGCGCGAACGCGGTGGTCCGAGGGCGGAGGGGAGGCGGAATGGCGCGGGCTGACGAATAGCTGGAAAGAAAAAGTGAAATTTACTACAAACACAAGGCTGTATTCGCTAAAATAACAGTCAATAAAGCACTAAGTACACATTTGCAAGAATACTATTGATTCAGGCCGTCACGTGAATCACTCCGAATCAGCCCAAAAGTATGCACTGCAAGAGGATCAATGATTGTTGTCAGAAAATACTGTTGCATACTCTAGGGCGCGTGCAATTGTGTCTGTCCGAGAGTGTCCCAGCGTCAAACTACCAAAAGGCGAGACGAAAAGAGTTCAACTGGAGCCCATAATGTGAAATTCCATACGTCTTGCCCGGAGCTCTTCCAATAACAACGACGACGACATCGACGCCACCGACGGACGAACTCCGAAAAACCGGCTGAGGAGCAGAGAGGAGCGCGAAGAAAGAAGCAGCAGCAGCAGCTACCTTTCAAAAGCAAGCGACGCAAAGCGACGATGACTCGAGAGAGCCAGCAACCGCGACGCCGCTGGAGGAGCACACGTCGCCGGCCGATGCTGGCGACAAAGGCGGGAGGGAGCGGGCCGAGGCTGCGGCACGATGTTGCCGGACGAGTTGGCCGCTGGAAGCGACGTCGGCACTGAAACAGAAACAGAGGCAGCAAAAGAAATTCCAGAGCCTCGAGTGGAACCGCAGACGAATTTAGCAGCAAAAACAGCACAGAAATGAGACACAAACCGAACTAAAAAAATATAATTTTCGAATAAAATTTAAAAATAAACGACGATGACTCGGGCGAGAGAAAGATGCAGGAAGTATCAAATGCATGATCAGCGGGTCTTTTATTCCAATCTTTGGTCCATTCGGCAACTTTGGAGTCTCTGCCTCTGGCTTGGACCAGATTCGGCTCTCTCTCTGCCTTCGAGGCATTCAAGGTTCGTGAACCAAGTTCAAAGTTCTCCGAGATGATTCAGCCACCCGATTTCACGGCGGCCCGGAGGGATCATTGACTGGTGAATTCAGTCACACTTCTTCACATCGAAGTTGTTCAAGAATCCAAGGCCCGAAACACTTGAACAAGAGACTGATCCATCCACAACAAAGGTTTGACAGTGCCGCCAGCTGAGCAGTCCAGACTGGAACGTGGTGGCAACACTGCCGCCGACCCCCGCCGAGTCGCAGCTGTTGGACTATTTTTGCGTTCATTCGATTTGAAAGAGTACCACTAAATAAATCCCAGTCGATTTTCGACAAACTCACCGATTTCTTCAAATGAACGCAGGACGATGCACGCGATTTCTCACAATGTACACACCAGTTGTTGTTTTTGTATAGAATTACTGAATAACTTGTTCGCCTTTCTCGCAAAGTAATATTCTTTTAGCAAAAGAAATTCGACGACGATCGCACTCGCCACCCGACAGCGATTTTCGTGTGCGCGGAAATTTTATGTATTTTTTGTTGATCAAACGCGAAATTTCACAATTGTACGCGGACGAACGACGTCGTCTTCGTTGGAGAAAATCGAAAATTTTGCCTTCTCTTTCTGCTTGTGTCTGTCCAGCGGAATTCAAAGAATGCGATTGGAATGCAGTCAAGCACAGGGTTCCGGCTTTGTGAAACGGAAATCGTAGTGACTACTCCCGAAAATAGTAGCAAAATCCAAGTTTGCGAAGTAAATGGGCGAAAGTTTTACTGAAGAGCAAAAAAAACAACGGTCAATCAAAATAATTTCATACTACTGAGTAGATTTTAGGCAAAAATACAACTTTTTTAAAAAAAAACGATTTTAAATAATCGTAGTAAATCGGTACATTTTAGATTTTTTTTTAAATCGTAGCAAATTTGGTACAATCGTAGCAAAGTCAGAACCCTGGTCGAGCAGTTTTGACACTAGCGCCACGGTTGTCAAGCGGAGAGCGGGCGAAGCTACTGCTGTCAGACAAACTGTGCTGCCAAATCAAGTACAAGTACCTCATTTTCCCAACAGATGAATACATTTTTTCCTTTTATTATTTTTTGTTATTATATTTAAAGGACTAGTTACGTTATTTTTTTCAAGAAACTATTAATTCATTAATAAATGAACACGAAAGATAAAATTGTTAACTGAGAGCTAAGAGTTTATTCACAATTTGCTTTTTAATACTTTCACACCCTATAGTTGCCGTTGCGCCACCTTGCGACACTTGTGCGAAGCTAAGTGTTGAACTATTTTTTGAATTGCATAGCCCAAAAATTGGTTTACACTAGTTAATATCATCAAAAAGTCAAAATTTTGCGTATAAATTGATAAAAAGTTATCTTTGAGAAGGTGGATTGTTTTCCGAAAAAAGTAGAGTGAGTGACTCCAAAGTGAAGTGAAACACTTGGATTGGAATGCATTCGGCAACCCTGTCGCTTCATCTCAAAACCAGCAACAACTCTATGTAGAGAAATGTCAAAACAATGGTGGCGACTGCGCTGCCCTCGGTCGCAGCGCGGCTTGTGTGGGAAAATGTCTATGCTCTTTCGCGCTGTCGACGTCAGTCCAATTGGAATTTCTTCAGACGAACAAGTGGAAGACGTCGCCCACGAAACGACGGGAGCTGCAGCGACCGAAATTCCGGTGAAAATCATTACAAAAGAAAAAACATTTTACATTGAACAAAGTGCAATTAATTGGGAGGAAGCGTTTTTTTGTTACAAACTGCAACATCACATAATTAACTCCACCGCAGCGGACGAGTCGACGACATTTAAACGACGAAAAAATCAATTTTCGTTGAGCAGGAGGAGCGCCCACAGTGGAGTCAATTGAATGGAATTAATATGTGAGTGAGAGGCGAGTGAGGCTTCAAATCATTTGGAAAAAATCGCAGGCTCGTTCCGAAAGACAAAAGTGGCGAAAAGTTCGCACGCGCTGAATATCACAAAGAGGAAAGCGTGTGAAGAGTGGCCGACGCCGCATCTGGGAACTGGAAACTGGGAGCCGGGCAGGTGTCGCGGAATTTGTGGAAAAGCGATAACAACAACAACGGCTATCGGCGCAACCAAACCGACAACAACAACCACCGCACAACGACGACGTCGACGACTGCGGCTAGCGAAGTGCACTCAACTCAAGGTCGAAGCACTTGAGACGGCGCGACAACCAGGAAGCAATCAGCAGCAGATCCGTTGCGGCATTTCGGGCGACAAAGAGACCGTCGGTCGGCTAACCGACCAGCGTTAGCAGCAGCAACAGGAGCAAAAGTAAACATGACCATCAGCTTCGAGAAGCACCGCGAGAAGATCGTCGCCGCTTGGAAAGATGTCCTCGACGACAAAAGCAGCACCGATTGGTAATGATTTTCCTCCCATTTTGCCCCCGAGTAGATTAACATGTTTGTCTTTCCTCCGGCGATAGGTCTCTCTTCGGCTACGAGGGCCAGACGAACGAGCTGAAGGTCGTGGGAAGCGGCGAGGGCGGTCTGGAGGAGCTCTGCGAAGACCTGAACAGTGGGAAAATCATGTACGCATTCGTGCGCATCGAGGATCCCAAGACGGGCCTCAAGAAGTTCTTGCTCATTAATTGGCAGGTATGTGCGAACACTTGAAAGGTGAAGAATTCGTTGAATCTTGTTGCGTTTAAAGTCGCAGAAGAGTTTTATGTTTGTATTAGTTATCGGTGTCTTACCTTATCTTTACGTTTGGATTCCAGCAGGTTTTGTGTTGTTGTTATTCATTCGATAAAACCGAGAAGTTTGTTATGAGTCATGTTTGTGATCGAAACTTATTTTTGTAATTCACACTAGGGCGAGGGAGCTCCGGTGTTGCGCAAGGGAACCTGTGCCAACCATATTCACGATGTGGCCAAGCTGCTCTCCGGCGCCCACCTGACCATCAACGCGCGCAACGAGGATGACATTGACTTGGAGCGCCTGCTGAAGAAGCTGAGCACCGTGAGCTCCGCGTACAGCTTCAAGGAACCGCGCACCGTGCACGAGGAGCAAAAGACGCCGGTCGGCACGAACTACACTCGTGTGATTCCCACCAAGGAGCTGAATCCGAGTGTGATGCAGGACTTCTGGAAGAAGGAGGAGGAAGAGGAGAAGCGGCGGATCGCAGCCGAAAAGGAGGCCAAACGCCTGGAGTTACTGAAGCTGGAGAAGGAGCAACGAGCACGCGAAGAGAAGGAGCACCAGGAGCGAGAGAAGAAGGTCGTAAGCGTCGCGAAGCTGCAACCCGCACATGTGCCTATAAAAACGTAAGTCACTTGTGTTTGAGTTTGTATATCAATTGATCCCACAAATGAATCAATTTGAAGGTCCCCGCAACCCTTGAGTCCGGAAAAGACGGCTGCCTCGTTCAGTGCCGGCATGTCTGAAGCCGAACGCATGCGCCAGCAGCGCAACCAGGAGGCCCGCGAGTTGATCGGGTCCCGTGTGGGCGCCGCAAAGGCCATCTTCACCAAGAACACCAGCGAGGGACAGTTGCAATCGAAGTAAGAACTCAACTCATGACTTGATTATGCATTATAACATTTTGTGGCATTTGCTAACAGGTTGAATACGGCTCCTCCCGCAAAGCCGGCACGAACATCCATTGCTCAGCGTATAAATGCCTTCAATCAGCCACCGGAACCCACAGCACAAGCACCACAAAAACTTCCTGGCAAGATCGAGCTTCCAAAGGTTACCGAGCAGGCGTCACCAGAGCCTGCAGCGATTTCTCCGGATCCACCAGCTTCAGCAGCTCAACCAATTGTCAGTGTTACCGCAGCTGCTGTCGCTGTCGCCGCCGCCATTAAAGAACAACCTGTTACTGCAGAGATTAGCGATATCGCCAATAACGATGACGTCCAACCCGTAGATGATTACGTTATAGACAATGAGGAGCACTACTCGACGATCAAGCGGTCGCCGCACAGCAAATCCAATTCGCTTCAGTCACCAGACGAAACGTCCTCGTCCAATGCTACCGACACCGCTGTGTATCAGGATCAGGAAGACTACGAGCAGGAGGTGCGCACTAAAGTCTCAATCACCGTGCAGCAGCCGCAGTCGGTGAAGAATGGAATAATTACTTCTTTGGAACGGAATGAATGTAAGTTAATGTGTGTTTGCGAGAGATAGGAATCACATTTGCTTGTGTTTGCAGTGACAGACATTGTGAACGAGGACGACTTCATCTGCCAGGATGCTCTCGGTGATGTCGGCATGAAGGCGAGAGCACTCTACGACTATCAAGCTGGTAAGTACATAATCTCTTTCGCATTTCCAAAATAATTTAAATATATCTCTTGATATAGCTGATGAATCCGAAATCACGTTCGATCCCGGCGACATCATCACGCATATCGATCAAATCGATGAAGGTTGGTGGCAAGGTCTTGGACCCGATGGAACTTATGGACTGTTTCCGGCAAACTATGTCGAAATAATCAATTAAAAGATTGAAACAATTAATGGGAATTTAAAATGCAATTACAAATGAAAGTATTTAGCTGTTAAAAAAACAAAAACCAATTGAAAAATCTACACGTTTACAAAATAATGCGAGTCAAGTCATACCGTCAAACTCCGCAAGCAACTAAGCAACTCTCCACTCACTTGATAATGCAACAACAAATCTTATGCGTATTATTCTTTGTACATCATTCTAGACATATACAAATTTTAGGCGTAAATCCGAAGCACATTTTATAACAGTTTTGAAGAACAATAACGAGGAAGTAGCTCCATTTAATTTTAAGCGTATTTGTAAGCACCCTTAGTGCCAAGCATTAAAATGATTCCTTTGAAATGATATCCTTACATACATATGTAATTTTCGAAAGATGTGAACTATTGAAATTAATTGTTAAAATTGTTTAAAACTTGAGTATGAACTTGGTGACAGTTTTCAGACAATGTTTTGATATAATTGTATTACTTCATATGTTTGTTTGTTTGCAATAATTCGAATGCACTTAAAACACTTGCGTCCTTTGTTTATTATGTACTGATATTTTCAAAACATTACCAAGTTAAATTATATTTTATTTTTTTACCCAACCTGTATTAACGTTCGATGACGTAAATGTATTTGTATTCAGATCAAATTTTTCTTTTTTAAGTTTGATACTCTCTTTTAATGAAAACATAGTATTTTTAATGCACCCTTGTTTCTGCCAGGGAGTGGAAGCTAAACAATTTATAGTAACTACTATATGTAAAACTATATACATGTCCGAGTCCATAACAAACTCAATCGCATGCATTCGTATTTGTATTGAAATTGAAATGTCTGCGTATTTTCCATGAAATTTTCAACATATATATAGCATATAATTATATACTAAAATCTAACACAATAAGATTTCGATAATAAAGTAATAATTATACTTGAATTGTTGTAAACAAAGCGGTCTACTTGAATTGGTATTTGCGGCGAATTCCTCTGCAAATAAGGAATGGGGAAAACCTAGTCCTTGAAGCTTGTTTGGGGGTGGAAATAATCCGAGTGCGTAGGTCACATGTTCGTGCCAGACAAAAAGCCATTCATTCATTCATAACTTCGTTGTTTATGTCGAGGGTGTGAAAAAGTCAGTCTGCCACTCGGCGTGCTCTGCTTAACCCTCGCACGACGAAGACCACGTTCTTCACCTTCTTTTTTGCACTGACTCACCTCGTTTTATGTGGGAATCCTGCCAAACATTCGAGGCCATTGTTGCGGTTGGTCAAGGGTTAAGACGTGGCTGCAGCCTAGTAACCAGCCTTGGATTTGGCCTAGTCTGCAAGTGCAATGCTGAGCGGCGGCAACAACAGCAATAACAACAACAGGGCCGTAACAATAACAAAGGGTGAAGCCGTAGTGAAAGCCAACGTAGAAACGCACATGTTTAATCGATTGCCTTTTGGAGCCCAGTTTTTCGAGTAACTTCCGCACAAGTCGGCTCACCTTCAGTTTGAGTCCGCAGTCGCAGTCGAGAGAAGCGAAACGTAATTTGGCTTGGAACAGCCCAGAGATGTTATAGCCCACGAGCGAGGAGATCCACTCGAGTCCAAGACCAGACCAGACCTCTCCAAGCTCTGAGTCCAAAGTGTGTAGAAGGCGAGCGCCATGGGGAATACCGAGAGCAACGTGACCAGCGGCGTCAAGAAGCAGGCGGGCGTCTCCACCCAGGCGCTGTACAAGTTCGTGAACCTCAAGGGCGGCGGCCTCCTGGTCGACATGATGAAGCGCGCCTGCCAGACCAAACAGTTCGCCGAGATCGACCACGCGATCAAGACGAAGGTCGAGCCGTTCCTCTACAACAAGGGCGCCGGCCGCTACTTCCCGATCTCGAAGCTGGTCCTGCTGCGCAACAAGGAGCGCGCCCGCACGAAGCAGCTGCCCGAGATCCGCGCCCTCGAGAACCCCGACGAGGACTTCAACATCCACGACTACTGCTCCGAGGTGTCCGAGGCCGAGTACGTGGCCAATCCGAGCGCCTACCGCTTCGTCTGCTGGAACCTGAACGTGAGTGGCCACAACTAATTCAATCTCCCTTTCCACTGATCTCCCTTTGGCTTCGTAGGAGCGCGGCGCCGTCGGCGAGTCCATCCTCCATCTGTGCCTACTGAACGCGAGCTCGCTGCACGCGGACCTAGCCAAGCGGCTGCTCAAGTTCTACCCGAACCTGATCGTCGATGTCTACCTGAGCGACGAGTACTACGGCGAGAGCGTGCTGCACATCGCCATCGTGAACGAGGACCCGGCCATGGTGAAGTACCTCCTGGACGCCGGCGCCGACGTCGAGGAGAGGTGAGTAAAACCGACTCGATGGAGAGTTTCACCTCAGTCCCGAATTCCCGCAGGTGCTACGGAGCCTTCATGAGCGCCGAGGACCAGAAGCCCTCGCGCTACGACTCGCCCGACCACGAGTACGTCGGCGTCGCCCCGATGACCAACTACGACGGCTACGTCTACTGGGGCGAGTACCCGCTGAACTTCGCCGCCTGCCTCAGCCAGGAGGAGTGCTTCCGGCTGGTGCTGGCCCGCGGCGCCGACCCCGACCTGCAGGACACGAACGGCAACACGGCGCTCCACATGCTGGTCATCTACGAGAAGATCGAGATGTTCGACGTCACCTACGAAGTGGGCTCCAACATCCACATCCGCAACGTGCTCAATCTGACGCCACTGACGCTGGCCGCCAAACTCGGACGCGTCGAGATGTTCTTCCACATCATGAGCATCGAGCGCGAGATCTACTGGCAGCTGGGCAGCATCACGTGCGCGGCGTATCCGCTGTCGAAGATCGACACGATCGACGAGAAGACCGGCAACATCAACAAGGACTCGGCCCTGAACTTCGTCGTCTTCGGGGTGGGTGGTGGACCAGGCATGGAGCGAACGCTTTGCTAATCCAAATCTTCTTTCAGGACAAGCTGGAGCATCTGGAGCTGCTCGACGGGGTCGTCATCGACCTGCTGAAGACCAAGTGGAACACGTTCGTCAAGCGGCGCTTCTACAAGGAGTTCTTCATGTTCGCCTTCTACTTCATGTTCTCCCTGGTGAGCTTCATCCTGCGGCCCGGCCCAACGGCGGCAGATGAGGATGAAGACGCCGACAAAGACGACGCCGATGAGGAGGATCAGGATATGAACACCACGGAGGTGCTGCACCATCTGGTCAGGAAGACGCAGGGCGTCCTCAAGAAGGAGTACAGTGAGTTCAAGGCTTCGCGAGTCGACTCCTCAGACCTCCCAATGACCTCTGCTCCTTTGCCCACAGAGACCTTCTGGCTGAACTTCACCGACTACTTCGACGAGAGCGAGGTCGAGTACGGGCCCTCGTGGTGGGCCAGCTACGCCGAGTGCCCGCTGATGAACATGGAGACGACCAAGGCGCGGGTGAGTGGATTCACCCCGACTTACCTCACCTCGATTCCTTTAAATCCCTTCCTCCACAGATCCGCATCGTGGCCGAGATCGTGATATTCTTCGGCGCCATCCTGTACCTGGTGGCCGCCTTGCGCGAGGCCCGCTTCCTGGGCTACAAGATGTTCGTCGAGAACTTGGTAAGTGAAGTCGCCTACTCCTGAGTGAAACTTAACCCATTGCTCTTTTCCCCCAGATGACGGCGCCGTCGCGTGTGATGTTCCTCTTCTCCTGCTGCCTCATGATGATCGTGCCCTGGGTGCGCCTCACCTGCCTGACGGAGATCGACGACCACGTGGCCGTGATGATCATGCTCACCACCGCGCCCTACTTCCTCTTCTTCTGCCGGTAAGTAGCGATCACTCCCAATCCGAACCTCACTCATGCCCCTTCGCAGAGGCTTCAAGACGGTGGGTCCGTTCGTGGTGATGATTTACCGCATGGTGATGGGCGACCTCATCCGGTTCGTCTCCATCTACCTGGTGTTCGTGATGGGCTTCTCGCAGGCCTACTACATCATCTTCCTCACCTTCGACAACCCGGCCACGCCCGACGAGGTCGACGACTCGCAGACGAATCCGCTGCCCTCGCCGATGGAGTCCATCGTGGCCATGTTCCTCATGTCGCTGACCAACTTCGGCGACTACTACGGCGCCATGGGCTCCACGCAGCACGAGGCCGAGGCCAAGATCCTGTTCTTCCTCTTCATGGTGATCGTGAGCGTGCTGCTGGTGAACATGCTGATCGCCATGATGGGCAACACCTACCAGAAGATCGCCGAGATCCGCAACGAGTGGCAGCGCCAGTGGGCGCGCATCGTCCTCGTGGTGGAGCGGAGCGTGTCGCCGGCGGAGCGCCTGCGGAACTTCAAGCAGTACAGCCAGGCCATGTCCGACGGCCGGCGCGCCCTGGTGCTGCGCCTCAACATGACTGTGAGTGTGCCGTGTTGATTTGTTGGAGTGTGATTCACGGGTTTCCTTTCTTTTTCGGCAGGACGAGGAGAAGGAGGAGATGAAGGAGGTCCAGGAAATGAAGCGAATCCACCAGCGCTTCGCCAAGAAGCGGCAGGAAGCGCGTGAGGCGAAGGCGCGCAAGCGTCGCGAGAAGTACGAACAGTTCTTCGGCTCGGCGCCGGAGAACGAGGGCGACAAGAACAACTGTTGATGGTGGGACACTGACACTGAGCGAAACAGACCCACATATGTGAAAGAAGTTGTACCTTGGGCAGATGCCACCATTATAGCAGAGATCGATCTCTCTGAAACCCCGAAATTCTTTCATTGCTATCTGCCTTCGTCTTTGAACGATCCCGGGTGGATGGTTCAGGAACTGATTTGTTTGGTTTAGATTTCGTTGCAATAAGCGGTCATTCATTTCCTTATATCCATATAAAAAAAAACACAAATCGTTTCAACAATATTTAAATTTTATTCATGTATTTTTGTTTTCGTTTCTTGTAATGTTTTAATAATATCGCTTGACATTAAATATAGTTATTTATTAAGAATAGAAATTAATATAAATGACTTACATACATTTCATATAACACTTTGTTGTCGCTTTGTATAACAGACCCTTCCTTATTTCCGCTTCCGCTGTCTATTCTAAAAAATGGAAACCGATCGATCGGAGCCTGAAGCAGCGCGAATTAATCAGTGAAACAGAGGTGGACACAGAGCGCAAAGAGTCCAAGGAGAAAAGCATTTCACGTTACTTTACAGTGACTTAAGTTAATAAAAGAGATTTGGGTTTCAAATAAATAAAGACGTTTATCAAAAGTTCTCCTGAGGCGGAGACGACTTAATTTTACAAAAAGCTCTTCTTGTTTGTTAATGTATATTTGTTCACGTAATTCTAAGGTTACATATTTCGCTATATTTTTTTTTACACCCCCCTTTCTGTTGCCGCCCGCCGACGTAAACTGAGGCACTTTCTGGAAAATAGTCCGAATCACTTCATGGCTTCTCCTCCTCCGAGCATTTGGGAATTTTCTAATTCTCTGTTCAAGGATTTCTGTCAATTTCAGTTGTGGCCTAGACTAGTGAAGAGTTTTTCTTTTGTTGTGCTTGGTTAGGAGAAAAGCTGAATAATTTAAGTTACATTTAGTTTGTTTTTAAGTTAACTCCGAACTTGCGAGGAGTGGTCCATTCGCTCCTCTCCAGTTGATCTCTTTTCTGTTTTCGACCAAGACCCGATTCAGCTTGGGGTCGATGGTCATCTGGGCTCTGGGACGGCTTCCTTGCGGTTCTCAAATTCTCTCTCTTTTTGCATTTCATATGTTAAATTAGTTTATTTATTATATTTTAGTTTCTCTTAAGTTAAGAAGTTCCTCTCGTTTCAAGACTTTCGTTTGGTGATTTTGCGGAGTTGCTTGGAAAATGTCGACGCCGTGTAGGACATGAATTTTCCACGCTGCGATCATCATTCGGACTTCGTGTCCATGGCCGTGGTGGCCTCCGACGTGGTCTCCGGCTGCGGCTCCTTGGCAGGACTGGGCTCCTTGGCCGCCTGAGTCTGGGCCTGAGCCTGGGCCTCGGCCTCCGCGGTCTGGTTCGTCTCCATGGCTTCGGTCGCCGCCTCGGCCGTGGCCTGCATGCCCTCTGGCGGCGGCAGCGGGATGGGCTCCTGGATCTTGGTGGCGTCGGCGGGCTGCGTCTCCGGCGCAGCCTCAGCCGGCTGCTCTTTGGTTGCCTCGGTTGCCGCCTGCATCGGCGCGTCCTCGCTGCCGGCGGCGCTTGCCTCCGACGGCTGCCCAGCGGCTGCGCGCGCGTTCTCCTCGGCCTTCGCCTCGAGCACGTTGATCGAGGCCTGGATGCACTTGATGGCCTCCTTGCGCGCCAGACGGATGCTGTCCTTGCCGTTCGTGTCGATCGTGTCCAGCTTCAGCAGGTTGCGCGTCAGCATCTCGTCCAGATAGACGTACTCCTTGTCCCGGCGCGTGCCCGTGAAGCCCTCGACCTTGCCCATCAGCTCGAGCACGTCGCGCTGGATGTCCTGGATCTTGTTGATGCTGTCGAGGGTGTGCGGGGTCTGGGGCGGCAGACCGCCGGCCGGCTGTTGCTGCTGTGGCTGTTGGTTCGCCTGCTGCTGAGTATTGATCGGGGTCGGGCGGTGCTGCTGGGACGGCTGCTGCTGGGACGGCTGCTGCTGTTGCTGTTGGTAGAACTGTTGCTGCTGCTGCTGCGGAGGCGGCGCGTAGGCCTTCGCCGAGGCCGAGGCTGAGGCCGAGGCAGACGCGGCCGCCCCGTTCTGGTTGGGGATCTCCTTGTGCGCGTTGATGATCGGCTCGGAGCGGCCCTCGACGAAGATCGGGATCGTGCGCACGTAGCTGCCGCCCGGGGTCTGCGGCGGCGGCGGCGGCGTCTGCTGCTTCTGCTGGGGGTGCGCCTGCTGCTGCGGCGGATAGTAGGCCTTGTGGAACTGCGGCGGCTGCTGCTGCTGGGCC
Organism: Coelopa frigida; assembly: GCA_017309665.1. Lineage (NCBI taxonomy): Eukaryota > Metazoa > Arthropoda > Insecta > Diptera > Coelopidae > Coelopa > Coelopa frigida. The sequence goes on from CM029563.1 coordinate 13,011,794, forward strand.
CCGCCCTGGGGACTGGTCTGGGTGCCAAACTGCGCGCCCGGCGGCGGCGGCGTCGGGCGGCTGCCGTTCATTTGTTGCTGGTACTGCTGCTGCTGTTGTTGCTGCTGCTGCAACAGCTCCTGCGGCGGCGCCGAGTGCGAGCGCGGGCCGTGGTCCTCGGCCTCGGGGGTCGATTTGACGCCCATGTCCATCGTGTTGCGCAGGCCCTGCTGGTGCAGGTGGTCGGCCGGCGCGTGGCCGTCGACCTCGGAGCGCTCGCCGCCGGCCATGGACGGATCTTCGGTCTGGATGGCGGCGTCGCAGAGCTTCTTCGACGGCGACTGAGGCGCGGGCGCGGCTCCGTTGGCTGGCGGCGTGGTGCCCGGCTGCACGTAGTGTTGCGACTGCGGCGGCGGCTGGTAGTAGGCCTGGGCCTGGGGATGAGCCTGGGGCTGAGCCTGCGACTGCGGGCCGGCCGCGCGCCTGTGGCCGAAGCCGTCGGGGATGTATTGCCGGAACTCGGAGGGCAGCCGATTGAAGAAGTCGTGGTCGTCGGCCATGCCCGTGTCCATGGGGGCGGCACCGGCGGCGGCGGCGCGGCGTCGGCCGAGTGAGCCGAATTGAGGGAAGCCGAAATCTGGATCGTCATCGAAATAATGAGAAAAACCATCAGTGGCGGCCGAGTGTGGATCATTGCCACAACGCTTACGTGAGCTTCCGAAGCCGGCGAAGGGGTCGTGCATGCGTCCTAGACGGGTGCGCGGGAACATGTCGTCCATGTCGGGTTCAAAGCCAAAGCCCTGCTGGGGAGGACGAAGAGAGAGAAAACAGAGAATTAGTATTCGATTGTGGTTGGAAGGACATCAAGTAGTAGGAGATTGGGAACAGAGACAAGGTCAGAAGGGGGACAGCGAGACGGGGGAAAATGAAGTGAATGAAATGGAATTGGGATAAAGGGTAGAATACGAAATCCAATCAATGCGGGGACATTTGGGCCAAGGACGAGGTCGAGGCAAGTAAAAAACAAATCACAATTGTCCTCGAACGGTCGAAGATCCGGAGCAGGAGAACAAAGAGAGACCATCGCTTTCGCCCCTGGCATTTATTAAATTCACCTTGAATTGTTCGCTCTCCCCACCCTCTTCCGCCCCCGAAAGCCCCGCGCAACTAGAGAGAAGGAGAACAAAACACGGCGTCGTCTGCGCCTTTGTTCGTTCGCTCGGGCTGTGGCGACATCTCGCGTTTTTGGTCGGGCGACATTTTTAAATTGGAATGTTTTTGTTTACCATAATGTCGCATTGTTGTTGTTGTCGCGTTGTTGAGGCGGCGGCGACTGTTGCTCAAGGTGCCGCAGTGGAAACTTTTATGATGAAATTCTCGAAAATATTGGGATTCTGTGGAAACGAAAGTGGAATTGCGAGGAAATTTATTGGCTCTTATTAATACCAGCCCCGCACCAGTTGCTCCGCATTTGTTCTCGGTGAGGAAAATTCTGCGAAACTCCTGTCCGTGGTCCCAAGGCGGAGGATGAGGGGCGTGGTCGACTCTGGAATGCACCGTAGAATAAACAAATCGTTTTTCGCCACTGTAAACGTGTAAACGGACGGCGTTCATCCGGGTGTCGACGCCTCATCGATCATCCGGCTGCATCCAGGCTGAAGAATGAAGCGAGAAATCAGTGTTGACAACACTCTTTTTCCGTTAAACAACCAACCAACACTCCTCGCATATTTTCGCATTCGAACCTTCTTCCGAGGGCTTCGGAAAATCGCGTCCGCTGCGATTCTTCTGGAATACATTTGCTTGCCGTCAAGTCGAGCCCCATGTGGAGGCAATCACTCAAGCACTTCGCGCGATTTACATAAAACAGCCACGCCAACGACAACGACAACAACAAGAACAACCATAACTTCGCCAATGACAACAACAGCGGAAGGCGAGCCCCACACGACCCGAGTCAACGGAGTCTATTGAACCATCGACCATCTTAAACGTCGAACAAGAAGTCGAAGCGGAGGTTGGGGCCCTCGAACGACGGAGGTTGACGCCTTCAAAGACCACGTCTTTGTCTTTGACTGCAAGTGGGCGTGTGGCCAACGTTATTGCGAGGCCCCATCAGTGCGTGCTGCACTCACTATGAAGAACTCCTCCGCTGAAGAGCTCATGAGCTCGAAGGAGGCCCACACACCGATCACCGCCCCAACCCCTTCCCTTTGACTAGTTTGAATTTCCCATCTGGCTTCCGTAGCCCATATCTCCAATGTGTTTCTCTCATTTCGAGAAGTTCCTCCAGCCTTTCTAATGGCCCCAGTGGCCGGCACCCCGTTTCTTCTTAGAGTAATGGAGATCTTTATCTCGGAGCTCTTCAAGTGGACCGACTGTGGATCGTCTCCTCCTCCCCCATCGCCGGCGAATAGTTTGGATCGTGCGTCCGTCCGTCTGTCTGTCTCTCCGTCTGAGCGAATGAGATTCGCGGCGTCGACCCAAATGCAAATCGAAGCGTTGGGGCGCGTGTCAAACGAGTCGTCGGCCGCCCTGGACCCCGCATAATGTATGCAAATGCCTGTGAGAACCATGTGTGGGGATCACGGATCCGGAGCGGCCAGACCTCGTAAACTTCGCGAACCGAATCTGAGTCGCTGTGTCAGTCAGTCAGATAGACAGACAGATAGCCACAGAGTCGAGTTGAACCCGGTCTGGTGACGTCAGGAGCCTCTGATTTCGGCTCTGGGTTAAATTACGTCGTTCTCGCATTTGGTTTGCTTTCGTTTGTTTGTGTCTGTTTTGTAATTTTATTCCCGTTCGGTGCGATTCGGATGAATCACGGCCGGTAATGGTTTTATTTTCGTGGCTTGGCGTCGATCGGCGATCGCATGTGGGCAGCCCATGTGGTTGTTGTCTTATTCCCATGTTTCCATTCATTTTTTGTGTGGTGCGTTTTTTTTATTTGTTTGCCATTTGTCAGATTTCGATGAGCCAAAGTCGGGGGAAACAATTCAAATTAATATCAATCACTTGGTAATGAGCGCGATTTTCGATGCCAACGAGAATCGTGACTGATTTGTTAACCAGTTGAGAAACACTTGCCCAACACTCGATTCAGTGTTCGCTGATTTGCTTCGCGTGAATTGGACGGATTCGCCAATTGTTATTGAAGAATTTGTTGAATGCGAATTTGTCGCTTGTTGACTGGTTGCCTGGGGCAAAGGGCGAAGGATTGGACTCTAGTCTCAAGCGACTTAATCAGAACATAGAGCCAAAGGTGAAAATGTCAACTCGAGAATGAAAATACCAAGATGTTTATAGAGTATAAAAATGATATGATATTGAAAAAAGATAGCGATAGAGAGAAAGAGAGCTATTGAGGATCCAATATTAGGAATAAGTAAATCCGTTTTGATATCCCATAAACTAAAGAACTAATTGAGGATTATGAAGTCGAATAATATTCCTAGAAGATGCCGGACGTTGCAGCCCTGGTGTTTGTTGTTTACGAACGCGTTATTTTTAAACGATTTCTCATGCTTGGCAAATAAAACACTTCTCCCCGGATTTACTTCGGAATCGGAAGACGCGACAGGGGCGGGGGGAAGCGGAAAGCAAATAAGAAATACATTTTATTATTTAATTTGGGGAGAATCGGAGAAATAGCAGCCAGCCACAGTGAAACAAACAAAACAGCAACAACAATAACAACAACAACGACGACGAAGGCGATCGCCTCCAACCTTTCCCAAACAAAATTATGAAAGATTTTTTCGACTTTAAACTAGTTTCGCTTGCGATTTCGACGTCCTCCGTGACGCATCCGTGACGACAGATGTTGTCAGATGCGATCTTCAGATACGACTACGAAAGCAACAACAACTCCGACGAAGCCAACAAAGACAACTGAGTAGAGTGAATGATAGAATATTAGAGGCAACAACAACAAAGGTAGCAGCAGCAGCAACATCGCCGCCGCCTCCCACATGCAATTTTAATTGATGTTGAAAACAAAAACAGTTTCAAACAGTTTGGAAAAAAAACGTTCGAATGCCACCTACATACGTCCCAGCAGCAGCAACAACAACAACAACAACGGACACCTTTGAACAACAACAACAGCAACAACAATAAACACTCGATTTACATTTCGGTCAAAATTCGTCATCATCGTGAAACGAGCAGAAAAGTCGAGAGAAAAAAATCAAAGGGGAGCGATGGAGACCCAAAGTCGGCAGAGGGAGAAGGGTGGAGAACATACAAAATCGCGAGAGAACAATTGCTGAGAGGATGGAGAGAGAGAGAGAGAGAGAGAGAGCGAGCTTTTACGAGCAGCAACAACAAGTTGTTAGTGAGCTCGTATGAGAGGCAGGGCTGTCGCTTCTCAATCGTAGAGCGAGGTTCAGCCAAGCAAAAAAAGTGAAGTGTTTTCACAAATTTAGAAATTCGAGTTCTGACTCTCCAAATAATGCGATGACAAAAAACTAAAAAAGGCCAACAGGCTTAGGCTAGAATTGTAACCAAAAAAACGTCGAGCGTTTTCATATGGAAATCAAATCGAAGACTGAATTGGATAAAAGGCAATTGTTTTTGGAACAAGAGGAATACAGAGTTTGTTCCGCAAATGTGTTGAAACACTTCGATGGGGGATGGGGAAGGGGGGAGGAGGCGCGAGAGAGGGAAAGCGCTACAAGGCGACAACGACGAAGCGACAACTTTTGCTGGCGCCGAAGCGATTGTGATTTTCCCGACATCTGAATGAAATAAACAAATGTTCGAATGGAATGCAGGAAAAACTCACGGTAAACAATCGCGCTGGCCGTGGGCGAGAAATCAATTTCGTTACATTTCGGGCCAACACAATTGCACTTTCTTTTAATTGGACTCAACATGGTCTTCTTCCAATCTGAACAAAGGGCAACAAAGTCTAAGAAGTCTAAAGGGTAACAAAATAAAAAACCATCAAGATGGAAGAACATGTTGTGAAATGTCTTTAAAAATAAAAACACTCAAAATAATCTCAACAAAAGATATCAAATCCAAATGTGCTCTCAGAGAAAGTTATCGCTTTCAGTCGTACGTGATTTCAGTTCTCTGAAACCATTCGATTGTCCAAGAAAGTCCACGATAAAATTCACTTCCATATTCTATATTCGTGAATCCAAACAATTACAATTTCTCAATTAAGTTGATTTACGAAATAAACGCGATTTTTAAAAACGCCCCGATTTGCGAAAGCGATCGATAAGGTTATCGTTAGCATTATCTCGAATTATCGTAACGACGACGACTCATCGTGATATCGTTGGATGGAGCCGAAGCAGAAAGGAAAACGGGTGAATAGATGGAAAAGCGGAAAATCCAATTCGAACCAGGAGGATGAGTCAGCATCGAGTCCACTTCGCGAGCGCCAAGAGGGCGGCGGAAGGGGGGCCACACATAGGGGTGGGAAATGCGAATTCACCCCTAGAGCACAGCATGAATGGGGATGAGCCATGGCGAGGACGGACGACTAACGACAAAGCTTATGCAATATCACTGTTTTAACTGTTCTGTCTTACGTCACGTAACGTGATTTCGCAACAACAACAGCAATAACAACAATGCAAGAGCGCAACTTAACCGCCAATTAACGTCGTGAAGCGACGAGAAGAGAATCGTGCAGTGGAGTGGGCAACGCTTTGTTCTAGAAAGTGTTGCCAACACAACAACGCGACCGACAACAAACCCAAACCCGTATGATGGGAACAACAAAACGACGACAAGCCATCGGAAGCGGGCGTTCGCGGGACGAGGGTCCGGCAAACGTGATCGAAACGAATAAAAATGAAAATAAAAATAAAAGAAATTTTCAATTTAATTGCTTGACAATGAGCGAGGACGGGTCAGGGGTTCCAGGGGCAGCAGGTGGAGAAAAGTCAGCCCGCAAACGGATCTAATCAGGTGCAAACAAGGCGAACAGCAGGCGAAAACCTGCAGCTATCTCCCTCCCGGGTTTATTTCGAAGAAACCCAGAGATAACATCGCTAGCGATAGCGCGCTGCGACCCGGAGATAAGCTCCAGCAAAGTTCCGACCACTGCAGCCGAAAGTTTCCACAAGTCCCAGTCTTCGTCGTCAAAACTCTTCCATGGTTGGCTGCGAGCGTCTCCAAAGTGGATGACAAGGAGGAAGGAGCCCGAACAACTCGAACCTCGGTCTCCGTTCGAACCCCAAAATCATTGTCACGCTTCGACCACGACCTTGTCCGACGCTCAACCCAATCCACAGATATAAACAAACAAAGGAACGGTCGAAATTTCACTTGCTTCTCATCTCGATTTTGTGTTATCTGCCAGGCACAGTGGGCCAGAACGGCGTTGCATTCGCGATGACACAGTGACCAGGTGATTCCATTGAGAGAGTCGAATTCACGAGAGTCGTGTTCAATGGGGAGCGATGAAAAAGTAGTTGTCGAAATGTGAATCTCCTGAGAAGGAGACGACACCCATTGAGCCCACTGTGCGGCGCTGCACCGCAACGACCTTGACGTGCTACCTGCGCCCGAGTGGGCGGCGAGCGTGGGAGTGAGGGCGAGTGAGAGCGAGGGGGAATGTTTGACTAACCTGAAAGTGCGCTGGAAATGGGCGGCCACTCGAAGGCGAACCGTATCCTTGTGCGCTGGGATCGACATATTGCTGCTGTTGTTGTGGCTGCTGCTGCTGCTGGTGGTACTGCGGCTGCTGCTGGGTCTGTTGGCCGTACTCGTGGTTGATGGGGATCGTGATGCCGGACGTGTGCTGGGGTCCCCCGCCCCCGGCGGAGGCGTTGGCGGCGGCGTTCGCTATCACAGTGGGTTTCATGGCGCGGCTGCGGGTCGCGGATGGGTCGAGGATCGGAAGATGATGCTCGGGACGCGTGCGACCGGAATTCACTGACACCTACACGAACCGATGATGCCTCGGGTCAATTGCAAACACTTCTTGGGGTCGCGCGGATCCTCTCGGCGGATGCTCGGCGACACGACACGACGACACGGCGTTGGCGATTTCAGGCGCGACCGCGACACGATTTTTTATTTTTAAAAATAGCCAACGGTTCTCGAACCGAATTTCCACACTTTTGCCCGTTCTTTGGACGTCGATTGTGTTGTTTTTGCTGTTGTTGTAGTTGTTACTATTGCTGCTACTTCTGTCGCTGCTGCTGCGAGTGTGGCCGACAACGAAATGCTCTAATATAAATTTTTCGCCGTAGCTTCGGACTCAGTTGTTGTTGTTGTTTGTTGCTGTCTCACTTTTTTTGTTTTTGTTCTTGAATTTTCCGTTTTTCGAATTTTCTAAACGTTCCTCGACGAGCGGACACGAATTTTTCTATTTTGCGCTGTCGTCCGACGGTCCGACGTTTTGTTCTTGTCGTTGTTGTTGTTGTTGTTACGGAAATTTCGAATACACTTGTGAATTTTGTTGTTGCGCCTTCCGCTCTCTCTCTCACTCTCACACTCTCCTCCTTCTCGCGCTATTGTATAACCGAGAGCGTGTCAATGTGTGTGTCACTATGTTGCTGTTGTTGTTGTTGTTATTGTTGTTATTGCCGTCTGACTTTTACGAATTTTCGAGTTTCAATTGAAAAGAAAATCGAGATCTGCGAGATACTTTCTACTTCCTACTTGTCGCTCGGTCGGGTGGTCGGGATTCGCTTCACCTTGAGCGAATGCGAATGACGACGTTTCAATTTCACTTCCAGCCGCTGCGCGTATCGCTGCTGCTCGCCTACAACAACAATCGTTTGTTGTAGCTGCTCGGCATGTGACGTCACGCTGCCGTCTCGTCACACAGCCCTCGGCACCTTCGATCGCTGTCCGTTCGACTCGTCGTCGTCGTTGTTGAATTTGCCCAATTGGCTCGGCTTTGTTTTCCTTCTTCGTCCGGGTCTGCTTTCTCTTTCGCACACTATTCGCTGTCTCGCTCGGTCGGTGCGGTGCGTTATCTCTGGTGGAGGTTTATTTATTTATCTATATCTATCAATCGTGGAGAGCGCTGTGTCAAACGTTGCAAACGTTGCTGCTCGCTTCAGCGTTGGTTTCGAACTGTTCGCTCGCTCGTTCGCTGGCGAACCTTTCGGCAGCGGCCGCCGAGGCCCGCCTCCGCCGCCCCGCCCCGCTCCACCTCGCAGGCGCACTCACTCACTCACTCACTCTCTCATCGCCGCTCGCTCTCACTCTGTGGCTGCGCGGTGTCGCGCGTGGCGAGGTGAGCGCACCGTGGGCCGCATCGCGAATCGTGCTCCACCCGAAGGTGGCTGCCGGATGGAGCCGACCGTGCTCCACTGTGCGTCCAGCGCGAGCGGACCGAGTCCGCCTCCGAGTGCTGCTCAGATCGGCGCTCGCTCGGTCAGCCGGCCGATCCGTCGTCAGGTCCGCCAACCGATCGATCGCACGGTAGTCGAAACGTGTACAAATCGACGCTCGCTCAGATACACATCAGATTTAAAAATAGATCCAACGTGGGACTCGCGCTCCGGCTGGGCGGTCGGACGGACGGACGAACGGCGGACGGAGAGAGAGAAGAGAGCGCGATCGGACGCAGCTTTTGGCAATCGCACGATTTGTCAAAATTTCCACCAAATCGTCTGGTCAGACGCCGCAGAGAGGCCCACCTCAGAGAGAGGGAGGGATAAAGAGAGAGAGAGAGAGCGAGCGAGGTGCGAGCAACAAAGCTACAGCAGAGATAAAATATCTAGATGAATCTCGAAGCATTGGCGGCTACTTGGAGGAAACGGGTCAGCAAATCGAAGTCGCACTTGGCCAAAAGTCTTCTCCCTTCTTCTCTCCGCTGACCTTTTGCCGGAACATTCCACAGACCCCCGCCCTGGCCCCCCGTTGAGATTTGGACCATCCGTCATCAGGGGGGGTTCGTCGTATTCGGCGCATTCCCTGTGACCTTTCGGCCCACTGTGCAGCGACGCGTCACGCAGTGGCCGCAGCCTTCCTGGTCGCCGATGGACTTCGTACGAATTCTATTTCAGTCGACGGCAGAAATAAAGACGATGACGACTGAAGGGACGGCGTTCGTGAGCACGAGAGCGACACGCGAGGGAACCGAGGGCATCGATCGAGAGTGGGGAAGGCATCAATAACCGAAGAGCTACACTGAGGAAAACAATCAATCCAACTTTCAAGAAGTGATCACAGTCTGGGGAAGTCAAGCGAGAAAAAGCTCAATCGATCGATGGCGTTGGCGATGATGATGACGATGACGATGGTGATGGCAATGACGATGACGTTAGAGTTGCGTCGCCCACACCTGTTTCCACAGCGAGTCGACGACGTCTCGAGAACGTTCGCGGACGTCACGACTCCGGGAATCCCACCGGCTTCGCGTGCCTCGCTGCGCCCACTGTGCGCTCGATCCACTGTGCGTTTGGTCTAATTGAGTGTTCGATGCGATTGATGGCGGCGACAAGTGCCGGAAGCGCTCAGGACGGTTTTAGCGTCCAACCGTTAAGTCAAACAAGTCCGCCGGCGCAGGCCGACGTCCGTCCGTCCGTCGTGGTGTCCGTGACTAATGGACGACGGACGATCCGACGATCGGTCGCGTGATCGACGATCGAATGTTTCGCAGACGTCGGAGGACTCGAAATTCGAGGCACGTACTTCGGCCACTCTTCACCGATTCGAGTGAGAACTCGAGTTCGAAGATTCCTCCACCTCTGTCTGCATTCGAATGCCAGAATGCAGACAGAGGTGGCTGAAACTCAAGTGAATTCCTGGGTGAACACCCGTTGTTGTTGTTATTGTTGTTGTACCCACCCCGTCTGCGATTTTTCAATTAAATCCCATTCTCTATCAATGGCGATTTCTGTTGAAATTAAGCAGTAAACGGTAAATGGCGTTACATAATCGCATTCATTGTTCGAATGCACAATCAAACTACTGCATGAACAATTACAACAACTGGGGAAATTAAAGAACAACACTCAATAGAGCATCATCAAGTGTTGCCAACTCGCCCCCAATGAATGGGCCTCAGTCGAACCTTTGTTCGCCGCGATGCGATGAACTGTGAAGAACACATCTGAATTTGAATTGAAATCGCTCGCGAGTGAGCGGGGCGCAGGTGGCGGCGACGGCGACGGAGGTGTCACCGGGATCAAAGCCTCGACGACACCCTACACCCGACAGAGCACGGCTGTCGCCATTCATCGCTTTCATCGAGAATTTTCTATGAGCTTCAGGTGGATCCTTTCGGCTTTCTTCGGAGCTTTCTTCTTCGCCGACCTCCCCGAGGGTTTCCTGGGATGAGTAGGAAGGAATACAGAGGGCGGTGTCTCTGCGGGATGGAGGTCTCCTCGTATGAGGTTCGTGATTCGCGGAAACTCCTGCGAGAGTTTAAGCACACACGCGGCCAGGCCTACACACATGATTTACTATGTATGCCGTGTTCACTGTGAAGAAGAAGGAGAATCGGAGTAGGTGTGGTGAGTGTAGGGTGTGAAGTCGTTTGTAGTGAGTGTAGGGTGTGATGTCGTGTCTACTGTGGCTGGTGGTTAGTGGTTCAGCACCTGCATCGCGTGGGTACGTTTTGTGAATTAATTAGCTTTTAATTCTCTCTTTCTCCACCCATTCACACATGGTTTGAGGAACATCATAGTGTTGTTGTTGTTGTTTTTGTTGTCACCCATTGTTGACCCACACACATACACTCCTAGGTATTCACATAGAGCTAATAAAACATTACCGCTGGTCACTTTGGAAGAATATTCACTTAAAAATTAAAGGAGTTTCAGAAAAACTGAATACTAAGTACTACAGTGATAAGGTTGAAGAGAGTAGGCTCAAACGAATGGCGTTGCCAATTGATGTCGACGACGGGGACCTTCGGATGATTCCGTTTGAAAATCGTCTGCTTCTGAATCTTTCCATCGATTTTCGAATCCTATCTCAAAGGATTTTGAAGAGAACCCGGTTTTGACCACGGGTTGTGTGCCCGACATTGTTGTTGGGGATCGTGTTGCCACTGCCGTTGTCATCGATGATTCACCGATCCACTGAGCGGACGGACGGTATCGCAGTCTGGCAGCTCCCGAAACCTGCCGATCGAGCTTCAGTTTTCGCGCCGTATTTGGAAAAGTTTCATTTCATTGCGACGACGGCGACGCCTCGTGAGTGAGAGATGATCGCAGCAACAACAATTGTGTCAACAAGTTCTCATTCCCGCCAGCAAAAACAACAAGAAAAGCAACACCAACAATAACAACAACAACGATGACGCCGACAACAGGTCGACAATTGTGGCCACATCGAGTGATCTCTGGAAGCTTCGTTCGGTGCGAAAAGTCGTTCGAGGAAGTTCGAGTGAATTGCGATTTATTCACCATTAATTGGACGCCGTGTTTGGTCAGAACAACAACAATAATAACAACAAGAGCAGCAACAACTCCAGCTGACATTGCACTTGTTATTGTTTTCGATCCGATGAATTGTTTACGAACTTTGTTGTGGTTTCGTCTGCTTGAAATGTTAAACCCATCTGAAGAACTGGTTTTGTCTCAATTTTGTCAATGTAATAAACGCCTCTTCTTCCTCTCTGTCTCTTCTCTACCCCGCCCTCTTCTCCTCGTCCCCCTCTTCCTCTCTCTTCACCTCCATTCTTCAATTTGATATGTATTTTTACAGCTGAAACTTTGCTGTGTTCACGTTCTTGATATTATTGTTGTTCTTGTTTTTTCATCACCATCTCAGTAATTTAATAATAAAAGTTACACATCGTTGTTGTTGTTATTGTTGTTATAACTGGGAGCTTACCTATATTCCCTTTTATGGCACACTTTGCGACCGAGGGACAGAGGGCGACTTTTATTTTACTTTGATTTTCCAGAAATTGTCGCATTATGGGTATCACGACGCACAGTGGGACGAAAGCGAAACTCATCAACCACATGGCCAGTGATTGTTGGGATCCGAAGATGGGCGAAAGGCAAGAAAGGGAGCATCAAATTGCTTTGAAGGTGAATCGAAATGAGAGGAAACAGATTAAAAGGGAAATAAATGAAAATGAATAAAGAAAAAAAGGACTTAATATAAGGACTTAAGTCATTTCATGGAGTGGTAAATCAAGGATCGAAGTATTCTGAGTTAATGTCCTTGTTTCACCTTATGAATATCACCTTGTGAATGACCCCCTGGTGAATGGCCGCGCAGATGGCCTCATGCAACAGGTCCGAACCCTCTTCCAAGGTCACCCCCAAGTGGAGCGATCGATCGATGCACCACCCTGTGCCCAAAGCATGCCTTGCCTTGTTTGCACCCAGAACGAGAGGAAGCCTGATGAAGAACAAAAGAAGCAGCAGCAGCTGTCGGTCGAGGCGAGGCGTGCTCCACTTTTCCAACAACTCATAAAACGCAAAAATAAATATTTCACTGGGGCGGCGCATGAAAACTGCATTTTCATCGAATTTCCTCGGAATTCTTCTCACTCTCTCGCTCTCCATCTCTCTCCCTCTCTGTTCCGCACTCCTCGGCTCCCCTTAGTCTCGAGCGCGTTTCGTCTTATTTCGCAATTTAATTCGATTTTTGTCACGCCTGAGTGGGTGGGCGGACGACGCGATGAGTGCGAGGCGGACGGCCGAAGCCAAATTGAGCGGCACAATGGCATGCAAGAGATAAATTATCCCGAGTTATATTATTTCCCGAAAAATAATAAATTAAATAGATTATTGAAGAATTCATCTCAAAAGAATTTGATCAAAATAAGTGTGGAGCAAAGCAACAGCAACTGCTAGAGCGAGACAGAGCGATGATTTTCCTGGTCTTCTTCATTGCCTTGTTCGGCGGATTCCGCACAAAACCCCATCGCAAGAGTCGCCAGAGCAAACGAAATTCGTGCAAATCTCTCTGCAAACGTTCGTTTTGCGTGTGAGAAATAATTGGCGACCGGACCGAGAAACGCCTTCCGCCCCCTCGCCACCCCATCTGTCACCTGGTAGTTCTGCCATGGCTGTGGCTGTAAAGGCCAATAATGGTGGCAAACGTCACAAATGCAATTAACTCGCGACGGCGCTGGGTGCCGAGCGGACGAGGGGGGAAGCGGTGGAGCTCGTGCTTAGTCACCACCCAGTGGAGGTGAACGCGTAGCCAAAGTGCTGGGAGGCTCCGTGGAGAGACGGATCGGAAATGAAATCCGAATGAAAGTACAAATTAAAGGAATCAGGTTGGTGTCATTTTCCAATAAGGATAACGCCAACAATCACTCCTTCAGTTCCACGAATCCCACGCCTTCTGAGAAATATCAATGCAGGAAAATAACACATTTATAATTGGCTCCTTTTGACTCCCCCGCTCGAAGTTTTGATGAATGAACATTGGAATTGGAGGGTGGACACGATGTCCCCTGGTCATGGCTGAACCACCTACCACTGGTCATCTGCTGTTGTGCTGAGCAAGCAGAGCGTGTGGAACGAGGGAGAAGCGTTCACGAGGTTCATTTGGAATTCCCCGTTGGCCCCAACTTGACACACATTTGCCAAACGGGAGGCGGGTGGCGTGCGACGCATTAATTTACGACTTACACGGTTGCTGCTCGAGCTCCTGTGCTCGTCCCGTACAGAGTTGTTTGAGGTGGGGCGGGGTGGCCGCGAGGTCACTGACCTGCCTTCGGCCCAAGTTCTTCAGCTCGAGCTCGACGGCGGCGTCCATGTGTGGGCAGGAGGTTCACCTGGCGCTGGTTGCCAAGTGCTCGAAACTTTCGCGAGCTCTCGGGGTGTGTTGAAAATCGCTGAAAAGCTCTTGCCAAAGTCGCATCAGCCCCGACGTCTTGTCAACTGTGTGTCCGGGTGTCCTTCGGTTGACAAGAGCTAATGCACTCCATTTTGCTCCCCTTCGCAGTTTTTCATTATTCGGGCCTCGTAAATTATTCAGTCCCCTCGCCCTCGGCGACAATCACTGCTTCCTCGGCCCCAACTTCCTTTATTCCCCACCCGCTTCGACGATCTCAAGGTCCTTTCAGCAAAAAAGACGACGTCCGACTTCGCCGTGTGGCCACCGGATGCGGTCGCCATTGAGTTGTCTCTCAGTCGGCCCATCTGTCTGTTAGTCGTTACAGTTAGAGCGCAGTAGTTGGAGAGGTGGACAACAACTACAATAAGCACAACTATAACACCGGAAGCCGGAACCTTTAAATTTATAACCAGCGTGGGAAATTCGGCACCGAACACGTGGTGTCCCATGTTTTCCGTCCGATTCGCTTTCGTTCAAATGGACGAAGTTGGCAGCGACGTCCGTCCGGGGTGAGGCGTTCGTCAAGGACGCCGGGGTGTCCTTTGGCCTTTTTTGGGGGGCGGTGGAAGGAGTCGTGGACTACTCAATTTTGGACACAAAACTTTAATATTGCCTTTTGAATTTTCATATTATTTTCCGCAAAGTTCCCTGCGACTCAAAGTAGTGGAAAATGCAAAGTTCTGATGGGGGAGTTCAATTGTTCCATCAGGGAGCTTTTCTCGAGTGGAAGCTCCACTCGGCGTCGCTCTCTCGGCGCACGCGGCGTCCGCTCTGACGGCGTCTTCGCACTCGCACCGTCGCCGCCACGAGTGGAATCTGCGAAACATGAATGAACGCCGAGCGTCATCGCGTGCTCTGCCTTCGTCCTTCTGCTCCCTCCTCCTCCTCCTCCTCGTGGTTCGGAGCTTACGCCAATCTAGCCTCCGGACGAAGGCATCAATCAGCGGAAAATACGGCGAGTTCGGTTTTGTTTCTCTCTGGATTCCGGAAGACAGAACGACCGCAAAACGAGGGCCGTCGGCAACTTTTAATTGTTGTGCATTCAGTGGAGGCGAAGTGGGGGGCGATGTCTTTCCTCTGGCTTCAGCAGATCTCAACCGCGGCCATGAACTCGGGTTGTTGTGGGTCCTGGAGGTGGACGACGGAAGGACGAGGACATCTAGGGAGGTCACCACAGAATGCGAGACTCGAAGTAATCGGGATCCGGAGGCGCTCGGATTCCTTGCTGTAGTTTCTTGGAGGAAATGTCAAAGCGGTCGCAGCTAAGGACAAAACAGCGAAAACCACGGCTAATTGGCGAGGCAGCAGTGCATGCGACCCGCTCTTAATTTACTTCACTTCCGGCGGTGTTCGGTGGAATTAAAGGCATTTCCGGTCGGTGCCATGTGTAGCGCCGCGGGGAATCTCCGGAAGCAACAAAACGAGGAGAAATGCGGAGCGGAAGAAGGAGAAACGAGGAGCGAAATAAGCGAAAACAAGGAGCGGAAGAAGGAGAAGCGTGGAGCAAAAGAGTGAGATGAAATTCAAAAATTCCAAAACTGAAAGTCCTCGCGTAAACCGCAAAGAGCTCGGAATCCGCTGGATTACGTTCCAAAACGTGGTTCTCGCAGCAAGCGGTCGGGTCACGTGGGCGCCTTCAATCGAAGCGAACGAATTTCCACTGGCAACGAGAGAGAAAGTGAGCGACAAACAGAGAGAGTGAGAGAGAAACGTGTTCTCTCACTACAGCAGCACCGCAAACAAAGTAAACAATCGCCGGTTATATAACAGCTGATAAACCAGTGTTTCGACGTCCTCTCGTAATGAGTCCCCATATCTGCCCTATCTCTCACTCGCTCCCCTAACACAGCTCTCGCTCTCGTGGTCTTGACGTAGGTCCGAACACTGGTCCGCGAATGTCCTTCGTTCTCTTCAAAGCTTTTGATTGACTTTTCTACTCGAACGACGTTCACTCAAACGGAAGTTTTGCTCTAAGGAATCATTACACTGAAGGAATGAAAGCATTTCGCATAAAGACTCAACAAATTATGGATGTTTTCTGTGAAATGTTTTCCGTGCAATTTTAAAGCCGGCTTTTTATTGAACTATGTGCATAAATAAAAAGAAGATTTGGTACAAATTCAAGAATTAATCTCAAACCTTCTCAAACATTAGTATTTCTTAGTCGACTAAGTAAAAATATGAACATTTACAAAAAAATGAAAATAACAGATCATTCGAATAATATATCATTCATTGAATATAATCTTACGATACAATCCAAATCGAATTAAGTGAATTCTAAAGGCAACAAAAGACAAATTTATTTAACTATGTAATTTTTATTTATTTGAATATAAGGTAACAGGCTGATCATCAGGTCCTTTTGGAAAGGATCCCTCCATGTGTTGTTAATGACAATCCTATGGGCGATTAGTTGTTGATTCTGCTCCATTAGAGACCGAACGAAACTATTTTAAGGACGCATTCGATCTTAAAATGAATATTCCTAAAAGTTCCTAAAGAATTAATAGACATCGATTCCACATTCCTCCTCGTTATTGTTTCTTCCATCATCATTTCTCACTCAAGCACGAGACTCACAGCGAGACTCTCCCGCTGGCGCCCTCACCATATCCCACTCAAAGTCCCTCTCGCCGTGAGAGCGCGCACTCACTCGCGCGTCACTCGTACTCGTGCTCAGTCGGAGTCGGTTCGTCGTTCCTTTCGTGGTGCTTCGTCGGTGGCGAGCGCGCGGCATTCAGTCCTTTCCTGCGACTCGCAGGACATCCGAGCCTTAAAATGATTTCGCGACTTTGATTTTCGTTCATTTACGTTTCGCACAGCAAGGCGCAAAGCAACAACAAACATAGTAGAATCAGCAGCAGCAACAAAAATCACTACGAGTACTCGAGTTCACGTCAAGGATAACGGCGACGGAAGGACGGACGGGACTCCGACAAAAGTGAGCTACAATGTGAGAAACCCGCGACGACCACTGGGCCAAATACAATCGGAACAAGACCAATAAAACCCACAATAAAATCAACTACAAGAACAAGGTACGACTGCTGCTGCTGCGGCAACAACAACAACGGGTGACGGGCGTGTGCGCGCGCGAGTGTGTGAGTGCGGGCGTCCGTGATTTTCCCGCAGCGGCCTGGAATGGTGATATAACAGCTGCACTAGGAGAAAACGCGTCGCGTCGCGTCGTCGTCTTCGCCATCGCCATCGTCGTCTTTGCCAGCGTCGTCGTGAGCGTCACCGTCGCGTAGCCGTCGACGTCGACGCTCGGCGAGGAAATGTCCGCGTGAGGAGCGCGAAATCCGAGTCGTCGTCGAAGGAAACTCGACTCGTGGACCGAAGGAAAACAAACAAAGAAACTTTCGAGGGACCGCTTGACCCATAATTAGGCCGCCGTCCCGCCCTGGTCTTGGGCGACGAACGTCGCGGTCGGCGTTGTTGTCGGCGCCGGAAACGTAACAATAACAACACGGCATCGACGTCACGCACACAGACATTGGACCCGGTTGCGACAACAACAAGGACAACAGCCACTTCTATAGCAACAACAATTACTATAACAACAACAATAACAACAACACCGATAAGAGGAATCGGAATTGCATTGTAAAAAGAAAAAATAAGAAACAAAAAAAAACAACTACTCGGCACTTGAGGGTTTCCCGACTGCGGCCATCTGGGAGGCAGGTGAGAGCAGAAGCATTTGATTATTTTTATCATAAAATCCCATTGAAGCGGCAAATCACATACGCCCACCAACACTCACACACATGCACACAGAGGTTGTCGGCGGGTTTGTCTTGTGGAAAATTGAATATGAAAAGCGTTTTAAGGCAACGATAAACTCATGTTTCCGCTGTGGCGGGGCGGGGCGGGGTTTCTCGGCGGGCAGACCCGATCAATGGAATTCCCTATCTATCAACACACTCACACCTTCACACTCACACGACACACACACACAGTCAGAGAAAACAGACATCGCGTGCGTGTTTCGTGCGGCCTGACATGTGCGAAAAGGACACAGAGCAAACAAAAAGAATGCCCGAACAACAACAACAACAATGGGCCTCCACTCGCAAACATTGTTCCACTGTGTTTCCAACTAATGAAAGCTCCCACCTCCGACATGGTGACTTCTCCCTCATCCACTGTTGGCCCGTGGTTTGTATGGAAATTCTGAAGCTCCTCCCTCCCTGCCTCTGGAAGGTTCCATCGAGGAACCCCAATCATTGTGCTTCGGAATATCTGGATCAAGGCTCTGGGAATGTCACTTTTGTTATTCTCTGACTTCTTGGAAGAAGTTTTCATATGGGAATCTTTTCAGAAAAGCCAACATTTCCAGAGAATCCTCGAACGTCGGGGAATCCTTTTTGAAACGAACCACAAACAAGGCGAAAAACCATTCGCGCGAACCTTCGAGATCCTCATCCGTTCCCGCGAAACAGTGACATCAAGGGTATCAGGGCATCGCTTCCGAAGGAGAACTTCGCGGGAATCTCTTCTCCGATCCTCTTTCGGAGCATTGAGTTCGTCTGAAACAGTTGCTGCGGCGCCTAATCGCTAGCCGGAGTTGCCAACCGCTCGCCTGTAAGAAGCCTAATTAATTGCGTCGTGAGCGAGTGCCGCCCTCGACACGGGGCGCGAAATTATGAAAACTATGCGGCAACACGCACTGATTCCCTTTCTCCCGGCCCCGAATCTGCGGCGCGGAAACCCTTTGCAGCCCCCAAAGCTCAGGGAGAGGGGGGAGCAGCCACCTCGTCGTCTATTTATAGCAATGACAAAAACTTTCTGGGCGTTCAGGCAGGAGTCCGACAGTGACTGAGAGTACAGACGATTAGCGAGGAGGCTCTAGGAAGCGTGGGACATCGCAGAGATTCGGACGTCGGCCACCTTCCACAAAACTTTGTCATGAAGGGCTTCCAACTGGAATCCCACATGATCCAAGTGAATTGGGAGGAGTTCTGATGGAAAGGTTTAGTGGAAAAACCGTTCGCAGAGGTCGATCCACCGCCTGAGGAGGTCGACGTGACTCCAAATGGAAATCCCGGCCCGTTTATAAATTATATAAAATACAACAACTCCGATCGTATCGCGAGGTCAATAACGAGGTTCCCATGTTTTGGCCATGTCGCCGGAGGCCCGAGTCAAAGGACACTTAAATAAACGAGGGCCAAACAACGCAATTAAAATGGTACAAATTCAGCACGCCAGGGTCAGGGCGCACAATTACCTCGAGCATGGTGTGGAAATTACTTGGTCAACAAATAGGGAGGGAGGGAGCTGCCCATGGAGCGAGGGAAAGAAGCTCTTCGATCGACAACTATGAGCTCTGGGTAGTCCTCCTGTGATTTGCGATGTTGTGTTCTAATGCACAATGTTCTGTTCTAATACACAATATCCTCATGCCGCATTTACTGTCACCTTGGAACGCTGGTTCTCGTGTAGACATTCCTCCCGCTGTGGGATGTGGTGATTGTTTGGTCAACATCCTTCGACTCCCCCACTCTTCCTAGGAGGCTGTGCCTCACCTGTTTCGGCACGTGGACCCAGGTCTGGCCGGGAGAGAAACGAAACCTAGAATTAAAGCGAAAATTATCTGCACATTCGAGCTGACAATTAAGTTAATTGGTGCATGTTTTGTGATTAATTACACTATTGGTAGACGATGTGATTGGGGTTTTTCCGAATTCTCAGTGATTCTCGTTGGCCTGACTACGGAACCCACTCGTTTCCCGTTGGTTGCATTCGCCCGAATGTTCCTCATACGCCTCCGAGACTCTCCATGCAAAAGACTCTTTCCCCTCGGGTGGACAAGGGCCAAGTGAACGAAATCTCTGTTGATCGGCCCTTTCGATATTCGTTCATCGCTCGTCGGGATTCTTGCGGGAGTCGAGTCGTGCCTCTGTCTGCATCGATTTATCACCAGGACCTCATTGTGGCCGACGCTGGCTTGATGGATTTGCATAATTTAATTATGGCGCTGGCTAATGGACAGCCCTCGTCGACAGTGGGGCCCTCGGGTTGGATGCCACATGTCGACCAGATGAAGCCGACCCCTCGTGATGGACACTCACATGTTTGATGCCTCGTTATGGTGAAGACATGCCTCCTACTTGGATGTCTTCGAACAGTCTGGCATCTGCTCCGAACATCCTCGTTCAAACGTATTTAAATTATAAGCTCAAGGTATTCGCACACACACACACTCAATCGCACAATAGGCCATTTGCTTCGCAAGGTTTCCTGGGCTGATCCTGCGTCCTTTGTTCTCCTGCTTGTGTTCGACAATTAGTTCAAATATGATTCTGCATGAAGCAGACGAATCTCAATCTGAATGTTGTCATCGTTGTTGTGGTTGCTGCTGTTGTTGTGGCTGTTGCAAATTCGGATTTAAGTGCTCGTCGCACCCACCCCCTTCCGCCCTCGCCCCGCCGGATGTGGCGGAGGTGGAGAAATGCAAACAGTTCCTGGCTGTAATGAAATTTCGGCTGCTCGTTTTGCATTTTCATTGTCAGCACATTTGGCAAGTTTATTTGTTTGTTGCTGTCCTGCTTGTTGCCTCCACTATAATCGTTTGTTGTTGTTGTTGTGCAAGTTGTTGTTGTGCAAGTTGTTGTTGTGCAAATTGTTGTTGTTATTGTACAAGTTGTTCTGTCGTGGTTTACTGCTGAGGTGGACTTTCGCAGGAGGTCAGGATTTGTGGCCACATTCGGCATTTGAAGGTCGCAGCAGCGAAAGCCATTTACTCAAAAGTAAACCGAGCTGCCCGAGGACGAGTGCACAGTGGGCCCAAACCCTCTCATGACGGCCCGCTCTAGGAGACCCCGTGGGACTGAGCGACTATTCATCCTTTCCAAAGACTTCGCCCGATGTTGATGTCCTCTATTTTGTATTACCCGAGGGCCCCGTTGCATATAAATCACACCCGGGCTTCCGGCGAGGACATCCGACTGATTGCGGGCTGATTCGGTATTCATATGCCGATTAATATTCACAGCCGCCCCCCGACTCGCCCACATCCCAGGCCGGAGTCCAGCGGTCGATCATTTAATTATGGCCGGGCCACAGTGCGTTTTAAAATGTAACAATGGCGCCGAAATTGAGTTTCCGGCGTGTCCTTGACGTGTGATTATGCGAGTGTATGCGCTGTGTGTGTGTTTGTGAAGGATGCTCAAGTCACTGTTTGTGTGCATTAAAATGTAAGCTAATTAAAACGCGTTCTTGCCAAGCGTATTACGATGGCTTTGCCTCGAGGAGCCCGAGTCTCGTTTGGTGGCGAAGTCCCAGCCTCGTTTGGAGCCGGTAATTCAGGGTTGCTTGTGGGCGAATGTGTGCCTCCAGGACGAACACGGTAGAGTCAATGACGAGAAAATCTCCCTCTACCTCATCTGCCTATGACATCCTGCGAGTGCTGATTCGTGTTCCCCAGCATCGCGACCTTCGCATGAATTCATGTCAGAAATATCGCCGATGAGCGACGCCTCCTTACGACTCCCAGATCTTCCTGTGGAAACAGGATCAACATCACTCTGCATTTATGGTCCTTGTATTCAGATGAAGGACCCACATACCTCCCCCATGTCCCTCTTCCACTCTCCCTCCGCTCTCCTTCGGTTTCACTCATCTGTCTGGAGACAACAGACAGAGTGCTCCATAGACTCCGGTGCTGAAGTGGAAATCACTCATACGCCAGACTTCTGTCGTCTTCTGGTTCTCACTGAAGCAACCTTCAATGATATCTGTCTGCTCCTGACTCCCTCCGACCCTACCTTCAATGACTTCTTCTGTCTTCTTCATCCCGGTCCCCCTGGTACAACATTCAATGAGCTCAGACTTTCATAAACCTTCGCCGAACAAATGGAATTCACGAAATAAACTCAATAAAAATAATCCGGCAGCAGCAAGATTAGCATGTCGTCATCGGCACTCTCCGTCGCCTCTTCCGCCTCCGTGTTCGCCTCATCCTCTTGACTTCTGGCCCAAATCGAAAGCCCGACGGCGCTAGGGCGAAGGAAAAGAAACATCAAGGTCCCTACTTCTTCTGACACACATTGCTCGGCTTAGGTCGGCGAGGAGGAAGAAGAAAAGAGATGAGAAGGAGAAGGAAGAGCCGAAGAAAAGGATAAGAAGGAGTTCAGTAGAAAGAGGAGGAGACGGAGGCGGTAGAGAAGAATGAGAAGGAGTGTGTGTTTTCTCTCTTTGGAACCGGTTTCATAAATTTCTATCTCGCTTCTTGACATTCGCAGAACATTTGCTATGTTGACTTTATTTGCATTTTGCATGAGCCCCAACGGACGAAGGCGGATGCGTCGGCGACTCGCAGGGATTAGAGAAGGACGAGGAGGAGGCGCGGAGGAGGAAGAACCTAACTGCAGCCGTCCCACGCGCACTGGCGTCTCTTTAATTGTGGCAGGCGTTTAATTTCGGAGCTCTGCAAATGTGCTGGAATTCTTCGCATTCTCCCACACGGATGGCCGGCTCCTTGGAGGTCAAGTCCCCATGTTCTCTCGACACACGCGCTGCCGCCGAAGAATTGTTGCTCCTAATGCCTTTATCGACAGAGCTCAGACCGGATGCGGATGCCTGATTGTGGAGGGGGGAGGCAGGAAAGAAAGAAAGTGGGGCAGAGAACTCAGTGGCCTGTAGGACGTAAGCGCAGACGACTCGCAGAAGGCGCCTCGGAATCGACTGTCGCACACGCGGTTCCGCCCGAGTCGTTCGCCGATCCGAATTTAATTACCGTTCAACGAGGTGCCGGGGTGACCCCCGCGCTCCTTGTCGTCGCCCACTCCTCGCGACGAAAGACCGACTTGAAAATGCGAGAAGAACTCACTGGGACATAATTGCGAGCGCGTGGAAGAGCACGAGAGGGCGCGTGCACGAGTGGGCGTGGCGCAGAGGGAGGTAGGAACGAGTCACCCGAGCCGTCATTCAGGAGCTCAGCTCAGACTCAGACAAAGCGACAATCAGGAGCTGCTGCGCTAAACAGACGATGATAAAGCGTCGAGTGGTGCTCGAAGCGGCTGCAACAACAACAACAACAAGCGTCGAGGACGTCGAGGGCCAGATGACGAAGGAGAACGGAAGCACATGTTGAGCACACACGCCCACGAAGGCGGACGGCGGAGGTCGGTCGTCATCGTAAGAGAAGGTCTTGTAGTCTAGGATGGCCTAATACAGGTCTTTTGCTCCGGGGGCATCCTTCATTTGCACTCCTCAGGAACTTTTGCTCCCCCTCCAAAGTCTTTTCGACTGCAATTCGAGTCCTTTCCTTGTGTCTCCCACAATTCCTTGTGCAGTCTCTTTCTTCATCATCGCATTCTGCTCGTTTGTCAATTCCAATGCCATCTCCACCACTCCATTCTGCTTTCAAATCTCATCCGTTTCGTTCAATTTACTCTTGACCCTCGGGAGCAGAAAACCCTTCCCTTCTCCGTAATCCGTGGCACCCTCCGACCCGCTCTCAGTGGCCTCTGTATCTCAGCCGCCCCCCTTTCATTCGGCGCCCCCTCGATCCTTTCACTTGGCGCCCCTTTCGTCCCCCTTGACATGCAACCTCCAGCTCGTAATTGAGTTGTGGCCGGACTTTTCTTTCCCAGCCTTCGGTAGCATTTTTCCACCACTCGACTTGTTATTCGCCATGTTTGTTGTTGTTGCTGGCGTCGTTGTGCTTAGTGTTGTTATTGCCATTGTGTTGTTGTTATTACCATGGTATTGTTGTTATTACCATTGTATTGTTGTTTTTGAGATATTGTTGTAGTTGTAGTAATAATAATAGTAATGATGGGCGGCGGTGATGAACTCGTTGTCGCTGCCAGTGATTGGATGAAAGGAATTATGCCAACGTGTTGAATGCGAGCCGCGATTGTAATTCCTCCATTGCGCCTTGTTATTGTTGCTGCAAAGTCCTTATAATTTTCCCCGACACTCGAGTCCTTTGATTGAAAGTCGGCCTCGTTCCGTTTGACTCGAGTCGAGGCGGGCGCGACACTCGAGGGCCCTTCACTCGGAATATCCTTGGGCCGAGGAATGTTCGGGATGACGACAAAGGATTCGCGGATGACGACAGGCGTCGGCTGGCGGATGAGAATCGGGCTGAATCGACGACCCATTAACCGCATTCAAGAGATATTCTCCGGAATGAGATGTTCCCTAATTAATTTCGACCGCCGCGGCGTATGCGCAACTTTCGTCTTTGTGTGGAGGACTGGGGCGAGAGGTCATAAATCCAGTTCGGATCGAATAAATAGCTGGCTTATCTGGTCATAATTAATGGGCCTTCCTCCGAACAACGCTCCACCGCCTCCCTCATCATTCCCTCCTCTCCCACTCTCCCCCGAACGCGACGCAATTAGTTTAATCGTCTGACCGGCGCTCCGATTGTTCGCGTTCGATTGGCCCCAATCGAATGAAATGCGTCGCAAACAGTCATCAATCAGCGGATGGATGACCAGGGGAGGAGGGATCCAGGGGTTGTTGGTGGTGCTCCCTAGACCGGGACGAATGGCATCCTCCAAATATTTAAACAATTAACAGTTCCGGTAATTGATTGATTTCATCTCTTACTGCATTCGTTCCAAGGAGACTCGCTCTCGTGATCCAAGTTTTCACTTCGTCGCCGCCTCAGTTTTTGAACTCGTGCCCAGTTTTTGCTCCTCTGCCGCTGCCCGCAGTTGTCATTACTTTAATAAGCCCCAATTCTGACCCGTCCTCTGTTTCCAATCCGCTCCTCCCTCCTCCTGTGATTACTCTTTAGCATGCAAATTAAAGGTCTCGGCCACAGCGGAACGGACGAGGGCCAGGATCGAGCGATGACGGGAGCGGAAATCGTTCGGCCTCACTCGGCTCGGAATCAATGCCGTCGCCGGAAATCGAGGCTGATTCGTCCCTCCACAGAGGGGAAGGGGGTGTTGGCGACGTGGCTGGCGGTCGTGTTTCCGTGTTTACTCAGGTGGCATCTGCTGGGCGAGGACGACCTTTTTACGGCCTGCGACGGCTCCTCCGAGCCCCAGACGTCGACGCCGTCGACTGCCGAGTGTTTTATTGATTGCGACTCGGGCGGACGGGGTTTATTGCATTTGTGGGCTCCCCTGATTTTACGAGCTTTTTCAGGCTTCCCGATGACGGAGGGGAGGTGAATCAGAGACACACCTCGATGGTCCTAGAGCTCCCGCATGTGGATTCGAAGCCGCAGAGGACCCTCGATCGAGTGAGTGCCGGTAGTGCAAGTGTTAAGAACCCTCCATCAGCGCTCGCACGGAATCCAGTGCAATCTCTCGATCTCTCGGGATCCGAGTCGCCCGCGAACGTATCTGCAATTCATATTCGCAACTGGCTCGAGTGTGGCTCGAGTGGGCGTGGCCGGCGAAAGAGCTGCCACAGGGATGCGATGCGGTGCATGCCAATCGGATCCAAATGCATCTACGTCGAGAGGTTGCCCCAAGTTCCGCAGCGTAGGACGGACAAACGAGAGCCAAAGCAAAGGACGAAGGATGAGGACGAATCGAGGGAGGAGACGTGGCTGGAGAGGATGAGCCGTGAAACTCTGTAAATGTTTAATTGCGCCCCCCTCCCTCTCCATCCGTCGATCTCCAGGGAGATGCATGTTAAATGAAGCGCAACCATCCTCGGGACCAAGTTTCGAGCTCGTTACAGAATTAAGAATTCGCATCACAACACATCCCACTTCGCCCCCCCCCCACTCCGGCGCCCACTCGAATGGGGAGAGGTTGTAGTCAGGAGGGCGGGGGCATGGCAACATGGCGGCAGTTTCCGCTGCAAGTTGCCGCCTGATTGCGAGACAATGGGTGCGCATTCGACTGCTGTGGCGCCTCAAGTGGGGCTTTTATCTGTCGCCCCCGACGCTCGACGTCCGAACAAAGGACGACAGGTTCCTTCCACGAAAGACACAACAGGCGAAAGGTTCCACTCGCCGTCGAGTGTTTGTTCGACTCTCGTCCTCGTCCCCATCTCCGGCTGATTGTCAGCCAATTATGGCACCCCCCAGAGCCACATGTGCTGTTTGTCTGCCTTGCAGTTGTCTCTCTGTCTGTCTTTCTGTCCGTCTCCACATCTCCTCGGTCGTGATTCAATTAATAAGATCTGTCGAGCTGTTCTGAGGTTTTGATGGATGGCTTCCTTAAAAGCTCTTTCCCGCCTCAAGCGGTTCAAGTTTCTTGAGACTTTGCTTTTTCTCTTACTGATTCCTACATCTAACAATGGCATAAGACGAAAGACTCTATGAAGAAGGAACTGTGAAGATGTGAACTTTCGAATATCGACGGTCACCAAGGCTTCGACTCAAATCGTATACTTGCCCCTTGACCACGACTCGAGGACCCCCAGCCGCTCGTGATCGCCGAGGTCAGGAGCGTCTGCAGAGGTCCGACGCTATCGACACTGGACGAAGATAGAAATGGGACGACAACTCGCTGTCCGCAGCGCTCGAAGGGCAGGCGGTGGTGGGCTCGAAGTCGAAGGAAACCATTGGGCAGATTGGACGATAGCCAAGTGTGGCAGTGGCGTCGAGCCGTTTAATGCCGTGGCAGCGGGCTCAACCTATTTCCGCATTCAAATTCCCCGCAGAAGTCTCCAGGGGCCGAGAGCGGACTGCGGAACGCGGGCGGAGCGTCGGCGGCAGTCGTGGCCGAGCGGTTAAGGCGTCTGACTAGAAATCAGATTCCCTCTGGGAGCGTAGGTTCGAATCCTACCGACTGCGCAACTTTTTCCTCCGCCCATTATTATTTTTTTCTCTGTGCTCCCCCTCGTGTTTTTGGCCGCCCATAACGAGACGACTCCATCATTCATACGGCGCAGTCGGCGACCGGCGACCGGGTCTCGTGCGCCGCGGAGTCTGCCAGGATGTCTGCGAAGTCCTCGCTGGTGACCAAGAAACCGACATTTTATGTCCAAGGCCAGCGGCAGCAGCAACAACGAACGAACACCCAGAAGAGAGGAGCTGACGGAGACTCATCTCGGCAAATGATTGCTTTTATTTTTATGGGAATTTGGAATTCGTTGTGCTCCCAACTCGAGCAGGAGTCGCTGTCGCCATCGCCGTCCTCGGGGGCTCTTCGGCGCCCGGAAGACCCGGAGCGGAAAACAGCGTCGCCTGTCGGCCGAGGAATCGTCCTCCCGAAGGAGAGAGAGGGGGGTAGCTTCCTGTTTGGGGGGATGGGGGGCACTCGATCAGGCGTGTTGGAATTTATTTTCCACTCGACTGGCTCCAGTCGCTTCGAGTTCACTTTGTTTTGAATGTACGACCGGGACCAGGAACCGGGGGTTGCAGGAGATGGGTTCGTCTTGCCTCCTTGTGTTTATTTCTGAAGTCCAGCGACTACTCGCTGCATAATTTAAGCCCGAAGGTCTCCCATCCCTGGAATCACTTTCGTTTTCCCTTTCCAGCCAATGAAGCTTCTCCGAAAATCGCATTGACAATTATCGGAAACAACTTCAGCCGCCTTCCGGTGGGGATTTCATGGAAAGGCTTTCGTCCAACGATTCCTGCTTGGCCAGACGGATGAACGTCTTGAAGACCGCTCATGAGCGGACTAACTTTTGTCTTTTGTCTTACTTTGTGGACAGTTTCGAAGGACTCCGACCTGACTGAAGCAGTCCAGGAACTTGTGTCATGAACGTGGGTCTCGCCACAAAACGCCCACCAAAATAAATGGATCCCAGAAGCTTTTCCCTCTCCTCTCCCTGCATAATTGATATCTTTCTAAACCACGTCAAAGAAGCAAACTGTGAACTTCTTTCTGCACTGAGCCTTTTGGCCTTTGTGAACCCAAGAGTCGCCTCGAGAACCAGTGGCCAATTATATTTCTCCCTATTCCCCGAATCCCTTGGTTCCTATCGAACCAAATGATACGGTTTTCTCTGAGTCGGATTTTTCCTGGAAAATGTGTGAAATGAGAAATTTCAATGCCTTGTCCCGACCCAACCCTGCCCTGCGCACTCTTAATTATGGCTATCAGTGGATTTGGGCCGGACCCCAACAACAACCATGGGTTCTCATCAGTATTCACTGATTCCACTTCCAGGAACTCCGGACGATGCGGCAATAAAAAGTTGCGCAGTCGGTAGGATTCGAACCTACGCTCCCAGAGGGAATCTGATTTCTAGTCAGACGCCTTAACCGCTCGGCCACGACTGCTCTTGGAGACCTCGCTCATTTGGCCGCCGTGGAGCTTCTTCCAACAACAACCGAGAGATAGGTTGACGAAGATCGAGGGATAAGAAGCACTTCCTCGACTTATCTTCTCTCTCAGTCGGTAGTCTAATCTGGGTTAATTTTAGACTGGGCCGTTCAATACGACATCTATATACAAAAGGCCGTATCTCCGAACTGTGCGGAGATGACGCAATCCGCGCCCCACCGTTGGCCAGCAGTCCCTAAACTGTCATTATTCCGCCCATTTGGGTCCGAATATTGAGTAATTTCTGGAATTTCCATCACCCCCCGACTTCCTGTCGCAAAATGGCCCCCGACAGCGCCACTTCCGCCCCATTTCGCCTTTTCGCTAGGGCATGCAGATCACGTTGCGCACATTTTTTAACGCCAATCGAATCGCACCCAGACGCCTCCTCCATCAACGTCTTCACTCGGCTCCTTGGCCAGGAGTTCACTAGACTCCGAGGTCGAAACACGTGTCCGTTCGTCAGGTCTGGGTCGTTCCCTCTCTCTCTCTCTCACTCATTCCTGTACTTGGACCCTGTGCCACATGCGCTGACGTGCGAATTAAAACAACATTTAGATAGACATCAGTCTGGCCGACGACTGTGGCTGAAATTGCTCGCCATCCTTGCTCGGGGTCGGCGCAATTAAAGGCGACGGTTTGTTGTGGTATTTTACAGTCGAAAAGCAATTTCATTAATCGCTCTCCTCTTCCTCTCCGATGTGCATTCGAAAGGATTTCCGTCGCGATTTCTCGGACAGCCCTTCAATGAAACGCAGTGCAGCAATTTGGACAATTTCAAAGAACCGGGATAAAACGAAATCTTCCACGAAGAATCCGGTGGCGTATACGTAACAATTTCGATCTCAGTCACCTTGGGCCACAAGCAGCAGCCTCGAGCACACGGAAAGAAGTTATTAATTAATGCGGAGCGTCGGCGACGGCGTTTTTCCCCGGGCAGGCGGAGATTCATTCGCCTGCTGACGTCATCCCGAGGCAGCCAGCCGAGCGCAATCCACGACGGCTGCATGCATTAAGGATGCTCAGACATTCTTCCGACAACGTGTCCCCCGGGTGCACAGCGTGGGAACAACAAAGCCTCGTTCGCTTCGAGGCCAAGCAGAAGCCAAGGGGGCGGGTTGAGGTCTCTTTTGCCTTTTGTCTTTGCCTTTGTCTCCCGCCTGAATTTCATTTTCACGCTAAATATTGAAGAGTTGTTCGAGACGAGATGTGGCCGTTCTTGGCAGGCTTTAAATTCTTTGTCGAAGCCGGTTTCCCTCCACTTGCTCTCGCTGCTCCTCCTCCTCCTTCCGACGTGTCAGTCCTTCGAGCGGTTCTGGGTCGCAGCTGGTTCGCGTTGTGTTGGCAGCACCGACGTCTTTTGTTTGCGCCAAGTTGATCTTTCGTCGAGCTGCCCTCGTTCATTGTTTGCGAACGGTCGAAGGGTTCGGGTTCGGCCGGCAGAAACTTGTTGTGGACAGTTGTTTTCACATTTCCATAAAAGCCTTAAACGCACAGACACAAACACATACATGCACAGAAATGAAACATGTCTGCAGTTCTTTGTATCCTATTCAGACCTGAATGTGTAACTTATTCCTTATGGTTTCAGATTTTTCCACTTCATTTTGCAATACTGAATCAAGTCAACAAGTGAGCCAAGGCATACTGAAGAATAAATAATTTTACGTTTAGGCGGCAGTGACTGCGGTGCATGGTGCCATCATGGGGAACGGCATGAACAAGGTGCGTATCGAAGTCGATTAAGCATAGAAGTTAATGACGAAGTTAAGTTGAAGTTAATGACGAAAAACCGTCAAGTTTCAGACACCCATAATTGCCTTGTATAAAGTATTTCTTTTGTCTCTCGAAACTCAACCTTTTCTCCGAACTGTTTTCCATTCTCCGATTCCAATCCGCGCTCGCGGACGAAATCGGATGAAACACGGACATCCAACTCGTTGCTTTCGCTTTTCAACAACGAGTCAAACGCACTCGTTAGCAGTTGCCTGGGGTTCTACTTGCTGTAACAGACTTAGGCCGGTTCACACCGAACGAGCGACGCGAAGTGCGATGCGAAATTTTCGCGACGAATTCGCGGCGAAAAATACGTGTTCACATCGAAAAGCGATTCGTCCACGAATTCGCATTTGCGTCGCCGGTTCGGTGTGAATGCGGCCTGACTTCCACTCGTTACACGAACCTTCGCGCAGTTTTAGCAAATGCACAAACCACTTTTGTTATAGAGCCATCTGTGCTTCAAAATTTCTTAGCTTCGCTGCTCTCGACAACCCCGGTCGTCAGCTGTTCGCAGTTGACTTCGTTTCCCAGGCAACCAGAAGCGAAAATCTTGTTTACCAAAGGCGAAAAATGCCGACTTGTTCCCTGGACGGCGATGAATTGGCACATGAGCATGGAACGTCCTCGATTTTTTTCACATTTAATCCCACAACATTACTCCAACGATTCTTGTCCTCTTGCAGGTCCTTCCCGGACTCTACGTGGGCAACTACAGGGACTCCAAGGACCACCAGCAACTGGACAAGTTTCAAATAACGCACATCATCGCCATACATGACAGTCCCAGGCGCCTGCTGCCGGTAAGTTGAGTCCAGCATTTGTTTGGTTCTCCACTGATTCGGTCTCTTCGCAGGATAAGCACTACCTCTGCGTGATGGCCTCGGACACGCCGGACCAGAACCTCTCGCAGTACTTCTCCGTGTGCAACGACTTCATCCATGCGGCGCGCCTGCGCGAGGGCAACGTCCTGATCCACTGCCTGGCGGGCATGTCCCGCTCCGTCACCGTCGCAGTCGCGTACATCATGTCGGCGACGAACCTCAACTGGAAGGAGGCGCTGA
Source organism: Coelopa frigida (assembly GCA_017309665.1). Lineage (NCBI taxonomy): Eukaryota > Metazoa > Arthropoda > Insecta > Diptera > Coelopidae > Coelopa > Coelopa frigida. The sequence goes on from CM029563.1 coordinate 13,042,554, forward strand.
AGGTGGTGCGCGCCGGACGCGCGGTCGCCAATCCCAATGTCGGTTTCCAGACGCAGCTGCAGGAGTTCGAGATGTTCCGGCTGAGCGACGAGCGGCGGCGCCTGAAAGAGCGCTTTCCCTCCAACGCGCTGGAGCAGTCGGACCGCTCCAAATGCTCGGCGGCGCTGGACAACTACCAGGAGATGCTGCAGAACCGCGACATCTGCGAGGGCAACTGTTCGCGCGGCGAGAAGTGCCCCACAGGTGGGGACGCGGAGCCCGGTGGTTGCGGCGGTGGGTGCGGCGCCGGGGTGGTCGCGGGCGAATGCACGTGTGGGCGCGGCGGCATCGCCTACACCTTGAGCTTCGCGGCCAGCGAATGGAAGACGCTGAAGGACACCAAGAACGCAAACAAGAAAGCGTTGGCGACGCACGAGCCGCCCGAGACTGTGATGCAGGACGTCTTCTACTACAGCCCGAAGAAGGAGTCGAAGGGAGGCTCCAGCTCAGAGGAGCCAAGTCCTCCGGAACGGGGGTCCCAGGAAAATATATTGTATTGAAATTCGAAAATTATCTTTTATGAACAACTTTGATTAATAAACTCGCCCAGACCCACTTCGCATCCATTGCCTCGACCACTTAGTTCTCTTTATGCACTCGATTACTTAATCTGGATCATTCAATTCTCTCGTTCTCTATTCCGCAGGTGTCTGCAACATGGACCCGACGAAAGGACTCTTTCGGCGACGCCCTTCGAACGCCTCAACGCGGTCGCGGCTGCGTCCCCAGGGCTCGAACACATCCGCCGGCGGCGCCTCCACCTCGGCGCAGTCGTGTCCCTCGTCGCCGAAGCACTCGCCGGGCACGCGGCGCTCGCTGGGCGAGCAGAAGATCCCCGAGGACGAAGAGGCCCACCTGACGCCGACGACCTCGTCGGAGGCCGCCGCCTACGCCGCTGCCGTCACCGCGGCGGCCAGCGAGCAGCGGCTGCAACAGCAGCAGCAGAAGTCGCCGGTGCGCCGAGCGAACGCGGCGCCCAAATCGCCGCGCGTCAGCAGCGCTGGAAGCCGACTGACGGGCAACGCCGGTGCCGGGGGAGCGGGCGGGAAGGATGCGACGACTACGACGGGCAAGCCGAACAAGGCCGACCCCAAGAACGGCATCGAGCGCAACAAGTCCAACGACGACGCCAACGACGCCTCGGAGGCCAACCAGCTGCAGCGCAGCGCCAGCTTCGGGGTGCGTCCGCGCAGCAGTCCGGCCGGGCTGCACTCGTACACAGGTTAGAGCCGGGGGTCTCGGCGCGGGCGGGCGGGGGTGGTGGATGAGTGCGGCGAATTGCTAAGCAGCGAGTCGTTTCTTGCAGGTTCCGTGCCATCGTCCGTCCATGGGTCGCGAGTGGACCTGAGCAACACGGACAAGGGGTCCGCCATCTACCTGGGCTGCTCGGCGCCGCGCACCTCGACGTGGTCGCTGTCCTCGCGCGGCTCGTCCGGCGGGTCGGCGCCCCCGACGCCGGTGCACACGCCGCCGGTCAGTCCGCGGCACGGCGTCAGAAGGTGGGGAAGAGTGGCCCGTTGATCGGGTCAGACACTCAGACTCAAACGTCTCCGCATTTGCAGATCCGCCAGCCTGGTCAAGAACAAGAAAAGATAAAAGCTGCTGCTGAGTCCAACCTTTGGATGCACTAGACCAGTAACAGCAACAACAACAACAAGAAGAACAGTCATGACAACAACGGCACAGCTTTGATACTCCGATGATGATTTATTTTTTAGAACTCAAGGGAACGTCGAAGCCTCTGAGAGCTTTCGACGGTTTGGGCGAGCTCCGGTCCCTGGGCCCGGGCGCCAGCCGCAGTCTCGAGAGTCCTGGGTGGTGGGCCCGTGGCCTCCCACTCCAGGATCACTTGTGAGATCGTAACGAAGAGCAATTTTTACAGTCTTAGAATTTTGTTTGAAGTCGGGGCGTGTAACGTTAAGAAAGGGATCCTCGGTTCTAGAAAGAAAGTATTTACAATTGATAACTTCTAAGCTATGTATATCTACACTTTATACTATACATACATATATATAAATCTATTTACATACATACATGAACAATCTTCCTATTTTTCATAATATCCTCGTGAAGTTAATGCATTCGAAATCACATGGAAACTATAGTCTTCAAGGGCTTTTGCAAAATTTTTACTCTACCTTAGGACATCTCGAACGCTTGCCGCGACCTGCAGATCAAAAGTAATCACTATCTGTACCTCTTGTATTTAGAAAGCTTACAAAGGACCTTAATTAAGATTTGTAGTTTTTAAGAAGAAGAAAAATAAGCGAGAGAACTCCTGGGAATCGCGGTACCAAGAGAGAAAGTAAGCGGCGAGGCAGCATCAAATTCTATGGGATTCAAATGAATTCAACGAATTCCAGAATCCGTTCCGTTCCCTCTGTCGCACTGGCCCGTGGAAACCCGAGAGTTGCTCTGAAGTCGTCGTTTATGGAGCTTCATCGGAAGCATTGATGAAAGCTTCAGCCTTGTTTGAGCCGGGAACGCAGCGAACCTCGACTCGGCCAGTGTCTTGCTAAAATACCGAAAGTGCTCTGTGGAGACACGAACACGAGAGAGAGCGGGCTCCAACTGGAACGAGGACCACCCACTGGAGTGCCCTCGAACGCCCCCAAATGCTACTGTGCAGCGTTTGTCTGCACCTTGAACCATTTGAACCATTGCTCCGCTCGAGAGAGAGGAGACACAGCTTTAATTAACCGCGGTCGTAGAGGACAATTAGAAGGTTATTCGATCATTAGAATTTGTTGAATTAGCGATGCGTTTATTTGTTATTGTTACAGCAGCAAAGAGTTTGTTAAAGTTTAGCGTAGAGTTTGCTGTTAGATTTTTATACATTTCGTACAATTTTGTAACCAAGTTGAGTCGACCGACCGGCGCCCCAGAGGTCGCAGTTGATAAAGTAATTTTATAGTTGGCGCTGACATTTATTGTAAATTATTGCATGCATTATAGCACTCGCAAACCGGAATCACCGGAATCACACACAAATCTTTTTGCAACCTAAGAAAAGTCAATCAAAATACTTGTACACTATATCGCCGCAGTGTTGCCACCGGAACGTGTCATTCCGTCTATCAAATTTGAATCCCAGAGAACTCTTTGTGGCCGTGCTCACCTTGGGTGGAAGTCCACAAACGGTTCTGGAACCATAACTATCAACCTGCTGGCAACACTGTTTCAAAGGCATCAACTAGGAGTAAACTGCAATCAATATTTTTACAACTTCTTAGTGTAAACCCACAAGGAAACCAATTAAACTTATCCATCGTTTTTGTATTTACTTTCGGCTCTCAACCCCCACGATATAGTCTATATGGCAGGTCGCAGATCACCCGATCCCATGTGGCAAACGTGGATCGTGGCCTCTGCCTCCTCGCCACAAAACACACTAAAAATTGAAATTTGAATTTGTAAGGTTTGAAAGAAGAACATTGTTTACGAAACCTGTATTAGCTCTGATTTGTACAACAAAATATACGATCATATATACACTATATATATGTATAAGGAGCAGCTATATGCGATTGCTTGCAGTTTGTATTGAACTTCATTGAGTTAAATATAAAGAAATGTATGTGAAACAACCCCAACGAGTCTTTTATTTCCCAATCTTAGATCGAGCAGAGGAAAAACCAATTCAATTTCAAACATATTTATTTTCACTATTTTTATATCTGCTGTTCAGCTAACATTGTCTAGTTCTAGAATATTACATAAATACAATTCATACACATACATAGACATAACATCTGGGGCTCTTACGGGGGCTGTTAAGTACTCCTCCACATAGAATAACTCTAAACGACGACTAACAAAGTTATAAAAATAGAGACACGCAACTCAATCCAAACTTGGATCCCTAGAGTAAAATACTTCCCTAATTAAAATACAGCGACAAAGGGTGTTTTGTAAACAGATCGGAAGCTAATCATTTTGATTTCAGTTTGTTTCCTTTACACTAACGACTAGAAAGAAGCCCCACTTTTCGAAAGCGCGAGCTCTGTGAAACAAGCCAAGGTCTATGGGGCTAAAAACCTAACTAAATTAAACTATAAATTCAAATCCAATTCTTCTTGGTGAACACATCTTGGCCTGCTCGCAGTTGAAATTCTTCTAAATGCTCTCCTCAGCCTCAGGTTGAGGTCGAGCCGGTGACGGCTAACAATACTTTAAGTAACATCTGATTTGGCAACAGGAGGAGGCCTGCCTCAGGCCTCGACGTGGTTCATCAGCAGGGGCGTGTTGGCCGACGGGAACGAGCTGGGTCGGCGGCTGCGGTGGAGGGCGCCGAACTCGTCGATGCTCTGGCACGACAGCGTGGACTCCTCGTAGCGCGAGTGCGCCGAGTGCGTCGAGTTGGCCGAGGAGCGCCGCAGCCCGGTGTAGGAGTCGGTGATGACCTCGAGCAGGGCTTCGTCGCTGAAATCGCAGAGGAAGGAGACATTAATTGATTAAAATATAAAAGTGAATGAAACTGAGCCCACCTGTGGTAGCGATGGTGCTCGAGGAGGTTGCCCGTGGCGAAGCGCAGCTTCTTCGGCGACTCCAGGCTGGAGGAGCGCGTGAGCGAGTTGCGCGGCATGCCCTTGTTCTTCAGCGAGGAGCGGATGCCGCCGCAGTCGACGCCGCCCTGCAGCTGCTGCTGCTGCGTCTGCTTGATGGTGCCCTGGATGAACTTGTTGAGGGCGCGCGAGCCGCGTCGCTGCGAGCGCTCGTAGGTGCGCTTGAGGCGCGCCTCCTCGTCCTCGCCCAGCAGCCAGAAGGTGCGCTGCTCGCCCTTGCCCTTCATCGAGATGAGGCCTCGTTCCTGCGGAGCAACAACAGATTGAGTGAAATGGAATGGGTGGGGAGCGAACTTACCTGATAGTGGTAGCCGCCCAGCTTCTCGAGCAGCTCCTTGCACTTGCGGCTGCAGTGGATTTTCAGAGGCACGCCGCTGGACTCCATGCGCGAGGCCGTGTTCACCGTGTCGCCGAAGAGACAGTAGCGCGGCATCTTGAGGCCGACGACGCCGGCGCAGACGGGGCCCGTGTGGATGCCGATGCGCAGGAGCAGCTTGTTGCTGGGCCGGTGCCGGATCCGGAACTCGGAGACGGCGCTCAGCAGGTGCAGCGACATCGAGGCGATCTCGGCCGCGTGCAGGTCGCCGTTGCGGATGGGCAGCCCGGACACCTGGGGATGGGGAGAATTCAATGGGGAGTATTCAACAAGAGGAAAGGAAACTCGCAACTCACCACCATGTAGGCGTCGCCGATGGTCTCCACCTTGTAGACGTCGTAGTGGCCGATGATGGAGTCGAAGCACGTGTAGAGGTCGTTCAGGAAGTCGACCACCTGCAGCGGCGTGCTCTCCGCGGACATCGCCGTGAAGCCGACGATGTCGCTGAAGTATATCGACACCTGCTCGTAGCTCTCGGGATCGACCTTGTGACCCTTCTTCAGCTGCTCGGCGACGGGGCGCGGCAGCATCTCGAGCAGCAGGGCGTCAGTCTTCTTCTTCTCCTCCTGGAGCTGGTCGGTGCGCTCGTCCACCAGCGCCTCCAGGTTGTTCGCGTACTTCTCCATCATGGCCATCATGTTGTCGAAGATGTTCGGCTTCATGCCCTTGCGCAGCGGGCGCAGCTTGGCGCGGATCGTCTTGAAGTCCGGCCGGTCCTCGGGCCGCTCGGCCCAGCACTCGCGCAGGATCTCGCGGACGCAGTCGAAGGACGTCTCCAGCGGCTGCAGCGACGGCCGGTACGGGTAGAGGTTGTCCTGGACCTGCAGCACCTTCTGCAGGCACTGCATCGGCGAGAGGCCCGTCTCGCCGAAGGGTCCGTGGCGCGTGTGGATCTCGTAGAGCACGATGCCGAACGAGTAGGCGTCGCCCTTCTGGGTGCCCATCACCAGCGAGGCGGGGCCGCTGCGCAGCAACTCCGGAGCGCGGTAGAGGAGCTCTGAAAGGAGATCAGACCGTTAAATAAATAATTCCCTAAGTTCCACCAAAATAAATATTCCCTTGAGTGGAAATCGCTTAATCAAAATAAATATTCCGTTGAGTCGACGGAAATCGCTCAAATGATCAGTGGAGCGAAAAAAAAGACGCCCGCAGTCGGTAGGATTCGAACCTACGCTCCCAGAGGGAATCTGATTTCTAGTCAGACGCCTTAACCGCTCGGCCACGACTGCTTGTGAACCGATCGAATGGTAGTTGACTTATATTGAATAACAGTAGCAATGATAACGACTACTGGAAAATCGAAAAGATATAGCAGATATAGCCAAAACAGAAGAACATATTCTGTTTCATTTACCGATGCGCTTGTTTTATTTATTTATTAATTTTTTTTGTTTTAGGGTTTTATATATTTCATATTTTTATTTCTACAGCTTAACATTTTTCTGGAGCGTAATTTTTTGCTCTTTTTGTACTGTTCGCTGAATTTTTTTTTTCATTTCTTTTTTTTTATTATTAAATGTTTATTGGCCAGTCAGTAGACAATTTTTTCATTTCATTTTTAATTTTTTACCATTTTGAAGTTAGTTAGTTGAAACATTGTGAAGTGAAACTCCGGCTATAACTGCAGATCGAAGGCCCATTGAATTGGGAACTTAGGCGTGTCGTGATTGGAAATCAGATTTCGTCTGGAAGTTCCGACTAGGTGGAGACCATACAAATTTTGTTTGTTTATCGGTATTAAAGCAACACTAGCGCGATTTCCAGGTGACTAAAAGCGATCTCGACGCGAGATCCTTTGGAACGTTTATCGCGCGACTCAACTGCGACAGATTGGGTTTAACCACAAGAACCAATCGTGAACTCACTTGTGCACTTGGCGGCCATGCTCTGCATGTCCGTGGAGTTGTCCTCGATGCCCTTCTTGAAGGCGAACAGCCCGAAGTCCGTCAACTTGACCACCCAGCGCGAGTCGACCAAGCAATTGGAGGTGCAGAGCGAGCCGTGGAAGCGAATGGGGGACTCGTGCAAGTAGATGACACCCTGTAGAGCGAGAGGATGAAGGGAAAAGAAGTGAGAATTACTCTTTAATGGTTGGCTAAATTGAGGGAAGAAATGTCCCCCTTGTTCTCCGTACTCGAATAATATCGGCGACCATTGATGCGATAAACATGTTGTCCAGCTTGACGTCCTCGTTCTCCAGGATGTCCTGCGGAATGCAAAACATCGTCATTAACCTCTGACGAGGTCGGACACGCGAACATACGAACCTTGAGGCTGCCCCGTGTGCAGTACTCTGTGATGATGCAGATGTTGGGGGGGTCGGTGCAGGCGCCGATGAAGGCGCAGATGTTGTCGTGGCGAGTATCGCGCAGCTTCGATGGACGGGGAGAAAAGAAATAAAGAAACAAGACTCAAATTACTTTCGATATGTTGTCTACTCCCGCGACTCCCTCTATACATTTCCACGATTGTCTCTTATTTCATAGCTGTCTACACATGTTCCTATTTCGTCGGTCTCCCCGTTTATCGTCGCTCCATCTGACCTCCCTTCAACAAACCTCCTCCACCATTTGACTTACCACTGTAGGGCACGCTCATCCCCATTTCCGGCTTCTTTCCAGTTTCTACCACAACTTCTCACCCCTCATTGAGCATATCGCCTCATTCCCTTTCACCCACACTCACCAGCTTCAGCTCCATCTTCATCTCGCGGGTGATGTCGACACTCTTCTTCCGCACCTTCTTGATGGCGTACAGCTGGCCCTTGTAGAGTCCGATGGGCGTGAAGATGGTCGTGTAGCGGAAGTCGGCATCTGGGTTGGAGCTCAGGCTGACTTGGCTCGTACGGATCAGCGGATGCGTTGACTGCACACAGACACGGCGGAACACAAGGGGGCGAAACACGTAAACGGAACAGGGCGAGCGGGAGAGGAAGAGAGAGACGAGAGTTGAGAGCAGGAAGAAACAAGTGGGAGCGACGGCATCCGGTCGCTTTCGAGAAAGTTGTGTGCGTGTATTTGAGTCGTTAGCGCGAGCTGAGAGGGGGAGGGTGGGGGCCGAATCTAAGATAGGAAAGGGGGACAAGACTGAGGTAGGGAAGGATGAATACAAATCGCTGACTGTTGGATTATTTACGGTTAGCAGGGAAAACATCTGCAAGCGACACACAATAAAGTACAATAAAGAGAACGCCCCCGCCGATCGCAATCGCTCTAAATCTTGGATTCATTTGGCGTCATCTCCGCGCTCTGTGATGATGCAGATGTTGGGGGAGTCGGTGCAGGCGCCGATGAAGGCGCAGATGTTGTGTGCATCTGTCCTTCTTTATGCTTTAACGGGGAGCTCTGGAATATTTCGAATCGCCCAACTCAAACCCCGGGACGACCCACTCGACTTCTGGCCACTCACCCGCGTCTGCTTCTGACTAGAGGACTCCTTCTCGCTCTCGTGCATCTGCACCTCGCGGAAGTCGATTTTCCACAGCAGGCTGTCCAGCTCCTGCTCGTAGCGCCAGTTGCGGTACAGGACGAGCGACACGATGCCCAGCAACAGGAGGGCGCCGCCGGCGATGCCCGCCGAGATCTCGCCCGTGTAGCCTGCGGAGAAGAAGCGGAATAAATTCCAATTATCCTACGTAAACCGTTTATTACGGCTCGCGCCCAATCAGCCCAGACATCTCGCTGACGCGGGCCAAACTGGGTTGGATTTGGGTCCACTCACTTATGCACTTCTCGCCGGCGAATCCGCACCTCGGCTCCGCGACGGGCCGGTCCCCGCCCACCCAGTCGATGGCGCCGTACAAGTTGAGGTCCTGCGGGAGTGAAACACGATTAATCTGCTGTTCAAATAGCACAAACGACTCTGAGCGCGAAATGCAATTGCCATTTTTTACTATATAGAAATGTCTGTACATATGTACACAAGTTGTGTCAAAAACATGCGCCTCTCACCTGCATGAAATGCTATCGCAAATATTTACAAATGTTAGGAAGCAGCGCCGAAAAAACGTGTTTCAAAAAAGTGTGTGTTAGACATTGCAAGCCATATTTGTACAGGTTGGTGTGAAGCCGAATAAAAGGCTGAGCTTTCGTGGTACTTACGGGGAGCTTGTCGCTCTGCGTCTGGCTGAACGTTCCCACGGGCACCAGGCCGGGGAGGGTGAGGTTTTTGCTGTTGCGCGCCAGACCCCGCGCCAACACCGTGTAGTTGCCGGCAGCGTCGCCGTTTTCATCGATGTACACGTGGTAGCTGCGAGAGGGAGACGAACGAAATCCTTTAATCGCCTACATATTGGAAAATGTACTAAATTGCAACACAAGCTCCCCAGTGGAGATCCTTGCTTTTTGAATAAAGAGTTCCCGGGTTTAGGATTTTCCTCCTAGATCTAGAGGCTTTCTCTCAGGTTTTCTTCAATTTTCAGGAAAAAAGTTCGCAGTTTAAAAAAAAAAAAAGTTGAAGAATATAAAACTTGTATACGAGTAACAATAATTATTTTTTTTTTCGACTTGAATTCATTAAAATCTCTTGAAACAATTTATATTTTATCATCATAAAATGTTGTTCCTGGCGGTCAAAACAACCTCAATGACTAATATGCATAACAACCAATATCAGTAAAAACTACATAACATGAAATAAAATAAGAAATTAAAGGGCACAACTATATCAATAATTTTAAAGTTTTATATTTATTACATATCTGCCCGGTCCCGAAGGCCCAGGCTCTGCAAAAATTTAGTTTAGACTCATTAGAGTGCTCCTCTCCACGGAAATCTTTAGTAAAAGGCGAAAGATTTATTCGACAACTGAAGAGAAGCCAGAGTGAAGACTGAGTAATTTGTTGAACTATAACTGAAACAAATTCCACGAACATGTTGGGAATTATATGAAACAACCCTCGAAAACTGCAATATGGAAGAACAGAAATGTGTCTTTACCTGATGTCTTCATAAATGTACTTGCATCTACCTAAATTCCTAAACATTCTTTCGCCAGATTTCGTTCAAATATTCATATACAGACTTTTAACAAATTCCTACGTCTTTTCAGAATACGTCCAATGAATTGTGAAAATTAAAAACTGATCCGTCAAATCCACACCATAGGGAAACCTCGAGTTGAATGGGGCGAAAGTCATAACGAATGTCAAGGTTGGAATCGAAGTCAAATTTCGGTTTGTTCCCCATTGAGTTAGTTGTTGTTGGCTTCACTTACCCCATTGCACTCAAATACTTGGATCCCTTGAGAGCGCCGATGATGGCGGTTCCATTCCTCGGTTTTCCGCCAGATTCGAGCACTTTTATTAGGGCATTTGCATACAGATGTACGGCGTCGTATAGATATGCAGCCTCAGCGCTTATCTAAAAGAAGGAACGAGGGGAGGAAGGAAGGAGCGAAAAGGACGGAAGAAGAGAAAAAAGCTATGAGAAGAGTCCAAAGCGCAAAGGAATAAAATAAAAAGTGGCGAAAGTGGGCAAAAGTTGTAACAACACGACAGAGGGACGCGTGCCGACCGCGTTTTATGGGGCGCGTAGTTTTATTACAGACCTGTTTGGAGCCTCCAAAGTAGCCGATGGGATTTGGAAAATTGAACGGCGGCTGCTCCATGTATTTGTTCACCTTCAAATGTAACGAGAAAACAAAATTAAAAAGATTCCGAAAAATAAAAGAATATCAGAAAGAGAGGGGAATTAGATCATTAGGGGTTCTATTTAGCGGTAGGCGACTTGTGGCCGTAAATAGCGGTGTGGCGGTTCCCTGTGGGGAATCCATGCCCTCATCATTCTCGAGACGAAATGGTGAATTAATTAACGCTTCTCTGGGGTCTGTTCAGCTTCCGCCAACGCACATTCGCCATTCGTCCCAACCCAAGCGCTTCCTCGGCCGCTGTCCACACATTCGTCCGTCGTCTATGGTCGATTGGCCATCAATCAAAATCAAAACTGGAGATGATGATTTCAGTTTGCTTTGTTGTTATTTGGTGTGTGGTAACCTGATGTGCCACAGCTGTCTATATTAAAACCCCATTTCCCACATGGCACCAGCCCCATCAGCCTCAGTCAATCAAATTGTGCGCCCGAAAGCGCTAGAAATAAAAGGCGTCAACGGATGAAAACTGATTGATAGTCAGTCCATGGCCCGGAGTGGAGAACGGGGCGCATCTGGGTCTAATGAGGGTTTTAAATCTCTGATTAATTGCGTGAAAATAATCCGCGTTTTGCGTACAGAATTCATGATGAAGGCGTAAGGAGGATATTAATCACACCAATCGGAGTTGAGTTCATTTAAATATTATGGTCCTGACAGGGTACTTCATTTACAAACACCTCTTCCGTCATTACCATCCACCCCCTAACCCCATCGAGACAATGAGGTCATGTCCTGATTGCTCGCAAATCCCTCTCATCGAACCGAGAAGCGTCTTGCGATCCCCTTCAATGTCGAAGATGTTGTGGTTGATGAACTCTTCGACGTACTCGTGACAATGCGGACGGGATTCGCCGCACTCCCAGCTCAATGCTCGTTGACTACTCACCTCCTTGGCGAATTGCTCGAACCGGACGGGCGCCGTGGGAAAAATTCCCAGATACGATTGAAAGGCCAACTCGGCATCCCGGTCGATGCGCTCCAGCAGCAAGCCTCTGAGGTATTTATCGGGCGATGATGGATCGTACTGCTCGATGTCGATTCCGACCACAAAGTACTCGCCCTTGGCCAGCAGCCCCTTGCGTCGCAGGCTGACCATGAGGCCGACGTGCTCATAGTAGTGGCCGAGTATCAGATAAACTGCGGGGAGACTCAGATAAAACTTCATACAACAAAAGTGGGGGAAGGATGAGGGGATGGGACGAGCGAGCGAGCGAGACAAAGCGAAGGAACAATTGGCGGAGGAGTCACGTAGATGTCTCCCCTATTGTGGTCGCTCACTGAAGAAAACATTTAATGCGAAATCCTATGTTCTTATTAAAGACGTACTGCGGTGTCCATGAGCTATCGATTGTGGCCTGCGGATAGAACGTGCTCCTTCCACGTCTCTGCCGAGATTTCCTTATCGCGAGCTTCTGATTGGGGGGAGACTCGTTCGTTTAACTTGCGAAGAGCCAGAGTTTATTTACGAGTTTTGGTGGATTTGAGTGCCACGAGGCACTCTTTGTAATTAAGAGGTGCCCTTCAAAACATATGCGCACTGCTTGTGTAATAAAGTTATCCACTTGGTCATAACGTAGAAATTCACTTAATACACACATTTCTACAGTGGTTCAAAAAGATCAGAGGAATTGGATATAATGGTTTTTCTTTAGTATTGATTATAAATTGGCCCGAATCTTAACGATCCAGGCTCTTCAAAAATTCAGTTTAGACTCATTGGAGTGCTCCTCTCCACGGAAATCTTTAGTAAAAGGCGAAAGATTTATTCGACAACTGAAGAGAAGCCAGAGTGACGACTGATGAACAAGGACGAATAATACCTGGAGATATTCGGGTAAACATGTTGGGAATCGTATGTAGACATACCAAAGGCAAACAGGATCAGAAAAATTGATCTCAGTTGTTTCTGAAGGATTCAAGGGTCTTAAGTAACATAAGTCCAACCCTCATACATTGGAAGATCAACGATAGCCTTTCTACCTGAACCACATTAAACACCATTTTGAGAACTAGTACTTTGAGAAAGTATGTTTCGTCCTGATGTCATAATTCCCATATGATTCGTGAGTTTCTCTGCTCATCAACTGCATCCTGGACCTCTTCCAGTTATCGCTTCTCGGCCTTATGGCTAAGATCAAAGTGTAGTATCTGTTCTTATCAGCTTAACATCTGATAGATCCTCCATCGGAGGACAACAAATGTTAAACTGATTTTTGGAATCAGACGGAGTGCTAGGGGCTTGCTCCACCTCTGTCACGGGTTGGCCCGGTCTTGCAGTACCGCCGGGATTTGGGCCCAATCGATAATACATTTCAATATACTGTAGATATAGAGCAATAATCTCTGTTTTAAGATATGACAATCCTTATCCGATTGCGATTGAAAGCAATAATTGAATAAATATTGAATAACTTTTAAAAAAGTTTGGAAATATCAATCGATTTAAATTTTCTCGAAAATCCAAACTTCTCAATAACTCAAAAAAAAACAGGAGTCAAGATAGAAATGTGTTGTTCTTGATTGGATAAGATCTTTGTAAAATACACCAGAAATGTCTAAAAAACTTCGATTACAATTATGATTTGCTATGAAGAAATAGCAAATCAACACAAAATTATAAAATTTTTGTTTTTTTATGTGTGTTGTAATTTTAAAGGGAATTAACAATAGAAAATTAAATTTCAAAATAAGTAATTAAATAAAATCTGTATTCATTTCCCTATTTGCATAAGGAAAATTAAAAAAATTTGATTGTCAAATTCATTGGAAAAACCTTAGGAATATTTTTGTTTAACATTAATTCAATGATAATCGAAAATTGATAATGTAAACGTCCAAAACTTTTAGGAAAACTTGTAGGAAGTAGAATTCAAAAAAATCCAAGAACTGTAAAATGCAGGGAAAATACTTATAAAAGCAGTGTCAGTACAGAAACATATTGATTAAAAGATTAAATTAATAATCAGCAACAATATTAAACTAGTACATAAAATTTCATCTCGATATATATCAGAGTTCACCAGATATCCCATATTGAACTTGGGTCGTAGGTGTGTCCGTTGACCAACTTCGCCCAATATCATTGACGAATAGCGTATACATATAAAAGTTAATAATTCAAAATTTGAAATCTGTTGCATCGCTAAATCGAAATCGATCGCTGATTAAGAATAAATATACTTTTCCATATCGAGGTGTTACAAACGGAAGCACAAAATAAACATAAACTTATTATTGTGAGAAAACGAAAAAATTTCTATCGAATTTTTCATTCACAGCCCAATGAAAAAATGTAATTTCTTCGTAAAGTTAAAGAGTACGAATTTCTCAAACTACATATGGGATATCGGGTGAACTATGATACATATCGGGATGAATGTGTGGTCAAGTACTACTAACATGAGTGCCAAAAATGGAAAACATCGCCCACCTCCCATATAAAAAACAAGTTCAATATGTAATTATATGTATAAAAAAATTCGAAATTTGCGTAAATATACAAGTCCCTAAAAAATTAATAAAGCCGATATCGCTTTCTAATTGCGTTAAGTGAAGTGAATTCGCGGTAACTTTGCTACAACTTTGGGTGTAGGGTATATATAGGTTGTTTATGTATTATAAATTAGCCCGAATCGGGCTCTACAAAAATTCAGTTTAGACTCATTAGAGTGCTCCTCTCCACGGAAATCTTTAGTAAAAGGCGAAAGATTTATTCGACAACTGAAGAGAAGCCAGAGTGAAGACTGGCGACAAGGACGAACAATACCTGGATACATTAGTGTAAATATGTTGGGAATCGTATATAGGCTTACTATACGTAAACAGGAACAGAAGAATGAAACTCAGTTGCTGCTGAAGTACCCAAAAATCTTAAGGCCCGACCATGATATGGCGATGTACGCTTTTGAAAAACTTCGGAAACGAGCGAATACACAGGAACATATGGAACCGACCATGAGTTGTAGAAAACAATTTTCGTTCAGTTTCGATCAATTCGTTGACTTCGGGAAAACTTCGGAGTGACCGGTTTCAACCGCTCTCTCAGTGTTTTTCGAAAGTTTTTCGGTGTTGTCAAATTGTTGAAGATGTGTTTTTTTAAGATTTTGCAAAGAAATTCATTGAAATTTTGGTTAAATGACAACACTGTTTGAAAATAAAAACAAAACAATCGCTTTAGCATGAAAGTACGGACCATGGGCGTACTTTGGGAATTGAGAAAATTTGAGAATACATTCGTCAAATTCTCTCATTTTTTTCCCGTGCAGCGGCCTATCATGGCCGAGCCTTTAAGACACATCACTTCAACCACGATACCTTGAAGGATGTCGATATCCTTTCTACCTGAACTTCATTATACACCTTTTTGAGAAACAGTACCTAGTGATAGTACCTTTCGTCCTTTTTCGTCCTGATGTCATAATTCCCACATGGTTGGTGAGTTTCTCTACTCATCTACTGCATCCTCGTCATCTTCCAGTTATCGCTTCTCGGCCTTATGGCTAAGATCAAAGTGTAGTATCTGTTCTTATCAGCTTAACATCTGATAGATCCTCCATCGGAGGACAACAAATGTTAAACTGATTTTTGGAATCAGACGGAGTGCTAGGGGCTTGCTCCACCTCTGTCACGGGTTGGCCCGGTCTTGCAGTACCGCCGGGATTTCGGCCCAATCGATAATACATTTCAATATAGCATAGGATTAACTAGATTTTGTTTTAAATTATGAAATATTTTAAGATTAATTATTACATTTTAAAAATTCCTCTTGATACTTTATTATATTCTATTAGTTCATTCGACTCTACATTCAGTATGAATATGATACTGAATAAAATCAATGCACTCAAGTTAAAGATCCATATTTCATTCGTAAACCCAATATGTTGCACTCTTCCAATCTTCGTGACGTCTCTTATTGCGGGCATTGATTTCTACAGAAGCTACGGAGACATTAATTACGATTTGCTTCAATCTTCAATTGTCTCCGGATTTAATTTCTGGTCAAATCTTGGGTATTGAACTGCAGGAGTGTGAATTTCGAGAGTGTATGTGCACTTGTTGATGTGCGCATTTTATTTCGTTCAGACAGAATGGATTTCGATCCGTTTCGTGTCTGACGAGGACTCCGCCGTTCATCCTTGTCGACAATTCACAGATTCCAGCGAGGAGAACCCCACAACAGCTACAACTCATTACAAAATCTAGAAAAGCACGGGGTTCTGTGGCAACCTTTTGGTAATTTTCAGCATTCAGCACACAAGTCAGAGCAAAAGTTGCACCAGTTCCGTTTAAAAAACAAACTGTGGCAGATGCGGGAATAGTAAACTAAACGACTGTTATTACGATAATCGCAAAATGCGATGTGAGGACACTGAAATAAAAACAAAGCCACATGTTACGGCATCCTTCAATTTAACATCCGAATGACAACACCGAGTGTATTAATGTAATATTTTTAACGATAAATTATATATATATACATATATATCGAGATTGGCAGTATAAAGTGATAAAATCTGAAAATTTTACAGCAATCTAAAAAATTGTAGAACTCATGTACCATAAATACATCTATCTCTTCGACTTGATGAATACAATAAATATAGAGTACCCCCATCTAATTTTAGCAAGGAGTTTATTCACAAGGCAGTAGAGTGAGTAAAAAAAACCGCAACAGGTTTGAAACGTCGTCAATTTGATGGCAGACGAGGTGTGAAAAAAAACTGATCATAGCTTAGATATTGTATTTATGGTCTTAGACCATTTAAACATGTAAATTTTATAGAACTGAAAATACAACTTCAACTTATTTTCATCTTTACATTGTCATTTAAAACAAAATCTAATTAATCGTATATTTACTATATACATATGTATTATCGATTGGGCCGAAAACCCGGCGGTACTGCAAGACCGGGCCAACCCGTGACAGAGGTGGAGCAAGCCCCTAGCACTCCGTCTGATTCCAAAAATCAGTTTAACATTTGTTGTCCTCCGATGGAGGATCTATCAGATGTTAAGCTGATAAGAACAGATACTACACTTTGATCTTAGCCATAAGGCCGAGAAGCGATAACTGGAAGAGGTCTAGGATGCAGTATATGAGCAGAGAAACTCATCAACCATGTGGGAATTATGACATCAGGACGAAAAAGGACGAAACGTAATTTCACTAGGTACTATTTCTCAAAAAGGTGTATAATGAAGTTCAGGTAGAAAGGCTGTCGTTGATCTTCCAATGTATGAGGGTTGGACTTATGTGACTTAAGACCCTTGAATCCTTCAGCAGCATCTGAGTAAATTTTTCTGATCCTGTTTAGCTTTGATATGTCTACATACAATTCCCAAAATGTTGACCTTAATGTCTCCTGGTATGGTTCGTCCTTGTCGTCAGCCTTCACTCTGGCTTCTCTTCAGTTGTCGAATAAATCTTTCGCCTTTTACTAAAGATTTCCGTGGAGAGGAGCACTCTAATGAGTCTAAAATGAATTTTTGTAGTGCCCGATTGCAAAATTGGGCCAATTTATAATACATCGGCATTAAATAAGAACAATTATAAGTTTATTAACTAAACTGAAACACAAATCATTATATTATTTTTTATACTTTACAAATTAATACATCTGAAGTCATTGTCTCGTGTTAGTTTTAGTAGAACTTTTATCAAAAAAGCCATCACCGCTGAAGTTTATTTCATTCTATAAAGAACTTTCAGCAGTTTATTTTTTCTAGAAGAGAAATAAGTGCTTTCGAAGTCGGATCATGGTTTCGATAAACGGATTCATTCATTAGTCCCTATAAACCGAAAACATAATCCAAATGACTTTGAAAAAAAATGGTTGTGTAAAGAGAGGAAAAATCCCTGGGATACACTGAACATTTTTTTAATTTAAATTTTTTTTCATTTTTTTATACTAGGGCAGCGAAGTTACCCAAAAATTAAATTTTCTTTTATTATCTTGATTCAAATTCTTGATAACCGGACATTACATGGCGCATTGATTAAATTGCTAGTCTTGCTTCATATTCCTCATTGGTTTCTGGAGCATCATTGGTCATTTTCATAGAAAATTCAAATAGTACACTCGGAATCACGTCAACTAATTAAAACCGCGACTGTTAACGTTTATCAGATTTTTGACGTTTATCATTATCATTTTTAAAATATAAAAATATTTTCAAAAATATAAATATATTCAAAAATATTTTCAATCCATTTTCGCACAACTATGTATCTGATAATGAAATGGAGATGGTTTTTTTAGACATTTGTGACAATTTCACGATCAACAAGTTTATTCTCTGAGAGAACAAGTTTATAGTGTTCAAGCGATTAAAAACTCACTTCAACTATTTCAAAATTTATTCAAGTTATCCTTTCATCTTAAAACACGATGTCATTTAAAACAAATCCTATTTAATCCTATGTTTACGCAATATTGAAATGTATTATCGATTGGGCCGAAATCCCGGCGGTACTGCAAGACCGGGCCAACCCGTGACAGAGGTGGAGCAAGCCCCTAGCACTCCGTCTGATTCCAAAAATCAGTTTAACATTTGTTGTCCTCCGATGGAGGATCTATCAGATGTTAAGCTGATAAGAACAGATACTACACTTTGATCTTAGCCATAAGGCCGAGAAGCGATAACTGGAAGAGGTCCAGAATGCAGTTGATGAGCAGAGAAACTCACGAATCATATGGGAATTATGACATCAGGACGAAACATACTTTCTCAAAGTACTAGTTCTCAAAATGGTGTTTAATGTGGTTCAGGTAGAAAGGCTGTCGTTGATCTTCCAATGTATGAGGGTTGGACTTATGTGACTTAAGGCCCTTGAATCCTTCAGAAGCAACTGAGTAAATTTTTCTAATCCTGTTTACCTTTAATATGATGGCATACGATTCCCAACATGTATACCCGAATGTCTCCAGGTATTGTTCGTCCTTGTTCATCAGTCTTCACTCTGGCTTCTCTTCAGTTGTCGAATAAATCTTTCGCCTTTTACTAAAGATTTCCGTGGAGAGGAGCACTCTAATGAGTCTAAACTGAATTTTTGAAGAGCCTGGATCATTAAGATTCGGCTCAATTTGTGATAAATATAAATTAAGATTTTGAAACAAGAAACTGGAAAACTAGAAATCTGTTATTTTGCGACCCACTTTTTCACCCGCCCTCTAAATTAATCAGACCCTTGCGGCATCGCTGACAATGAACACTTTATCCTTCAATCTCCTGTCTGGTCTGGTCCGATGACACTCGTCCCGTTTGACCCCGTCTGTGAGTGGGTCGGCGAGACTAAGACATGATTTCTGGAAATAAACACTGTCTGCCACGTCTTCCGCCCACCTCGCTCTGTCCCACCACTTCATTAGCATTGGCTGCTCCACCAGCAGGGAGGCGGTGAGCGTTTGACTTACTGCGGGTGTTGGCGTAGGTGCGCTCGACGAGCTCGTCGAACGGATTCGCCATGAAGCCATGGTGATAAATTGTGCTCCACGTCTGGATGTCGCGGACGTTCACTCCGGCGCTCCTCAGGATGTTGAGGATGGTGTCGGCCACCGGTTGATACAGACTGTTGGGGTTATCGAGGTACAGGAAGGACACCTGGCGTGAAGGAACAATGTAATGAAAGCATCAACAGCGTCGAGTCGGATGATAAAATGACTTGTGAAGGGTTTCAAATAAAAATTAATTGCGTTGAAATTAGAACAAATCAAGGAGGAAACAGACAGCGATTGAGTTTCCTTTTTTGAATTTTGCTACACGTAACCCCATTATAGAGTAGGACCAACGTCTCCTGTATATAATGCTAGTATCAGAAAAGAAGTTATCGACGATAGCCAGGATAAGCACGGATAGTCACAAATTATATCGAATGGCCTACGAACTAGAAACACGCACCTGGGTCCAATTAAATGCCAGCAGGAGCGAGACCACCGACTTGGAAATCTGCGTGTCCGGCGGCCGGGTGCGCGCGAACGTCGGGAAGTCGTGCTTGTTCGAGGTGTCCCGATGCGTGCAGTACTGAGAGGGAGAGAGAGATATTAGAGTACATAAAATATAAAAGAAATGAGGCCATTCAAGCTCTAATGAAAACTACTGGATGCTACGGCCACGTACATAGGAGATCATGGGCAGGTTGAAGGCGGCCGCCATGCGGCCCTCGTGCACACAGGTCTCCTGGGGCCCGATGTAGACGGCCACATGCTTCGTCCAGAGCGAGGCCGTCTGGCGGATGCTGGAGACTTCGTCGCCATAGGTCTCGGCGACAAGGAACTGGAGGGAGTGGCCCAGCTGCTGGAGGGGGCCGGCGTTCACCTGGTCGACGGCCAGCGAGATGGCGCCGGAGATGGTGATGCCTGCGGGTGGAAGTGGTCGCGTGAAGTGGACAATGGGGTGGATGATCCATGGTCGCGGGACTCACCTGGTCGCTGGTAGTCCAAGTTGCCGGGACGCCGCTGCGACCCGGTCAAGTAGCCGAGTGTGAAGACCTCAGCGCCGACTGCTGGCAGGTGCAGGAACGAGTGCGAGCTGCATGGACCGAGGACGAGGACTGCGACTGCGATGAGGACGATAACGAGCACTTGCGATACGGGCGGCTCGCCGGAGTACTTCTTCATAACGCGCACTCGTGGGGGCTGCGGTGCTTCGAAGGTGGGTGCGGGGCTCAGCCCGAGACACGGGGAGCGGAAGGGCGCAGAGACCCTCGGGTGAGGGGATCGTATCCGGGCGACCTGCGGTAAAGACTCCGGTTGGCTTTTAATTAAAATCCCGGCATTCGTTGACGGCCCCTCGCCCCCGACGCTTTTGGGGCATAGTCCTACTTTTTTCTTCTCAAACTAGGAAAACAAGTCCTGTTTGTTCTCAGCGCTGGAACTTTTGTGCTTCTTCCGCTCACTCGCTCCGCCCCGTGTCCTTTGACATCCTTGTTTGCGGCTAATAAATAACTTTTCCCGATTGCTCCCTGTCCCGCTCTCGCTCTAGTCGGCGGCGCACACACACATGTCCTCAGCAGCTCATTATTTCGGCTTCTCTGTTGCTTTTCGCCCTCTCGTCCTTGGGGAGTCCTGCGCCCACTCGTGCTCTGCGCCTCGCTCACGTCGACTCCACTTCCTTTTCCGGTTCCTGCTCGGTTCGCGTCCGTCCTCCGCACAGCAGCTGCACACCCAGCGTTCAGCAAATGCAATTAGGTGCTCTCATTTGTGTGCGTGCGTGTGAGTGTGGGCATTTGCGCTTGCATCGCGTCCTCGGCGCGAATGTGTCCTTAAAGGCTCCCCTGCGAACGAGACCAAGAACAAGAGGAGACATTTATCTTCAATTTCACGCACAACTGACAAAGACGCAGAGGATGTTTTCAGTACTAACGGAGTTTAACAACGCCCACTGGACCTAGGATCCCCTCCCAAAGATTGATTCAAGCTCCCGTCGTCCTAAAAATTTTCGGTAATAGTTATTTGTCTTGAACATCCTTTCTGTGGTGTCAATTATCCCTAGCTTTCACTTGATCCTAGAAATACCAACAGAACGATTTTCGGTGAACCTTGGCGCGGCACCAAAAAGGCTTTCACTGGCTTTCGGTGGCTAATAATCTGTCGCCAATTGCTTGGTCCATATTTCACACACACAAAGAGTGTTGAACAGAGCAATAAAAACGACAATGACTACAACTGCGGGAAATGGGACAACGTGGCGGATTTTTAGTGACGCGCGATAGATGGCGAAAATATTGTCCCACCATTAAACGTTGACATGTTGGAAATATTGCTCTTGACAGGGGTGGGGGGCATCGGGGATTGAGAAATTGACCCCCGGGGCGAGAGGCTGCACGCTTTGGGACGTCGAAAGGCCGTCAAATGCTCTGGGGCGGAATTTGGAAGCGATCCCATGGAGGACGACGAAACTTTCCGGATAGAAAGAGACCAAGAGGAGCGGGGTGAAGTGAACGGGTGAAGGGAAGACGAAGGAAAACGTCGGTCTGTCAATTTATGAAATTCCGTCCCTCTGCGATAAAAATATTGCCATCATATTTCGGTCCCTCTCTCTCTCTTCACATCGCTGTGATATCGAAGACTCGATGCATCCAAGGTCTGCCTTTGTGTGAGCGATGGTTTCGACGACGACGGCTTTTGTGTGTGTGTGTTTGCCTGTGTGCGTGCAAGGATATCAAGATTCACGCTGCGCTGCAGTTGCTGGTTGCTGCCACTTTATATTTCTCCAACATTTATTAATTTCCCGTCCCGCGGAGACTTTTGACGACCGTCCGAGCGCCAATCGATGGCAGCCCTGACGCGGCTCAGGGACAGCGGAGTTTCCGTTTGATCCTGTGGAGGAGCTGCATCTGCGACGATTCAATTGAACCTCGAGTTGCCTTGCGAGCGAAGTCAAAGCATGATTTATCGACGACAGCCACTGCAGCGGCAACATGTCTCCCTCAGCTGCCCCGCCCCCCGGTCCTCGCCTCCCACGGCTTAGGCGCTCGCTGGCCACGAGACCGAAGTCTGCAGATAACGTCAATCGTTTTGCAATTGTCGCACGCAGCGGCCACGGTCGGGGCGAGAGAGAGAGAGGAGCAGAAACAAAGTAAATAGAGAGGAGGAGGAATGAAATGATATAATATAATATAAAATAATGGGACATAAAGGGAGTTTCAGAGAGTGCAGCGGAGCGATGGCCCAGATGGCGAGGACCGAGATCCGAGTCACAGATACGCACACACAATCAGTGACACTCGGTCACTGAACGAGCGAACGTGTGCGTGTGTGGTGGGGTGACGTTTAAATCAATGGCAACCGCCCCCAGCCCCCCGAATCGGCATCGACCGCGGTGCGGCGCGTGCTCGAAGCGATTGGCAGGAGGATCGAAGACTTTCCGACCCTCGTTTGTCTTGGCGCTCGCTCGATTGCTCCACTGTGCGCTGGGCACACACACAATAATTGGGGACTTAAGGGATCCGGCGAGGAGCCGTACGTAATCCCCGAAGGGACTCGTCAACTGACTTCCTGCAGCTTCCCCAATGTTGCTGATGGCCGCCGTTTTTAATTAAAAGCTCTGCGCAGCGACCGCTTCGAACATCAATCGGCAGCGGGTGGGGGCGCTCATAAATCTGCATAAAATGCGGACCCATCAGCAGCTCAAAGAGACAATGGGGAGAAGAGGGAAATAAATCAACATTCGCCAGTTGGGGCGGGGGCACGTGTGAATTTTACGATCGCCCAGCGTGTTCGGCATTTGATAATAATGCGAATTTTGAGAAAACTGCAGGGAAGCAAGCAAAGGAATGGTCGTAATTAAAAATGGGCCCAGCGTAGGCGACGTAAAATGTTTTTATGACGCTTATGAGGCCTCGTTCGATGAATACTTAAAGACCCCAGAGAACTGGAGAACTGAGCGCAGGGAGTGTTTTCAATACCTATCTTTATGGAAAAGGCACAATGAAGAACCTCCAGAGGAGTGAACAGTAGAGCAAAAGTAAAAGCTGCGAAGCTCAAAGTCAGCTCTATAGATTAAAAGACCACATCTCCACTATAGCAGCTCGTGAACATACCACAATGTGCTCCAAAAAAAGAATGCCCCGAGAAGCTTTAAAGCTTCCAATAGAAGTCGCCTCCCTCACACACGCCCGCCGATCTTTATTCATGCTCTGTGTAAATCACGACTGTCGTCCTGGATCGCAAACACTTGACTCTTTGCGCTAGTGACATGAGGAACATGTGTCGTGTTTTTATTTATCTAAAAAAATTGGAAAATCGCACTGCGAAAAACTGACACTGAAAAGAGGAGAACAGAAATGAAGATTCACCCTGAAATTATTGCTTCTAATAGTACGAAAGACAAGGAGTCGTTCATCAATATATTTACTAGAATTCCAATTGCTACAAAATAACTTAAGCTTCTTTTCGGTAATTACAAGAGCTTTCGAGGAAGAGGAAGGAAGTAGGCAAGAAGCAAGCAATAAAGTTAAAGGCAAATATTTAAACAGCAACGCCAGTCAGAGGCGTCCCTGATGACGGGGATTTGACTGAGTCCCAGGGACATTTGAACAAAAGTTAAAATAATGAAATACACTTCTGGACAATTGGACCACTCGGTCGAAGAAATTAACAACTAAAATAAATTCACTTCCGGACAAAGGAGGCCCAGAGGGGCCAGAGCCGGAGGATAGAATGAGGGCGGAAACACCTGCTTCACATTCCAGTGGAGCAGCAAATGAAGTCAAAGGAGGGCATTAAAATGCTTGTCAAAACATTTTATGTCCTCGGAGAAAGGAAATAAATCTCATCAAGAAGTGCAGCACAGACCTCGATCCGCTCGGGCCGGGGCGAGAAGAGGATGCACATGGCCCTGACGCAGGAAACCAGGTCGGTGCGGTGGAGGCAGAATGGAAGTGGAAATTGCAAAAAATCGCATTTAACGTCACGGATGCTGCGGGCGTGGCTACGGAGCAACAATGAAACCATTTTTCTGTTAGTGCTCGGAGCGGAAAATTAAACGAAAGCCACCGCCAAAAACACTTCCGTTGGGAGACGCGAATTCATTTCCGCATCCGATAGGAGAAGATCCATTAAAGTGCCACAGGATTAAACCCACTACTTTTTGTTTGCAAATTATTCTCCCACAACACTTGCGAAAGAAAGGAGTTCGCATATCCCCAAATTAATCTCGAGGAAGCGCTTTCCATCAAGATTTCCGTTAAAGGTCTGTAAAAGAAACGGAAGCTCTCTCTGTTACTGTATCGCTCTCTATCTCTAATCCAGCGGAGGCCACCCTTGTCAGAGCCTTATCTCGTATTTACGGAGTGTTTATTTCGCTCATGAAATTTCCTATGCAAATTTCGGGATTTTATGTTTTTATTTGGGTCGCCTCACATCCGGCCCTGGTAATCATGGTTTTTACCACGAGCCCAACTTTGGCGAAAACACTCTCGACGTCGCTCGTCGTCGCCCACGCCTTAAGGCTGTTGCAACCCTTTTTCTGGCCATTGAAGGCGTTTAAATGGCGCATAAAACGTGTCGAACAATATCTGGGCGATGAAGGACGGACTGAATGTAACACGGCCGACTACACGCATGGCTCGTGCGACTAGGACGGGGTCAAAGAACTACCGGATGGCCGTACAAGGACTGACTAATGAGGCGCAATAAATAGGCTTCTCTGCAAATTCCACTCACTTTTCCACGTTTACGTTCCCTTTCTTAGAGAGTGTGAAGGGAGAAATGTAAAAAATTACTTTCTGTCCTCGTCGATAAATTTTCATTTTGTTGACGCGTCTCGGTGCTGAAATTGAAAACTTTTCGCTGCCGTCTTCGACAGCCATGGACGCGGAAGCGGCTGCGAGGACTCTGAACTTGTTCAAATGTTCGAATTAGCATAAATTTTCATTTCTCTCAGACTTATTTTTATTTTTACAACATTTAGACAAGTATTGAACAGAGAGAGAGAGGAGCGCAGAAATACTCTTCTTGAATATGGGAATTTTCCATATCTCAATCGCTGTGCGATGGAATCAAGCACATAAAGCTGTAAAGAGTTGTTCAACACATGCCAACCACTGTAACATGTCCTCGCAAAATATCCGTCGATGCTTGAATCAATCGATTGATCTGCCTTCGAAATACCTTTGACGCATTCCCGGAATCCTCTTGTGTCGGATTAATTCTGATCCAATTGAAGAATTCGCACTGTTCAGGAGGGTGCGAGGAGACCGTTGCCACTTTGCATCTCAGTGCATTCCGACTGGAAGCACTCAAAAATTCGTCCGACATGGATGGCTTCGTCTCCCCCACACCCATACTCCAAACGCCCTTCGTCAGCAGAAATTGCAATTCAATTAAACGTCGACGCCAACGCCATCGCCATTTTGTCTGTAGTTTCAAGCAGATGCAAGTGCTGTCAAAAGCTTCAACTGACAACTGAAAATATTAAACGCTTCCCTTTGACCTACAGAGGTTGAATATTGCTCGCTTCTTTGAGTCGGCCACTAAATAGAGCCACGAAAATAGAGAGCAAATTACTGGGTGTCCATACAATGATCGGAAACATATTCAAATACGCATTGTGCTTTGCAACCTTCGTCGGTTTGCAAATTATAGTCATTCAGGTTTTAAACGTAGGTTTAAAGTTGAAACCTCTCGTAAGCGCATTCGCTTTGGCAATGCTTTCAAACGAGTTTCCCATTGAATATTCGAAATTTCGAACATTACCAGCGCTGTAGTAAATGGTTGTCACACACAGTGGCCAATCTGGCAGCTGTTCGTTCTAAGTGTTTTTAATTGGTTTCTAATTAAATGGAAAACAACACGAACAATGGCAAAAATAACACGAGGCAAAAGCGACCCCGTGCATTTTTCAATTACCTTCAATTTTAGTTCTGCGGCTTTTATAATTCTCTCGACCTTTTCAATCGCAGACAAATCGGGGAAGCACAGCCTTAAAATTCATCGGGCGATTAAATGAAACGGCGAGAATTTACTATACATATCTACAATGTATTTACTAAATGTTTATGCATTATAAATTGGCCCGAATCTTAACGATCCAGGCTCTTCAAAAATACAGTTTAGACTCATTAGAGTGCTCCTCTCCACGGAAATCTTTAGTAAAAGGCGAAAGATTTATTCGACAACTGAAGAGAAGCCAGAGTGAAGACTGATGAACAAGGACGAACAATACCTGGAGATATTCTGATAAACATGTTGGGAATCGTATGTAGACATACCAAAGGTAAACAGGATCAGAAAAATAGATCTCTGCTGCTGAAGGACCCAAGAGTCTTCAGTCACATCACTTCAACCCTGATACTTTGAAGATCCTTACTACCTGCCTTCCTACCTGTACTTCATTAAACACCTCTTTTGAGAAATCGTACCTTGAGAAAGTGCGTTTCGTCCTTTTTCGTCCTGATGTCATAATTCCCATATGATTCGTGAGTTTCTCTGCTCATCAACTGCATCCTGGACCTCTTCCAGTTATCGCTTCTCGGCCTTATGGCTAAGATCAAAGTGTAGTATCTGTTCTTATCAGCTTAACATCTGATAGATCCTCCATCGGAGGACAACAAATGTTAAACTGATTTTTGGAATCAGACGGAGTGCTAGGGGCTTGCTCCACCTCTGTCACGGGTTGGCCCGGTCTTGCAGTACCGCCGGGATTTCGGCCCAATCGATAATACATTTCAATATTGCGTAAACATAGGATTAAATAGGATTTGTTTTAAATGACATCGTGTTTTAAGATGAAAGGATAACTTGAATAAATTTTGAAATAGTTGAAGTGAGTTTTTAATCGCTTGAACACTATAAACTTGTTCTCTCAGAGAATAAACTTGTTGATCGTGAAATTGTCACAAATGTCTAAAAAAACCATCTCCATTTCATTATCAGATACATAGTTGTGCGAAAATGGATTGAAAATATTTTTGAATATATTTATATTTTTGAAAATATTTTTATATTTTAAAAATGATAATGATAAACGTCAAAAATCTGATAAACGTTAACAGTCGCGGTTTTAATTAGTTGACGTGATTCCGAGTGTACTATTTGAATTTTCTATGAAAATGACCAATGATGCTCCAGAAACCAATGAGGAATATGAAGCAAGACTAGCAATTTAATCAATGCGCCATGTAATGTCCGGTTATCAAGAATTTGAATCAAGATAATAAAAGAAAATTTAATTTTTGGGTAACTTCGCTGCCCTAGTATAAAAAAATGAAAAAAAATTTAAATTAAAAAAATGTTCAGTGTATCCCAGGGATTTTTCCTCTCTTTACACAACCATTTTTTTTCAAAGTCATTTGGATTATGTTTTCGGTTTATAGGGACTAATGAATGAATCCGTTTATCGAAACCATGATCCGACTTCGAAAGCACTTATTTCTCTTCTAGAAAAAATAAACTGCTGAAAGTTCTTTATAGAATGAAATAAACTTCAGCGGTGATGGCTTTTTTGATAAAAGTTCTACTAAAACTAACACGAGACAATGACTTCAGATGTATTAATTTGTAAAGTATAAAAAATAATATAATGATTTGTGTTTCAGTTTAGTTAATAAACTTATAATTGTTCTTATTTAATGCCGATGTATTATAAATTGGCCCAATTTTGCAATCGGGCACTACAAAAATTCATTTTAGACTCATTAGAGTGCTCCTCTCCACGGAAATCTTTAGTAAAAGGCGAAAGATTTATTCGACAACTGAAGAGAAGCCAGAGTGAAGGCTGACGACAAGGACGAACCATACCAGGAGACATTAAGGTCAACATTTTGGGAATTGTATGTAGACATATCAAAGCTAAACAGGATCAGAAAAATGTACTCAGATGCTGCTGAAGGATTCAAGGGTCTTAAGTCACATAAGTCCAACTCTCATACATTGGAAGATCAACGACAGCCTTTCTACCTGAACTTCATTATACACCTTTTTGAGAAATAGTACTTTGAGAAAGTATGTTTCGTCCTTTTTCGTCCTGATGTCATAATTCCCACATGGTTGGTGAGTTTCTCTACTCATCTACGGCATCCTCGTCATCTTCCAGTTATCGCTTCTCGGCCTTATGGCTAAGATCAAAGTGTAGTATCTGTTCTTATCAGCTTAACATCTGATAGATCCTCCATCGGAGGACAACAAATGTTAAACTGATTTTTGGAATCAGACGGAGTGCTAGGGGCTTGCTCCACCTCTGTCACGGGTTGGCCCGGTCTTGCAGTACCGCCGGGATTTCGGCCCAATCAAGAATACATTTCATTTTCTATCTTAAACAAGTAAGTCTAAAAGACTCCTGTTATTAAATTTTCTATTATTGATGTGTTTACTTCGTTCTCAGACTTTTCTGTTCACAACTAATTTACATTTATTTTGCATCTTCTCAATAACAGAGGAACGTGACACGCATTTAGAGAAGGTTTAATTTGTACGGGATCTCGGCGTGGTTCCTCCAAGTTTAGAGGACATCGACACGAGGAATTGTTTCACAAGAAGAACACCGAGGACGAACAACCAGGATTTAAAAACAATTTTATTCGCGTGTGACGGAAGTTTTTAACGAGCTGGGTTTCACAAACTTTAGGCTCCGCACTTGTTCTTGTTGACATGTATTCCTCGCGAAGGAAAGCATTCTCTCCGTGATTACATCATGGGAAAGTTTCGTCTACAGAATTCTTGAAATTAGAATCTTAAAATGAGGTTAAAAATAATGCGATGAAGCCAGAAGATCTCCTCCCACACCTCACAGTGGTCGATATTGGGATAGAATTTTTTATATGATAAAATCTTAGGTTTATTTTATTAATTTAAATAATCAAAAAGACTTATCAATAATAATAAATTCGACAAAAGGTACAAACATTTAAATGTAAAAACCTTTAAAGTAAATCAATAATACATAAAAGTATTCCCACTGTGCGCCGGATGAACGGATAACAAATGCGTTTACGTCGAAAGCGAACGTTACGCACGATTACTCCGGATCAAGAGCAAATGTTCTTTCCAATGCACTGCGCCCGGAGCATCTGTGAACGCGGGACGGAACCGAAACCGAATGATAAATGAAGGTGGTGCCTGACGTGACTACAGCAGCCCGCCTGGCAGTCGAAGTCGAAAAAGCAATAAACATTTTTAACAACATCTATTGCGGAGTTCATCATCCTGAGACGGATGGACATGCAGACCACTTCCTTGTTCCACGACCATCTCCAACGAAGGATGACCGCCCGAAAGCATGCAACACTTTTCCGCCAATTAAAGACGTACAACTGAAGTCGTTCCAACTAAGAATTGCCACCGAGTCCATTGTCGAAGCCAACGACGGCCACGTCGTCAGCCTCGGACCTGGCTCGTTTGACTCGTTTGGCGTGCGACGCACGTTGCCAGACTTACAGACAATTAGAGCTCAGTTTGGCCAAGAGGCGGAGGAATCGTGTCGACACCTCGGCGTGTCGATGGGAGAAATCCGTTGGAAAGAGGATGAAAAACCACGATTATTTGCATTTCATTATTGCTGTTGTAGTTGCAATGGAGTGTTGTTGTTGCTGTTCAAGTCGCTGCTGATCTGAAACATTCCACAAAGCCGGCTAATTGTCATTCAAGTGGCGCAGTTGGACTTCTGGCCAACTCTGCCGGTGGCAGGGTTGCCAACAGCCGTCGCTGTCCTCCAACTGCCGACACTCGCGTATGAGAAAATTTCATTCGCCAGAAATTAATCATTTCAGCGAACGGAGGCGCAAACTTTTCGCATAACAATTAGAGCCATTGAAGGGTGGAGCGTCGTGGTGCGGGGGAGGGGAGGTGGCCGGGACGAAGGAGCCTCCGAGTGGACGCTGTAGAATCACATTTAGTGGAAATCGCCCCGATAGTCCGTCAGTTCCCGAGTGTCCGAATACTAAAACTTTCAAATGGAAAACAAAACTATTAAAGGAACGATGGGGCGACGACGTGCGTGCGTCATCGCAAAGTTTCGTTTTATGACTCAATTATGCTGAGTGAAACGCGAACAATTGCGTCGATTAACTGGCAATAGCGGGCGGCAGAGGCGGGATGGTGTGGTGTCAATAAAGAACAAGCATGAATTGGCGTGGAAATTACTACTATTCGGAATTCCGCTCAATGTAAAAATGTCACTCGATTGTCTTCGAAGATGTTTTCACACAATTCGGAATTAGAGGGAATTCCTCTAAAAGGTTCACAGCTTGATTTCTCAGCATCCATTTCAGATTCATTGGGGTTCATTTCCGGCCAAGAAACCGAGCTTCAATTGGTAGAACTCGCTGTGCAATTGTTTGTAGGGCGGACTGGGAGGATTCCCAGAGTCCTGTCATCTCCTCGTTATGGCTTGTGTATGGTCAGGCCGATTATCCCTTCATCATGGCGCCACAGTCCACCTCCAACTGCGGATCCCTATAGTCATTTGCATATTTTCTTCTAATTAAGGTGAAAAACGCCGTCTCAAATGGGGCGAATGAAGGAGAGCACGTGCTGCGAGTTCATAATTAAAGCGTATTCCAAGCGCTTGCTCCGATTATGAGTTATTTTAAACATCGCTGGCCGGGCCTTTAGGTTCTCCGACAGCTTCTCTCGAGTCCCAGGAGGCTCAAGAACGAGTGTCAAGAGGGTGTCGACCCCAAACACCGAGCTCACCTAAGACTCACCAGTGAGAAGGAAGAGCTCGTTTGCACAGCAATTTGTCACAACAAGTGCCGAGGGGCAGAGCAGAGTTGCCGAATTTGCTGTTGTCGGCTCTTGCGATGGGTAAACATGTGGGCGGTGGGCGCGGCCCACTCAGCAGCCGCCAGCTGGCTGAACTTCAATTCAAGTGCAAAATTGTGATAATACTGGGGAAGCGATTCGAGGGCTAAAAATAATTGCAAATTTATGCGGAAACTTTATGTTTTCGTTTTGACATTGGCACGCATGCGATAAGAAATCCAACAACAACAACAGCTCCGACTTGAGCCACTTTTCTGACAATTAAAACATTGACCCGTCAACTACAAGACCAACTTTAAAGCTCCTGCTCATGAGAGAGAACAAAGTTGTCGCCCGAAGTTGGAGTTAAAAGTTGTCTGCCAGACTCCGCCGCTCCGGCAGCGAACTTTCGCCAACTTCGAGGACTCTCTCCGAAATAACATCGAAGAGGAAGACATCATTTTCCTTGCTCGCGATCGTAGGGCTCAAAGTTCGAGCGCCATCCCTCGATATCGGCGAAGTTGCGCGCGACCGAGCTCCGCGTTCGAATCATAAAAGAAGCAATTAAAGTGCGAAAACTATTTGCGACCGCCTAAAAGTATGCATCGTTCGGTAGCCGGATGCGGGGAGGCCACGAAAGTCATTAAAGTTCAGATCGAGTTCAGAGGCTGGCATAAATTTGCGAATCGCGACAAAAACCCCGACGAAGGAAAAACCCCACGAGCCGCGGCGCCTGTCAGAGGACGGCGAGCATCTGGGCCACGAGGTCGGCGGTGTGGGGTTCGTAAACGCGAAACGATTATGTAACAATGGGAGCCGGGCGCTAAAGGATGGAGCATCATCATCATCATCATCGGGAACAATAACAATAACCGTTTCCGGAATGTCCTGGTGAGGACTCTCTGGAGTGGGGGCGAAGATGGGGCGCTTGTCGCTCCCGCAGAGTTTCAATTCGGCTGCGGCTCTATCTGAGATTAAAAATCTTTTCGCCTTTCTAATTCCGATGCTCGTCAATTCGTTCTTTATTTCTTCATTTTTCACTACTCGATCTCGCACTCCTTATGGTGAACATGTGGAAGGTCGTTGGGTTAGAATAGGCCTATCATTGGCCTATTATTCTCTATTCCCGATGGAGGGCATGGGAGAATGCTCTTGGGAAGTCAAGGAGTTCTCACTCGACCTCATATTCGGTCCTCATGGCTATAAATCGAAACATGATAACACAACAAATAAGGAAATCATGCACTCGTCACAGAGCGAGAAACTTTTCCTTCTCCACACGTCACAGCCGCAGCAGATCCGAAGAGTCGTCGCCGAATCTCTGACTACTTACAACTAAATTTCCAACTAAGATTCCAAATAGCGACAAAAGTTTTTCAATTTCCCAGCAAACATTTCGAGTGCGAAGAACATCCAGAAGCTCGCAAGTTCGAGATCACGTGTAGTGGTCGACTGAATGTCACTGTTCTCGGATGTTGCTGTTGGTTTTTGTTGCTGCTGACAACCGCATCTTTAATTTCCAAACCAAGTTGGCTGCTCGGAAGGGACGGGAGGTCGTCTCTAGGCGGGCTTGTTTGATAAATCGGTCAGGCTGCCAGAGACAGAACCTCCCGTCCCAGACTCAGACAAGGCGGGTTTTCGTGTAGATTTCAAGATTTTAATAATAGTTTTAACGAAACAGCACTTGGGGCCGACGGGAGAGGAGCATGAGTGTGATGTAGGATAGTACGACAGGACAGAAGGAGATGAACAGATTAGAGATGCTCTTAATTGAGGACGAGCAGACGAAGGAGAGTGAGTGCAGAGCACATTAGTTGACATTTACCAAACGAATCACATCGCAAACATAGAGAAGAGCTTTATAGAGATGGGTTTGCCGGGGGGAGCTCTTGTTGCTGGCAGCCACCACCCCAGCCTTCGGAACCCTTTTGCACCGGGGGGAAAAAGAAGAACGAGGTGCGGAGAATCGGGGCAGCCGCGATGTCGAGTGTGGTATAAATTTACACCTGCATATCGCGGCCAATTTGAATAAAGCAACAGCGGGAGCATCGTCGACGGGCATGTTGCGAGCTTTTATCATTGCTCAGTTTAATTAAATTCATTGAAAGCCAGCCCGATGGGTTTCCAATCACCAGGGGTCGGCGACGACGTCGGTCGGCGGGTGGTCGGTCGGCCGGAAGAGGCGACGAGCGACACCTGGGGTTGTGTCGCGTTTCCTGCGGGCGGGCGCGGACTTCGTCGCTTGAACCTCGCCTACGTGGCGACGGAATCAACGAAAAAAAAGAGGCGGCGTTGCCACCCCCGACCAGCCCCGCCCCGCACGCAAGTGGGCCACGCGCGATTGTTGCCAGATCGCGATCACGTCGCTGACGCACCGCCGGCATCTTTTCGCTGTGTTTGTTGTCGCCGGTACCGTTTGCTCGGTCGGTTCTGACGGCTCCGAGCAAACAACATCGTTGAAAACGGCCATAAAATGGAAAAGGCTCTACGTGCCTAAAAAGTAGTAGTTTTATGTGGAGCGTCGTAAAGCGCGCATTTTACGAAATGTTGCGAATCGAAATTGGGACACTTGGGGCTTCTGCGAACCCGATTATCGGCCTCCATCAGCCACGATCGGCTAGAAAACACTCCTGAGTGTTAGTAAGCTATCTTCTCACCTACTAAAACCTCACCTTTTCACTGCTTTTCTGGCCAAGGGAGCCAGGGTTCAGCCTTCGAAGCTCTTTCGATTCCGATTCTGAAATTCTCGGTAACTGCATTTCGTAATTGTGGGCGTGAGAATCGTCCACTCAGACTCCCACAGCCATCAGATGTCCCACGATTTCAGCGCCACAACTCACTTTGTTTTCGAAACAAACAAGCTAGCAAACAAACAAACACAATAAGCCGAGAAACCCAACCGAACGGAGAACTTTTCACACAGACACCGCGAAGGGAACCTCAATACATATTTAATTGAGCATAATTCTGCGGTAATCATCCGCCGTGGTTGTTGGGTTGTTGTGGTGTGGCTGTGTGTTTTGTTCTTGTTGTTGCTGAGGTGTCTCCTCGCAAACAAACGCAACGCCGGGCTCGTCAACGCTTTAACGAGCTGTCGGGCTGACGAAATGCCTGCCGGGCCCTGCTTCGCCCACTCGAGGGAGTTTTTGAAGAGCTCCCCGCCCCCGTTCCATGGTGGAGGTCACCGTTGCAACCGAAGTTGGTGGATATGAATACCTAACTTTTCACTCCCTCCATCCGACAACAATGCAAACATGAAACAAACAGAGCTCTGCTCGACACCTGCTGCCGGATCCCGAGCATCGGAGTTTCTTCCGCTCGATTCAATTATTCCTAGGTGCCCTAAGCGTGGAAACTTTTGACCAAATTGAAGTATGTATTTCGTTGGATTAAATACGGTTAGTTTAAAAATGACCTGAAGTTCTATAAAAATCGAGAACATTTTTAACATTTTTACAAATATTAAAGAAGATCTTCGTTGGTCGCTCGACGACGTTGATGTTCCTGCGTTCTGGGAGGTTTCGATTTGCATGAATTCTGAAGGCTGTACAAAGATGCCCTGGATTCACAATACCCCATAAACGCTGTTTCTACAGAAACAAGGGAGGGCATTTAATGAAATCCGTTCCATTCATGCCTCGATAAGATAATTAGTTGACTGCCGGCCCAACAACAAAGAACAAGTCGCTAATCGGGCACCCTACATCGCATCGTTGACAAAGTCTCGCTCCAATCCTCGACCACCCATCGCGAAACCCATGAGACCCAAACACATTAGACCCACGCACCCAAGTGTAGGGTGTAAGGTCACGACTACGCCAATAAAAACTATTGATTGATTCCTCCAAGCACAACAAATAATAATAGCAATAAAAAACAATTACGAGTGAATTAATTATTCACACTGGCCGTAATTGCAAAATTTATCAACTCAGTCGGATAAATTTTGGGTCGGGTCGGATTCCCGAATTGTTGGGAAACGAGAAGGAACGAAACCATAATGGACTTAAAAGAGAAAACTTTCGGGAAAGTTCTCTCCCGCCCTCCGGCAATTGCCCTCTGTCTACCGGGCCGTAATTAAAAACGCATTCGCCCCAAAAGCGACCAATGAATTTGCCTCTGTGAGCGGGAAGAATCATTCCTTGGGATTTAGCAAAGATGTTTAAGCGCCCCGAGTCTTATCAGACATTGAGCTTATCGCTCAAGCTCCATAAGCTTCAAAAGGGGCAAAAACCTTGTCTCCTCCTCCAGTGAGGGGAGAAGGCGGAAGAAGCGACAGGAAACTCACAGCTGTCGGCTGCGTTTCTGCACCTTCGACAATAACAAGTTGTTG
The DNA here is from genome assembly GCA_017309665.1 of Coelopa frigida. NCBI lineage: Eukaryota > Metazoa > Arthropoda > Insecta > Diptera > Coelopidae > Coelopa > Coelopa frigida. Next base: position 13,077,702 of record CM029563.1, read on the forward strand.
TCGGCGTAGCGGCTGCTTTTGGTTTCTGCCGTGTACGAGTTGCATTTCGCATTGACTACAGTACAAATCACTTGTTCCAAGGGTCAGCTATCTACAAACTATTGAAACAACTGATATATTGACAATGAATTATCGATTGGGCCGAAATCCCGGCGGTACTGCAAGACCGGGCCAACCCGTGACAGAGGTGGAGCAAGCCCCTAGCACTCCGTCTGATTCCAAAAATCAGTTTAACATTTGTTGTCCTCCGATGGAGGATCTATCAGATGTTAAGCTGATAAGAACAGATACTACACTTTGATCTTAGCCATAAGGCCGAGAAGCGATAACTAGTTCAGAGTTGACGGTTGGTCTTCAGCGAGCACACACAGGAACCGTCTGGGAATCATACGGAGCAGCGCGAGTGCAAGAAGAACCCAGGTAGCGACTCAGGGGTTCACAACTAGCGGCACGATCCTCTCATCGGTGAGGAATATGATCGCCGCTATCATGATATGATAGCACCCGATTTCCAGCCCCCAACAAAGCAGTTGGCGCCCCATGGCCGGGAGGGCGTGACGAGCTCGTCAATCAGTGTGGTCATCGATTTGTTGTTTATTATTTATGATGAATCGCTCGCAGTGATGGACGGCGGTCGGTCTCAAAGTTGAACCAAAGTGCAATTAATTGTGTGTTCGTTTGTTTCATTTGTTTATTTAATTTTCGTTGGTCTTTTTGTGATTGTTGTTATTATTGTGATTGGTGTTATTATTGTGATTTTTGTTGTTGTTATTATTATTGTGTCATTGTTGCCATTGTTGATAGGCTGTGTGCTGTGACGGGACGTGCCGTGACGTGACGCGCCGGAATGAGTCGCGCGCCACGGCAACGATCACTCTGGGTGCAATAATTGACCCACTGACTGCGTGACGCGGCGACCGGCTGAACGGCTGACCGACGGCGGCGCAGCTACTTTTGTTGTTGTTTTTTATTGAAAAACCGCTGTTGGTTTATTGAACAATGAATGCATTTTTATGAATTTTAAAATGATTTCTGCGCGAAGCTGTGGAGAGGGCAGAAAACGAGGAGAGCGCCAAAAGGTAGTGGTGAGCGCAGAGAGGAGGAGGGCAACTGCTGAAGCATGGTGGGTGAAGAGGAGGAGACGTTGGGTGGGACTTTACATAAGCACGCGCTCGGCATGCGTCACGAGCCGCGGTCGCCGGACGCATTCAATCGAATGCAATTGATTCGATCTCCCGCCCCTCCGCCGCTGCCGTTGAAAGTGATGGTTTCGACGTTGGTTTCGTCGCGGTGTCGTTGTCATCGTCGACATCGTCGTGATGAGTGGCGTTGTTGTTGTTGTGTTTCTCGTTCGCATTGGCATCGGCGCCTCTCGTTTGGCATCCACTGTTGACGGCATTGTGCGAGTGATTTCTGGAAGTTGGGGAATTTTCAACCATGGACGCTTCTTGGGGCTTTAGGATCTTGACTCCAAACGAAGTAGGGTCCATCTGGGGGAACGGGTTCGATGGATGGAAGAAGTAGACGAATTGAACATGGGTCGATCACCATCGTTTAGTTCAATTTTGCATATCATATTCATTAAAGTAACGACTTAATTTGCAGGAACATGCGGAGTTTTGGGGAGCTGCTGACATGGCGTTGCCACTCAAACAAGTTTTGCTGCTCGGTTGATTACCACCAAATTTATTGGAAAAGTGGAGAACGTTGATAAGTTTTCTAAGTTCTCACATTTGCTGTACTATCGAAGACCTTTGAGCGAACCCTAGTTTGGCCACCTGAAACCTTTCAAATACCGCAAAGAATCTCCCTCATGGAATTCCTGTCGTGTGTCAAGAGTTTTCACCTTCGTCAGAATCTCCTGGACCCATGTGTCCGCATCTTCGTTTGAAAACATCCCCTGCACAAGATTCATTCCATTTGATGGTATTTTGAGAAAGGCATTTTGTATGAAAATTCCCCGGGAGAGAAAACTTACCTTTGAAATCCGGTGGGCTAGGAAAATGATAATCGTTAGAAAAGTCCTTCAAGGCAGAGGCGAAAATATTTCCAAATTAAAGTCCGTATTCTCGATGAAACTTAACCCTAGAAGCACAAATCGACTGAGGCCGAAAGCAACGAATCAAACCAAGTAAAAAATTATTCACGAAACAGATTTTAAAATTCGTCGCACGCAAACGCAATGCGTTGGAAATAATTAAATTATGCGAATTTTCCCCCCAATTGCTCTTCTCTGTCTCCGACTGTGTGTCTGTGTGCGTATTTGAAGCATATCTCGCAGATAACGAAAAAAATAAACATAATCGTACGAAAAAAAACCGTCTTCTGCGAGAGTCTAAATGACCGATCGCGTTGACCAAAACGATCGAAACAAACACACGCACGATCGCACGCACACTCGCCTCGTTTGATTACACTTCAATTTGTATCTAATAAATACATCAGCACGCTTCATAATCGTATCGCCAAGATACGCGGCGCTTCTGGCCGTCAGCCGTCGAGAAAGAGAATAAATCGAGAGATTCTCCGTCTCCGATCAGCTGAAAAAGACGGCTATTTTGATCAATGCGCGTTTTCGATTTTTCGGCGTTTTTGGATTTTGATTGGACTTTTTCGCAGTGCGCGCGGAAACTCGGACAGAATTGTTGGCAGTTATTTATGTGCCCTCAGCCCATCGGACATCGCGGCCGCCCCCGTCTTTCCGTCTGGTCGCCTCGGCATCGAGCAGCTCGGACATTAATCAACGTTCTCCGAGGTGGCGGCTGGCTTCTGGCGCACGATTAACTTCCCGTTGAGTTCAATTAAAACGAAGCTGAAGCAGCATCCGAAGTGGGCGCGAATCCGCCCGAGAGGAGGCCCCAGTGGAGCTCCGACCACGCGGGCGTATGCGCGACGCGGATCCCCAACCGTGGCCCATTCACTTTCTGGTGAAACCTGGCCGTCCCTCGTTGGCTCCTGCGATTCGCGATTCGCATTGAAATGCCGCCTTTGCTCCCGCACGTAACCCGCGCGCGACACGATGAAATTTTTAAAATTTCTTATGCTAAATTTCTTTAACAACACGAGCAACGTTTCCAATTCGGCATGTGTTCAAAAATACCAAACACAGAGAGCCACCGAGACAGACAGACAGACAGACAGACAGACAGAAAGAAACAAGCGCAATAAAATCCGTCCATCGGTCACGGCGGAGGCGGCGACGGCGGCGTCATCGAGAGTTGCTAAAAATACCGAGGCGAGGCGCGCAAAATGCACCGAAGGTAGCAGCAACAAATTGTTAAAATACTTCAGCAATTTTGTCACATTTTATTATTTTTTTGTTCGACGCATTTTTTTCTCGTTTTGCACCACTTTGTGATGTTGTTTTCTTGCACTTTAGCGGGGAATTACAATTGATCACCTGAAGCAACAACAACAACAACAACGCACACACAAGCCACAAGAATCAAATCAAATTTGTCGCAGCGATTGCAATAACGATAAACACAACAACAATAACTACACACACACACCTGTTGCTATAGCGAATTCGTTTCGAAGCGATGCGATTTTCTCAAACCGCCAGAATCGCTTTTGTCAAACCGCGTTCGAATCACTTTTCGAATCCAAATCACCGCCGTCTCAACCACAATCGGTTTCCTTATTCGCCCCCAAAGCGACGACGAACGAATGAACGAACGAACGACAGACTCGACTCCTCGACGTGGAGGGAATCCAAATCCAAATACGAGGCGTCTCTCGGCCTCCGAGTGCTCGAACGAGTCCGAATCCGTTTCCTGCTGCGGTCTTTCGTCCCTGGAGTGAGTGCGCTTGGATCGACCGGTTCACGCGAGCGCCGACTTTCGACTGAGTGTCTCGGAGACGACGGCGACGACGATGACGGCAAATTCGCACTTCGCTCCGTGTGCTCCACTGCCGCGCCCCCCAGGCCCCCGCCCCCTCACACACCACGACTTGTTGTGTTTCATTCACAACAATCTGGTTGTTGTTGTCCACGAAGAATCCGTCATACGTGTTACAACGACTGGCTCCCAGCTGTGACCCAGTGTGTAAGTTCCTTTTGTTGTTGTCCGCGATGGCGTTTCGTTGTCGCACGCAGCACGCGTTCCACCCGGTCTCGTTGTTGTTGGAATTGTCATGATATCGCTGCTGTTGCTGCTGTGGCTGCTGAGTGCTTTTGTTGTTGGTTTGGCTCGATCGCAGGGTGTTCGAGGGCACTGATCTGAGATAATTTCAACATCGCGCTGTGTTTGTAAAACTGCATTTAATTCGCGGGCAAACATGGGTCAATTAGTGTTGCGTATCCTCGAGGTTGCGCCAGGGAACACGATTCGAGTACAACATGTTGCAGCCGAATGCGGTCGAGATCGAACCAGTTGCGTGTTGTGTTTTGTTCGCTGCACATGTTACGGACAGAGTTGCCGTTCGCACCGTTTGACCGAAACTATTCGAAATAGTTTGGAGATCGAATGTTGCGGAAGATGATACAAAATGTCTGTATCTGTTATTTATGTGTATGTATGCATCTACTGTAAACCCCTTCCATAATCTTGTAATCAACCCTCACAACGCCTGGTTGGAGGTTTATTTTACTTGTTTATCACTAGTATATTTATTGTTTCTTAAAGACTATTGGTTATTGTAATTTAAATTAATTTCAATAAATTTCTCAACAAACGGCAACCCCGGTCAGTCGAGCCTTGAATCTTTTCCCAAACCCAACTCTGTCACTTTTCAAAGCTCGTTGCTGCGGAAACCATGTTGAAAGGAATTCATAAACGAACAGGTCCACGCACTAAACGAATTCAGGGATGCAGTTCCGAAATTTTTAAGCGAAGTGTGAAAGTGGGAAAAGTGAAGTGTTGTGAAGTGATGAAAATTCATAAACTTCAATTCCAAAAATCCATAACCAGCCCAAAAACATATTTGCTGAGCAGGAAAAGTGTTTTTACAGCCTAATTTTATAAAAAGTGACAAGATTTTATTTGTTTTTTCATTGCCTTCCCTCAATTGGAAAATCATAAGTTTGATTGAAGTGACTTTTACAACCCTGAATTGATCTCAGATTGATGGAAAATTTTGACATTTCGTTTTGTTGTTTTTGTGCGTTCATCAGAAATTTCGCAAAAATTCCAAAAAGTATTGTTAATATTTAACAAGAATGGAAGTACTGAAGAAACTCAAAGATCAAGGCTGGTGAGATTATCGAAGTTCTTTTAAATATCGCACGTTGTGCTGAGCGAGCGCCTTTCGTTGCAGGCACTTGACGGAGGAGGGACTGAAGAAGTTGGCCACAGCCGGAACGCCCGCGACCGATGTGAAGAAAATCATAGCCACAGCCTTGGATGTGAGTGTGCATCGCGAATGCGTTCTAAGCCAATTATGACTAACCGATTCCGATTCATGTGCATTCAGGTTGATTTCCGCGACATCGCCGGGGGCGCCCTGCCCACGAAGAGGGAGGACACTATACCGGGCCGGATTGTGTTGCAAGTCGTTAAGATTCGCAACCTGGCTGCGCCCAAAGCGAACGAGGAGTCGAAAGCGGCGCCTCGTTTCCTCCAGGTGGATTTCACCGACGGCCAAACTTTTCTGCAGGGCCTCGAACTGGAGCCGGTCCCAGCCCTAAGTCTAAATGTGCCTCCTGGCACCAAAGTCTACTTTAGCTGCGAGCAGATTCAGACCATGCAGGGATTCGCAGTCCTAAAGGCTGCATATATTCAAGTGTTGGGCGGGCGCGTGGAGCATCTGGTCGAGAAGTGGGAACTGGCGCGCACCATGCTGAAGTATGCGCGCAGTGGGCGACGCATAAGCGGATCTTCGGGTCCACCGCCATGGATTGCGTTCGGCAAGAAGTTGGAAATAAAGGAAACTCTGCCCACTGACCGCAACTTCAAGAGTCTGTTGGCGGCATCGGACAAGGACAAAGAAGGCGGCAAGGAGAATGAAGAATTCAATGCTATGCGCACAGAAGCAATAGCTGAAGCAGCAAAGGCTGGCGCAAAAAAGGTTGGTACTCAATAAGAACTGTGGTCATGTAATCCTTTTCTCTAATTGTGCAGGTTTTTGGTGGTGGAAATCAACAAATTCTGGATCACAATGTGAAAAAGATTCTGGAGAAAGGCTACAGTGAGGAGGATGCCAAAAATGCACTGCGCGCCACAAACAATAACCTGGAGCGTGCTCTGTACAACTTGAAAAGATCCGATGACAAAACGAGAGCCAGTTCGTTGTCAGCCCCCATAACCAATGGAAGGGGCGGACGTGGGTCTATGTCGCGAGAAATGGGAGGTAAACGTGGATTCGCCAGCGCTAAGGAAGAAGCTACCGCCGCAAAGCCAGCAGCAAATGTTTCACTCTTTGACTTCCTGACGGAAAAATTACCAACGGTATGTATAGTATAATCTTTTAAATTTTAATTTCTGAAACTACATTAATATTTTCCTAGAACTCGGATACATCTACAGCAGCATCCACTCTCACTACCAGTACACAGCCTACTGCTTCATACACATCTAACAATAAGTTTGAAAAATCCAAATCGGATGTGTCCAAATCTAACTACAACAGCTCCACGAGCAAATCTCAGCAAGACTCGACTGCATCATCACGGCCGAAATTCGAAAACAACCTCTCGTCCAGTTTTGCTGCGAACCGCTCGACAGGAGGCCCGCGCTCCGGTCGCCCTGAGCGTGAACCCTACAATGCGGCCGAACGTCAGTCGAACTCGCGATTCTCAGGCTCGGGCTCCGGCTCAGGCCGAGGTGGTGGAGGTCGAGGGGGACGCGGTGGCTACCAAGGAGGAAATCGAGGAAGTTATGAGGAGAGTAGCATCAGCAGCAGTCAGCCGCAAAGAACAGGAGCAGCTCCCGAAACGGCAACACAACGCAACCCAAATTATGTCAACCCGTTTTCTGCCCCGAGCACAGTCAGCATAAATAACAATCGGTCGAATCGTGGCTCGAATGACCGAACGGCGGCATCAAGCGGAGGATCAATGAAGAATGCAAACGACAAGAACCAACAGCAAGCGAGCTCGGGTGGTCAGGACAACCGTCGCGGACACGACAAGGGAAATGATAAGGTTGGTTTATATTTTAAATCGCGTTTTATTCATATCAATGCAAACCATTCATTAGCAGTCGCGCTTCAATCAAAAGGAGAAGGAGAATACCAGAACCTCACAGAGTAAAAATAGCCAGGAGAACAACTCGAACCGTCAGCAAGGCGGTAACTCTGTCAGCAGCAGCAACAATAACAACAGCAACAACGCCAACAACTCGGAGCATGCAGCACGGATGAACAAGCTTGTTGAGTCGACTTCCAAGCTGAAAATTGATAAACCTCGTGAGAGTAGCCGCAGAGAGCCACGACAACAAAATCGTCACTCCCAGCAGCAACAACAGCAGCAGCATCAACAGCAGCAACAACAACAGCAGCAACAACAGCAGCAGCAGCAGCAGCAGTATTCGCAACAACAAATGCCACCCGTTATCACGCAGCAGTTTCAGAACCCAGCTGCAGCCTCTCAACATCTTCTGCAGCAGCAGATGATGACGAATGCGGCCCAGGCGAATTTCAACCAGCTGGCGAACGGCTTCAGTTACGACCCCAGCAAAATCATCGGTTTCCAGAGCAAGGAAACCAACGAGTTTGCGATGACCTTGCTCAAGAGCCAGGGCATGTCGGCGGTGCCACCCCAGGTCGCGCCCCCCGCTGGTCTGCAGCAACCCCCTCCACCGACGCATTACGTGCCGTCGGTTTCGCCGATGCAACTGCCGCCGCCGCAGCAACCCCCATCGCCCTTCGGCAACCCGAATGCATTTATGATGCCGCCTGTGCCGACAGCTGTGGCTCAGGGCAATTCAAGCGCCTTCGGCATGTTGCCCAACGAAGGTTGGATGTGGAAGATCGGAGACCTGTGTCTGGCAAAATATTGGGATGACGGCAGGGTAGGTTCAGCTGATATTGCCTTCGATATCGCCATTCTTAAAATCTTCTTATATCTCTTTCGCAGTACTACGAGGCCGAAATCACGGGAATCTCGGACAAGACATGTGTCGTCTTCTTCCTCGGCTACGGCAACCACGAGGAGGTGGTGAAGAGCGACTGCTTGCCCATCACCGATGCCAACAATCGCCCGATCAACCAGTACAACGCCAGCCAGCAGCAACAGGTCGCCGCAGCCGTGCAGCAGGCCCCGCCCCCCGCCACCATGCATTTGGGGAACGCCTCTCAGAGCCGCGGCGTGCCGAATCGGTTCCGGGGGGAGCGCCAGGTCTACGTGCCTCCACCCAAACGCGAGAACTGATGCCACTCGCAGCAGTCGCAAGGACTGGCCAGGAGTGGAGACCAATGCTTGCGAGCAGTTCGTTAGATTTTAATACGAAACAATAGTATTCTGAATGAAAGTGTGTCCTCGATGTTGCAGCACTCCCCCCTATACATATAGGTCCCCCAGATAGTTGATTGATCCCACAGCTATTGAGAGAAGAAGTTCAACACCAAAACATATTCACTATACCCTGCACTCAAATCATTTATTCCCTTTATTGACTACGTAAAGAAGTTCAAGATGTTTAATTGTTTCAATTAAAAATGTTAAAATTCTGTCAACAAATCAAACACACCAATCAAATAAAAATATTAAATTATTAACAATGAATTATTTATTCTCTAGAATGTTCGAGAAACCTTAAAAAATGAAATATGTCATTGTTTATTAAATCGGGCTATATAATCTTGGAATAGTTATATTTTCTACAGGGTGTCCTAAGAAATCTAGTTCGCCTACTAAATAATAGAAAAACCTACCTGGCAACCCTCTATATTCGCTCATCGGCTGAGAAAGTGCGCTCTCTTAAATTCGTTATCAGGCAACATCTCCCTTAACCAGGGTTGTCGAAGTCACTTCAATCGAAGTGTTTCACTTCACTTTGACCCAAAACACTACGGCACTCCACTTTTTTTGGAAACACTTCACTTTTCAAAACTTGAATCGTAATGAACTTTTCTTAAAATTTGTTGTAAAAACATATAGTTTCGCGATTCTTTACTCGTCAGAATCTCTGACAGACATGTACCTACCCAACATTTTCTAAAAATTCAATACTGGAATGCCAACAACACCGTGCAGTTATTCCCAAACTGAAGAGTTTGTATAAATATCAATGTTATGTTTAAGTGTTAATTATGAATTTGTATGAAATTAATACATTTTACAAAACACTTCACTTTTCTCCGTTTCACTTCACTTTTTCTTATCTAACACTTCGCTCAAAAAATTCGAAACGACAACCCTGCCCTTAACAGAGAGCAAAACAACAATAGAAAAAACATACCATAGCCATCTCTTTCTCGCGCCCGCATTGGAAGATGCACCCATCGATTGACTGTTCGCTCTCACGCGAATTGAAACGAAGTTGATGACGAGAGAGAATAGTTGAAAGCGCCTTCCGCGCGACGTTCAACCCTATAAAAAAGCGTTGCCAGCTGCCACGGACTTCATAACGTTTTCGTTTCCCATAACAAACGGTTCGTGTGCGCAGCAAAGTGAAAAGAATAGAAAAACAAATATAATTCATAATACAAACAATTGAATAAAAAAATCGAAAAATACAAATTTCAGTGAATTTATTGCGATTTAAAGCAACCCGCAAAGCAGTAGAAAATTATTTGACGCAACTTTTCACAGTTGAGAGAAGCGAAAATTGCAGAATAGTTCCGAATAAAAGAGAAACGACGAAAGCAATCAAAGCGCGTGACGTCACTATCGGCTGACAGTAGAAAAACGCCAACCAACCTCTAGTTTTCCTTCCATTCGAGTGCTCAAACAGTTGTCCAACAAAAGAAGTGAAAAGTGAAAACTGTTGAAAAACGCGAAAACGAGGAAACTCATCTCCATCCATCCAGCGCTCGCTCGAACAGCTCTCTGGAACCTGCCAAAGTCGTCGTCGCACCGAACGAACGAAGGAAAGAGATTAAAATCGAACTCGTAAGAACGAGAAGGCGAGACCTAGAGAACTGCTGCTGGAAGGTTTGACTCGGGTCGACTCGACTCCAGGTAGCCTACTCCTCTGCAGCGAATATCGCGCCATCCTCTCGCGCCCGAGCACCGCGCCTCCTTCGGTCTCTCCCTCTCTCTGTCCAGTTCTCGTCCTCGTCGCTCCGGACCCGACTATGAATCTATCATTCGCAGGCTGCGGATTCCTGGGCATCTACCATGTGGGCGTTGCGGTCTGCTTCAAGAAGTACGCGCCTCATCTGTTGCTCGAGAAGATTGGCGGCGCCTCGGCTGGCGCTCTGTCAGCATGCTGTCTGTTGTGCGATTTGCCCCTAGGTAAGTTCACCATCCTTCCTCCTCTTTAGGTGAACCAACCTCCTGGGGCCAGAAGAAGTAATTTTCCTGTTTCGGACTTTGCTTCATCTCTATAATTATGTCATGGTTTCTCTTGGGAGTGCGTTGACTCTGGCCTCATCTAACTTTGGCTTTTGATCCCTGGCGCCGTCTTTTCTTCTTCTTTCTCACATCATTCTAAATATTAAAAATTTCGCTGTTTGTTTTTTGATTTGATTTTTTCCTGCTCTTCGTGGTCTTCGCATCTATTTTTAGTCGTAGGCGTGTCACAGATCCGTTGCACATTATTGACTTTAATTTCCATATTAACGTTAATGAATTCATTTATTTATTTATTTCCCCTTATCAGTGCGATTCGCTTGTGTGTCTTCAATCGACGCAGTTCCTACGTCGTAGGGTTGCCAATGGGCCCATTGAGGGAGGGCTACCGAGAAGAAACAATCGAGTATAAGAACCCAGACCTCGATCATATGAAAATCTCTGAAATCCGCTTAATATTCCACTCAGTTCTCGACTCCCACTGTCCATACATCTTACAAGAGCTTATGTACCCAGAGACAGAAATATGGGCGTCTGTCCACGGCATGCTGAAATTGACTACATCGTGTACAACAAAAACATCACCACCAGCCCCTTTACCTTCTCTCGGTCTATTTAGAGACGAGTTTTCGGGTGTTTATTTCGATACCAGGCCTGGCAGCGTCGTAACCAAAAGGGCCGGGCCTTCCGAATCCAAATTAGAAACTGCGCAATAGAGAGCTTCGGGCTGTTGTGGACGGACAGCGGGACCGGCCTCCGCAGCCGCCCGGCGAGCTTCGGCATGTGATTCACGAGTTTTGGCTGGCGCGAATCTAACGACGAAGGTCAGGAAACGACGCGTCTTTTGCGACATGCGTAGTAGAATTTTGTTATTGTCGCGGCATTTGGGCCGCATTCCGCCGGCTGCTGTTTGTTGTTGTCGTGTTGGCCCCGAGTTTGCGGTCCACTGCGCTGTAGAAAATAGAACGTTCAATTACTGGAATTATGTTGTTGTCTCAAATTCCCCATGAAGTTCTCAAAGTTAATCATTTGCCGGTTGTCGATTTCCAAAAGGGTGATGATCTAAGCAAGCGACTGCTTCGACCTTTGTTCCAGGCTGGCCGGCTGGCTCCCACATGTCTCACCCGCCACTTGGATCCGCACACACGCCAATTAACTGCAGTTCGCTCCATAGTGCATTGAGTCATCTCGTATTATTATTATTATTGACTCGTTATTATTCGGTCGGCAGTGCTATAAACATGTCAATCAAACGAATTCGCTATCGGAGCCATCTGATCCCAGCCGCGATCCCCTCCGAAGCGTGCTCTGGGGCCAGGCGGGGCGGCGACCAACGCATTGCTCCACAACCACAACTAACTCGTCGTCGTCAATAACTTTGCACAGCAGATCAGAACAAAACAAATCGTAAATCGGCTTATCTGCAGCAAGCAGCCATTTGTCAGTCGCTCGACTTGTCCTTATAATAGAAACAACCCAAGGGGGGAGAACGGAATCAATCGGATCGATTCGAAATACGCTACTACGAGCAAGATGATTTCACTGGTTCAATGTGTCCACCTCGTTAGCGAAATCCCCCCTGAAATCGCAGCTGCAAAGGACGAGTCGAGTCGAGTTGCGCGCGTTCTGAGACAGCTGAGAAAGAGCATCTTGTGATAAAGCTCGAGTAAATGGGGCCATCTGGAGCCTCGCTTTGTTCGACACCATGGCTACGAGTCATCGATGTAACAAAGTTTTCACTGCAACTGCGCACTTCGGGTGCGAAGAGCAGGAGAGCAAGGTGATGATCCCCAACCTTCTGAACCGAACCTCAATAAAAATCTTCATGTCTGTTTACCTACATCAGTCAGTTGGTCAGTCAGTCCGTCCGTCGTCTAGAGAGGTCGCTCAGTTCACCTTCCTATGTTCGTGCTCTGTTCTTAATCCTCTCGTCTTCTGCTTCTGGTGGGATATTTTCTGGAACCTGTTGCCTAGTGTGAACTCTCATTGTTCAAAGCCAATTTGTTGTTTGGTTACCTGGATGCAGATTTCAAAGAAAGTTTCCCGAAGACAAACACACGTAGGCGCTAGAGCAGGTAGATTCTCGCTCGCACAATCCAGTTGATTGATGAAGGGCATTTGAAAGCCCACATTCCTGCTTGGAACGCATTTTCCCCCTATGTCGATTGAGCAATGGGTCTGGGAGGTGAACCAAGAGCGAAGGTGCATCATTTGGAAATGCACTGGTTCCTATTTGGACTCTTTTGAATGCTATTTATATGTTGAAATTCGGGTTCTTCTGCTGCGATTTGAAATTCTAATTCGAGCCACGAGACTTGACCTAGCTGATCGAGTCTAATACATTTTGCATTTATTCTGTTGAATTTAGTCTCGGCGACATTTCAGTCGCCTAATTGTTTCGCCTGTCGCCGGGCTGTTTTTCACTTGTGTCAGCTCCATGTGGTTCATTAACTCGTTATTTACTCGCGCTCCATATATTCTGCTGGCTCTGCTGAAACCCCTTCCATCGGTATTCGTTTCTGCGTGAATTATTGTAGACGACAACGACGACGACGCCCAGAGGGTCTATTATTTGAGGTTAATGTTCGTCATATTCACTTTTGATTCCCCCGATCCTTGGATGAAAATGGACTGATTATTTTATTCACAATCAATACACGCTGCATTTGGTAGTCTCTCTCTTTTAGCAATAAATATGCATTTTACATACATATACCTCTGACGCAAATGACTCGCGTTTCATTGATTTTTAAAATAAATCGTAGATTGGCGTGCTTCTATTTAAGTTGTTGATTTTTCTTACCAATCCACTCGATTCTGCATGGCTTCATTCATTCTATATACGATCCCTATTTGAAGTAAGTTTCAACGGGAAGTTTGGATTGAAGAGATCTTTCGATATCGATCTTTAACATTTGGCTGAGACCGATAAGTCGTGTCCTTCGCCCAACGCCTACGAACTATCAGGTATTGAACCAACCACCATTATCAAGACCTCTCAATTCAATTCTTTTTTGTCTACTCATTTTCGAATCAACTGCAACGAACCACTCGGAGTGACAAAGGCACCAAAATCCATTGACCGATTAAAAACGAGTGCTAGCTGCAGGCTAAACATGGGTATTGTGGTCATTATCATGATCAAAATTTCCGTAATTGAAAGTAAAACTGCATCACTTCTACATTTAAATGTGCAACCGTTTAAATCAGAGGTCTCGATTACCCGGGTATCGAGTAACCCGGGTTACCCGGGTTACTCGAATACCCGGGTAATACCCGGGTATGTCATTACCCGGGTAATAGCAATACCCGGGTAATAGCCAATACCCGGGTAATAGCTAATACCCGGGTAATAGCCAATACCCGGGTAATAGCATTACCCGGGTAATGCTACCCGTCCTTTCATTACCCGGGTAGCAGGCAAAGGCCGATATAAGCCTTTCGAAGCGAAACGACGCACATCGTTCGGCCTTTCAAGCGACGGAGCAGGTAGCGGGGGTTGGTTTTGAAGCAGAGTGCGTCGATTGTTGATGTTGTTGTTTTTTGTTTGTTGTTTGTTTTGATGACCCTTCGATATGTTATGCTTTGCATGAAATGCCTTACATATAAATATTAGAATCTGCGCATTTGGCTACGTAGACTAATACGCGCATTTGAAGTGCGTGTGTATGAATGTGTTGGAATTAATTTGTCAATCTGCAAATGATTAATGCAATGAACATATTGATATTTAATATATATATATATATATTTTTTTTTGAAATTAATAAACAAATTATTAAAAAAAGTTTATAACATTATTTTTTTATAAAAATGTTCCTTTAGAAAATACAGTAGAATTCATTTATAGCGACCTCGGTTATAACAACCATCCGTTTATAACGACGGATTTTCAAAGCAAGTTTGGTTCTTAATGGTTTGTACATGCGCACACTTATTTGGATACAACGACGTTCGGTTATAACGACGTATAATTTCGGTCCCTTGGCGGTCGCTATAACCGAATTCTACTGTAGTTTTATAAAAATTTTAAAAAAATATATTTTTATATATTTTTATAAATTGGATTTTAATTCATATTTTTTTTAAATGTTTTTACAATTTATTTATAAATTCATTTATTAAAATATTTTATAAAGAAATTATATTAAACAAATATCGATTTCTTCTTTACATTAATCATTGCGAAATTAATTCCTACACATTCTAATATTTATATGTAAGGCATTTCATGCAAAGCATAACATATCGAAGGGTCATCAAAACAAACAAAAAACAACAACATCAACAACATCAATCGACGCACTCTGCTTCAAAACCTATGCATCTTTTCGCATCAAACACACGAAGATGCGCGAAGGCAAACACACAACGCATCAAATGGTCATCAAAACAAAAAACGAACAAAAAACAACAACATCAACAATCGACGCACTCTGCTTCAAAACCAACCCCCGCTACCTGCTCCGTCGCTTGAAAGACCGAACGATGTGCGTCGTTTCGCTTCGAAAGGCTTATATCGGCCTTTGCCTGCTACCCGGGTAATGAAAGGCCGGGTAGCATTACCCGGGTATTGGCTATTACCCGGGTATTGGCTATTACCCGGGTATTGCTATTACCCGGGTAATGCCATACCCGGGTATTACCCGGGTATCCGGACGTCCGGGTACCCGGGTACCCGGGTAATGCTAGCTACCCGGGTAGAAATCGAGAGCCCTAGTTTAAATAAACTTTCCGCCTTTCTTGACTCATTTATTGGGTCCGAACAGCTCGCGGGTTAATTTTGTGGCTGGCGCGATCGTAAAGATAAAATCGCTATCAATTTCGGGAAAATACATAATATTGCGCTTTCACCAGATGTTGCAACCCATGTTCTTTGTCTGGAGTTGCTTTGTTGTTAATATCCCCAAAGTAAAAAAACTCACACCCCACTTTTTGCCATGAAGTAACGGACTTTTGCCTTCAATGGGCCTTTTCGGCTTCAATGGGCCCATCCATGGACCTATCAATTCCTCAATATGCAGCTGTATTAGTAGGTTAGTCTGATAATCGCCAACCATTGTGGTCCGTTCATTAAGTTGTAGTTCTCTCGCGTAAAGAAGAAAGAACTCGAGGGCAACAGCTGAGCCGAATCTGCCAGTTGCTGATTAGAACAACCAGTGAATAGAAGAACAATACTACTTAGAGAATCGTTAGCTGATAATTTGAACTATGGCGAACGCATCGAAGGATCGATTGCAACAAAACAATTGGAGCTGGAATAATCTCCAGAGCTTCAGAACCGATGGAGCCAACCATCATGTGTGTCAAGCGCATCCGAACAACCTTGCTCAAAAGGCACACATAGACCAGATTGATAGGGGCTGAGAGGGAGCGGCAGCAACAAAGACAAGTGGCGGAGTGAAAACCCTCGCGAAATTAACCTAGGGTTCATGCAAATCGAATCAATTAAAACAATGATTTCGTCAATTGACGTCAGCTGAGTTCTTTTTTCTTTTTCCCCCTTGTTTTCTTTCTTCGCAGCCAGTTTGTTTAGTTTCCTCCTACTGATAAGATTCGAAAACAAATACAAATTCTATTGAACAACTCTGCGAACGGCGTGTGTGAGTTTTGCAGGACCCCAACTAGTTTTAATTCAATAAAAAAAACAATAAAATGTGTTCTAATCTTATCAATAAGAGGTTTAGCAATTTGCAGTGAGTGGGACAGAGATCGCTGCCTATATGGAGCGTGTCCAATAAAAGAGCAAAACATTTGAAAAATAATTTATTGCCCGTTCTTCTGTATGGGTTTAGATTAGATGATAAACGTAAGTCAGTTGGGGAGGGGGGGGACGAAGCGAGTTGCGATTTTGAATCGAGCTCTTGTGACGGACGGCGTTTGTGGGTCAGTGGGTCTTCCTCCTCCATGGAACTCTCGGACCTACCCACAGGTACTTCGACTTCCCTGCAAATGGCCCATGATTCGACTTTTGATCCGTCGATATCGCGTCGTCGACAAAGGGCTTGGAAAGCGGTTTATACCGATCGCCTTCCGCCACGCTTTCCACTCGTCAACGGGTCAGGTGATGCTTTCGCCGCCGATTCGATTAGATTGAGCGCTTACTCATTACTTTGACGATATCGTGCCATGAGTAAATATCGCTTACTGCAATTACAGGCGCCCCTGACATGGACTTTGTCTCCGCGCCTCGCTCGAGAAGCGACCGTAAATACGAGCATATCGTAAACAAAATAAGAAATTA
Source organism: Coelopa frigida (assembly GCA_017309665.1). Lineage (NCBI taxonomy): Eukaryota > Metazoa > Arthropoda > Insecta > Diptera > Coelopidae > Coelopa > Coelopa frigida. Next base: position 13,094,342 of record CM029563.1, read on the forward strand.
AATCAAGCAAATACTACGTGTACTTGTGTTGGATATGATGGAGCTGCAGCTGCCGGCCTTCTTTCGGCAGCTCCGCGACTTGATGACGTTTCACATAAATACTTGGAGACTGCGTTGCGTCGACGAGGTGGCTGACAAGCCTAGCCAAGTCGATCGACCGCCCAAGTGAGTCGCCCGGGAGGAAAAGTAACGTATTTTCCGGATAGCGTAAACACTGCAGCCGGAGGGCCGGAGAGGGTTGTCGAAGTCGGCTGCGGCTGCGGCTTCTTCGACGAATGGATGGATGAAACCGAAATGTTTTCGGTTGAAAATGCAGCGTTGTCGAACTTCAGCCGGGGAAATCGAATCGCGTTGAAAGGTTTTCCCGAAGTTGAACAACGAGTCGCTCTCTCGCGGCCGTTAAGAGAGACAGAGCGGAGAGAAACTCGTGTGGAGTTGCAGGAAAAGCAGCGAGTGAGGGAGACGGAGGAGAGTGCGTGAGTGAGAGAGAGCCTGACAGACCGTACCTTGGTCAACCTCAGCCCGACGGACGACGAAATCCACTGTAGAAACACAAAATCATACGATGTGCGAGGCCGCGACGGCGCCGACAAGAAACCGGATTCGGCTCCCGGCACAGAGCGGCCGGAGAGCCCAAAAAGGGGGTGTGTCTGCAGCCGAAAACCGTTCGGCGCAACTCGCGACGACGTGTTGTCGACGCAATGCACTCGGGCCGCGAGAGAGGGGAACCTGCGTTCGTTCCTCTGGGCGTCGGACGGAGAAGACGTTGACTTCGCGTTGCATATCGTATGATTTTCCACTCGTTGCTCGTTGTTGTTGCTCGGCCCTTCCATGACGTGCCCTTCTTTCGCTGATAAACCGCCAGCCTGGCGTTTCCGTCGTCCGTATCTGTCTGTCTGTCTGTCGCCTCTGGCTGCGGCCGTTGGTTGTCGCTCGCTGCGTACAGGATTCTGAATGTATCTATCTCGAACGCAATAATTATGACGCGGACGAGCCTCCGTTTCCATTGTTGTTGTTGGTTGGTGCCTTTCCATATGTTGCTGCTTTTCGTTTTGTTTTCGTTTCGATAGTTCGATCGTCGTCTGGGTGACTGTGTGTGTTTTTCGTGTTTGTGTGTTTTCTGGCTTTTGAGCCGCGAACACACGTCGGTTTCTGTTTCGTGGCTCCCATTGTAATGACCCGACTCTCTTGGCCACCGACCCCGATGCATTCTTAACCCACTTTTTCGCAGTCCCTCGGTCCCCACATCGTTGGCTCTGGAAGCGAAGGGCGAAGGGAACTGGGTCAGCGGTGTCAAGGCCCGATCGCGTGTCCAAAATTGAGTTCTCGTTTCCGCAGCGCGGTCAAGAGAAACTACGTTTTCTAATCGCTCTTTTCTCCTCCTCCTTTGTTCTCTCTTCTCTGTCTGTCTCCATAGACTGTTGTCGAAACTTCTGGAATCTTCTCATTCAATACCTCGTTCTCGTTCCCTTCAAACGGCCCTTAATTTGAAAATAATTACTGTCGAAAGTCGTCGTTACCTGTTGTTGTCGCCGTCGTCGTCGTCATCATCATTGTCAGAACGACGTTCGAGAAGCGAAGAGAAAATAGAGTAAAATTTAGTTTCGTCAATGAATTCCACAGGGAACTGTGACGTCACTGGTTCGAGACCCCTGGTTATTTTCCTCGTTGTTTTTCTCGCTTTTCTCGGATCTGTTTTTTTGCGGTTTCCCCTCGTCGTGGCCTGCGCTCGCACTCATTCATTCATGCCGTTGTGGTTTTATCACCTCCTCTTTCGGTTTATCTATCTATGTCTATGTTTTCAGTGCACTTGACTTGTGGTTTTTGCCTGGAGCCTCCTTCTGCACACCTCTCCCGGTCTCTCTCTCTCTCAAACTGTCTCTGTCTTTCTCTCTCGCTCCCGCTGTCCCGTTCATTCTGGTTGCCGATGCCGAACACGTGAGACTTTTTATCGTTGTTATTATTTAATTCTCCTCCTCGCATTGTTGCTATTTCTGAGGAGGCAATCATCAAGGTCGTCGCGCATATGCTCTCTCTCTCTCTCTCGCCGCCCAGAGTTGCCAACCGTGTGCAATTATGTCCATGCCATCGACTTTGCAGATCGATCCACTTCCGGATTTCGATGATCCCAAGTGAAATGTTGAAGCGCAATTTTTATTGTTATCAGCATTTTGAGACCTCCTTCGGCATCGGTCGGGGAGTGTTTTTCATTTGGGAATTCTTTCTTTCGTTCGTTCGTTCGTTCTCTTCGCCGCAGCCTCTAATTTGTTTCTTGAATTTAATTACGATTTTCGTGACGTGTGACGTCAAAACAACTTGTTATTGTTTGTCGCATGCACTTGTTGTTGTTGTTCTCGTTGTTGGAATTACGCAACGACACAGATGAATACAATGAAATATTACACGGAATCAGAGTGAGCCACTTCGATATACAAAGATTCGCTTCTTTACTACCTCAAAGTGGAAACTTTCATTGATAAAAGGTTCCATGACGTCCCCCGTCTCGGAAGAAGGTCTCGGAAGCGCCATGAATTCTGTGGCGACTTGCGTAAGTTGTTTTTTCCATTTTTTTATGGCGTTGGCCTCCGTTTTTCTGGCGGAGGGCTCGTCAAGAGCTTTTCCATCAAAGCTCCACACTCCACACATTCCATCGAGGTGTTTCGACACCGAAAAACCAGTTTCCTCCGCCCCAAACGAGCCACGAAAAGCTTGTAACAAGTTGAAGGTCGGTCTTTCAACAACACGCGCTTCCGAAACACACCCATTTCTGCTCACGCACACACACGCACACTCGCACTTACACGATCGCGCCCACACTCACACCGAGATCTCGAAGACTTTTTTTTTGTAATTTCGAGGTTCTTTCAAAAATAAACGAAGCTTTTATCATCGTTGTTCGTGTAATGGAGCAAATATGTTTCTGCTTTGTAAACAAGCAACAACAACAACAACAATAACATGAGCAATACTGTTATTAAGAATAACGACAACAAGAACAACCTCTCTAATGATTATATTTAATTCCAATAGATGATGATTATTATCGATCACACACAGCAGTCTTTAAATATTTACACTGATAACTTTCGTGTGTTTGCTGCTGTTATTCACATTGTTGTTGTTGTTATTGTAACGGAAATAAAACAAATCTTGCAATCAAAGCATTTCGTTAAAATCGAAAACAAAGCAAAGTAGAAACATACAAACAAACAAATGATGCATCGCCCCACTGCATCCGTCGTTCATTTGTTCGTTGTTGTCATGGCCTGGCTTCAATTTCATTTCCATTCCATCTCTCCTATTTGGATTCAAACTAATTCAACTCGTTTCTTTACTTTCTCGGAAGTTTTCCCAGTGTAATTGAAGATCGTAGGGTTCAACCTAATCATTCGAATCTCTTTCATTTCATTTAATTGCTCATTTTCACGACCCCTTTCATGGGACTTCATACCCAGAGCTAGTCTTAATTAATGTGGATAGGGTTCATGGAATCCCATAAAACATTCTCAAACCCTTTTATCCCTTCTAATTACATGTGCTTTTATTTTTGATTTGATAGCATTTTCCCTCCCTATTTTCCCCGATAATGCTTGAAGTTCTCTTTTCGTGAAATAGGGCTTAGTAACGACGACTTCTAACCGAGCCACGCCCCCTCTGAGGGCACGTGTGTAACGATTAGATATGTATGCGATGTAAACTCTCGATCGCGCATGGTTCCCAAGGGTCCGCGGACTCTTGCTTCCGAACCTAATCGCGCCTCGTTATTGCGTACTTCGCAATAAAGTTCCATATCTCGGCGGACCCTGGAGTGCGGCCCCTCTCTCCCTCTCTCTCACCCTCCGCCAACTCCCACTCGCTCCGCTATTACGCAACTCCCGCATGGGTTGTTTATCCTCTTGAAGTTCCCCAGCGAAGCTCGCACGCGGTCGCCATTTATTTATAAACATGTCGTCGATACGAACCTCAATGGGAATCGAGCTTTGCCCCCCATTATTTCGCTGAGAGATCTCGATATCCGTCGTGTTGTTGTCGTAGTCATATTTACGATAATACTTTCTACGCAATACTTCGGCTGAGGTGCTCTGGAGTGAGAAGAAGTGTTTCTTCGATTTGAGGACTGCTTAGAATATTATCCCTCCCCTCACCCTCTTCCGCTGTTTGCGATAACAGATCGTTTATTATTTCCTCGAGAGATTATTTTCTGCTAATGAATGAAACGATCGCGCGCCCCCCTCCTGCACTTTTTATGCATCGCCGAACTGTCGATCATTCGACTGATGATCGAATGATGATCAGCTGATGGGGTATTTACAAAGTAGCCTGCGTCAATCGCATCACTTCTATGTCCGATAGCTTCCTCTCTATGACAGCAGGTGGCATCATTCCGTCTTTTGGGTTCCACCCACTTCAGATCCTTATCAGGCGGACCCTCAAAGTTTCCCCGATAAGTTCTGCCCATGGTAGAAAGAGTAGGAGGAAGAAGAAGAAGTTGGATTGATATCGCGATCAGGTGATAGCTCCTGTCGATAATGAGTTATAGTTTATAGTAGGAGGTCTCTTATCGACGACTCAACTGCTGGAAACCCCGCAAAGCTGATAAACTTGACGAGCGGCAAGGTCAAGTGAAATATGGTTGTAAACTGGACAAAACCGAAAGTCCACAACATTCGACTATTCACGGATCGACCCATGGAAAGGCTCCAAGTTCCGCATTGCGCCTGACGTGTGGCTCCTGATGTCAGCGAAATCGATAATCGCCTTTCTCTCTTTGTCTCTAAAAACCCGAACCTTGCATTTTGCAATCCATTTCGTAGCCCTTGTGCCCCACACGACATCGATTCGGTTTAATGGCATTGCATTTACGTCAACGCATTCGGGTGATAAGCGTTACCCGCGTTACCCCAACTCTCGGCTCAGATCAACAACTCTTCCTGAGGCTTGTTGTTTTTGTCTCTCGCCTGGCTTCGATGCTAATCAACCCTTCTCTCTCTGTTTCGCCCACAGGTAGCATGACATCCGACTTCTTCCGCGTCGTCAACGAAGCCCGCCGCCACTCGCTCGGCCCCTTCTCGCCCTCGTTCAACATCCAGACCTGCCTCTTCGAGGGTCTGCAGAAGCATCTGCCCGAGGACGCCCACAAGCGGGTCAGCGGTCGCCTGCACGTCTCGCTGACGCGCGTCTACGACGGCAAGAACGTGATCGTGTCGGACTTCAGCAGCCGGGAGGAGCTGCTGCAGGCCCTGCTCTGCGCCTGCTTCATCCCCGGCTTCTCGGGCATCCTGCCGCCCAAGTTCCGCGGCGTGCGCTACATGGACGGCGCCTTCTCCGACAACCTGCCCATCCTGGACGAGAACACGATCACCGTCAGCCCCTTCTGCGGCGAGAGCGACATTTGTCCGCGCGACCAGAGCTCGCAGCTCTTCCACCTGAACTGGGCCAACACGAGCATCGAGATCTCGCGCCAGAACATCAACCGCTTCGTGAGGATCCTGTTCCCGCCGCGCCCCGAGTTCCTGTCCAAGTTCTGCCAGCAGGGCTTCGACGACGCCCTGCAGTTCCTGCACCGCAACAACCTCATCAACTGCCGCCGCTGTGTGGCGGTCCAGTCGACGTTCGTCGTGTCCGAGACGGTGGCGCAGCCGCAGGACTTCGACCCTGAGTGCAGGGAGTGCAAGAAGCACAGAAAGGTGGGTTCAGACGCGCCCTAGTTTGGCCCGAATCGCTCTAACTAAACGATTGCTTTGCTCGCAGGACGCTTTGCGCGCCAACATGCCTCAGACCGTGCTCGACGTCATCCAGGACTACATCGAGCAGGCGAACAAGGGACTCGCCAACTGGCTCTTCAAGCACCGCGGCATCAAGCTGCTCTCCCTGCCGGCGACCGTGCCGATGGACTTCTTCCTGGCAACCGTGTCAAAGTGAGTATTGAATGATTGGATGACATCCTCAGGTCGCGCGATCGCTTCGCTTTGACAATGGCTTTGCAACATCTCATCTCTTCCATCTGTCTTTCTCTCTCTTTGTGTTTATATTTTAGAACCGTGAAGCAGATTCCAATGCCGTTTGGAAAAACATTTGCAAGCGCTTAAAACGACTTTTATAAATCATAACTCACTAAAACCGAATGCGAATAGAAACGTTTCTATCCGACCATTTAAAAGCGAACAAAATAAAGTATATATCTCTCTCTTATAAAATGTATGACTATGTGATTGATGTAATATATAAGTGTCATGATCTGTAATCTCATAGTAAAATTATAGTCTTAGGTCTCTCTGGTAGGTTATTCTTATTCTAGCTTAAGTAGTATTTTTGTAAACAAACCGTTGTTGAAAACGAACGAAACTCAAATAAGTTTGTACTATTTTATATTATTTTATTTCAATAAATTTGCATAAACTGAACAAACATCTATCTATCTATCATAATTTCTTATGTTATATCTCTTTGTTACATGATTTTTACCTGTGTCTGTGCAAATGTTTTTTCATACGAAATTGGCTCTTTCTATTGCAATTCATTTCATGAATGCCATATCATTCCCAATCGCCTGATCAGATCACGAGATCTCACCTCATTCATTCGTTGTTGTTGTTAAATTGATTCTTTTCAAAATTATTAAAACGCTTTGTATCTTCTCTTTCCCCGTCCTCTCTTTGTCTGCCACTTTCGCTATTGTGCAGGGTGTCCACATTGACGCCCAAGCTCACGAAGCAAATGCGCCACCTCGTCGAGGAGTTTCTCCACCAACTCAATAACGCGGTGCAAGTGCGTGTTTTCAATAAGTTTACGGTGAGTCATCATCATCATCGACATCGATCAATCGATCGCATCTAACGACGTTCCTTTAACCACAATAAAACTCTTCTGCAGCTCTGTGATCCTCCACACTTCGATACGTCTGGACTGTTGCATTCGAAGAAACTCTACGGACCGAGGGTTTCCATTCTGGTCGATGAATAGTAAGTTGCTTTACTCTCATGAGTCCCTCTGTGGTTCTAAGTTTCGTTGTCTTTCCAGTGGTGCACCATCTCTCGAAGGAGACGTTGATAATTACGAACACGTCCTCCGTGTGACGACACACAACGATGCCCTCTACGCCTACTACTACACCGACGATAATACGAACAAGGTAGGAGTCTCAAAGTCATCCAGTCTAATTTCCATAAACTTATGCCCCCTTGTCTGCAGGTAAAAGTCACCGAGATTTTCGATATGACCGAAAACGACCAGTTGGCCACGGATCTGAATGTGTACGAAGGATCAGTCGAAGACCATCCGAATCCCCACCAGCATCATCACAACGCGGTCATGAGCGAGTGGAATGGCGTCGAATCAGGTAGGCTTCAAATGATTTTAGCCTTTATAGATATCGTTAAGTGATAAGTTTCAGCATATAAAAGAAGAATTATTTTCTGCAATTAGAGTCAGTGCTTTCCCTTCAACTTCTACCAATTGGCTGTTGCTTCAAAATTTCGTTCTTTTATTTTCTTTTCCAGTACAAGTCATTCCCTGTAAACCCGCATATCACACAGACATTTTCTAATGTCGACATATTGTCCCGAGAAAAACGCCTCGTTTTTCTCTTTTACACGAAAACCAAAGACAATCGCACACAATTAGAATTCAACACTTTTAGAAATTTTACTCTTACACACTTTACTCGAAGACTGCAAGACCTTATTGCAATCAAAGGTAAATCAACGGTTAAGTAGCGTCCTCTTTGTATGTTTCCTATTCGTTAAGTATTGAATCGCTGGTAGCTTGGTTCAGTTCTCAGTTCTCGTCAAGAGTCGCAAGACCCTCTCGTAGATTTTATTGTTCTTATATCTTGCATTGCACATTCTCTTCTTTTCTCATCCTCTTTTTGCTCATTCTCCTTTCTTTCTCATTGTAAAAGTAGTTTCTTTTCCATCTTTCTCTGGCACTTTCATATTTCATTTCATTAACTTTATAGTAACATTTTCATCTGTTTTATTTCATTTTCATTTATTTCTTTTCTCTCATTGCATTTATTATTATTTGATTTGACTTCTTCGTCCTTTTTAATGTTCAATTCCTAGCAGCTAACTAAAAGTTATTGTTCGCCTTCTTCTTCCAGTAGACTTTTTCATCGATCATCAGCAGACGGCACTCGCAGCAGGACCCACACCGGACTCAGCAGCCGTCCCAGTTCCGCCTCAACAACCCCCCGCCGCCAGCCACAACGTCTCCACCTATTCCGCCTACAGCATGGAGAGCATCGTGGACGATGATGTGGGCGAGGAAATCGAGTCGGCGCTGTTCAGTGATCCAGAAGTCGATCACCACTACGACGAGCAGCAGCAGCAGCAGCAACAACAAAGGCGACACGTTCTGGCGAAAACTGCATCTTCCAGGATCTCGGAACCATCGCACGCTCTGACGTCGCGGACTCCCGATCTACGCATCGACATTGAATAGCGACGAGTTGTCGGAGTGTACTTTTGTATTTAGCTTATTTACTCTGTAAGATTTAGAATTTTGTACATTATTTAACTATATTGTAGACTTAGACATGAAACGAGAATGTATTTATTAAAACATTTTTGTGTTTTTATGCGTTAAAATCTAGTAGAAAGCCACTAGAAATCCGCATTTCATTATTATATATATTTCTCTGTATAAAAATCAGAGGTCTCGATTACCCGGGTATCGAGTAACCCGGGTTACCCGGGTTACTCGAATACCCGGGTAATACCCGGGTATGGCATTACCCGGGTAATAGCAATACCCGGGTAATAGCCAATACCCGGGTATTAGCTATTACCCGGGTATTGGCTATTACCCGGGTATTGCTATTACCCGGGTATTGCTATTACCCGGGTAATGCCATACCCGGGTATTACCCGGGTAACCGGGCGTCCGGGTACCCGGGTACCCGGGTAATGCTAGCTACCCGGGTAGAAATCGAGAGCCCTAATAAAAATGCCTCATCTCTCTATGCCTCCTAAAAGTATGCCACGCAACGCGAGAAGGTGAAGCCAAGCGACAAACCTTATAAAATAATAATCTAGCATATATTCTTGCCTAAGAAATCAAGACTATGCTAAATTCGTCTCTTGTACGAAAATCGAAAATATTTTTTGTGCTTTCCTTTATATGAATACAAATATTTGTAGATCGTTTAGAGCTGTTCAATTTTATTATTATTATGTTAAGGAACGTGTGATTAATTCTAAATTTAAGTTAAATATCTAAGATTATGTACCAAAATAATAGCAAAGAGAAATAAAAAGAAATCCAAAAGCAAACTAAAAATTTTAATTCAATTTTTTCTCTAAAATTCAATTTTTTCTCTAAAATTCAAAATTTTCTCTAAAATTCAAAATTTTCTCTAAAATTCAAAATTTTCAATGAAATTCAAAATTTTCAATGAAATTAAAAATTTTCAATGAAATTCAAAATTTTCAATGAAATTCAAAAATTTCAATGAAATTCAAAATTTTCAATGAAATTCAATATTTTCAATGAAATTCAAAATTTTCAATGAAATTCAAAATTATCAATGAAATTCAAAATTTTCAATGAAATTCAAAATTTTCAATGAAATTCAAAATTCTCAAAGAAATTCAAAATTTTCAATGAAATTCAAAATATTCAAATTTTCAATGAAATTCAAAATTTTCAATGAAATTCAAAATTTTCAATGAAATTCAAAATTTTCAATGAAATTCAAAATTTTCAATGAAATTCAAAATTTTCAATGAAATTCAAAATTTTCAATGAAATTCAGAATTTTCAATAAAATTCAGAATTTTCAATAAAATTCAGAATTTTCAATAAAATTCAAAATTTTCAATAAAATTAAAAATTTTTAATAAAATTCAAAATTTTCAATAAAATTCAAAATTTTCAATAAAATTCAAAATTTTTAATGAAATTCAAAAATTTCAAAGAAATTCAAAATTTTAAATGAAATTCAAAATTTTCAATGAAATTCAAAATTTTCAATGAAATTCAAAATTTTCAATAAAATTCAGAATTTTCAATAAAATTCGGCATAAATGCACTTTACGACCCCCCTTCTGATATCAAAAACCAAGTATGCAGATTGATAGCCGTATATGTACATATCATAACGCCAAAATATCTCGGTGTGATCTGCCCCCATTTGGGAGAAAATGGGGGTCAAAGTTCAAAATTGTGGCCGCCCCCAAATCCACAAATGTTATTCAATCTGAAACATATGGATATCGAAAGAAAGGTAATTGAATTCTCTATAAAACTGCATTTAAAGTTTTTTCAAAATTATAAACTTTTAACAAAAAATTTGACAAAAACTGAAAAAAATTATAAAATGTTTTTTTCAATAATTTTTTTCTTCAAAATTAGTATTATTAACTATATGTTTAGTATACATTTCCTAAAAGCTATATAGCTAATGTTATGTTTTTTTATAAATATACATACATTATATATATAAATATAACAATATATATATCAATTTAAAGGAAATTGAACCAGCTTTTAGGAAATGTATACTAAACATATAGTTAATAATACTAATTTTGAAGAAAAAAATTATTGAAAAAAACATTTTATAATTTTTTTCAGTTTATGTCAAATTTTTTGTTAAAAGTTTATAATTTTGAAAAAACTTTAAATGCAGTTTTATAGAGAATTCAATTACCTTTCTTTCGATATCCATATTTTTCAGATTGAATAACGTTTGTGGATTTGGGGGCGGCCCCAATTTTGAACTTTGATCCCCATTTTCTCCCAAATGGGGGCAGATCACACCGAGTTATTTCGGGTTTTTGATACTCAAAGTTAGTACTTTTTGGGGGTATTTTTGTGTTTTTTTTTTGGAGGGGGGGTCGTAAAGTGCATTTGTTCCTCAAAAATTTTCAAAAAATTCAAAATTTTTTATAAAATTCAAAAATTTCAATAAAAATCAAAAATTTCAATAAAAATCAAAAATTTCAATATAATTCAAAAATTTCAATAAAATTCAAAATTTCCAATGAAATTCAAAATTTTCAATGAAATTCAAAATTTTCAATGAAATTCATAATTTTCAATGAAATTCAAAATTATTAATGAAATTCAAAATTATTAATGAAATTCAAAATTTTCAATAAAATTCAAAATTTTCAATAAAATTCAAAATTTTCAATAAAATTCAAAATTTTCAATAAAATTCAAAATTTTCAATAAAATTCAAAATTTTCAATAAAATTCAAAATTTTCAATAAAATTCAAAATTTTCAATAAAATTCAAAATTTTCAATAAAATTCAAAATTTTCAATAAAATTCAAAATTTTCAATAAAATTCAAAATTTTCAATAAAATTCAAAATTCTCAATAAAATTCAAAATTGAATTAAATAAAAATTTTATTATGAACATATATATTGTAACTTAATTATAGTCTTTAATATTAGTCTTTGAAATTTGGACTGAAGGTTTTAGTAAATAGTTACTAATTTGATAATTTTAATGAATTTTTTAAAAAATTGTCGAAACTCGATACCTTCCCTATGAAAATAAGGTTTAGGTTGTCTTCCCTGGTTTCACAAGATTTGACATTTCATTGACATTCATTGTCAAAAATTTTGACGTTTGTCACTTCCATTGATAGATAAACACGAGATTTGTTCTATTAAAATTTGATAAAAATTCTATTAACTTGACTAAAATAATTAATATTATATTCTCACCATGTTTCGTATGCCTCCAATTGTTGACCCGGCCGAAGAACAGAAACGCGTTCGCGCCGACGTGAGAAACAATTTTGTGTGTTTCGCAATGTTGTGCGCCGCCATTCGCATTGGTGAGGAGTGTTTTTTGGAATTAATTAAACTCAAATTCCATTGCTAACATTATGTAAAATCTAACGAAATGTGTTTTGTTTCCTTCCTTCCCACCATAGCTCCATTTGTCCTGGAAAAGATGCGCGCATAACTCGTTCTTCCGCTGCACGTTTTCAACCAAACTACAGTAGCGCCCGGCGAAAATGATCTGACTGCAATTTTATGAAATACTTTTAAGTTTTATTTAAAAGGCATTTTTATGCTCCTTCAAATGTCTAAACGATGAAGAAGACGGAAATATGTCTTCTGAATCGTTTAAGGAGGATTTCATATAAATGGCAACAAAATTTATTTGTTAAATGTAACAGATTTTATTAAATTGTTAATCTAATAAATTTTGAAGCTGTTTCAATATAAATTTTAAAACAAATTAAGGTTTATATCTAATTTTTGTTCAATCATTGTACAAATGTTCAAAAAACGAGAAACATCTGGCTATATTTTTTTTAAATGTTACTTGAAATTGTATTTAAAGACCTAATTCCGATTTTATACGGTTTAGCACGCAATTTTTTACACGGTATTTTCTGGAACCAATCTACAGTGTAAAAACAGAATTAGGAGTATACTTCTAAATACTATTACAATACCGGTTACATTTTTAATATCGATTAATACAAGATCATCGTAAAAATATCATCAATCAAATGACAACTCACGGAAGTGCCGCTAAGGTAACATTTTCGCATATTTGTACTACAACGCTACGAGCAAAAGGAGACCTTAGGATAGGATTTAATATTTAAATTAAACATTTCATTAAAAACATCAACCATAATAAAAATGTAAATACAGCTTCGGTACAATAACTAGGACATATTTTTAGAGGAGATTTCTCTCCATTGAACAACATTTGCCCAGCTCTTTAATCCTTCCAAGAAATTTCGAGAATTATCCAGAACATATTTTCAAAATCCAGAAATTAGTATCCTGTGGCTCATCTAGATTTCATGTTACTGGTAGCAAATGTGTTCGTGTTCGCAGCGCCATCTGCAATCATTCTAAAAACTTCTAGAATGCATGACAAATTTCCTGCCACCGACGTATACGTACACACAGATTATGCAATAGTGTGTGTAAAGACGACAATAGTGTGCGGGTGAAAAAAAAATTTCCCACTGAAATTTCCTATCAAACTTGAAGCGCCAGGGTTGCTGAATATACTTCAAACGAATGATTTTGATCCATTTTTGAAAATAACACTCCGCCACTCCACTTTTTCAGAAAATACTTTGCTTTTCTAGGAACACAATTTCCTAAATTAATATGCAAATTATGCTGATTTTTAGAAATAGGCAACTAAAATAAATTTTTTGGTTTATTCAAATTTGGTGGGCAAATTTTATGCCTCGGCGCCTCATAAGTTCATCACATCACTTCACATTTCTTCCCTTTTCGCACTTTGGTACTTCGCAACAATAATGGCGACACGGCATCCCAGCGAAGCAGCGCAAAGAGGACGACCGAAATCTGCATTCAGTTGAATTTGAAACGCGCTTAAGAAAACACGTCGAAAGAAATTTCCGAAGGGCAAACGTTTTTCTTTTTCTAAAGAAGAGAAAAAACAATTGCAATTAAAAGGTAAACGTGTGGAAAAGGTGTACATGACAAATATAATTTCGAATGCGTTTAATTAATAAATTATTACATGAAATTATGAACGCACGCACACTACTACGGGTTTGACGTTTCTCTCTCATCAAGAAATCGTATCGAACGGGCGAAGAGTGTTGAAAGCGGAGAGGTCGAAACTCGTTTTTTGTCATTCGTCGCGGTGTGCAAAAGGAAATTTTAAATTTTCCATTGAAAATTTGCTGTCTGAAAAGTGGGGGAAAGAAAGAAAATCTTTGCAAAATTAACGGAAACTTCGGAAATCTCATGCATGTCATCGTTGTTGTTGTTGTAGAGTTGGGTATTCCAACTTTGACTTAAATTTTTGTGGTTAACTTTTTTCCTTCATTGGCTTCCATTCATTCTCTATCTGCGTTGAAATTTCTCGAAGTTTTGTGTAAATTTATCAGGGTTTCCGGAAAATTATTAATTTCCTTCTTGCACTTTGTGGGAAATATGTAAACTGAACATTAGTGAGAACAAGACATTTATTTTCTCTTTCAGAATTTCTGGAATTTGTGTTGCAAGAAAACGGATTTTGTTTCTTACGAAAAGTTATCGCAGTCGCAGCTAACGTAAAACACACAGAACAAAAGCGGAAAAATGTCTGTGATCGGCATCGATTTTGGAAATGAGTCCTGCTACTTGGCCGCCGCCAAGGCAGGTGGCATCGAGACTCTGGCCAACGACTACAGTCTGAGAGCAACACCGTAAGTAGCGCATCATCCTTGTGGACTGTGATTCAACCCATTATATTTTCGTTAATTTCTATAGCAACGCTCGATAAAATTGTAAACTCATTCATTCGACTCGGACGCAATGTTAAAAGTGAGGTTAGGTGTTCCTTTCAGCAGTCGGTCGAGCAATAGTTTCCGATCTAATATAACTTCTGTTGTCAGCTCAGTTCCAAGCTTTCTTTTTACGAGAACGATTTGACGCAAATAAATGTGCAAATTGGAAAGATTCGATTGAACAAACACTTTTGTTAATTGATTTTCCATTAACACTATTTAAATGGTTGATTTAGATTATCTTATTTTGAGGTTTATTAAGTTTTCTATTCCAATTTTCGGAAATGTTTCTTACAGATGTTGATATTTACATTTTAAGTACATTGAATTGACCAAAACTAAGTTGTAGCAATAAATAAAATGCTTGCCACATACTTTCTCATCACTGTCAATCGTCTATACGTGTACAATGAACATTGGACACTAATCTATCAGAAATGTTTTATACTTAGTTGGGCGTTCAACGCAGGTGCAACATTTTTCTCGTCGTTTTATTGATTTAGTTCGATACTAGGATGATGTGGGAAACATGCATATGATCGAAATTTCCATTTCGAAATGCAAACAAACTTGGTCGATTCAGGTGTGTTGTTTCATTCGTACGAGTTATTGTTTTTGGCAATTGATTCGTCATTCAAACAACCAAAACCAATTCACCGAAACAGCCGGTATTTTTGTTTCTTTCTCCCCTTTGCTTTCCGACATGCGTCTCGAAACTACGATACTCAGACAGAAGCGAGTCAGTCATGCTCAGTATGAACATTACAGGCAGAAAGCACGAAAGGAGAACGTTGATTTCTGTCGACAACGTTGTTGTGTTTGGTCGAGAAATTTCGAGAGCTTCGAATTTTCTCGGTTGAGTCTGTTTCTCTGATCTCGACCTTTATTTTAGTTGTTGTTAATTAACATTACCTTAAGGTAGTTCATGCAATTTGTACTGTTTTATTTTTGAATACTTCTAACTAATTCCCTTCCTGTCTGACTAATATATTGTTTACTCGAAATTCATAAACGTAAATAAATTGAGATTCCATATTCGGCCCTGTACATTGTTCGATTTCTATCGATAGCTATTCATCTGTAACGATGCAGACATACGCCCCTTATTGAGATTACAGGACACGTGAGCCAATGATAAATGATGTTGGCATTATTCGTAATAAAGACGAATGATTTACCCGAACTCTTCTTTAATAAAACATAAAGTGCCTTACGTGGGCGCATTTTTGGCGATTCTCTGAGAGATTCGCGTCATGTCTGAAAATATTGAATGAAATAGAAAATAAATATCTAGCAGAACCCAGTTCCAGTCATCAACCGGTAAATTATCTCTCGACTTTAGTTTATTTCTTTTATTGCAATGACACAGGCTAATTTGGTGCTTCGTGTTATTTTGTGTTGGATGGAAATACTATTTTAATCTGTCCCACCCACAGCAGGGAAGAGTGGGCGGAAAGAGACATTCGAGGTTTATATTTATTGAGCCTGAAAATGGGACAATGTTGAGAGAAACGTATATGTAGAAACAATTCTGAATACCGTTTGTCATTGCTATTTTATATATATTTTTTAATTTTCTTTTGTGTTAAAAGCTGGTGTGCCTTTTTTGGGAAATGAGATTTCCAGAAATGTCTTAGTTTCGATTCTCCCAGCTGCCGTGCCTCACCTTTCATTTGAATACCACGTGCGTCCATCTCACCAATTTAATTGCATGATATTCAGTATAAATACTCGACGGCGAATAAGTAGTTTTTCTCTTTCACTCACATGCTCGCTGAATTGTGAGAGATTCGGTCGCACTGCTACAAACAACAGCTTTCGTGTCGTTTCCATTTCTCGCATATCGCGCGCGCGGTACTCGTCAGAGCGTCTGCCGCCACTCTCCGCCTCTTGAGACAAGGTTGACCAACATGTCGGCGAATTTCGTTGCTGCCTGCTTTGGATCAGAAACTAGTTCCAACCTCTGATTGCGATGTTGTTTGTTGTTTTTTCTCTAAGAACTCGCTGACTAAATATGAGCAAACGAAGACTTCAATAAAATTACGTCATTATGGTTGTTGTTATTGCAATTACTTTATCTCGAGGTGCCGGCGGGGCCGACAGATGGTTGTTACCGGGCTGATTGCTTCTTGATTGATTGGCTAGTGGAAGCAACAAGGATCTTATTATCCTGTGCTAAGCAAACATTTTACTTTTTAAATTAATATATATTTGTTGCTTAGTTAGCATCTAGTGATTTACAAATTTAGTAAACAATTAAATTTGAATAATTAGAAAAGTGAATTTAATAGACTCTATTAAATCTATCCTCAGATCATGCGTTGCTTTCGATGGCAAGAAGCGTATCATCGGCGTCGCTGCGAAGAATCAGCAAGTAACAAACATGAAAAATACAGTCAATGGATTCAAGCGTCTACTGGGACGCAAATTCAACGATCCACATGTCCAACGTGAACTTAGTAGCATTCCAACAAGAGTTGAACAACTGCCGGACGGCGGCATCGGTTTCCGAGTCAACTATTTGGACCAGGAGCAATGCTTTACCCCTGAACAGTTGACCGCAATGTTGTTCACCAAATTGAAAGAGACCTCTACTCAGGCCTTGCAGGCACAGGTTAGTCCCCATCGCCCACTTCTTCTACTAAATGCATTTAAATTACAACATGCTGTTTGCAGGTCAATGATTGTGTTATCACTTGTCCCGTGTACTTCACCAATTCGGAGCGCAAGGCTCTATTGGACGCGGCTCAGATTGCCGGGTTGAATGTTCTGCGCCTAATGAACGAGACAACCGCTACGGCACTCTCGTACGGTTTCTACAAACAGGATTTGCCAGAGGACAAACCACGCAACGTCATCTTTGTGGATTGCGGCAACTCGTCACTGCAGGTCAGTGCGTGCGCCTTCACCAAGGGCAAGTTGAAGATGATCGCCAGCTCTTGGGACCAAATCGGAGGACGTGATTTCGACTCGGTGATGGCCGAGCACTTCACCAAGGAGTTCAACGAACGCTTCAAGTTGAATGCCAAAACGAATCCACGCGCTTACTTGCGCCTCCTCACGGAAATCGAGAAGCTGAAGAAGCAGATGTCTGCCAACAGTACAAAGTTGCCATTAAACATTGAATGTTTCATGGACGACGTTGATGTGTCGTCGAGCATGCAGCGCTCCCAGATGGAGGAACTGTGCGCTCATCTCTTCCAGAGAGTGGAGCAAACCTTCAAGAAACTGTTACAGGAGTCGAAATTGACCTTAGATGAAATTCACTCGGTAGAAATCGTCGGTGGTAGCTCGCGTATTCCTGCAATCAAGCAGCTGATCGAACAGGTTTGTCTTGATCTTGGTTTTTATTTGGGGAAATTCGTGGCTTATCATTACTTTCGTACTGCAGACATTCGGCAAAACCGCCAGCACAACTCTGAACCAGGACGAGTCTGTGTCGCGTGGCGCTGCATTGCAGTGCGCTATTATGTCGCCAGCTGTGCGCGTGCGTGATTTCGGTGTCACCGATATACAGAATTATCCCGTGAAAGTCAGCTGGGAAGCTGAGGGCAATTTAACAGCCGGTGAAATTGAGGTGTTCCCCGTGTTCCATGCGGCACCATTCAGTCGCCTCTTGACTCTGAATCGTCGTGACCCCTTCACTATGACTGTGCAGTATGCCCAACAGGTTCCCTATCCTGATCCAATCATTGGTAAATGGTTCATTAAGGACGTGAAGCCCAATGAGAAGGGCGAACATCAAGAGGTTAAGGTGAAGGTTCGCATCAATCACCACGGTATCGTTTTGATTTCGAGCGCCTCGTTAGTTGATAAGAAGGAACTGGAGGAAGTACCGCCAGCAGCGGCTGAACAACCAGCCGCAGGTGGGGAAGAGAAACCAGCTGCAGGCGACCAGCAGCAACAAAACGCTGGTGAACCTATGGATGTCACCCAGGAGGTAGGTCCCAAAAGTGAACTTCGTGAAATCATTACTGTAGAACACATCTCATCACTTTAGTTTCCGCACTCTTGTAGATTGGTTTTAATTTTATTCTCTAGATTATGTAATTTACTTTTAGCTATACAAAATTATTTAGTTTAATTTAAACATCAAAATAGGTTGCTTATAAATTTAAAAAATACTTAGTCTGTCGACCCCTAGCCATTGTTTCTAGGACTCATTTGTGGTCAAATGATCGTTTCCTTCCCAGACTTGGGTTCTCTTCAGACGCTCCCTTTTATATTTTGATTATTATTTTCATTCTACTGAGTTAAATTATAATTTTATTTAATTATCATGCACCTAACTTCGAACTTTTGTATAAGTAATTATGTAGTTTTCATCCAAAAAAGCCCCTTCTAGTTTATCATCTCTCATCATCTACTAATCCGTATTTTATTCAGTACTTTCGGCCTTTAAAATAACATTTTGTACTTATTGTCCATGTGTTGAGTATTGAAGTTCACTACTCTCTCCCACAGACAACTTTACATTTAAGTGTTTAAGATATCAGAAACATTACTTTTCACGCTCTTAACACCAATGTTTTCTTTTGTTGTTTTTAAATATCCACTTTGCAATGCGTGTAGGCGTGTTTTGATAATGAGGATGATAATAACCCGCCAACAGCCTCATCACCTGGAGGACAAGGGCAAGGGTGGGCTCAGCGGGTCAAGGGATGGTTTAGTTCGGTACGTTTTCACACACTCAATCAAAATGTCTCTCTATTCTCTAAAAAAATATATTTTTAAAATTTTTATTTTGAAAACCGAAAGTTTCAATTTGCGTAAAAAGAAGTTTTCCAAATTTACAATCAAAACAAATATGTTGATCATTTAATTTTCCTTTTAAAATTTTAAAATAATCTGTCGTCTATCGTACTTCTTTTCTGCGAAGACGAAAGAAGACCGCTCAACGCCTACCACCCTGTGCGCTCCACCACCAACATCAAAACAATTCTTCAGATTCTATAACCACGATTGAATTTTTCGGTTTCACATACAATACAACCTTAGAGTTCCATGTTTAACGTTACTACAAAGACAGTTTACAATTTGAATCTTGCCTGCCTCCCGCTACTCCACTGCGTATGTGTGAAAGGCTGTTTGGCAATCCTACACCATGCAATTTAACCGTATTCGATTCTTTCATAATTTAAACATATAGTATCTATATATACATCTCTTGATTGTGTTTCTACCCTCATTATTTTGGTTTGAACTATTTTGCTTCAGGGTTTTAGGCTTTATTGAGCTGTTTCCTTTAACCGTTAAAGCCACTCTCGCTACTGTAAAACTTCTTTTTGAAGCGCTTTTAGTTTTCGAAACTATCCGAAAGACATTTTCAAGTATGTTTTTTCACATGATACTTGAACGATTCCCTTGTTTTTCAGGGTTCTGATAAGAAAAAGAAGTCCGCGAAGTTTATCGAGCTTCCCATGGAGTTCAAAACACACGGATACTCCACATCCGACATGAACACCTTGATACAACAAGAGGCTAAGATGATCGCCAACGACGCGAAGGAGACTGAGCGTGTTGACGCACGTAATGCTCTGGAGGAGTACGTCTACGACATGCGTAACAAGTTACAAGTAAGTAGTTTTGGGGATTTTAGAAACACGCCAGACGACTAATTAAATGTATTTCTTACTCGTGTCCTCTTTAGGGTGGCCCCCTGGAACGCTATGTCATCGAAGCCGACCGCGAGGCCATTTGCGCCCAACTCAACGATCTCGAAAACTGGCTGTACGAGGAGGGTGAAGATTGCGATCGGGACACTTATGCCAACAAGCTGAAGGCTCTTCACGGCCAGACCGATGCAATCAAACAACGCGCTCATGACTACGAAAACTGTCCAGCTGCCTTCGATGAGCTGAGGAACGCCATCAACTATGCGCGCATTGCTGTCAACGAATTCCGCAAGGGATCGACAAAGTACGACCACTTGACTGAGACTGAGTTCATCAACATCTCAGAGGCCGCCGACAAGGCGCAGAAGTGGCTGGACAACAATCTAGGAAAATTCACCCAATCGCCACGCACTGCCGACAGCCCAGTTAAAGTCACTGACATTCGCAACGAGCTGAAGACCTTACAAGCCTGTGTGAACTCCGTGGTGAATCGTCCAAAACCAAAGCCAGCCCCCAAGCCTGCCGCTCCCAAGGAGGGTGCGGAGCAGCAGAATGGCGAAAACACCGCTGCGGATAAGAAAGAGGGCGGAGCATCGGAGAGCAATACCGCGAACGACGACTCGACGATGGACGTGGAGTAGAATCGATGAATGAGGAGTGGGGGTTTCAGCAAAAAGAGAAAGATGGGAGCTTTGGGGGCAGAAGAAGAAGGAGGTGAAGCCGAGAAGTTGACGTAGTTAGTTAGTTAGTTGGTCGGTCGGTCGGTCGCTTAATGAAGAAAATGTGGATATTTTGCTGACCTGTGTTAAAGGAATGGGCTGATGTTATTAGATCGCTGCAAGCAACAAGCTGACAACAATTCGACGACTCGAGAGAAGCGGCTGAATTAAATTCTTAACAAATAAAACAAAAATTATAATTATTTATAATAGAAATTATTAATTTAGTTTTTATTAAATGCTAAACTAAAAATAAAATAAACCTTTAAAAATGTACGTTACACTAAACGCGGCCCAATGGTTTAGCAGTGGACTATATAGTTCTGCTGAAGTTTTCATTTCCTTTTCTATTAAGTGCATTTATTGCGTATTTCTGTGAATGATTTTAATAAGCATTTGTGGGAACACGCATTCGCATACAAAACTACTAAACACATGTCTGACGATTAAAGCCCATTTTCCTACAAACCTAATACATACACATGCAAATATTCAAAGCAATGAACTACAAGAATCGTTTAAATTGTTTCTATTTGACGAGCTGAGCACAGTTTGAACGACCGAAAGCTTTTTAACATCTACTTGAATCCTTGTTTTAAGCAGTTAGTGTAGCTTTTAAGCTTATCAATAACTTTCTCTAACCAAAAACTATTTGAATTTAGCTTAATGAAGTCTTTAAAAAATCGTCTGAAAATGACACGTTTCTCTGTAGTTTTCCTAATATTTTGTACCCTATTGAGAGAGTATTCTTACATTGTTTTGGTTTTCATTTTATGGTGAAAACATTATTGGAAATAACTTTGAAAATATTTGAAGAAACTTGTGTTCGATTCCGTTGTCAATCCTATCAAAGGGACTAAAGAACTACCAATAAACTTGCTGTAATAAAAACATGAATTTAAAACAACCAACGAAAATCGCTTTGTATTATTCTTTCTCTAGACTTCAATAGTTGGATAAAGTTCATACTTCTAGTTAAAAACCTTGTACTGAACAGAACAGCAGAATATCATGTGATTTTTCAGTCGGTTGATTCCTCTGTTCTTTTTGTTTTTTCTCTCAGATCTTAAGTCTAATACGACATTCGTCACGTCTTGTTCAACAAGACCGTGTGGCCTAATGGATAAGGCGTCGGACTTCGGATCCGAAGATTGCAGGTTCGAGTCCTGTCACGGTCGAAAGTAGATTTTTTTTAATATTATTTTTTTTTTTAATTATGCTTGAGAGCAGTTTTATTGTTTACTTAGATTAATGTAAATGTTTTAAAGTTACTATATTTATTTATTTTAATTGAGCGCAACATAAGGGATATCATCATGTTATCATATTGGACTGAATGATCATACTTTCATACTGTTTATACCCTACACCCTGTGGGTAAGGGTATATTCATTTTGTCCTTCCGTTTGTAACGCATTAAAGGAGAGGTCGTAGGTATGGAAAAGTATATATATTCTTGATCAGCGTCACCTCCTGAATCGATTTAGCTATGTCCGTCTGTCTGTCTGTCTGTCTGTCCGTCTGTCTGTCTGTCTGTGTGTCTGTGTGTCTGTCTGTGGAAATAGATTTTGTGAAGAAACGGTAAGAGATACTGACTTGAGATTTTGGATTTAGTATTTCTATATTAATAAGCTACTTGTATGTAAAAATGGGCGTAATCGGTCAACGGATACGCCCACCTCCCATATAAAGCAAAAGGTTTATATGGGATATCTGGTGAACTATGGTATATATCGAGATGAAATTTTGTATGTGATCATGTTGCACTGATACGAGTTTAAAAGATAAAAATGGAAAACATCGCCCATCGGACACGCCCACCTCCCATATAAAGCAAAAGGTTTATATAGGATATCTGGTGAACTATGGTATATATCGAGATGAAACTTTGTGTGTAATCATGTTCCACTGATACGAGTTTAAAAGGCAAAAATGGAAAACATCGCCCTCCCATATAACGCAAAAGTTGAATATGGTATATATGATAAACTATGGTATATATAGAGATGAATTTTTGCGTCTGATCACCGTATCACAGATACGTACCACCGATACCACTTTACATGCTAAAAATTGACAAGCTACAGCTCAGCTCAAAAGCTACAGCTCAATGTTGGATATGGTAAACCATATAGGCAGTTATTAGATTAAATATTGCTACTAAGAGTTCCCAAGAATCAAATGGAAAATATCTCTTATAGGACACGAGCACCTTCCATACAAAATCGTAGATCTACAAGAAATCCAACTACTTTATGGATGTTATTAGCTGATGAAAGGTGGGATTGAATGCAAGAAGAAAGAGACCACATCCATCTGAACCTCAATGGACGCCCATAAAAAATTGATTATATCCTTTCAATATAAACGTAATGAGCAGGTGACGATTGAGAGAATACAAGCCCTGCTGACGGGATCACAATCCGCAAAAGTCAGGGAGCTACATATCTCCAAATGGCTGTTCATCTTCAAAGTGGAATCAGTCACGCGGCACTATATGTTGCTTATAGTAGCGCAGCAAGTACTTCTGGACTTTATATTGTTGAAAATTTCTACCCTCTCAAGTCTGTTGTTGAATCAGATTTTGTCTGCATTGAAATGAACATCTAAAATATGAAAAGCAACTAAAATCATAATGTATTTTATGGCACACAAAAAATCATCGATTCAATTATTCTTCCATAAATTGCAGAGCTTTAATGCGCACTTCCAAGATATTAGCAATGGCACAATGCTGCAAACACCAGAACTACTTCGTTTTGTAGAAACATGGGCCCCTATAAGATTCCTAACTTCACTCTTATTCACAGATTAGACAATCGACAAAAAAAAGGGTATAATCGTGTTTGGAATACGAATATAGCTTCAAATATATAATTTACTTTTGAAAGATGCCACATTTGTGAAAATCGCACGATGGAGTTAATAGCATTGAAGTGTAATGATGCATTTTCACTAATTATTGATAGAAATTCACTGTTTTTCCTTTAATAAACGTTGTATGCAGGGTGTAGGGTATGTAAACTTCGGCCTGGCCGAAGTTAACAGATTTTGCCTGGGTGGACCAGGCAAACCGGGGGAGCGAAGCGACCCCGGTGCGCTAGTTTTTCATTGAGAAAATTTTACACGTTCTTAAAAAAATAAAAACAAAAATATGTTTATAAAAATTTACATTACGTTAATAAAAAAAGGTATGCAACAATAAATATTCCTTCTATATCAATACTTTGTACGAAGAACTTTTTCTCTTTTAGTGCCAACAAACATTTATGTAGATAGAAAGATTTTTCATCTTTCTTAATGTGATATTTACGCTGTCAATACCTAAAAAGTCCATGCATCTACATTTGCATATAGACTACCATTATATACACATGCATCATATCGGTTGGTTTAATGGGAAGTGGTAAAAATTTCATCATTATTTTTTTTTAACAAAGTAATGTGTTTGAGTTATCTGGAAAAGCAGTGAATTCTCCTCTGAATAAGAAAATTACGAATTGCGAAAATTAAAACATTATTTTATTGATAAATCTTTCCAAAATGTATATATAGGTAGTTTTTATTGGACCCAAATAAAACTGAATAAATATAAAAAAATTAGTAAACAAAATTAGTAATCATGATTAATCACTTTATTTCTTGTAATAAATAAATAAATGTTACCATATAATGCTAAACAAATATTGGCGATGAAATGCTTATTAGAGTAACATAATTTCTAAACAATACCAAAAAAAAAAAAAATAGTAACAAAAACCCTCCGAACAAAACTGGAATTTCTATCGTTGGAACTCGCTCTGAGACAAAAGAAGGGCGCCTTGAGAACCTGGAATAACAAATGAAATTATGTCAAATGATCGAATTTCATGGATCTGTTGAATTGATTAAGAAGAGCTGAAGAGGAAGAATAAGCAGTAGATGGCCATTAGAGACGCAAAAGCAGGCAAGACCACTTGACCCGATTTGCGACCGAGAGGCTGAGTTAAGTAGACTCTGTTGTCGTCGGCGGCGGTGGCGACGACATCGTGCAGGAGTCGCCAGAACCGTAGGCGCTTGTCCACTTCTCACCTGCCTTTTGGCCACATCTTTAACTCGGCAGCACGCCCAACAACGCTGGAAAGATATTGAGAATCGATGTCCACGGATTATTTATCGCTTGCTTTCTTTCCGCGATGTCGAACTCTCATTAAGAGGTTCGAAGAAAACGACCACGACCACGAAACCCCGCGGCCAAATAGTTTTCTTGGTGACCGATGTCACCGCTGGATTTCAGTTACCGTCGAACTGTCGCCGCGTTAACATGGCGAAACTTTCGGTTATTAGAAGCTTGTGGGTGCTCCTGGTGGTGCTTGTCGTGCTGACCAGTGCGCAGCAGAGCGGAGGTAAGAGGAGGCAACAGGGCCAGCAACAAGGCCAGAAGCAGAGACCTGCCGCCAACGTGCCACAGGATCAGAATCAGAAGCCGGAGCCGCAGGAGAATGACGACAAGGGCCCCAGGCTGTTCACGGCCACGGTTCCCAAGTTGGGCCGCATCCGGGGCCGCATTGTGAAAACCCAGTGGTCCGGCAAGGACATCTTCCAGTTCCTGGACATCCCCTACGGCGAGTCCCCCGTGGGTCCCCTCCGATTCAAGGTAGGCATGTCACGCAGCAGCAGCTCGAATTGAGGGATTATTTGAAAACCTGCCCTTTGCTCTGCGGTCACTTGTAGCCCCCCGTTCCCGCCGAGCCGTGGACCGACGTCCTGAAGGCGAACAAACCCCATCCCGGCTGCCCGTCTGTGCAGAACATCGATGCCTACAACGCCCTGGGCGAGAAGAAGCTGCGGAAGCTCAAGAAGATGAACATCGACATCGAGGACTGTCTGCGTTTGACCATCAACTCCAAGGACGTGAGTTCGCAACCACCGTCCGGACCCCAAACTCATATTAATGGCGATCTTTTTGGAAACTTCTCTTGTAGCTCTCCGGAAAGGCCGCCGTCATGGTCTACATTCACGGCGACTTCCTCTACGACGGCAGCTCGATCGAAGCCGCCCCCGGGTACCTGCTCGAGGAGAATGTGGTCCTGGTCTCGCTGCGCTACCGCCTCGGCCCCTTCGGCTTCCTCTCGACGATGACGGAGGACATTCCCGGCAACGCTGCCGTGCACGACGTCGTCCTGGCGCTCCAGTGGATCCAGAAGCACATCGCGGCCTTCGGCGGCGACCCCAAGCGAGTGACCCTCTTCGGCCAAGTCGGCGGCTCCGCTCTGATCAACGTCCTGACCATGAGCCCGATCGTAAGTTGTCCCGGCCCAGCTCCCATGAACCGCCAGCTGAGTGTCTGAGTGTCTCCGCAGGTGCCCGACGGTCTCTTCCACCGCGTGATCTACCACTCGGGGTCGGCTCTGTCGCCGGCCTTCATCACCGACAGCCCCCTGGCCGCCTCCAAGGACATCGCCAAGATCGCCGGCTGCAAGCACGTCGGCAAAGTGGACGCCCTGAACAAATGCCTGCGCTCGCTGAACACCACCGCTCTGCTGGAGGCCTTCTCCACGCACGGCAACACGAAGGCCTCCCAGGGCATCGGCAGCTACGGCGCCGTCCAGTTCGTCATCGGCGGACCCTCGGGCGTGTTGCCGCAGCACCCGGGCAAACTGTTGGCCGCCGAGAAATTCAAGGCCTACCCGACGATGGGCGGCAGTGTCAAGAACGCCGGCACCTTCATCCTGAAGGGTGAGTGGCCGAACCAGCCGAATAATCACTCGGGTACTAATCCATCCGATTTATTTCTTAGACATCTACATCGACAACTTCAACGAGACGATCATCGATGACAAGTTCAACGGTCTGGGCTACATCGACTACATCATCGCCCAGACGAACGGCGCCGACCCGACTGGGGCGTGGAAGCAGTACGCCCAGGAGGAGATCTTCAGCCCGGCCGACATCAAGAACGGATCCTTCTACAAGATGATTCCCGGCCTGGTTGATGTGAGTATTTCTACTGAGAAGCGTGTGCATCCACTGATGTTGGGTCCTTTTTCATGCAGATGTGCAGCACGATCGCCTTCAAGAACCCCGTGCTCCTGGCCATGCAGGCCAACGCCAAGAAGCTGCCCAACAACACCTACCTCTACAGCTTCGACTACGCCGGCGAGCTGAACCGCTACGAGACGAGCGACTACAGCGAGGGCAGCAACATCCCCTTCGACCTGGGCGTGTCGCTGACCGACGAGAATCTCTACTTGTTCCCCTGGCCCCGCTACAACCGGCTGAACTCGAACCGCGACATCAAGATCGCCAAACGCATGGTCTACCTCTGGACCTCGTTCGCGAGACGCGGTGTTCCCAGTGCGCCGGGATTAGAGCCTTGGCCGGCGATGACCGAGGACACCGGGCCGTATCTGAAGATCGACAAGACGGTGTCGGTCGCCGACAACTTCCTGGACGAGTACAGCATCGCCGTCAAGGACGTGAAGATGGGCTACAATCTGGTGAACGAAGACTTCTTCGAGAGCCTGGAGGAAATCGTCGAAGGCGAGGACGAGGATGACGACGACGACGACGAGGAGGAGGGCGACCAGCACGAAGGCAGGGGGAAGCAGGAGACGTTCGTCTTGATCGCCAGGAAAACAAAGAGGAACCACTGATGGTGTTCCTCAATAAACTCCGCAAATCCTGATATCAATCCTGACATATCAATGACCCACAGACCAGATTAAGGTATAAATATTTATGAATGCGTGAATATAATATGTTGATAATAAAACAATACAAAAAATATACTAATATGGTTTAATTGATGATGGATCTGGATTATATTCAGAAATGATATTTTATTATGGAAAGATAATAAGCCAGCGAAAGCAGTAGCGAACTCATTATCGAACAAAATTGTTCTATAGGTAATTTACATATGAATATATGGTCATTATACTTGATTTGACACGTCTGCCACGTCAGATCAGGGCGAAAGCACAAGGTCAGCTGAGGTCGTTGTAGGCCCCAAGAAGATTGTGAAAGGGCCCATACAGAACATGGTAATGAGACTATGATCGAGAGTTTCGTGCGTTCGAAGATCGTTAATTAATTTCGTCTTTAATATTCTTGGACATAAATGGTAACCTGTTCTTGAATAATACACCGAGCTACCGTCAAAGGGCCTAATAATAATCAATAGTATCAGAAACAAACCATTATGTTTGATAGGTTCCTAAATTAATGATTGATTTGAAGCGATGGCCCGCCACTGGAATTGACTGGATGCGGTCGTAAATAAAGTTGTCTGGGTTCGGTCCGCGGAGAAAGCTGTGCGAAATTCTAATTGGCTCCAAGGCGGACACTGCGGAACCCATGTGGTGTCAAGTTGGCAAATTCGTTGAGTGGGACTGTTCTCGGCTTCGTTGTCTGCTCCATAAGTGACCGTAACCTCCATTTCCCCTATCACGTCGTTAATTAATACTTGCTTCGATCGTTTGGTTTTCTAATCGTCTTTATTTGAACATCGGATTTTTAATTATCGACTGTTCTTCGGAGATGTTGGCTTTCGTACCTTTCGATCGGGGCGAAGAGGAGAAGAACTCGCGATCAAAGTAATCGCTGTTTTCTATATTCCGAGAAGTTGCATTAATTATATCAGAGCTCGTTTCGCTCCCTATCCCTTTACTCCGTCCGCTGCTCCTGGAGTCGGATGCGGAGTCTCATTTGAATTTGAACTCCGCTGTGAACTCTGGCTCCTGCTTCATGGTGGCGGCGACGGATTCGGGGTCAGTGGAACGTCTCAGTCGGAGATCGCTTTTCGCGAAGTTCGATCTTGGCGAAGAACTAATAAAAGAAATTGTATCGCTCTGCGATTTTGACGTTGCTGTTAACAACTGTTTGCATGCCCTGAGAAATGACTCAATTAATTTGTTAATTTCGACATGACAGCTCGGGGCACGGATTTTCCCCGGTCGGTCAGTCGAACATTCTTACTCGAACTGGCTCTGGCTCTGATGAATGGATTTTGCGAAACTCTAACTTATGGAACTTTCGATTTTTCGAATGGGTTTTTAATTGGAAAATCATTAAAATCCCTGACGATATGGTGAAATGTCTACCTGTATAGTCTGGATAAGGCCAGTGAAACCTATTCTCAACCCACTACGTTGATTCATCCAGATCAAACATCACTTTTGATCGAACAAATATTGGCAAGCGATTGGCTAGATTCCCACGTAAAGCAAGGCGATGAAGATTAATTTATGCCATGTCCACGGTAAAACAAAGACTTCCTCTACTACTGATGCGGGACCCACATTAGACTCTGCTTGTTTTGGTCAAATAAACAGATGAAAGTCCAAACAAACCTCGCAACTAATGGAGCGCGGAAGGGGGAGAACTTGGCCAGTTAGATGTAGGCTCACTAGATTGTCTGGGCCATTATAGGGCCTCGTTAGGCCCGATCGAGAACACCGTTGCTAATTGTCGGATGTGGTGTTCCCAACTAGGCTGTTAGCTAATAGTCAGGGATTTCCCACATTCGATTGGGGTTCCTCCAAGTGACCAATGTCAGACACTATGCCCCCAACCATGGTAGGAAACCGATGAGTCTTTATTTTTTCGCCAGATGGAAAAAGCAGACATTCTAAAAAGAGTGGAAGAAGCTTATAAGCAAAATCCAAACATGCATATTTGCATATCATACCGATAACGTTCCCTTTGTTGTTGTTATTATTAGTGGCGTCTTCAAACGATCGAGCGTTGTTTTAGATTATTTTTGGCGATTCCACCATTCGCGGATTCTCCAATCGATTAAAGTGAAACTTTGTGTTTCTTCGTCTGTTCGGGTTTCGTTTCTCCACCACTTCGCTCGACCGCTCTTCACATCTCGCCTCTCCGGCGTCAGCTGATCTTGGCTCCGATTAACCTTCCGAGAGTCGTCAACGCTGGCCTAAGCCGTGCTCCGGACCCAAGATGACTATTTTGCAGCGCGTCGGAGACTCGTGAACTCAGTTGCTTCGCAGACTCGTCGTTGTGCAGATGCGCCGTTTTGCACAAGCGATGCCAAACCGTGTTCCGACCATGAATTCGTCCTTTTCGTCCTGTGTGCGGATGTTGCGTCCGGTGCTGGTGATATTCTTGGTGCTAGGCGGAGGCCGCGTAAGCGCCTACGACGAGGAGAAGGACACCATTGTGCAGCTGCCCAATCTCGGTTCCATCCAGGGCAAGATCCTCGAGACCGCCTGGACCAACCGCGAAGTCCTGCAGTTTGTCGACGTGAAGTACGCGGAGCCCCCCACGGGCAAGAATCGTTTCAAGGTGTGTGTGTGCCTGTGTTGTACTTGCGATGTTCGATCGGTTTCGGGCCAACCTACTGACCCACAAATATCATCAAAGTAGAACTGTCTCTGCTAACGGACTTGTGCTTGTGCCAATACCACTGAAATTAGTATAACTCTTATTTATCTGTCCGGTTGGGTCATTTGAATATTCATTCAGATTAGAATGAGATTCGCGAATTCTGGCAATTTCTTTTATTCGGAATATAGACCAAGTGAAGACGAATCGCGAGATGCAATTCCAATGCGAAAGAGAACCCATATTTTCACGACGCTCTCTCTCCCGCTTTACAGGCTCCCCGGCCCATCGAACCCTGGGGCGACGAAATCATGGATGCGACTGCTGAAAAAATCGGCTGCCCTTCGGTGGTCGCGATGGACTCTCTGAAGGAAATGGACGACGTGATCGACATCGAGGACTGCCTGTCGATGACCATCAGCACGCCCAACGTCTCGGGTAGCTACCCGGTCCTCTTCTACATACATGGTGAGTACCTCTACGAGGGCAGCAACTCGGAGGCACCGCCCGACTACCTCCTCGAGAAGGACATCGTCCTCGTGACGCCGCAGTACCGCTTGGGTCCATTTGGCTTTCTGTCGACGAAGACCGATGAGATTCCAGGCAATGCTGGGGTCCTGGACATATTCCTGGCCCTGCAGTTCGTCAAGTTCTTCATCAAGCACTTCGGCGGCGACCCCGACCGCGTGACGGTGGCGGGCCAAGTGGGAGGGGCGGCCATCGCCCACCTGCTGACCATATCGCCGATGGTGAAGAAGGGCCTGTTCCATCAGGTGATCTACCACTCAGGGTCGGCTCTGATGCCCATCTTCCTCGAGGACAATCCA
This sequence comes from Coelopa frigida, assembly GCA_017309665.1. Taxonomy (NCBI): domain Eukaryota; kingdom Metazoa; phylum Arthropoda; class Insecta; order Diptera; family Coelopidae; genus Coelopa; species Coelopa frigida. Next base: position 13,125,063 of record CM029563.1, read on the forward strand.
CGTAGGCACGCGCAGGACATCGCCGAAAAGGCCGAATGCAAGATGAAGACGGTGCGCGATTTGAACGAGTGCCTGATGGAGCTGTCGCCGCTGGAGCTGCTGAGCGCCTTCATGGACCATGCGGTGAGTTGAGGATGGCTGTTTCAAGGAGTCCCCGATAAATTAATTGGGTTTTTCTCGAACAGCTGGAACAGTCGGATCTGGGCGTAGGCCACACCGGAGGCATTCAATTCACCATTGGCGGTCCTAGTGGTATTTTGCCGGAACATCCGTACGATTTGATGATCAAGTCCAACAACTCGTACCCCGCCATGGGAGGCTGTCCACGGAATGCGGGAACTAGAATCTTGAATGGTAATCTCCCTGAACCCTTGGTTTCCATCCTACCCCTAAATCACTACTTCATTCTTCCAGAAATCGTGGAGAACGACTTCGAGGGAAACATTCCGGATGATGAGTACAGCAGCTACGACTACATTGACCACGTGATTCGTCAGGCCATAGGTACCGATAAGTCCATGATGCTGACCAGCTTCGTGACTCACGACTTCTTCAACCGGAAACTCATGGAGAACGGCACCTTCAGCACCATGATTCCTCGCCTAATCGATGTAAGTATCATCGTGACCTCGAGTTTTCCTCCATGTGACCGACTATCGGTGGTTCTAGGTGGCGGGAACCCTTATGCACAAGCTCCCGGTGCTGCTGGCGCTCAACATGAACAACAAGCACACGCCGGACAGCACCTTCCTCTACTCCTTCGACTACGCCGGCGAATTCAATCGCTACAAAGACATGGACGAGGAGACCAACATGCAGAGTCCCTTCAAGGCGGGAGTCTCGCTCACCGACGAAGCCCTCTACCTCTTTCCCTACCCCGAGCACGTGACCAAGCTGAGTCCTCCTGACGAGATGATGGCCAGGCGGATGGTAGACCTGTGGACCTCCTTTGTGATCGACGGACATCCGTTGGGAGCGCTACGTTTCGGCTACTGGCCGCCCATGACCACGCTCTACGGGCCCTACATGAAAATCGACGAGACCTTTACGATCGCCGGCAACTATTTCAAGGAATTCTCGGCCACCCTGAGCGACGAGGAGAACGGCCATAGTTTGATCCGCGAGGTGTACTACTTGAGAAATCATCGGGCCAATCGCAGGAGACTGACAAAGACGAAGCGGAAGAATAACCCGGAGAGCAACATGAAATTGACGGGTCGAAAGAAGTTGGTTCGACGGCCGAATCGCAACAAAATAGGCTTCTACAGAAATAGTTAACTTAACTAATTTATTTACTTATACTCTGACTGCTATATTGTAACTCAATGGATATAAATAAAAATTAAGTTCTACAATATTTCAAATATTTCCTTCAATATTTGCATTCCTCTCTCTGTCAGAATTCTGTCCAGGGTCCAGACTTTGAGAAACAGAAACCATCCATAGAGTGCTATGAAAACATGAAAAAAGCCGTTCATAAATACAAAAAAACAAAAGAAGTGCAGACTTGCATTCACAAAAAAACACCTTTATAAGGACTTAAAATTCTGAAACAGTGTCATATTCGCGGACGATGTTGTTCCGATGGCATTTACCCAATACAGCCTGTATGTTTGCATCTTTAGTTAGTGTTTATTGAGGGAATATAAGACTAAACTATTCTGGAACTATTCGCTCCAACCTGATGAGATGCATAGAAAGGGCCCAACTTTCGGTTTTACCGAGATAACGACCCCAAAACATAAGTTATGCAGTCCTGGCTAATATGGAATTGTCCTCATATAATATCTATATACCAACACCTTTATATTTCTTTTATTTCTTTTCTTTAACTTAAGAAAAATGATAAAAAAAACATACAAGTTTATGATATCAACGTCATTGAAAATGTATGGTCAAACCTGGTTATCAGGAATCATAAAGGCCCGACCATGATATGGCGATGTACGCTTTTGAAAAACTTCGGAAACGAGCGAATACACAGGAACATATGGAACCGACCATGAGTTGTAGAAAACAATTTTCGTTCAGTTTCGATCAATTCGTTGACTTCGGGAAAACTTCGGAGTGACCGGTTTCAACCGCTCTCTCAGTGTTTTTCGAAAGTTTTTCGGTGTTGTCAAATTGTTGAAGATGTGTTTTTTTAAGATTTTGCAAAGAAATTCATTGAAATTTTGGTTAAATGACAACACTGTTTGAAAAATAAAAATAAAATAAAACGTCAAATGTGCAAGAATGGAAGACGACTTCATCGAAAAATTAATTAAAAATGTGAAATTGCACAAATTATTATATGATAAGTCGCATCATTTATATTTCAATAAAATAGTGAAGAATCAGACCTGGACTGAAATAAGTGCTGTGGTAGGAAAAACATGTAAGTGCACTTCAATTTACTTTTTAATTTAAATTAAATAACTAACTCATTTTTGTTTTAGGCGAAGAATGCAAGAATAGGTGGAAGCTCCTTCGAGAGAGATTTTCGAAGGAGCTGAAACGATTGGATGCACCATCTGGCAGCGGTTCCAGTTCGCGGGGTTAGTGGCATTATTTCGAAAGATTTCTATTTTTGAAAGACTGCATGGCCCCAAGGCGGTAGGTGTTATTTTATTATATATTATAAACCTATTTTTTTTTTGTTTACATTTGCAGGACTATAAACAATTCAACAATAGACCTTAACATGAGTCATTCGTCGCAGGCTAACGAAGAAGAAAGCCAGGAAGCCGTGTTGAAGAGCCGCCAATCTCCAATCTAGAAGACGTGGAGTATTTTCCTGACTCTTGGCAATGGATGACATCCTGGCTGATTTTCCGAAAAATGTGATTGACAAATTTTTCAAAGTAATGTTTGTAAGGCTAATGGAGTTAAGAGAGGAAGAAAGACAAAAACATTCAAATGTAAATTAATTTATAATTTGGACTCAAATAGTACTTTTTTGTTTTCACAATATATTTATTTTATTTTCCCAATCATAATATTTATATGATTCTACATTTTTAGTATAGTTTAAGTTGAATTGTTAGCTTATGATTAAAATTGTACTGTTTGTAACCATGTAACTAGTGCCCTATTTATAAGATTATAATAATCTTGTGTCTAGTACCAATAAATAAATAAATATGTGATTAAACAAGCGTAGTTTGGCAAAAAAATTAAATTTTGGATCAGAAATATAAGACAAAAATCAAAAATTAAGAAATGCCACTTAAAATTACTTTCGAAAAATGGTAACAAATTATAGTTCAAAAGTAGTTCGGGGTCGATTTTAAATGTTTCCAAAAACCTATTACGATTGTAGATTTAGTAGATTTCAATCCTACCAGCAGGGTTCGGACCTCGAGAAACTGAAATCGTAGTGAAGCGGGCCAAAAATCGTAGTAGGCGGCACATTTTTGAAGTAGATTTGAAGAAACTATGCCATGAGCAAAAAAAAAACGTCAATGGAGCACATTCGGAGCGTTAGCCGCTTCGCGTCAGACTTCAACGTTGACAGACGAGTTGAAATATATTGTTTCTTACGGGAACACATAAGACGAGGCGTTTGAAGCGACGCTGGAAGTTGAGAAATGTTCAACTTTTTACGCGCCGCAAACGCTTTGTTGATCAAAATATTCAATGAATAACAAATTTGGTCATGAAATGTTTGAGGGATTGATAAATAATGAATTCTTGAATAGAAGAACAACGTTTGCTTTCATAAAAATCTCTAAAATTTAGAGAAAATCATTTTTAATTTTCACACTTCAAAGCGGTCTATGTGTTCGGCTCGGCGTCGCCGACGGTAACGCTCTCAACGCGACGCTTCCAACTACACCGATATTTCCGTGTTCTACGGAAATTTGACCCCTTGGCGGCCACACGGAAGTTTGCGTTAAAATTGCGCAAATCTACGAATATTTCACTTCGAAAGATTTTTAAAATATGTTTGAAAAATTTTTGATATTTTACTAAATTCAAAGTATTTATTTTATATGAAAGTGATCAAATTTTGTATTTTCTATGAAATTTTGAATTTTCTCTGAAATTTTGATTTTTTCATGAAATTTTGAATTTTTTTATGAAATTTGAATTTTTTCTTAAATTTTTGATTTAAAATTAAGTTTTATATAAAAATTATCAAATTTTGAATTTTCAATTTTGGAGTTTTCTATTAAAATTTAAAAATTTTGAATTTTCTATAAAATTTTATTTTTATATAAATTTAAATAAATTTTGAATTTTCTATGAAAATTATCACTTTTTAAATTTTTAAAATTATATTTATTCAATCCTATATATAAAAATAAGTTGGATTTCGTTTTGTCAGGTATGATGCGCTCAAAAATATAGGGTTTTTACTAAACACGGAAATACATTTTCAGTGTATCCTTCTCTTTGGGTTGGCATCGCTGCTTCCAACGCTCTTTATGTGCTTCAGCATTGAGCCAAAAATTTCAAATTTCAGATACGAAATTCATGTGAAATTAACCATGACATAAAGAAATTCCACTGAAAATTATTTTCAAAAAATCGTAGTAGTTTGCAGTTCAAGCGTAGTGGCGGAGTAGATGTCAAAAATTTTCCAAAAGTGAAGCAAATCTACTACGATCGTAGTATAGTACGAACCCTGGTAGGAATATATAGCTCGTTCCAAAACAGAACAACATTTTCGCGCAGGTTTGAGAGTAAGGAAAAAATTTTGAGAATGTTCTTAATTTTGATTGGTCGAAAATGAAAATAAAATTGAGCGTTCTCTTATCAGACAAAAAAATTAAATAATGTATATTCCTACGTTTTGTTGTTCATCGCAACTGCGCTGCGGAAGTACTGAATTTTATTTTTCAAAATCCAATCAAAACTGGAAAAAATATTGAGGTGAGAAAATAAAATATCAGCCGGAATCTCACTTCACAATTTTTCATTGAAGAAAATAATTTATTTTATCGAAAATTTGTTTTCAGTATATTATTTTACAATTCTAGTCTAATCTATCCTTTAGATTTAGATATACATATTAGCAAGACATCGTTTCACAGACTGTTGCACAACAATAGATTCAAGCTTAAAAAACTAAAGAAGGCCTTTGTGCTTCTTTATTAATTTATAGAGTTCTATCTTCAACATTTTGGCTTCATGTGGAATATTATTTGCTTTTAGCCACTCTATCATTGTGAGCTTTGGGGAATTCGAAGTGGGAACAAGACTATCCAGCTTGTTCTGATATGAAGCGTTATCCATTACTATAATCGACGGCTCTTCCCATCTGCCTAAAACTTGCTCCGTCAACCACTTTGAAAAATTTTCAAAATTCATTTCATCGTGATAGTCTATGACTTGCTTCCAGATTTAAATATAAGTAACGCACCATCCACAAATCCCATTTCTACGCCAGCATGAGCTATAATAAGGTCTCCTTTTCAAAAATATTTATATTAAATCCATAGTTACTCTCATCCGTCCAAGAATTAGGGCGTGTATGTGTAGCATGAATATAGCTTTCGTCTATATACACTCATGGTCAAAAAATAAGTACACGCCTGTGCACCCAGAAAAATATCCTGATATGTTATAATGCTTCGAAATTTAAGTATTGGTACGGATCCGTATTTGGAATGAAGTTTCACGTATTAGTACGTAAAGAATAATGGAGATAAATCAAATAAATAGTTTATAGAGTACTCAAAATCTAACTAACTTGTTCAAATATGATTCCAATTGAAGTACTTGATTGTTTAAATTCAAATAATTGCATATGTACTATTATAAAAACATGTGTATTTAATAACTGTTTAGTCTATAACTCCGCTCAATGCCCAAAAATATATGTTATATGTGGAACCATACCAATACTTAAATTTCGAAGCATTACAACATATCAGGATATTTTTGTGGGTTGATTGGAAAGTTTAGAGCACGATTGAACAGTTTGGAAAGATAAACCATCAAACATTTTTTTAATTTTGCCTCTGAAGGACACAATGATGTTCATAGAACGTGCAAAATTGGGTGATTTTTTGTTGTGTAGGGTGTCTTTTTCGATCTACCACTAGTTTTAATGGGTTGTTTTACTCAGACGACCTTCTACACCATTAACAGACACATCTAACTAATTGACCATGGGTCGAGGAAAATTTTTGTCACTTTTTAATCAATTTTCGATATCATTCAGTTCAAGGATATACTGATGTGTTAATCCTTTATGTGGCATTAAAAGTTCTTTATTTTCTCTGGAAAATAGTATTTTCAAGAAATCCATAATTATTTTTGTGTAAAAAGTAAACCATCAGCTTCAAACTTTGAAAAATAGCAAGTGTACTTATTTTTATGGCCAGCAAATCAGACACTTTTTAGATAAATAAATTCCTGAAATTAAGGATTGACAATCCCTGATATCTTCATCCCTGATATCACAAATAAAGTTGAGAAATATTATAATTATTAAATTAAAAATATAAAACTACTTGAATATAAACCAAATTCCAAAAATGTGATGATTAAAGAACATTCACAGGGGTGTACTTATTTTTTTGACCATGAGTGTATATTATATTAAACCCTCTTTGTCTATATTCAGTAACTTGCCTTATATATTTTAACCGAAGCAATTGAATGCATGCATTTTTCTGTTATCTTCAGTTTTTTTTACACTTAAATGCATTATTGTGCAACAGTCTGTGCAACGATGTTTTGCTAATATTTATGTCTAAATCACATAAAATCTTTTTTTTGCAAAGTTTTTAATGTAACAATATGATTATTAGTTTTGTGAAATTTGATCAATGTTATCAAATCCAGTTTTCCATATTTTATGCGGAACTTTCTTTGAAGGTGATCTAACGATGCCTTCTATTTTTCTTGCTTCAAAATAATTCTTCTTCTTCATAATCGAAACTTCAGTTATTTCTGAAGTTTTTAACATTGCTTCAGTGAGCGCCAGGGTTCACACTTTTTGCGGCTATGAGAGTGCTTTTTTGGGTAGTAGATTCGGTTGGAAGGTAGTAGAAAATATGGTATATGGTAGTAGACAGTAGTAGAAACATATGTTTCATTCATTCGGCCTAATGAAGGAATTAGGTTCTGTTTTTTAAATTATATATATAAAAAACATAATGTTTTCTTTGTTATATTTATTTATTTAAACATACTTTTCATTAATTTACATAAATACATTTTAGATTGGCAACTTACACCAGGGAACCGCCAGGGTTCTTTGTTAACATATTGTAAAATACATACATACAAGTATAAGTATTTAAGAAGTCTTTTTTGTTTAATAAATAAATTACATTTAAGAAGTATTTTCTTCAATAATTAAATAACATTTCAGAATACTTTTATTGTTCTAATATCTAAGTCTTATTTTTGGACAGAATTCTTTTTATTAAGTCCTCATTTGGCTCAAAAATTTCACCATGTTTGTGTTTTTGTAGGGATTTACAAAACATTATTTTTTCTAAGTTTTCTTCTAATTTATTTCTTAAATCAGTTTTAATTAGATTTAAATTTGAAAATTGACGATCTGCAGTTGCACTGCTATGTGGTAGCACTGTCAAAATGAGCATATATTCACTTAAATGTTTGAATATAAGCTCACCAACAATATTTTTATCTGTTTTTAGTTTATCCCAGAACTGTACACAATCATTGTTAGCATTTACATATTGTTTTTCTATATAACTTTTATCCAGCAATAAAAAATCTCGTACTTCTTCTACCACAGCTTCCTCGGAACGGGAAATTTTTCAAGAGCTGAAGAAATAAATCAAAATTATCTAAATTTAACGGATTAATTTGTTTCAGTAATATCAATTTTTCGAAATTTAGTTGATTTTTGATTTGTTTTAACAATACTTGCAAATATTTAACAAAATATTGTGTTAAATGCTTAAATTCATTTTGAGTAATTTGTTGTGAGTCTAAAAACTTTTTTATATTTAAACCAAAATACATTTTGTCAAATGGGAGATACATATCCTCATCTATATGTAAATTTAAAAAATCGTTAGTTATAAATTCTCGTTTAACAAAAGAACTCAAAATTAATTTATATGTTTTTTCGACTAGAGAATTTGTGATTTTTCACTTTGAAATAGTTTGTTTAAATTATTTATCTCTTTAAGTATAAATTGTAAAAATAAAAGTATACATTTATTTTCGTTATTAAGATTTGAATTTAAAAAATCAACTTTTGAATCTTCCGGGCAGTCAAAGAAACTTTTAAGAAAGTAGTGCTTCAAGGCGTCCCACTGCTCTAAAATTCTATTGATAGCAGCTTCTGCTGATAACCATCGAGTTCCACATATATTGAGAAGGTTGAGCTCCGGAGTATTAAAATAATCTTGAAATGATTGAAACTCCAAACATCTCTTTGGAGACTTTCGAAAATAATTATAAATCGTAGATATTAAATTTTCCACTTCTATTGGTAGCTCTTTGGAAGAGCGTGATGCACACAAATGTAAACTGTGACAAGTGCAAGCCATAAAGAAAATTTTGGAATTCGTTCTTAAAAATCGAGCTTTAAGTCCACTAAACTCTCCTTGCATTACAGCTGCATTATCAGCTCCTATGCCAATTATGTTGTCGATAGGAATATTATGCTTTTCCAATTGAAGTTTAATGGAATTATAAATTGCATCCGCGGTAGATTTTTCCAATGATGGAAGTCCAAAAAAAAAACATCTGAAACAACGTTGTTATTCAAATAACGAGCAACAATTACTAAATATTTTTTGTTTGAACAATCTGTTGATTCGTCTACTATTAATGAAAATTTATGAGTACGCAAATTGTACGCTGTTTTTTCTTCAGCATATTCAGCAGGGTTGTCGTTTCGAATTTTTCGAGCGAAGTGTTAGACAAGAAAAAGTGAAGTGAAACGGAGAAAAGTGAAGTGTTTTGTAAAATGTATTAATTTCATACAAATTTATAATTAACACTTAAACATAACATTGATATTTATACAAACTCTTCAGTTTGGGAATAACTGCACGGTGTTGTCGGCGTTCCAGTATTGAATTTTTAGAAAATGTTGGGTAGGTACTCGTCTCTTAGAGATTCTGACTAAAAGAATGGCAAAACTATATGTTTTTACAACAAATTTTAAGAAAAGTTCATTATGATTCAAGTTTTGAAAAGTGAAGTGTTTCCAAAAAAAGTGGAGTGCCGTAGTGTTTTGGGTCAAAGTGAAGTGAAACACTTCGATTGAAGTGACTTCGACAACCCTGATATTCAGCAATACTCTTCATTAACTGTGTTCCCTTAGTTGCACTGCATTTCAAAGCTACTTCGTTCGGGTAACACACGTTAAGAAAGTTTGTCAATACATCAATTTTCCTCAATGCAAAATTTTCATTAATGCACAACATAACTGTTATTATTTCCTTTCTTATTTGTTCAACTCTATGTGAGGAGTTGGACTGATTCAATACAAAAATTTCTTTAGCTGAAGAAGTGAGTTTAATTGCATTGTATGCATTTGTGTGTCGTGCAGAGATGCTATGCCGATTTATTAATGTCCAATTGTTGGATAATCTAATCGCACAGCACTTGCAAAATGCTTTTCCTTGATTGTTGCATAGCCAAGGATACGATTTTTCCCATTTTTTGATATATTTTTGAGTATATTTGTTTTTTTTCATACTAAGTTGTAACTTTTTAGGACTGAAATCAATGGGAAAATAAGACTTTACATTTTATAAATTATTTATTATTACATAAATATACAGGCACGTTTAACTACTTGAAATGCGTTTTAATAAAACTGCACATAGAACCAAATTAACCAATTTTCAGATTATATATGAGTCTTTGAAATATCAAATATTCCTGAATATATTTATGTACAGCTGTAACCAGGAACGATTCTTAATTCCTTCCTTATGCGGTTTATAAAGATTGAATATTTTAACAATATGACATATTTTCGGCCTGGATATACACTAGTGGCGAAAACTAAAGAAACTTTTTATTGATCTTGCATTTCATCAGAAAAATTTCCCAAAAAATTGTTGCAGTTCATGTTTCAAATTTTTCACAAGATATTTGACTTATATTTACACAATTAAACACAAAAAACAGCACATCATTCAAACTATTGGAAACGTAAAAAACTCATTTTTGGGCTGGCAAAAACTTTAGATAGCAAATGATAATATTATTGGTATTTACGTTGTTAGAACAGTGAAATTCTTTCAAAATAAATCTTTAACAGAAATTTACAAAAAATGCAAAATTCTAAAATTGCAATCGACAATAAATATTTAACAAATAGAACAATGATTTAATATAGATACTTTTAAAATAGTTGAAGATTTCCAAAAGTGGTTTTAGTTTGCCAAAAAATGAGGTTTTTACATTTCCAATATTTTGAATATATTTAACCATTGATATGGGTTTTTTTGTGTTAAATTGTGTAAATATGGTGCAACAGGAATGACTTCAAATGATTTTTTTTAATGAATAAGTCGTCATTTTGTTTAAATATCTAATAGTTATAAACAGCATAAGCAAGGAATTGTGAATCGTTCCTAGACATTTGGTCACACCTGTATACACAAATTTTGAAAACTTAAACTCACGATTCATCACTGTTTTCCTCCAAAGAACGAAGATCTTCAACAATGGCGCATGACGTGCTGATAATCGTATCTGCTTGGCTATAAATGCAAGTTAAAATCAATTATTGATAAAAAAAGGATTATATTATACAAAAATTTACTCCCTCCTTGGTTCTTGATTGAAAATAGCCCAAAATTCCCTTTTTTTCATTCATTTTTCACTTTTAATCACTTAGATTATATAAAATTTTAATTTAATGTAGTTTCAATTCCAAATCGAGCATGTATATGTAGTTTTTGCCGAAATAACTGTTGCTTTGAATTCAAGTGGTGCCAATTTTTGTATCTCCCCCGCAAGTTAATTATGTGAAACTCATTTCTACAAAAGTCGTTAAAAAGGTAGTAGATTTCTGCTGAAAGAAGTAGAAAAATGATTAAGGAAATAAAAAATCTACTACCGTAGTAGAGTAATAAAAACAATTTTGGGAAGTAGATCTACTTCGATCGAAGTAGAGTGTGAACCCTGGTGAGCGCGTTTCGATTCATTACCTTCATCAAATTCCTTTTTGAAAATTTTCAAGACGACGCTTCTCGCTTGGCTTCCAATTGGTTTGCCTTTTTTAAAGCAATCCATCTAAAAAAGCTTCGATGTATTTCGATTGGATTTCAAATTGGAAATTCCATACGACATTGGACCAAATGGCAGGCCAATCTCCAAGACGTGGTGCCTTTTCCTGCCTCTTGGCAATGGATGACATCCTGGCTGATTTGCGAAAAATGTGAATGACAAATTTTTAAAAAATTGTTTGTAAGGCTTATGGAGTTAAGAGAGGAAGAATGACAGAGACAGACAGAGAAATGTAAATTAATTTATAATTTAAACTCAAATAGTACTTTTTTGTTTTCACAATATATTTCTTTTACTTTCCCAATCATATTATTTATATGATTCTACGTTTTTAGTATAGTTTAAGTTAGCTTAAGATTAAAATTGTACTGTTTGTAACCATGTAACTAGTGCCCTATTTATAAGATTATAATAATCTTATGGAACTTTATAGTACCAATAAATAAATAAATATGTGATTAAAAACACGTACTTTAGCAAACAAATTTAAATTTTAGATCAGAAATATAAGACCGTCAAACAAAATAAAGAAATTCATTTAAAATTATTTTCAAAAAATCGTAACAGATTACATTTTCAAATTTTTCCGATCGTAGTATACCCTAAACCCTGGTAGGATTTAAAATATAAATTATTATTGAATTCAATTGTTCAAGTATTTTTGATTTGGGCCGAAATCCCGGCGGTACTGCAATACCGGGCCAACCCGTGACAGAGGTGGAGCAAGCCCCTAGCACTCCGTCTGATTCCAAAAATCAGTTTAACATTTGTTGTCCTCCGATGGAGGATCTATCAGATGTTAAGCTGATAAGAACAGATACTACACTTTGATCTTAGCCATAAGGCCGAGAAGCGATAACTTGAACAACATTTGCAATGCCTACATATGTCAATGACTGCTTCAACCAGTTGGGAATCATAAGCAAAGTGGTGGTTGAACGAATGAAATGTTCGTGCGCATGCTATATATAGATACAATGTTCAGGTAGAGAAACAGTGGGCCATGCATGGTATCGCTTGTGCTGTGCTTTGAAGCGGTTGAGTGTAGAGCAGAAACTCACTTCACTGATGTGAGTTTCTGATGTGAGCCATATGCTTTTACTTGTTGCCTCCTTTTACACAATCGTTCTGGTAATAATCCTTTAAATATTCCTACTCCCTTCTTGGGAATCTATTTGGCATGGGTTTCTTTCTAATAATTAAGATTGTTGATATGACTTGACTTGAATTATTGGTCAGAGGAGTATTTTCCATAACACTGTGCGATACAACATTCATGGGGAAGTCGTTCTAAAAAGCACAGTCGTCACACTCTTCCGAACATACGAACGAATGCGCCCACAAATGGCATATGTACATACATGTGAAGAACAAAGACACGCACATTCGTTCGTTCGTCCTTTGAAACGAATGTGTTCCGAGTGTCGAGCTTCGACCGGTGAAGAACACATGTGTTCGCATTCGAGTGTGTAAACCAGATATTTTCTTAAGAGAAGCGCAACATAAAAGAAGTTATTTTTTTAATTGGAGATTTTTTTCATCGTGTATATGAAGCGTCATTTTGAATCGCCTTCTGCAGTTGGAATCATGGAGTGGACTCACGAAAATATTTTCAAACTGATTGAAGAGTACAAAAGAAAGCCATGTCTTTGGGACCCCTCCAACACCGGCTACAAAGCAGCCTTAAAAAAATCCGATGCTTGGAATGTTATTTCCGAAAACCTTAAGTGCGATGTTCGTGAGGTGAAGCGGAAGATGAACTCGCTCCTTACGTCCTTTCGGAGAGAGCGGCAAAAGGAGAACGATTTCAAAGCCGGAAGTGGGAGCGAGATAGACGAAAAGTATAAGTCCGTCTGGTTTGCCTTCAAGAGCATGTCTTTTTTGCTGGACAAATTCAATGCGAAATATGACAAGGATATGTTTGACGACCAGGTAAATTATATTGATGTGCACTACTATCAAGAAAGCATCCACGCTATCCCCTATATTGATCTTTAGGTGGAAACCAGATCCGACGAACTGAACCATTCTACAATTGAACACAGCATATTTAGTGCCAAGGAATTAGGATCCCCCATCATGAAGGCCGAACCCAGATCTGTTGAATCTAATCTTAGACCTGAAGACGATTTTGATATGCCAAGAGTTCGACTGTCCAGAAGTGACGATTGCGCTATTTTTGGTGAATACATAGCTGCCAAGTTGCGGCAATACCCTATACGGACTAAGAATATCGTGCAGCACCACATCAACAATTTAATATTTGAGGCCGATATGGGTAAGTACGAGTCGGCGTACAGACCTCCATCGCACACTTCGTCCCCGGTGCCATCACAAAATGCAGAAATCTATACAGCCAGCGAAAGTAATATGTAATAATTAACATAAAATTAAATAAAATTCAACAAATCAAATAATACTTATTATTTCCAACAACATTGTATACATTTAATTCTCATCTATATTGCTAATGCTCATCTATAATACATGCATTCTTTAAATTTGTTTGCTTGTATAAACCCTAATACTAATTTTCTAGATTATTAAGAGAATGGAATAAAGCAGAATTGTTATTTGCGGTCTGACCGTAGCTCGAATACCCTACATACAGTATACAGTATAGTGAAGGCATTGCAAAGTACAATTTTCATACATGGCATTTCTGCATTAATAGATAAAAACCAGAAAGTCTATTCACGCATGCTGTAGGGTATTATCACGATACGCATGTGCCTCGGCTTCTTGTTGACTCACCCCGTTGCTGTGTTTGGTCATGGCTTGCTATTGCTTTGTTGGGTTTCGTTCGTCTTATTCGTATGATTCCCAACAGGTTCGTTGCAAAGAACACTAATGATGCTACTGTGTGGCTGTTATTCTTCACTCTGGCTTCTCTTCAGTTGTCGAATAAATCTTTCGCCTTTTACTAAAGATTTCCGTGGAGAGGAGCACTCTAATGAGTCTAAAATGAATTTTTGAAGTGCCCGATTGCAAAATTGGGCCAATTTATAATAAATTTCATTATTATTAAAAGAAAAAATTGTGTTTTGAAACGGAAAAAATTATTTTTTTATTTTTCCATGCGCAGTGAAAAATTTATGGATTTCAATCTCTTTTTTTTATCATATCAAATTAAATGTCAATTTAATTGGAGAATAAATAATAAAACAGTATTTAACAGTAACGCAGTTTGACCAAACAATATGTTTTGCTGTATTATTTCTATTATTTTAACAAAAATCAAAACATACAGAGAGTTAACGGGTCACAAAAAAAAGCTGGTTACACTTCTTAAACTAATTGCAAGTTTCATAAGTTAGAAATTCTAAGTCAGCAGGTAAATAATTAGTTTGGTAGTTGATGTTCGAATATTGCTTAGTTAAAACAAATCATATGCCTAAGCTTCGAAATTCAGGTTCAAATCCCAATTCAATTTTTTTTTTGGCCAATCAATAAACCAAAATACTGAAAAATATTTGAAGTTAAAAAAAAAGAAATAAAGTTGGATGGGGATTTGAACCTACGTCCCTGAGCTCTTTAAAGCGTTGTAACTTTTTTATATGTGTGCGAAATTTAGACTCAGATTAACATGTCAAATCTTAATAATTTTAACCATTTTGGCTGTTTTTAGGGCGTGGCATGGCAAAAATTTGTTTTATCCTGAAATCGACTGGTTTTTTTGTATGGAGACCGACCCACCTTTCTGCACATGATATAAAAAAACGCGTATAATTGTGATTTATGATTCAACGAATGATAAATAAAACTGCAGACTTGCAAGTAACGATTTATATTCTGATAAGATAGAGATTCATACTGACATAAAGTTTGTAGATTAATAGATTTACACTATATAGATCGGTGACATGTCAATCGGACGTCGAAGGCTCAGTAGGCTCTCATGCGATAGTTCTGATGGCGCCCACTGACATCGGGGTGGCCACTTTGGGTGCGGTAACTGGGATAGTTGCGATAGGGAGTTGGGTTGGCGTTCATCTGGGGTTCGCCCAGGACATGTTCGTGGGACAAGTACGAGGGGTGCTCGCGCTGCGTTTGGTAGTTCGGGTAGTTGGGTTGATTCGGGTAGTTCGGTTGATTCGGATAGTTCGGTTGATTCGGGTAATTCTGTTGATTCGGGTAATTCTGATGGCCCGGGTAGTTGGGGTATCGTGGGTAGGGTCTCTGGGTAGTTGTGGTAGTGGTGGTGGTCGATGTCGAGGTGGACGTAGACGTGGATGTCGTGGTGGTGGTGAAGAACTCCGGGTACAGGTTCGGCACCGGGATGCCCTCGCCGAAGTGGTAGTCGAGCTCCAGGGCGCTCGCCCTCGAGTTGCTGAAGCGCACGAACGGGCCGTACTCGGTGCTGACGTTGGGCCAGACGCCGGCACCGAGGCCGGGGTTGCCGGACCCGGCGAAGTTGACCCACAGCGAGGTCAGCTGCCGGGCGGTCATCTTGTCCTGCTGGTTGAGCCGGGCCACCTCCTCCGGGTAGGGGAACAGGTAGATGTTGTCGTCGCTGAGGGTGGCGTCGGCCTCGAAGGGCAGCGGGTTGCGCAGGTGGCCGAAGCGGTGGAACTCGCCGCGGTAGTCGAAGCAGTAGAGGAAGGTGGGGTTGCGGCGCGACGTGTAGCGGATCGAGTCGATGAGTGGGCCGCGGTAGAGGATCAGGTTGGTCAGCTGTGCGGGGAGGAAAGAAGGATTACGAGAATGATTCAAACTGGGTCGAGGAACTCACCTCAAGGAGGCCCTGGGCCAGGTTCTGCAGCGTCGGGTTGCGGGCGTCGTCGTCGGTGAAGATGTGCCGCAGCGCCCACGTCGTCCAGATGCCGTAGAAGCGCGGCTGCGTCGTGTGCTTCACGACGACGTGCACGAAGTCCGAGATGTTGCGCGAGCGGACCTGGGCCAGCTGGTTGTAGAAGCGCGACATGATGAAGGCGCCGGCGTCCTTGGCCACGCCCGCAATCAGCGGGAGCTTGGCCTCCGCCACCAGGGCCGCCGGGTGCTGCGGCAGGAAGCCGAGTTTGTCGCCGACCACCAGTTTGAAGCCGCCGGTGAAGCGCAGGCCGCGCGGCTCGTTTTCTTGCTGTGTGGGGGGAGAGGAAACGAGGATCAACTGGAAGCTCGAGGAAGGAACCTCCCATCAACCTACCCAGTGGCGCTTGAAGGCCTTCAGCAGCTCGGAGGTGCTCAGGCGGCCGAAGCAGCTGACGAGGCTGTCGACGCCGCTGCCGACGGGGCAGCGGGCCAAGCGCGCCAGGCTGCGGGTCGTGCTCAGGGGGTCCTCGTCCAGGAAGTAGGGGTTGAGGGCGGTGCCCGACTGCAGGATCAGCTTGTGGAAGAGCCCCTGGGCCTTGCCGCTGAGGCTGAGCGCGTGCGCCAGGGTCGCGCCGCCCGCCTGCCCGAAGAGGGTCACCTCGGCGGGGTTGCCGCCGAAGGGCCGGATGTGCTGTTGGACCCACTCGAGCGCCATCTGGAGGTCGGCCAGCGCCACGTTGCCGGGCATGTCCTCGGTGAGCGTCGTGAGGAAGCCGAACGGCGCCAGGCGGTAGCTCACGGAGACGAGGACGACGTCGTGCTCCAGGAAGTAGTCGGGCTGGCCCTCCTCGGCGCTGCCGTCGAAGAGCATCTCGCCGTGCACGAAGACCATGACCGGGAATTGACCCGTTTTCTGCGGGGAGAGAAGGATGGAGGCTTAAACATTCCGCATGGAAGGACGAAGGAGGAGCTCACGTTGGGCGCGTGCACGTTGAGGTAGAGGCAGTTGGAGAAGGGGACGCCGCGCGCCTCGTCCTCCTCGGTGTCCTGCATGGCGGGGAACTGGGGGCAGGCCTTTGGCTCGGTGGTGGCGTCGATCACGTCGTTGTTGGTGCTCACGGGCACCGAAGCCACCTGTGGAAGACAGGGAGTTGACTTGTGAGTACCGGGTCACGACGATGGATTGATGATCTCTCAGCTCCCTGGAGTCCGAGTGAATTCACGTTCACTTACTTGGAAGCGGCCGATTCCCGGCTGGACGCTGCCGTACTGCAGGCCCAGGAACGCGTTCACGGCGCGGTTGCGGATGGTCTTGTGGCCGATGAGGCCGCGCACGTAGCCCAGCCGTGGCACGAAGATCAGGCCGTCGTTTTGTGTTGGGGTCGCGGGGCGCAGCGGGGCGGGCCGGAAGAGCGTCGGGTTCGGCTGGTTCGGATTCGGGTTCTGCGACGCGGGCGGCTGGTCGTAGTCGTCATCGTAGAGATCGTAGTTTTGGTCACGGAATCCTTGGGCCGAGGCCGGACCGAGGAGAGCGGCGCCCAGCAGGACGAGGCAGGCGAGGAGCGCCCGAGGCGAAGTCGGAGACGGTCGGAGGCGCAACATGTGTACGCGAGCGCGCAACAAGTGAAACTGATCCGAGTCGACGCTGGCGGCTGTGAAATTGACACAAATCCGAGAGTCGAGTCGAGTCGAGTTCAAGCCTAATCGGAGAAGTTTCCCTCGATCAGCCGCTGGTGAGGAAAATGTATGCACTGCGGCGATGTGGACCCGGCCGAGGTTATCTATCGGTGACCGCCTTTGTTGTTGCTGCTGCTGCTGCCCGCCCGACATGAATGGACGTCGGGCCGACGGGTTTCGGCATCGTTGGGGCGACCGTCGAATGGAGCCGAATTCGCCGAGGCGGAGATAAGAAGCTCTTTGTGTTCGACTCCTGCGACAGACTGCACGGCAACCTTTGGCGCGATTCGTGTCAGGCTAATCAAGTGGACTCATTTACTTTGTAAATATAGACTTGGGTATTACTTCACATCGCTTTCTGTTTATTTACAGTCCATTTAATGTATTCTTTATTTAGGTTGTGAATATCTGTGTCAAAACATTGTAATTTGAAATTTGCTTAACAGAACAAACTATTAAAATATTTTCCAATAAATATCCCCAATTTTTGGAATATGCTTAAATAAAGGATAGTAAATTATTTTATAGCATCCGAATAAACTTCTCTCTTGGTTCTAAAATGTAGAACTTCTAAATTATAAAAGATTTCACGTCCCATCTAGCGGTAATGACAATAAACTAATGAAGAGCTCTCTGGTTTGTGTACTCGCTAAACGTGTTGCGTTTCATGGACTCGTGGTGAGTTGCGTAGTGAGTTTCGTGAACTGTGGTGAGAAGACAATAATTTCCTAAATATTCCCTTGATCCATTTGTATCATGGGAAAAATATTAAAATTCAGCCAAATCGCGTAATATTTTGTTTATTATGTTGAAACATAAAGAAATATTTAATATGGAATTCATATATGGTGAACGAAATATGAGAAAAATGTCAAATAGATAGAAATACTGAATAAATTCAATTAAAAGATTTTAAATCTAAAAAATGGTAATTTAAACGAAATAAGTAAATAAATATTATTATATTGTATATACTATTAAGACACGTTTCAGTGAACAAAACAAAAATTTAAATCTAAAAATTACAATTTAAAGGAAACAAATAAATTTTGTTTCAATACGTTTTGAGAGAACAAATAATAGTTTTTCACTTCTCTCCCCTCTTCACAGAGACAGCATATGCCCGGGGCAAGTGGATCAAAGGGGACTCCGCGACCAACCCCCAACCAGCCTCAAACGACCCTTCTCTGCTCTCTGCCCAGGCCACTTTTGCGGCCGCCTTGACGTCTCAATCAAAACAAACACATTACGCGTCATAAATATCCGCGGAGTCGTCTCCGCAGAACCCGGCGATGGGGC
The DNA here is from genome assembly GCA_017309665.1 of Coelopa frigida. Taxonomy (NCBI): domain Eukaryota; kingdom Metazoa; phylum Arthropoda; class Insecta; order Diptera; family Coelopidae; genus Coelopa; species Coelopa frigida. The sequence goes on from CM029563.1 coordinate 13,143,960, forward strand.
GAGTTGTCGTTATTCACGCTCGCCAGCCGCCGCCCCTCGGGCACTCGGCTTGTGGATTGTTATGATCATTCAAATTGGCCATTATCGTCACATAACGGTCCGGACGGTCTGCCATTCTCTGCGACTCCATTTTGTTTCTCGCCGTTTCCGGGCTCCGTTGTTCGCGGGGACGCGACGAAGTCGATGATGAGTCGACCGGGTCGTAAAACCCCGCAAGCAACTGATGGCTTGGTGGGGTGGATGGAGGGGGAAGCGAATACCAGGAAGTGCTGGGATTGCGGAGAAGGTCGAAGAGCGTATCCTTCGTCTTTTCGCTGGCTGGATAGAAGGAGGACATCGGAGATTCCTCAAGGACATCGGGCGGTGGAGTTTCGCGAGCGCTTCTCTTGGTGAATTCCTCTCTCGGTCGCTTCCTTCGGCTCCATTGACGGGTCCTGCTGACTGTTTGTCCGCCGGCGTCTCTTTTATGCGTCCTTCGACCGTCGCGACGGTGTGGGTGTGGCTGTAGTTGGCTGTGTGTGCGTGCCATAGGCTGTTTGTGGATGTGTGCATGTGTTTATGGGCGACGTAATTTGTTAATCCGATTTTTATGTTCGAGAACCGCGCATAAAATCATAATTAAAATGATGGAAAGTCCACTCGGCACGAAGGCAGCTTCAGGGGAAATATGTGTGCGAGGAAAATGCGAAATTTAATCGAGAAACTCTCATGCAATATTAAAGCCGAAGTAAAAATAGATGGAACTGAAGGATGGGGAAGAGGAAAGTAAATATAAATATAAATTCAATAGAGTAAACGCTAATCCAAGAATATAATAAGAATATGAGTAATTATCAGATCATGAGATTCTCAAAGGACTATTTGACTTCGCTGCAAACTCGAGTCCGATTCATAGAGAATATTTTTCGACTTTTGATGATCCCTCTGGCGGCGGACAAAGGATCCCGCTCGCAATCGGCACTGAGCCAATCGCCTGATCGCTGGGTTCTCACAGGTCCAGTCAAGTGTGGCAAATGATCCACAAAAAAAGAAGAAAAAAACACCACGTCGCTTGCAACAACAGCAACATCAATGAGGATCAACAACCAGTGCCGAGAGCTTCACAAAAAGGAAGCGAAAACAAATAAAAAAATAAATAAAATTTCATTCACGAATCGAAACGAAACGAGAAACGAGCGAGGGCGATGAATGGACGGATGGATGGATGGATGAATGAATGAATGAATGCGATTTCGTCCGCTCGTAAATTACGATCGCGCACAAAGACAACAATCGAGTAATTGCAACAATTACAACAATCAGAGCAACAACATGAATGAGCAGCACGATCAGCAACAATGGGAATTCAGCAGGAGCAAATAAAGGATGCTCTGGATCCTTTGAAGACACACAATCGGACGAGCGTTTTCGAAACGCAATCAATGCAATCGATATCCTGTCTGTCCGTCCGTCCCTCGGGTGTCTTTGTCGGTGTGTGTGCGTGCGTGCGTGAGAGAGAAAGAGAGTCGGCTGCTGACGCAAGTGTCCTTCGCCACCTGATTCTCGGGCCAAGGGATCGATAGCAAGAGTGCCGTGAGAGAACTCGTCCTTTGGTCCTTTGGCTAATGAGCCGGATGTTTTCAGCTCATTGAGAATTGTTGCCACGGAGCCGTCATCGAGTTGCAGGTTCCTCCCAGCGATCTTCGGTCCTTGATACCGCTTCCATTTGCAGGGGGCGGACCGAGCGCGATTTCACACCTTTTCACCTTCGCAGCATTGCTTTGAAATCGGAGCATGTGAGGAATTATGTAGTCGAATGTTGGAGGATTCGAATGTTGAAGGATTCGTTGCTGGATTCGAAAATTTTTAGAGTTTTCTTGAAACAACCAACCGATTTCTCTTCCTCATCCCCTTAACTCGTGTTTCCGAAGGATTCCCTTGTGAAGCTCCGGACAATGGGTTCGATTCGATCCGATGTCCTGTTCGTCCTTGGGTCGCTTCGCACCGCCGTCGAACGCCTTCGCATGGCCATAAACCAACTCATGATGCGTTTTCCGCCAGCGATTGTTGTTGACTGTCAGCTATGGAAATCAGTCCCGCTCACTCCTCGCCCGACTCGCCGAACAACGCACAATGGCAACAACAACGCGAGCAATAAAGTCATTTGACAGCGACACGAGAAGAATCGCAGTTTAATTCCGATTCCAAACATCGTAAACGCATAAACCGCGCCCTCGCCAGCGACGCCGACGTCTTCGCGGCCTTCCGGGAACGACGACGACCTCCACGACCCGAGGGGCCTCGCGAGAGTTGAGTTCGAGGCGGGATCGATGGTGGTTTTATGGCAGTCACCGATTTCGTCCTTTCTATCTCTCTCGAGAGCGACAGGGACAGACGAATAGTCGAATGGTGAAAGAGCCCTGAACGAGCTCCCTTCCCGCGGTTTGCTGTCGCCTCTTCCGGGTCGGGAGACAACGGCCAGTCGCGCCTGTTGATGCCGGCCCATCCCGACCACGAGGTCCTGTCGCCGAGGACGTTGGCGTCGCCACCAGTTGCCGTCGCAGGATAAAAGGGCGACAGAGTAGCGGTCGCTTTGTCTTCCGCAACAGGTTCTGTGAAGCTCTTTCTCCCGTTTTCTCGCCGAAGTCAATCGAGAGGTCGCAGCATCGGCGCCGGAAGGAAGTCCTTCCCACGAACCTCGCTGCCGCCCGCCTCCTGGGAACACCGAGCGCAACCCGATCGTTTGGGAACGTCTTGAATTGAATCCTGAATCCCTTCCGGCCGCGAACAAAGGTCGGGCGTCGTCGGCGCAGCTGACTCCGGGCCCCAACGCACAAAGAATCTCGCTGCCGAGGCGATCTCACGAGCGAAGGGTGACGAGGGCGAGGGGGCAGCGGCGAGGTGCGAACGGTGCGAATTAAAAAACGCGCCGCAAGGAAGTGGGCGGCAACTCGGGCGGCCTTCGAGTCGACGCCGGCGAAGGCGAACAAAGCGAGTCCTTTGACACCTTTGTTGCCGCTGCACAACAACCGACGTTTAATTGGACGTTGTCGTCGTTGTTGCTGTTGACGTCGTAATTGTTGCTGTTGCCGCTGTTGAACAGGGCGTTGTCGCAGTCCTGTAATTAAATCGCGAACAATCGGCAGCTCTGCGACCCTGCCCTGTGAGCCTCGCAGGCGCCCTCTGGCGAGTGTTTGTGTCGGCCGCATTCACATTCAAATGCTGTTGTGATCGATCGGCACCCCTTTCGTCGGCCGCCGAGGTGAGACGAGGCGACGTCCCGAGTACGAAGCTATCATTATCGCCGCTGCGGTTCGATTGCCGCGCCGCCGAGCCGCGGTCGGCGAGGACGCCAAGTGGCGACTTGATTTGATTTTAGGGTTGCCACGCGGAGGGTCGGTGAGAAATTCGCGAACTGGTTCCGAGACGCGCCTTCCCTCAAATCTTGTTGTCGTCATTGTTGCCGTTGCCTTGTTGCAGTCGCTGTTGGTGTCGCGTTGTTGCCTGATTTTATTGTTGTTATTGTTGCAACACTTCCACTTCCTCCGGCCGAGTATCGCGCCGTTATTTCTCAATTGGCGGCCAATGCGGCGCAATTAGCGTCGCCGCAGTCCCGCGGGCCGCCGGCCGCGCAGATGAAAAGGTTAATTCGACGCGTTAATCGAGCGCCGCTTGAGGCCGGCTGGGAAAACGTTACCAATTCGGGCCTCGACGCACGCCTCGAAGGCCGGGTTCTTTGTCCGCGATGCGCCCGGAACGTCGACAAATGGCCAAAGGAGCGATCATCCTCGCAGAAGCCTTCAACGTCCTCGTCAACCCTTCCCATCGTTTTTAATTCAATCTCGAAATAGATTCAATTACGCTGTTGTGAACACAATTTAATGACTTCGACCGGACCCATTTCACAGCAGCATTCGGGTGGAGAAACTTCTGATTCGATTTAAAGTGTTTACATTTCCATATTTCGACAGAGTACTTAAAAGTGTTCCACGCTCATCACGAGCACCCTTTGGTTTCAGGCCCCAATGTCTATTGTGGCGAATGCATTTGAACCCTTTCGAGGGGCTCCACAAACACAGAAATCATCGGAAGATGACAGCGAAACCAACACGGAGCTTTTAAGAACCTCTTCAGATCATCCGCTCGCACTGAAATATTCATAGACGCCGAGGGGCCGGGGTGTGGGACGCAACTCGAGTTGGCAACTCTGGCGCTGACGGCACGAGAACGTGGGGAACGCGCCCACAGGGAGGGCGTCGACAAAGGCAACAATAGCGAAAACGAGGGCCGCAAACAAACGCGTTATCAGGTCGGGGCGGGGTCAGGGGCGAAATAACAATTCATCGAGAGCCGCAAATAATGGCTTGGCCCTGGGGAGGGGCGGAGGCGGGAGCGGGTCGACGTTGGCGAAAAGCAAGCAACATTTTCCGAATAAATTTGCATACTTTTTCCTATCGAAAAGAAAAAAGTTGGGGAAAATTAACGACTTTTGACGACGATTGACACAAAGACCCCGAAAACTCCCACGGGACTCGTGGGCAGGTTCCTTAAACAAGAACGCGGACGGCCGAATGAGTGATTGTGACACGGAATTGCGGCTGAAAGGACTCGAAAGAGGACACGGGCGAGAGTCGGAGTCAGGCCACAGAGGAGGAGTTGATTCGCAATTCGATTATTTCGCGGCATTGATTTAAAATTTCCGAAAGAACGGGAGAAGTCGGGGGACCAGCGACTCATGCTGTTCTTATGCAAATTTCTTCCCGGCTCCAGTAACTTAAAGTTGAATTCGATTCGACTCCGGCACAAGTTGACCATCGGGGCGAGGTCGGCTGTCAGCCGCAATATTTCTTCCATGTCTCGGGCGGAGAAACTTTTCCAATTTCAAGCTGATCCAGTAACCTTGGACATGTCCCACTCCTCAAGCGATAACCATTGATCGGGGGATTCTCCCCACCCTTCCCACGGGTTCCATTAACCACCAGAAGCGCCCGAAGGACCGACATATGTCCGCCACTCGCCAGTGCGTGCTCAAGGACATCCGTTTTAAAGGATTTGCTCCGTTGTCGTCGGCGCCTGTTCGACAGATGTCGCTGTCAGCACTGCTCGACATGTCGATTATGAGAGCTAAATGAGGCTTTGTTGCGGTTAAATCGGCGCGACCTCCGCCGAATCGGGCGAGGGCGGGGTTCAATTCATCAATCACCCGAGCTTCCACTTGTTGTGGATTAGGACGAGCAGAAGCCTTCGTCCTGTGTCTCGAGAGCAGTCGATCGAGGATTTCTTTTAAAGTCCTCTCTATTAAAATCCGTCCTTTGACATGGAAGTTCATTCAGCTCAGTTTATATTAATTTGAATTATTATTCAGGGTATTTTTCAGTTTTTGCATTCACTTAATCACAATAAAATGAGTTTAAGACCATCGAACAAATCGATGTCCTTCTATATGTGGAGGAGATCCCAGGAATCCAGACGAACTCCTTCGAGATGCCGGCAGAAGGATCGGAAATCGTGATGAGAGCAGAAATTAAATCGATTAAAAGCATAATTTGCAGTCATAAAATGCACTCGGGATGCAGTTCGGTGCAAGGAGCGAGGGGGCGGGGGGGCGAGGGGGCGGAGGAGGCAGGGAAATCGCGGATTCAAGCGGAAAATCGGGACGTGTTGGAGCGGACCGAGCGCGAGAGGCTCTCATAACGCACGGCTGCTTGGGCAATGAAAGGCTCTCGATGACAGATGCGATCAGAATCAATTAGAATATTTGCAATCGCAATCCAGTCCCAGGGTCCCGTGTGGGAAAGCGGCAGTGCCGAGGAATGCCGCGAGATGGATGTGGATGGGAAGCGGACGGACGGACGAACGCGCAGACAGGAAGCCAGAGCCGGGCCAAGAACCTGAAGAGGCCCACTCAGCCGAGCGAAGTCGAAGGCGATAGGAAGGCATAAGGAACGAACCCTTGCAATCGCAATCGCTCGGCTGGAGGACCTCTTGAAGCGACGGCGAAGGACCTCCGGCGACCAGCGAGGAAATCCACGAAACTCCGTTGAATCGCTGAATCGATCCGAGCTTAGTCGAGCGCGCTTTGTTTTGCGGTAAACGCTTGTTTGCGGCCTCGCTAATTGACGGAGGCAGCCGAGGGTTGATCGGCGTCATCGTCGTCAAGAGGCTCCTCAGCGACCTCTAAATGCCGTTTAAGCAGTTGGCATTCGCGTCGCGCTTGATTCGACTGCGACGAGTGGCCACTTAACTCGGCCTGGGAATCCCACGGCGTGTTTATGCCCACAAGCCCAGTGGTTGGCCTCGGCCTCCGTTCGACCGGACCCGAACCCTCGCACACCTTTCGCCAATTTGGCGCGTCGTCGTCCTCCCACTTCCGCCGCTGCATTTGACACCGAAGCGGCCGCAGGCTCTGGTCCCGGTCCTGGTCTTGGCGACTGTTTCCAATTCGGAGGCGGCCTAATTGCGGTTTCCACCACCACCACCACCACCATCATCACCATCGTCGCATCACCACCAACAGGAACATCGCCTCATCAGCCGCCTCTGTCAACGACGTGCGCTTCCTGCAGCCGAAGGATCTTCGCCACTGAAATCGAACCGGGAGCCTTTGCAACCTCCTGCGGCGCGCTTCTCCGTAGAAAACAGATTTTCTCGCAATTTTTACACAATTCGAGGCCCACAAAGGACGAGTGTCTGCGCAATGTGTTGCCTTTCGCACGCCCACCATTTGCGTAACTCGAGCGGAGCAGGAGGAGCGGAGGACCAGGGACCAGGGATTGCCACTCGCATTCATTTTGCGTTTTTAACAATTTCAGCTCGAATTTCTCCCCCTCCACCGTCGATGAATTGTTCTCACAGAGACGTGTTTTTCAAAAAGTCATCCCCGACCTGGGCGTTTTTTCGATGACGCATTATTATAGAATGTCAGTTCATTAGTTGTCCATCAACTCAAAAAATGTGTGGCTCATCAAATCAATTTATTACTGGTGGTTTCTGACACTGGAAAATATTACCTAGAGACATTATATATGATGTATTCTATATTTCAATTAAAGGACTATTAGTTAAGGTATAAGGAAATTTTGAAATATATACATGTATATACATGTGTACAACAACAACATTCTAAATAACTTGAAGAATAATATAATATTAAGAATAGGTATAATGATTAATACTTCCAATATTAAGTACAGAATTGTGATCGAATTAGTTTTGATATTTTAATATATGTATTTTCAGAAGGACCAAGAATTTTTCGGTGATTATTAATATTAAGTTTCCATGTACTCTGGATTATTTAATTAATTATATTATATTATTAAATAAAGATTTCGTATTACCTATCTATATCTATAAGAAAATATATATTTCTCATTTCATACTACTCTGTTGGATAAATAAGTTTTATTTTGGGTATCTTATAAAAAAAATACGCATAGTAGTATTTGTAATCAATGAACAATTATTGAAGTACCAATGTTATTGGTTACTTCTTACTAAGCTATCAATCCAGGAGAGCGTCTGATCAATTTGATGTGAGGAATTAAAGTATGGAAGAAATTCAAAATCCTCGCTCGATAAATTTCGATTATTGGCGATTCTATTCGAGTCCTTTGAAGAATTCTTCCATGTCCTCAGAATGGTAGCGACTGCTGCGAACTCTGAACCTTTCCCGCCACCCCGATACCTGCCCACACAGCCGAGGTCGGATGCCGACTGCGTTGCGAAATGATTTCATTTTTTGCCACCAAAGGGTTTCCCTCCACCCTTCCTCCGCGAACCGTGTTTTCTGTCTTTTGTGAAGTTTTTCGACTCCTTTCGTTGCGCATTGTTTTCTTTGATTGTCGTCCCGTGTTCGGCGAATCCTTTATTGCGAAATTGTTGCCGCTGCCGTCGCCTCAGCACTGGTCGGGATTCTTAACTTAATTAATTTTCCATTTCCAAGCGACTTTCGATCCTTTTCCCGCCTTCCCGCCTTCCCGCCTTCCCGCCGCAAAATCAATGCGCCGATTGAGTCCTTGCTTTGCGAGTGATTAATTTTTCGATTGTGATTGCAGGATATCGGGGTGAGGAGGGAATGACTTCTGCTTTGATGTGGAAACCAATGATTTTCTGCGTGATTAAAAGCGGGCGACAGCAATGAGTGATTCTTCTCTTTGACTTAAAAGTTCGCGCTCAGTCTCCCTTTGAGCAGATCCAGTTAGTCGGTGGAGAATGTTTATTGTAAGGAGACTAGTTTTTGTTTTTCGAATACACTTCTTCAAACACAAGATGTGTATAAATTATCACTTTGAAAAACATATTGATTCAAGAAAACTCCGAAATGTTTCGATATTCCCAAGAATCGAGTATTGTTATCGTTATCGCTCTGTTATTTTTCTTGGTTTCAATTTAGCAGTGCGAAAATCCCCCGTCCAATTAATCACTTTGGAAATCAGAATAGGAAATTAAATTTAAAAATGTCCCCGGCTCTCGACACTCTCGTCCGACTAAACAAACCCCCGACCGCCTCCCGCTCCCCACTCGGCTCGAGTGTTGTATCGACTGAGCAAACATTTCGAAATGGCTCCCCAGGGGTCCCCAAGCACCACGAGATTGGAATTGCGAATTGGGTTCCGAAGCAGAGCGGAGAAGGGCCCGGATGAACAGGAGGCAGAGGGGAAGGAAGGAAAACACGCGCGCCAAACACGCGCATCCTTGAGCGTCGCTCGCGCTCTCCTCGACGGCTAGGCGAATGTTGACAAATCGCGCCCAGGTGCGGCGCCGGGACGCAGGATGCGCAGATTTTCGCAAAAGTTATTTAATTTTGCGCAAAAGGACTCTTGGCGCGCACGGACCCGGCCGCGCTGGAGAGGAGGACAGGGGAGGGAGGCCTTTGTCTGGTGTTTGTGGTAAATAAGCTCGGCGCTGTTTTCATTTCAATTTCCTTTTTGTCGCCGGCGCGTCCCGTCCCAGCCGAGGTCCTGAAGTGGTTTCGAATTGATTGAGTTTCCGATAAGGACTCCACTCCACTTCACTCCCCTCCACCCCGATCCGATTCGTCCCCTCCCTGGCGGCTGGTGCGCAGCGGCCCGTCTTCGGGGAAATTTAATTAAAACCACTGACTTCGGAGGTCCTGGCGGAGTCGTCGTCTCGCAGGCGACGATGGCGCGAAGTTCGAGTTGTGCAGGTTGTGGGAATTTCGCAACGTGTTCCGCAAGGAGCTCGCACAAAGGACACAAAGCCGCGCGCAGGATCCATTTTGGTCCTTTGTGCGGCTAAGAAAGACGGTGATGACCGATCGGAAACGCAAACAACTCGGCCTCGGTACCAGGAATCGGAGCAGCATCAACGAGTAATTGTAATTGTTGCACCAGCCGGGTCTGCGGCTCGACCGGACATCCTCCTGTTTTCTTCTCCTTTCGCCGGAAGGCTGTCGTCCGATTCTTACGTGTTCTTGCGAATCCTTGCTCTCTCTCCCTGTCGCACTCGGACTCAGGATAAATGTTTCGGACAGTTCTCGTCACCGGTGACTCGAAGTGGCCCGGATTTGCTCGGGGTGCGGGAGGCGGGTTCCGTGCGGCGATTGTCCTGCCGGACGAGCCGGAAGTCGGCCTTTGTTGGCCGCCCAAGACAAACAGTTATCCTTTTCTCCTGCTCGCAGGGTGCGCGTGAGAAAATTCGTTCTTGCTGCCGTCGTTTAAAGTTAAGCAAATATTGGCCTATTGAGGAAGGGATCAACTTGTCGGCCGGCTGACCCTCGTGTAGGCATGTGTAATTATTTGGAAGTGTAATTCGATTGTCGCTTAATCTGCGAGTCTTTCGACCAGGTCAGGGTGTGAAATGAGTGGGAGAAGACGAATCGAGGGAGCGGTCGTGGAAGGGGCGGAAGGGTCGAAAGCTTCCAAATGAGTCCGGGTGCCTTCATCAATCTCCGGGCTCCATTCAGGTTTAAAGAGCGTTCACAAATCTCTCGTCGGGCCGGCCGTCGGTCGATTTGCATTCATGACGACTCAACTTCCACCAGCTGCTGCGACAATGGCAACGATGACGACGACAAGAGCAGGCAACGCCGACACCTCCCGCATCCCGCTGACCCCGCGGCCTAATCCTCGTCCTCGTCCTTGTCCGCAGGGACCCCGGTCAGTTCACGCAATTCGATCGCAATCGAATGAACAGCCTCGCAATGGGCCGGATTTCCCAGAGGTCCTCGTCCTTTGTTGTTGGATTTAAAATCCGCAACATATTCAAATCAACACGTACATCACTCACACACACATGTGTGAGGACGCCGACACAATGAAATTCAACACGCATGCGAATTCACCACACATGGAAATTGATTCGTAATCGGGCCCCGTCCACCGACCGGGGTGGGGGGGGTGCGGGCGTATTGTGTGGGAGCGATTGTCCTTGGCCAGGACCTGGCGTGGATGGAGCGACAGCTGGCGGGAGGGCGTGTGGAATCGCTCGGCTTTTGGGATGGTTTCGGACGTTTTTTCAGGAAATTTTAATTCTCGAAATTCACGCACTTTTCGCTCCCCGAAATCTGCTGGTCATGGCGAAGGACTGAAGGTCGAAAGTGGTTTCCATTATCGCCCACCGGTCAAGACTCCCAGGGCAGGGGCGTGAAGAGGACTCAATCGACTCTTCTTCGGACAGTTGGGGTTTGATTTTCGAGGACAATCGCTTTGCAGATGTAGCTTGAAACCGTCCCCCGCCCCCCGATTTCGGTACTCAATCTGGTGACGAAATCCCCACAAGGGACAGAAATCATCGCGTAATCCTTCAATCATGTCAACAAGCAACGATAACACCACCAACAACAATAGCAGCAACAACGACGTAATAAGTGAAACCAAATCCCGAACTTAACCTCCATTCAGCAGGGTTCGACAGGACCCGAGCCTCGTCCTTTGGCGCATTGTTTTCGCATTTAATTTAAATGCCATTCGATTCCCTGCGCGCCGCCCTTCGTCCATTTCCCCATTATTCCACTGTTTCTTTTATCGTCGCTTTGTGCGAGAATCCGCGCACACAATCAACGGGTTGAGCGAGCGAGCGAGCGGGGGGCGAGAGCGGGTCACAATCGAATCGACGGCCGTCCCCGAGGGCGCGAGGGAGACAGAAAGACAGACAGACGGACGGGAGAGGATCGAAGGATCCAGGTAGCGGCGGAAGTGCAGCTCGATCCGGATCTGCATGTGTTGGTGAGAGAGAGAGAGCGCTCGTGTGCATGTGTCGTCCGCTAGTCGCCAACAGATGGCGTCGCTGGACCCCGGGGAGAAGGTTTCGGACTCTCTTTTATGGAGAAAAGGCAGGCGGAGTGGTGGGGACGGGAGGTCAAGAAAGTCCCAGCTGGAGCCAATGAAGCCGACGCGAATGCAAAGACGTACTTAAACCCAATATAATAATAGTAGCAACCCGAAAGCAAGAACAACAATAACTGACAAAGGCCAATCGATCAAAATCGATTCGTTTCCTCTGATAGAAATCGAAGTGTTTGACGGCGTCGCCTTTAATTTCAATGGATCATGCGACCAGTGGACGAAAATAGTGTGCGACAGTTGATTAGTAGCAAGAAGTGGTGGAGAATGCGATCGGTATTAGCTCACGAAATCAGTGGCGAGGGAGGAGGACGTTTGAGGGCGAGTTGTGAAAACACTTGGTTCAAATCGCAGGAAGAAACGATTTCTAACACTGCAGTCCGCGCGACAATGCACGAAAGCGGTGGGACGGGGAGAAGGCGATGCATTCTATGGTGTGGATGCATAGAGAGCGCGAAGAGGAGGAGGAGGTTGGGGAGTTTTCACGCCCCTCCATCAAAGTTTACACTTAAAGGGCTTTTGTTGGGCGTTCTCTGTTTGCCTCCCTCTGATGCCCTCCCGCACACACGCCCACTGCTTTGCGATGAAGTGCGCGGAGTGGGCGGAGAAGTAAATAATTGCTTTTATGTACATTGTTTTCCGCAGCATGAGTGGGTGGAGGGGGAGCCAAGGGAACCTCGCTCGAAGAGGACATAAAACAGGTACCTAAAACGGCTCTGTTGCTGCGAGTTGTGGGTGGAGAGACGTGGGGGCCGGGGGTGAAGGGCTGAAAACACTGCGTCGAATGGAAGAATAGCGTGAATGGGCAGCACAGCTTGTGCCCAACAACAAAGACGAAGAATTCACACCAAAGCCCATTGTGATTGGTTAGAAAGCGCGCACACACTCACTCACACTCGCTCACACACACACGCTCGCACAGAAAGAGAGACAAAACGTCCACAGCGAGAGCGAGAGAGAGTGGTTCGTGTAGAACAAAGAGAAGAACAGGGCAGAACAAAAACAAAAACAAAAACGACAACGATGAAAGCGGGAGGCATGAATAGCGCGAGATGAAAGGCGGAATAACAAGATGAAGAGGAGCAGAATGGGGCGAAGAAGAAGCGCCGAATGCAACGGGTGGACCAAACGACCGACCGCCGCCGCCTCCGCAGCCTCGCTCCGAAACTTGGTGTTGTACATAGAGCCAGGGGAGAGAGCGGGGCAGGCGCAGAGAGCGCGAGACAAAGGACAACAATTCGGCGGTTGTTTTTCATTCCGACTTTTATTCTGCTCGCAAAACAACTTCCCAGGAGCCTCTGCCTCTGTCCCAGGCTCTTCCTCTGGGTTGGATAGGGAGTTCGAGCAAGGGTTTCTTGCGTGCGAGTCGCGCTTTGTTGCATGCGAGAGAAACAAGAGCGGTCGCCGCGCGGACAGAGGGAGACAAGAGTGCAATAAATGTTGCTTTTCTCGCAAGTAAATCGCGGCTTTGTGGCAGCAGCTCTCGGCGTTCCATTGAACACACCCCTCGACGACACACACGCACACGCACTCGGCACACAGACACAGCGCACCCGAACACGGCGCACAATGCGCACAGCAACAATGCCATAGAGCAACAACAATGGCCAATGGACAATGCGAAGAATGGGGAGCGAAAGAGACTGAAAGGCATCGCTTGTAACTCCGAATCTGTGCTACAGCCGCAGAACAAAAACAACAACAATCCGAACAACAGAGACAACAGCGAACGGGAACAACGAACGAACGAACAGCCGACGAACCACCACCGACCGACGGCGGCCAGGTAACTCGTCGTCGCCGCCTGCCGTCCTCCTCGCACTCACGGCGCTCGCCACTCGCAGTCGGCCACTCGCCGCCTCTCGCTCTGGCGCACGGGGCCGGGCGCTGCGCTGCCGCTGCGCCGCATACGTACCTGAGCGTGTGTCGGCGCTCTCCGTATATAGAGAGAAACAAAAGTGTTTTCACAGCCAAACGACGTTGAGCATTCAACACAAACGCAGCAACAGCAGCAGCACCGAGTTGAATAGAATAGAGTCGACAAAGCAGAGCAGAGGCAGCGACGGAGAGCAAAGCGAAAATAAAACTGGATTCGCCTCGAGTCGTGTCGGTGACAATTGAACGCGCAGACAAATCAGTCAGTGTTTGGCAATCGCAGCGAGCAGAACGTGTGTGAGAGCGATCGACGGTCGAATACCGATTAAATAAAATAAAACCAAATCCAATAAAATAATAAAACAAGAGCATCCGGCACAAAGGTGTCGAGCCAGAGACAAATCAAACAAACAATTGCACAAAGCGAGAAAGACAAACAGTGAATCCTTCCGCCATCCAAAGTGTGTGACAGACAGTGAGACAAGAGTGTTTCCGTACGAAAGTGTTTGCGCCGCACGCCCGAAAATTATTCCTCGCCACTTCAACAACTCGCCGCAGCAGATCTTGCACAACATGGCAACGCTGTCGTCGCACCCGAACTACGGCTTCCACCTCAGCCAGGGCCTCGACATGCCCACGCCCGGCGACTACGCGCCCCAGGGCACGCTCAGCCCCAGCGACATGGACCTCAAGCGCGACATGGACATCAAGCGCGTGATGCACTTCTCGGCGCAGTCCGGCAGCCTGGCCGCCATCTCCGCGGCCATGGGCGGCTCCCCCGTCGGCGGGCACGCGGCCTCCAACGGCAACTCCTTCATGGGCACCGCCAGCATGGGCCACATGGGCCACGCCCAGAACGGCGGTCACCTCGGCGGCGGCCTGGGCGGCTCGGGCCCCAACCACATGCAGACCACCGTCGGCCACCAGACGCTGTCGCCGAACTCCTCGATCGGCTCGGCCGGCAGCATGGGCAGCCAGAGCTCGCTCGGTTCGGCCGGCCTGGGACACGGCGGCTCCGGCGGCGCTGGTTCGGGGGCGGGACACCACCACGCACACCCCACCTCGCCCGGGCAGGAGGGCCACATCAAGCGGCCGATGAACGCATTCATGGTGTGGTCGCGGCTGCAGCGCCGCCAGATCGCCAAGGACAACCCCAAGATGCACAACTCGGAGATCTCGAAGCGGCTGGGCGCCGAGTGGAAGCTGCTGGCCGAGTCGGAGAAGCGGCCCTTCATCGACGAGGCCAAGCGCCTGCGCGCCCTGCACATGAAGGAGCACCCCGACTACAAGTACCGCCCGCGCCGCAAGCCCAAGAACCCGCTGGCCGGCGGCCCCCAGGGCGCGCTCCAGATGCAGGCCAACGGGCAGCAGAAGCTCGGCGGGCAGGGGGCGCCCGGCTCCGGGGCCTACAACCCGTTCCACCAGCTGCCGCCGTACTTCGCGCCCTCGCACCACCTGGACCAGCCCTACCCAGTGCCCTACTTCGGCGGCTTCGACCCGCTGGCGCTCTCCAAGCTCCACCAGACGCAGGCGGCGGCGGCCGCGGCGGCCACCAACCAGTCGCACAACGTGCTCGAGGCCCAGAAGGCGCCCCAGCTGCCGCCCACCACCCTGAGCAGCTTCTACTCCGGCATCTACTCGGGCATCTCGGCGCCCTCGCTGTACGCGGCCCACTCGGCGAACGCAGCGGCCGGGCTCTACAACTCCTCGTCCACCTCGTCGCCGGGCTCCTCGCCGGGCACGATCACCCCGAACGCGATGGAGGCCTCGATGGACAACGCGCTGCGGAGGCCGGTGCCCGTGCTGTACTAATCGGGCCGGGGTTGCGGCAGCCGGAGGACGGAAGAGTAAAAGTGATCACATGGTTTTAAATCTGTTAGATACAAAATCTTCATTAAGTTTAAGAGATACAAAGAATATTTATTGTAAATGCTACGCTTAGTTAAGAGTTGAGTCCTGTGAATTGTAAAAAGCCCAATCAATCGAGTCGAATCGAGTCGGTTGCACACTCTTCTATCACTCGAACATCGTACTGTAAAGTAATCATTATTATTACTGCTATCATTACCATTACTCCTATGACCATTATTATTGCCGAGTAGCTTTAATTCCACTTGTTTGTTGTTTCGTGTTTGCGTTTATTTTATTTTAATTTAGTTTTATCATATTTTATTTTAACCTGCTATTCTGTAATCGATCCCGTTTCATCCTCGCACGCGACTCATCCACGTCTGGAGGAAGGCGCCATCAATTACGAAGTTAAACCAATTGTAAATAGTTAAAGGAACCTAGACCTAGAATTGTAATGCATTCATTTAAAAGTATTATTAAATATTATTATAAACAAACACACAAAAAAAGACACAGAAAGAGAAATAATAAAATTTAACTAAATTTAAATGAAATACTTTCGTACTTTTTATTCGCAATACTTTCGATTTTCAGTGAACATCTATTGGTAGGAAAGCCTTTACGAATCATGGGGTTTTATAAACCCAATATAGACTGTGGACATCATTCCAAGTAACCAAAACATGACTTAGTCTCAAGCGACTAACAAAAGGGTTTCCTTGAATTGATTCATTTTTTAAATAACAACATGGCCCCAATACGATCAATAGTGATGGAGAAGATAACTGAAGTACCAGAATAGAACC